>CM046367.1:216150-1416150 GCA_025413025.1 Ficus hispida
TGTCTCCTGGTAGATAAATTCCCAGAGGCTCCAATGCCTCAATCCCACAATATCTTGCATATTCCGGCCCGACCTAGTCACCGAAAAAATAGTAATATACAGGAACAAGATGATTCAGAGAATGTGAAAGCATGCAATATCCAAAACCCTTTGCTTTGTATGGTTATAAAATTTCTACAAATGAACAAAGCAAAAATACAACTTATTCAGTGTGTATTCAGTTACCATTAAGAGGGCCTGGCAAATTGCTATGACAATCACTCCTTGACTTCCAGCTAAGTGGAGTCCCGGGATGCCTAGGTAGTCCAACGTGTCTCCCTGGACAAATTAAATAAGCAAAAGAAAGAAGCAAAAAGGAAGAAAGAAAGAAAAGTCAGTGGCCTACTTCTGGGATTATATCTGAATTTTCGGGGCATAGGGGCATACAGTTGTTACAAATCATTGTTCGTCGAAATAAAAAAGAATAAGTAGTTTCAATACGAACGGATAAAAGAAAAGTACCCCGCAACGTATGACCAATAACTGTTTATCTAAAACACTATTTGGTAGATAATCCTAGAAAATAGATGTAGAGAAAAGAAACACTAACCTTGAGTTTTGAATAGCCAACTCGCCACCAGACTGGTTCCGCAAAATGAAAGGCACCGACAAGGTCTAATGTTTCTGGAATCACCACACCAAGAGATGCCAGCATAGCCCAACGAGCATGCAGTATTTCAAAGCTGCACCATAACAAAGACCAATTCACAATTCAAACATATATGCGGCATTACTTTACTAATTTCAAAACACTTAATTTTTTTAATCTTCTGATAAGTCATATCAGAAAAGTTTAACCAAACACACAGTAGAAGAACTTCAGGGTAGTGGGAAATTAGGATGCCTGTAAAATGCAAATCATGCTCAAGAAAACATCTGTACCAAACATGAAGAGTTTAACATTTCTTATCAGCTCACAAAGGATACTGATAGTATAAAAACTACTAAACGCCATTTTACATCAGAACACGACATAAATAACATAGAAAAGTTCTGCGGAAGGAATAAATCGACACGGAAACACAGATGTGCGGACTAAGTGTGAGTAAAAAAATTTACGTACTTAAAGTACTTTTGGAAAGCGGTAGGATCCTTGCCAAGACCTGCAATGTCAAAACCGTAATCCCCAGGTAGTTCTCCCGTAAGATGTGCAGGATAATCATATGGAATTGGACCAAGCCAGCGTGGACGCTCTTGTCCATACCACACGCTGACATTAAAGAAGAAATGCACAATAAATACATAAAGTTTACAAATCAACAGTCAGTAGCAAGATAAACAATATTTTTCAAAAGGGGTATAATAGTTGAAAACTCTAATCTCGCAGAACTCACCCGACAATTAGCTCTTCAGGTTTTAGGCATTTAATATTGTCTGAAATCTTAAGAAGACACGAGAAACGAATTTTCTATGGAGAGAAAATGAGAGAAAAAAGGTTGGGAGTGAATGATTGCATCGTGTTTAGGAATCATTAGTGTATTGGGAAAGAAAGCTTGCATTGTGTTTAGGAATCATTAGCTGATTAGAATACCTGCAAATGCATTGCATTGTGTTCGAAGCAACAAGTAACCACTTCAGCTAATCACTAATCTTTTAGTAATCTACAATCCTACCGTATCAACGAAAACATCCTTGTTTAAGATACCAGTGATAGATTCCCATGATTTGGGAAATTAGAAAAGAAGAGAAGCAAAAGGCTCACTGGGAATTGAATTACCTATCATTTCTAGCCTTCTGAGTCAAAGCTCTAAACTTGGAAGCATTCTGGACGTTGAGCTTCTTCCTGTCCTGCAAGCGCCTCTGGAGGGACTCTCCCAGAGGGCTGTTCGCAAGGGCTTTCACGGCGGTGAACGGAATCGCAGAGAATACCAGCACTCCGGCAAGCTTCACGCAAAACCCAAATAAAGGAAAGAATTTGAGAAGTAGAACGATCAGTCATCAGAGAGAGACCAATGAAGGTGCAGAAAACACTCACCTCTTGCCAGGAGGCTTTGCAGGGAGAAGAGGAAGAGGAAGAGGAAGAGGTGGCGGTGTTGTTCGGCTGCTTCCAAGGCTTGAGGCTGGGGATTGTTCGGAGGCGTCCCAGAAAAGAAGACGACGACGATGACGATGAAGAACAAGGGGAAGAAGAAAGAGGAAGACGAAGAGAGTGTGGTTGTATCATCGCCATTGATGTGCTCTGTGGAGCTCTTTCTTCGTTTAGCCTCGCCTCCCTCAACCAGACGTTTCAAATGGCCAAATTCTCATTGATACCCAATGGGCTTCTTTTTTCCACTTAAAAGCCCATTTTTATCTTACTAGGCCCAATCCAAGTCACCTTTTCAGTTCTCTCATCCATTTTTAGACATAAATCATAACTATTATAATGGGATGGTCATAACTGTTATGATTTTTATTTAAAAATAACTAAAAATATTAGATTTTATTAAATTTTTTTTGTTAAATGGAAGTGTTAAATTTTTTTTCCGATGATGAGAGTTTCTCTTTATAAATGAAAGTTTCTTTTTTTAGATGAAAATTTCTCTATCTAAAATAGTGAAAATAATTTTAAATTAAATTAAGATATTATATGAAGATCTGGGTTTCAAAATAAGTGAGAGATTAAACAGGAAAAGTGAAAAAAAAAAAAAAAACTTTAAATTTATATGGGGATATTTTTAACTTTTTACTTTCGTCTTAACTAATGATAATAATATGATAATATTAAAAATAAAAAAAAATAAAAATGATATCAATTTTAATAATTTTTTTTTTTTTACGTGTCTGGAAAATGAAATTATCCCTTTTATTTTTTGCGCGAAGGGGAATCGTTTCTGATACTGCGAGAGAAGCTGCTCTTACGGTTTTATCGTTTCTCACTTGATTTTAATTTTTTGTTATTTTATTTTTTAATTTTCGCCATTGGAGCCAAGGTATTCAATCTCTTCATAGGTTTCTCCGCAAATTCTCTCAACTTTCTTGATTTCTTTTTTTTTTTAATCTCAATTTTTATTATTTTATTATTGTGGCTTTCCGAATTACGAAACCAATTCCCAAACTGCAATTTTTTTCCCGCCGATGTCAGGTTTTTTACGAGTTTGATTTCATAGAGTTATTGTTTGGTGCAGTTGTTTTTGTGAAAATTCTCAGCACGAGAAGTGAAACGTGGAGTGATCAGGGTTTGAAAGGACATTAAATTATCTGTTATATTGTATTCATTCAGATAAGTGTGATTCTACCTGCTCTTAGAGTTCGTAAATATTACTAATCACATTAATTTTCGACAACTGAAATTTGTTTTGCATAAAACAGGGTTATAATTTCATTCAAATTGAACTTTCTTGAACTTTGCTGTCTGCTTCACATTTGAAAAAGAAATAAAGTTCATGAACTACCAAAAAAAAAAAGAGTTCTGTACCAATGCACTCTTGTATTCTTTAATCATGAATTTAGTTGCATAAATAGTTAATGTATATTGGGATGAATGCCTAGTTTTCCTTATCTCTTAAAAAAAAAAAAAAGCACAATCCTCTTGGCCTTCACTGATTGAATCACTCCTAACGTGTCTTTCAACTTTTCTTCCAAATCTTCTGTTAAAGTTGCTTGGTTTAGTTTTTTTTTTTTCCCTTCCTCTTTCCTTTTTTTTTTTTTTTCCCTCTCTTTCTTTCTTTCCAGAAATATTGATGCATGTCTATTTTTATTAATTTCTCACTGTTTGCCTTTGTCTTGGTGATCTATTAGGATTTCTGGGACCTTTGAACCACCATAAAAATGGCGCAACTGGGCAGCGGTGCGGAGGCATATGCCCGTTCCAAGCAATACGAGTACCGGGCCAACTCAAGTATGGTCATCACTACAGACTCTCGGCCTCATGACACCCACGAGCCTACTGGTGAGCCTAAATCCCTCTCGGGCAAATTTGATCCCAAGTGCTTTGGCAACCAGGCTTATTGTTCAAGTCCACGGAATTTGGAGGAGATGCTTAAGAAGTCCAAGAAGAAGAAGGAGTGGGATCCTCTTTCGGAACCCATAGCTTTGGCCCCAGTTCTCCAAGCAAAAAGGCGGCGTCTTCAAGAGGAGAGCGTCCTCACCTCCACGGAGGAGGGAGTTTACCAGCTCAAAACGAAGGAAACTCGGGCCGCCTATGAGGCCATGCTCAGTGTCATTCAGTTTCAGTTGGATGGCCAGCCCTTTAGCATTGTCAGTGGCGCTGTCGATGAGATCCTTGCCGTGCTTAAGAACGACACCATTAAGAATCTCGGCAAGAAGAAAGAGATTGAGAAGCTGTTGAACCCCATTACCAACCAGGTGTTTGATCAGTTGGTTTCCATTGGGAGGCTTATCACTGATTATCAGGATGGCACAGATGGTACCGGTTCAGTTACTGGGGATGATGCACTAGACGATGATGTGGGTGTGGCTGTTGAGTTTGAGGAGAATGAGGATGAGGAGGGAGAGAATGATCTTGATATGGTCCAAGAAGACAGGGAAGATGAGGGTGATGTGGTGGGGACGAATTTATTGGGCATGCAAAGGGGCAGCGGGATTGACAACGATGATATGCAAGATGCGGACGAGGCAATGAGCCTTAATGTTCACCAGATTGATCCGCAGCAGTGTTGGAAGCTTGCTGAAGAGATACTTCAGATTCTCGTTGAAGGCAACGACGATAGGGATGTTGAGAACAAGCTGTTGTTGCACATGCATTATGAAATATTCAGCCTCATAAAGTTTCTGTTGCGAAATTGGCTGAAAATTGTGTGGTGCACTCGCCTAGCAAGGGGGGAGGACCAAGAGGAGAGGAAGAAAATCGAGGAGGAAATAGTGCATTTGGGTCCTGACTTAACTGTGATTGTGAAGCAGTTGCACACCACTAGACCAACTGCGCAAGAGAGGCATAATAACTTGGAGAAGAGCAATAAAGAAGAGGCCCGAAGGTTAAATGACGAGAGCAGTGGAGAGCAATAATGTGAGGGCAGGAGATGTTGTTAAGCTGCAAGTCACTCTTGAGAGGGATCTTGAGGGGAGGACGGAGGTTGGGCCCGTGGATGCTCCCAGGTACCCCAAGGCCAAAGAAGAAGGGTGGTGGCTCGTTGTTGGTCATACCGAAAGTAACTCTTTGGTTGCCATCAAAAGGGTTTCTCTGCAACGGAAGTTGAAGGTGAAGCTCGATTTTATGGCTCCAATGGATGCTGGAAAGAAGTCGTACTCCCTTTATTTCATGTGCGATTCATATTTGGGCTGTGATCAGGAGTATCCGTTCACCATTGATGTCAAAGGAGGGGCTGATGATTGATGAATGAAAGAGAGTGGGGGAGAGTGAAACAGAAGAACTCCGAGTTTAGTTTTGTTAGGCTTCCCTAAGATCTTTTTTCTTAGAAAGTATTTTTTGCAGTTTTAAGATTCTTTAATAATGCCATGCTAGCTGATGATGACTTTTCTGCTTTAGGCGTAATGTTCTCTTTTTGTTTAAAAGTTGCATTAACAATCCTGTTCAAAAAACAATCGAAATCCTGTTTCTGTTGTATCAGCAGCTGATTTATTTTCCAGAGCATGAAATATCATCATTACTTGTTGGATGGTTCTTCTGCAGATTGCTTTGTTTGATTGTTTAAAAAAAAAAAAAAAATTGATCATGTCTGGTTTTTTGTTTTTACAAATGTAGAATTATACAAGTACATACATAAAAAGTAAAAGAAACAGCAAAAAGGTCAACAATTGATTTGCATACAAAATAGAGAAACACACATCATAGTTTATACACAAAGGTAAGTACTACTTACAGAGACGCTAGCAACACGCCCACCAGGCACAACGATGAACACCATAGCTTTTTAATTTATCGGCACTCCATTATAATAATATTTGCAAGATCAAACACAGAATAGAGTTCTTAAAAATTATAAAAAAAAAAAAAAAAAAATTAAGAAGACGTCTTTGACATCTATTAAAAAATGGAGAAGTACCGATATCATAACTATTTTTAATCTAATTCAATTTAAATATTCAGAACAACATAGTACCGATATCATAACTATTTTTAATCACTATCCAATACAGACACCCCCAAAAAAAAAAAAAAAATGGAGAAGTACCGATATCATAACTATTTTTAATCTAATTCAATTTAAATATTCAGAACAACATAGTACCGATATCATAACTATTTTTAATCACTATCCAATACAGACACCCCCCCAAAAAAAAAAAAAAAAAAAAAAGAAGAGGGAGAGAGAGAAGAGAAGAGAAGAGAAGAGACAGAGGATACATATATATAAATATAAAATAAAGAAGAAGAAGAAGAAGATGATGATGATGATGATGAAGAGAAGTGAAAAGAAGGGATCAGTTATCATAGACACGACACTCATCAGTCTCAGGATAATCCTGGCAAAAGGACTCAAGAGGGTCTTCCTTCTCGAGCTTTCTCCTGAAATCGGCCTTGGCCTGGCTGATCTCCTCGACCTCGTCCCAGGCGACCTTGCACTCGTCGGATGTCTGGTCTCCTTCACACACCTGAGTGGCCTCCTTCACCTTCTTTTCTATCATCTCCGTCAGCTGCTTCTCTCTCATCTGCGTCCCTTTGAATTTTGGCACCGCCATCGCCACCACCACTGCTGCTGCTGATGACGATGACGATGACGGCGCTGATGATGATCTCTTCTTCGTCTTCATTTTCAGCTTCATCTTCTGATGATCCCGATCGACGACTGGCCTGTTAATACTGCTACCCAACAGAGATACTGATCTCAGTGACAAAGATGCCATCTTTTCTTTATTATTATAACACTTTGATTTGTTGTTTTGATCTCTCTCTCTCTCTCTTTCTGTGTTTTTCAGATTCTGTTCTTGTTTTGTTGGTTATGGAGTTTGTACCGTCACAGCCAACAGTTTATACGACATTTTTACGCGTGGGACTGATAATGGGGAGGGAGTTTTCTCGCGTTGGGTTTATTATTTAACCAGGGTTGATTGGTATTTAATCATGGTTAGTTTGTTAGTTGCTTTAATTGGGACTTGCAACATTATCCATAACAACTACCCCTATCTCACTTCCAAATCCAAGATATTCCACCAATCCGGAGTTTTTTTTTTTTTTTTTTTATTTTTTTAAGGGAAGCTCGTTATCTTTCTTGTATGGAAACTTGTACCGTTTAACAGTTATTTTAGACCTGTTATTTTGACAGTTTAACAGTTATTTTTTTTTAACAGTTATTTCATGTGAAGAGTTGGAATACTTTATAACCAAGTTGTTCCTTTTTTTTTTTTTTTTTTTTTTTTTTTAATTTATAACGTTGTCACATGAATTTGTGCCTAAATTTTTAATTTAATAATTTAGACCATAAATTTGTAAATCTTTAACAACTATCCTCATTGATAACCATGTAGATCGTATATATATAGCAATTGACAGTTAATTTGTTGCAAGATCATTAATGAAGAGATAAAAGGTCCCTTTTTTTTTTTTAATAACTACTATCTCAATTTATATTTAGAAAAAAGTTAATTCAAAAATAAAATTCTTAGACTTCAAAAAAAAAAAAAAAAGGGAAATTTTGGAGGAAAAATTGGCTTTATTACTGGGCAAGATCTGCCGACACAAAATCTGACAAGAGCAAAGGAGTCTTGTCTATGCCCGAAAATTCAACCGAAGCAGATAAACTATAAAATGATAGCCGGTGAGAAACCATATTGGCTGATATTGGGAAATGTTCAACAAAATTCCACCAGAAAGCGATGATAAAAGACAGAACAATATCTTCGATCACAGAGTACGTCTCTCGTTAACGGTCGAAACAACATTCGCTGCATCAGACTCCACAAGCAGCAAACTCAAGCCCTTCCCGTCGAGCTAAACATTCTGCAGTCCCCCACAACTTTCTTCGCAAGACAGGCCACCATCGCTCCCTCTGAGTCCCGCCGGATACAAGCACTACCTCCATACCCGGCCGACAAGCTGCATCAACTTTTAACTTAAGCCCGTCGACCGGTTTGGACCATCGCACAAGAGTTATAGGGGACAAGGAGTCTGCCTTCTCTCCACCGTATCACACAAATGAAAGGCTCCTAAATACAGACCTGCATCGTCCAAGATTGTAGAAGGGGGCCGATTCTCCCCCCTTGTAAACCAACTTATTTCGAGCTCCCCAAATCGCCCAAGAAAGGGTTCCAAGTCCATTTTGCTCAGGAGACTAAAAGCACGCAGGCAAACCCCATCAAACACAACATGGTTCAGTTTGTTCCAAACCAGATTGGTCCCAAACCAGATTGGTCCCAAACCATCTTAGCCTTCGGACAGCCCCATATAGCATGACCCACCGTTTCTCTATCATCTCCACAAACTGGGGAGGAGAGCAAACACTCTACTCCCCTCTTGGCCAAGTTCGTTAGACAAGGCAAAATTCCATTGAAACATCTCCACATAAACACTCTACTTTTGCCTGGAACGTGACAATTCCACAAAGCCTTCCACCACTTCTGAACAAGCTCTGATTCCGACGAACTATCGACAATCTTCCACTCCTTAGCCAGCTTATACGCACTCTTCACAGTGAAAACACCACGCGGGTCAAAGTGCCAAAGCAAAGCATCAGTACGCCCAAGAGGAATGGACCGAATACGTGCACAATCAATTAGCCAAAAGGTCTCCTCCAGCACACGGTCATCCCAACGACCAGCAGTAATCATGTCAGCCACCACCATATCATCTTGTCCCTTCCTAGCCTTTGTAATCAGAAGAAAAGTAGACGGCTGAGGCACCCAATTTCATGTCAACGAAAAATGACAATTTCACTATTTATGAGATTTAGAGTGAAAGTCAAGATCAAGACTAGTAGTTGATAAAGAGAAAGCAAAGATTTGATATGAAAATAAATTTTAAACAAAAATGCAACGTTGAGAACATGCATAAATTACATGGTGTGAAAGAGTAAACAACCTGATTTTTTTTTTTCCACCAGAATTGAATTTGAATCATTTTTCTTGATCAAGATATTAGTTCATCATGAAGATCAATTTCAATCAGCATCTGTCTAAACCATGGCCAAATCATATGTTGATATAATACAATCACAATGTACGAAGAAACTTGAAAGACAGGAAATGAAATCAAACAACTCCAATGTCTATCCATTATCTCAATAAAAGGATCGGGGCTTTAGAGATAAAAGCTCATATTCCGTTCAAAGAAAATCAAAACAAACAACAAACACAGCCAGAAACATGACTCAATCCACAAACTTCATCATCTCGGAAGGCTATTTTGAGGGAAGTTGCGTAATGGATTCTCTCTCAACAACTCCGTTTCCCTGGTCAATACAAATTGATAATGCTCATGATTAGTCTCCATTTGAGGCACCCAGCCATTGCCCTCTCAATACCAGAAATTATGACACATCAACAACTCACTTTTTAAGGTCTCGGCCATTGCCCTGTCTGAGCTGCAAATTCAGAGACTTGCCGCTCTCAACATGCGTCTTATGCATCCTAGTATGGGCCATTGACAATAAGATAATGGGTTAGTAATAATTAATTGAAGATATTATGAGAATAACTCAACTCAATCTGGTGCATATTCAACAAGCAATCTAAGTCAATTTTCACAAATAAAATGACTCACTCTTCACATTCTTCATCAACAAAAACCTCTATACAGGCACTAGATCTTCCGGCTGTG
The DNA here is from genome assembly GCA_025413025.1 of Ficus hispida. Lineage (NCBI taxonomy): Eukaryota > Viridiplantae > Streptophyta > Magnoliopsida > Rosales > Moraceae > Ficus > Ficus hispida. The sequence continues at coordinate 225,845 of CM046367.1, forward strand.
GATCCTGGTCTTTGAGGAACCTGAGAAAGAAAAGTTGGATGCCCTTGTGAGAACAATGCAAGGATATAAATCAAGTTGGAATCAAATGTAAGCACTTGAATAAGGAAACCTTGTATGCTTTCCACTTTGTAGGCATAGCATTGTTTTCTTTGTTTCTCTCTGCTCGAGATCCAAGAGTGTGCCAAGAAATTTTATCTGATTTTAACATATCCGGTTGGTGACGTGAGGTGGTGTCAACAGCACTAGTATCTGTATATATGCTGAGTGGAGCAGCATGAGGCCTACAAAAAGAAATTGAATACGATTTCATTGTCTCTAATTCTGTGTTGCTCATTGAACGATAGAGGAAGCTACCTTAGATTAAAGCTCAATCAATTAGAAGTCTGTAATCTCACCTGTCTTGTTTTGAGTTTCGACTTGAAACATCAGAGTTCCCCACGGTCCCCCGCATTCCTAGAATGGCAGATGGAGTCGTGGAATGAAGATTGCATCAAGAAGGAAAGAAAAACAAAAACAAAAACACAAAAATAATGGAGACTTACGGTTTTCTCCTCTAGACAGGACAGTTCCAAAGCTTCGGAGTGGTAAGCGTATCTCTATCGAGTCCTAAACATTTGGTGGGAAAGTTTTAGTAAAGTGACATACAGGAGGAAAACAGAAAATTAACCCTTTCACTAAATTTGCATACATCATCAACATTAGCTTTTGGTCTTCTCATTGAGCGTGCCAGAAATTTCCTGTAAGCATCTTTCACTGTTTCGATCGGTTGGGCATTCCTATCAAATGAAATATATTTCAAAGGTTAGTATCTGCAATATCAACAAGCCAAGTAAAAAATGATTTTAGTTACAGCTTTTGCAGCATTTTCAGTTCCGTTCGTAGCCTTTAATGAACAATTTTGAATCATCCTTATCATCACTTCTGTGAAAACAAGTTTCTGTGTTAGATCAATACTAATGGAGCAACAACTTCCTCATGCCATTTTTGATGATGACTATTTTCCTTCAAAATTTTCATTTTCGGTCTTTTTCAACTTTGTACAAGTAAAGTCCTCATAGGCTACCAGACCTTTAATATGGCGCAATGGTCAGTTAAAAGTCCTGAAATTTCTCTGCCTACCTTAAATCATATTATTCCATCATAATAGCAAAATTAGTATTTTTAACGATAGCAGATGCACAGCTTTTCAGTGGGGGAAAAAAAAGGGAAGGAAGGAAAGAAAAGATTGCGTAACAACAACAAATAGCAGCCAGCCATTTTATCATTTTATGACAAAACAAGCTTACATGAATTTTTTTTAAAAGAATTTTCTTTACATTCATTAAATATGAATCGTTTGAGGACGAGTTATTATCCTTAGATATTTTCAGTACTGGTCTTGTTCAACTTTGTAATACAACACAATGATTAAATGAACAGTACACCATGGAGATTAAAGTCGTATTATTCCCTGCATTGCTTAAAAATTACAATCCTTAGAGCAGAAGTACAATATCTTGGAAAATTTTGGATAACATGACTAGTAAACAATACCATATGCAGAGGCACTTATTGAAAAATAGAAAGATAAGATTTGCATAATGATAGCAGCCAGCCATTTTATGGGGAAATAAGCTTACCGAGATATCCCAAGATTAAATATTTCATTTGCAGCTTTCATTTTGTTCTTGGATTCCATGTGCAAAGCATGGGCTATGTAATACATGGAATGTGTCTTTCCGATTTCATTTGTATCCAGAAAAGTGTATATGATTTCAGCATCGACACAATTCTCAGCCTGTCAATGCCACCAGTTGTATGATTAAAAACAACAAAACTTGCATAAAAATCAGAACCACGGTACCAAAAGAAGTAACTTAAAACGAAAGAAAAAGAAAAGACATTACATATTCCAACCACACTTTGAGGTAGCGGAGATCATCCTTGTAGCGGTCTGAATGCCAAAAGGTTCGCACACATTGTTCGTATATCACAACCAGTCCGGAACAGTCTCCACCTGACGGGAATGCTTCCTGAACCCACTTAATGCACCTTCAAACGAAATTTAAATAATAATAATAATAATGATAACTAATTAGGGTTTTAAAGTCAAAAATTATGAGAAAGCTCAAAGATGAAAGACATAGCAAATGGAGTTTAAGCAGATTATGTGATCGAAAGAAACCAAATTGTGCAGCATGATTGCCATACATTATTCAAAGTTAATTGCCATATTTTGCAGTGCCTTAACTGGTAAGAATAGAAATATAAAAATGATTTAAAAAATTAAAAAAAAAAAATCTTAAAATGAGATTAAACAAACGGAATTAAGGCAAACACAAGCTTTAAAGAAACATTCAGAGAAGAAAGAAAAAGCAAATGAAGTTTAAGCAGATAAGTAGTTGGAAATTGATCAACTGTAGAACATGATTGGCACGAGTAAAAAGCTAATTGACATAAATTGGCAAGTAACAGAAATGTGAATTTATTAGAGGTAAGGGCAACAACAATTAAAAGGCGAAATTTAAACAAAAAGATAAGGAGTTAGTCCTCACTCGAGCCATGGTTGAAGCGGATCATCTCCGTCATACTCATCGATCGCTTCAATCAACTTCCTGAGATTAAGAAATCCACAGAGATTGTTATGGATATATATATATATATATATATATATATAATATATATCGAGAGAGAGAGAGAGAGAGGGATGGAAGGATGCAAGGAAGGAAGAAGGAACCTGCGGTGGTCGAGGAGGGACTTCTTGAGGAGATGGTGGGTGTGAGACTTGAGAGCGTCGTTCAAGATTGAAACTTTGCGGCCTCTCTTCAAAGGCCTCACGTTCTCCTTATAAAGCTCCCACTCGTTCCCAGTCTCTCTCTTCGACACCAGAAACTCAGTCTCCGGATCCAACAACACTCCTCCTCCTTCGTCAATCTTCTCCATTTTTACCTTTTCTTTTCCAATTCTTCTGCAACCTAACCCTAATCACCCCTCTTTCCAGATCAATATCCCCAACCCAAATTTCAAACTTAATCACACCAGCAGGGAAGGGACAGGACAGGACAGGGAGCCTCCTCCTCAGGTTACCGTTACTCGCTCTCTTATTACAATAACGCCGGCGTGGACCCGAAATTGAATTTCAAATCATTAATTCCTACTGGGCTCTTTACTTTGTTTGGGCCCATTACAAGGCCTTCCGAATTGGGCCTGTCTGCTCAGTGATCCAGAACTAATTTCCAGCCCATCAACTCGTGGAAGCAGAAACTTCAATGAAGAGGTGGGTCATTTTATTTATTTATTTCTTCTAGCAAAGAAGCTTCCAGAATTCTGGATTTTCGCCGCTCTCTTCTTTACGATTCTCTCTCCTCGGAGGGCGTCTTCTCCTGCAGGTTTAGGGTTTCTTCTTCGTCCCTCAAAATTTAAGGCTTACTGCAAATTTGAGTTTCCAATTCCCCCAAATTCAAAATCCTAAGCCCAGAGAGAATCGACGACAATTAATCCATGGCGGAGCACTTGGCATCGATTTTCGGCACCGAGAAGGACCGCGTGAACTGCCCCTTCTACTTCAAGATCGGCGCCTGCCGCCACGGTGACCGCTGCTCCCGCCTCCACAACCGGCCGACGATCTCGCCGACTCTGCTTCTGTCGAACATGTACCAGAGGCCCGACATGATCACCCCCGGAGTCGACGCCCAGGGCCAGCCGATCGACCCGCGCAAGATCCAGGAGCACTTCGAGGACTTCTACGAGGATATCTTTGAGGAGCTCTGCAAGTTCGGCGAGATCGAGAGCCTCAACGTCTGCGACAATCTCGCCGACCACATGATTGGCAACGTCTACGTCCAGTTCAAGGAGGAGGACCACGCCGCCGCCGCCTTGCAAGCGCTCCAGGGCCGGTTCTACAACGGCCGCCCCATCATCGCCGATTTCTCGCCGGTCACCGACTTCCGTGAGGCCACATGCCGCCAGTTCGAGGAGAACAGCTGCAACCGAGGCGGATACTGCAATTTCATGCACGTGAAGCTGATCGGGAGGGAGTTGCGGCGGAAGCTCTTCGGGAGGTACCGCAGCTATAGGGTAAGCCGCAGCCGCAGCCGGAGCAGGAGCTTGAGCCCGCCACGTCATCCTCGGAGGGATTACGACCGGCGCGAGAGGGATTATCGGGACCGTGATCATCGCGGCAGCAGGGACAGGCACGATAGGTATGTATATCGACTGGGATGATTTCTAATTTCTATTGATTAGAGGACTGCCAAACAATTTATATAGAAGCACCGAGAAGAAGTCTAAACAGTGGATCTTAAGGCTCTGCATTTGGTAAGAGGGGGAAAAAATACGAAGGAAGAGGTATCTAACTGAGGTGAGGAAAATGGAGATAAATAACTTAGGTGAGGAAAAGATACATTACATAGACGTGAGGTGGAGGCAGAAAGACAAGGCTAAATTCTTTTTTAAGGAGTCTGTTATGGATCATGTGCCTTTCTGTGGTGTAGGTACGACCGAGACAGAGACAGGGACAGGGACAGAGATGGTTCGAGGAGAAGACACAGTAGTCCGAGGCGGAGCAGAAGTCCTGCAGCGAGGGAAGGGAGCGAGGAACGCCGTGCCAGGATTGAACAATGGAATCGAGAAAGAGAGGAAAAGCAATGATGCTCATCCTGTTTTTCTGCATTTTTCTTTCTATTGGTAATCATTCTGGGCTCAGATGTTTCCTTTATGCACCTTAAACTTTCGACTGTCTGTGGCTGTGGGGGAACTTTTTCTTTCTAAATTGGGGATCTTGTTATCAGTTCCCGTTGATGTAGTAATTTTGGCCAAGGTTAATTTGACTTCATTAGTTCGTGTCTTTAATGGGAGCTTTAGATTGCCCCCTCCTATAACTTGGTTCTCTTGTATGCTTCTTAGTTCTCTTGATACTGAATTTTAGTATTTCTGAATTCAGTAAATGGTTCTTGATTTGCGACTTAGCAAGCACCACCTTTATAGTGATGATTAATTTTGTTATGTCTTGGAAAGTAATTGGTGCTTGATAGTGTCAACAATGTTTAGCATTGCTCATATGGATGTGTTGAGAATTTATTGAAGCTATTGGTTTCACTTTGAGCTGTTAAGAGACTGGCAGATTGTGTCCAAAATTCATGAATTTTGTTCTATTTTGTTGTGAGGTTTGAGATACGGGTTAGTAATATAGCACGGAGCTTTTGGCATGAATTGTTGCTCAAAATATTGAAAGCAAGATTTTGTCATTCAGAGAAGTATTTCCGATTGTCTTTGATGCCATGAAGTTGCAGTTTTGAGAGCATGGTTCTTTTCATTTGTATCAGGCAAAGTTGTTTTAAATGCTAAATATTGAAGTTGGGCATAGGCAAAAGGTCAAAATTACACTACTGTACTGGATTAGGGCTTTGGGGTTCGTTACAGTCGTTTGATTGACCTCAGGAGCAGCTATTATAGCTGAAAATTATCCCCCTTTTTCCCACTCTCTTAGTTTCAACATTCCATTTACAGTTGTTTGGTTTCCTTTATTTTATTTGGGGGGGTCTTCAAGCTTTTAAGCATGATAAACAAATTAGTTACACAGATCACTTTCAGCTTTCAAGCAAGTCACCCACCGAATCTGACTATATTATGTCTTCCCTTGTTGTCTTTACAGCTTTTTTAGGGCATGTAAAGCGCATTTCTCGGAGACATTATTTTTTATGACTTCCCTTTGCAGAACGCATTCTCATGGCTAGCTGGACACTTCGTTAGTTGTTTACTTTCATTGTATCTTGCTTATTTCTTAAAGATATTAACTATAATTCTCAGGTTTGGCGTTTTAGTGCACATATCCCAAAGTTCGTTTTGAAAAATAATTAAATAAATAGTGAGGAAACCGTTTAGTTTGTCTCTCTGCATGATTTTGAATTGCAACCTTGATGTCACCGTATGAACTCAAGTTTGGGACTGATTATTCTATATGGTGAAGTGACAGCAATTTCTAGGCCTGCAGTGCTGGGAGCGCAGGGCTCAGTGCTCAAAATACTGATGAAGCATTTGTTTGATAAATTTTTGGTTCTTGAGTTCATTCCTGGCTCTCTTACCCCCCCCTACATTTTGTACCTTGTTCCTTTTCCTGCTAATGATTCTTTTTTTTTTTTTTTTTTTTTTTTTCTTGTTTTCCTATTCTATGCCTTTAGGTTGCACTGAAATGTTTTAGCTGAAAACAAAGCGGGTCGGACCGTGGGATGAGAAGTCCAGTTAGTTATCAAAGTGTGTTCCTAATCTTATTCTTATTTAAAAAAAAAAAAAAGTGCGTTCTTAATCTTTTCTTGCCAGTAACTTTTCTGTTTTGCATCTTGAAAAATAAATAAATAAATAAATAAAGGGGTGCAGCAAAGATCTTTGGTTTAACTTTGAAGCTAAGTTATGGTGCCTGCCTGCACCTGGGCTGTTTGGCGGTAACAGTGGAACTAGTTAGGTTGATACCTTCTATTAGCTGCCCCCATTATCCCTGCGGGGAATTTACAACTACATTGTCTTCTTGGCAATCAATGACCCTTTTTTTTTTTTTTTTTTTTTTTTTTTTTGGTTTTGGGTTGGGCTGTGCAACTGGTTGTCAGGAGTAATCTTTGTTAATTCTACAATTAGAACTGAAAGGCCAAGGTTGGAATTATGGTGTTCCTGGTGCATAGTTGAGAAAGTAGTTGTCAGTTAAAAAGGCTAACTGGTCCAAGTAAATAGATTTGAAATTTATATTTCATGCAAATGCGGCGCTGTACTTAATTCTAGAAATTTGATAAAGGCTAAAATCAGCAATTTTATGGGGCATCTACCTTGCGAGTTTAAATCTGTCCCATTTTCATGTCTTATTGAGGGGGCTTTGACAACTCATCAAAAATGACATTCGTTGTGGATAACTGAAAACAATGGCAAAACAAAACGACAACAAGCAGTTGTAAAAGGGGCAACAATACAGTCGGCATAAAATCTAAAAACGACGGTTAAAATTCAAACTTGAGGACAAACTGGGGGAAGAAAAACGACTTTGAAACCAAAATAAGAACGACCACTAATTGAACAAGAGCCAAAAAAATAAAAGAGGGACAACAAACAACTTCTAAAATGAATATGGGGAAAAGGATACTAGTATAAAACGACAATAATAAAAATGACGATCAACATTATTAAATCAACAACTAAAAAGAATATGAAAAACGACAGTGAAAAATAGTAATGTCATATCAAATCATTGAAAACTAAAGCGACAGAAAAAAGGGAAGACAGACAACAGAAAAAGGACATAATAAGGATGAGGACTGCAAAAATCAAAACGACAACAAATAGGAAAGGAAACGGCAATGGAACCTGGAAACGACAATGAGACGATATTTAACTCTTTTTTATCTAAAAGACTGTAATTACCAAAAAAAAAAAAAAAAAAGGATAACTTTCCATCTTTTATATCGAACCTCCAATATTGTCCCTTCTCCAACCGCTACAACTAGGTGGCTGCAAAGTCGGAAATTCGACAGTCCACGTGTAATTTATCAGCCTGTCCACGTGTTGAGCGAGCCGCATTCCTATTCGTCCGATGACAGCATCCCGCACCTGCAATCTTACGTGGCTCATATACATCGGAACCGTCCACGTCATGTCCTCAAACAAATCTCAGCCGCAGAATGGACTAAGCGCCACGTGTCGCTTTTCGCCATTTCTTGCGCAGGAAGGGTCTGACCCACGCGGTTCCCTGTTCATATAAATTAGATTCCTCTGATAACTTGTTCGAAAATCTTCTTCCATTTGTTAAAAAGAAAATTCTCTAGAATTGAAAAAAAAAAAAAAAATCTCTTCCTCTCTCTACTTTGTTTTTGTTTTTGTTTTTGGTTTTTAGGGTTTGGGTAGAGCTGTTAATGGAAGGTGGGGATGTAGTGTTTTTGGGAGGAGAAAACCTAATCGGAGAAGTCGATTGGTCCAATATCTTCGACGACGACCTCCATGGCGGCGCCAACGTTTTGGACTGCGGTGAGCAGACCGTTATTGTGGATTCCTATGCCTTGCCGTCCGATGCTTTCTCCAACAATTCGCCCGATTCTGTTTCCTCATGGATCGACGGGATTGAGAAGCTGTTGATGGAAGATGATGATGAAAGCAAGGTTTCTCCGGATTCTTCTTCCGACTATTGTGAGACTTTTCTGGCGGATTTGCTTGTCGACTCGCCTGCCGACATGTCAGATGAGGTGCGCGTCCCGGCGTTTTCTACCGACTCTGATGCCAACGTCTCCGCTGATGCCAACGCTAATTCGGAGGAGGAGGAGGTGGACGAGAAGGAAAAGGAGAAGGAGAAGGAGAAGGAGAAGGAGAAGGAGAAGGTGGAAGCTGCTGAGGTCGAAGACGATGCTGATGATCCCATCTCCAAGAAACGAAGAAGGTATCAATGATCTATTTATTCCCTTAGACCTTCATATTTTGTTGATCTTCAACTTTTATCTCGATTCATAATAAGTTTTATTTCTTGGTTTATGATTTTGTTATATGTGATAATTAATTATTCGATTTAGTACTTCAATATTGTATTTTTGTTCTTTAGTATGAAAAAAAAAAATGCGTACTTTCGGAGATTGTATAGTCTATGCCTTTAGAAATTAGAACCAGTTCTGCAAACGATTATCTTCCGTGGGCCTTCTGCTATATGGAATCAGGGCAAAAAGGAGTGTGTGTGAAACTAGTGACATAATTGAGCGAAGCCTAACTAAGGAGATTTTAGGAGTTTTGTCGGTGATTTATTTTGTTTGTACAAATTTTGGAACTAATCCCTAAATCTAAATATTTTGTTCTTGGCTTTGATTTCGAATAAACTTTTGTTACCTTGCTTTGCTTGTAATTTCAGAGAGTGACAGTGATAAGACTCGCTGTGTTATGTTGCAAGCATACCATGTAAAACACTAACAAAAAGAAAAGTATAAAAAATGTAATCGAGTTACCTAATAGCGTATGAAGGAGATATTTAAGATGTTTATGTGGTTTTTATGGATGACTTTCCAGGCAGCTGAGAAATAGAGATGCGGCAGTGAGATCAAGGGAGAGGAAGAAGATGTATGTGAAGGATCTAGAGATGAAGAACAAGTATTTGGAAGGAGAATGCAGGCGACTGGGGCGTTTGCTTCAGTGCTGCTATGCCGAGAATCAAGCGTTACGGGTTACCATGCAGATGAGCGGTGCATTTGGTGCTTCCACAACCAAGCAGGAGTCTGCTGTGCTCTTGTTGGGTATGAACCATCAACAAAACAATTATCTTTGCACAATGTTGCTGCATGTTTTGTTTATTCCTCGTCTTCCTTATCTCTTGCAAGGAAATTTGGTCTTTAAGTAAGCGCATGTTGGCATCCTGCTAGGACTATTTTAGAGTGATATTGGATTTGTGGTCTCAGGATTTTGGAATTTCATGAAACAGCTGATCCAGGATCTAAGTAGGAAAAACAAGTTAGAAAGGGGTGGTTAATTGATAACAATGATGCATAAAACTCAGGTATTCTAGTGATACCATGACAAGATATCTAGTTTCCACTCTTAAGAAGCAGCTTGTTCAGTGCATTTTCAATTTGAATGTACTTGGAACTATGTAGATGGAAATCAAATTTGAGGTGTTAGGAAATAGAGACTTTCAGAAAGAGAGAATCTCTAAGAAGAATGATATATATATATATATATAGATATATATATATATAATTTAAACAAAGAGTTGGGTAACGAAAGTGATCACAAGACACTGGTTGTGTACATATCCCGTTAGAATTTACATGTATTTACTTGGCCAACGATTTTCTGTCCCACCATCCCTCTAATCCAACCCTCCATCCTTGATTGGGGTTTTTTAACGAGTTGTAATTCTATGTTGGGTGTGCAGAATCCCTGCTGTTGGGTTCCCTGCTTTGGTTGGTGGTCCTCATGTGCCTGTTTACCCTGCCGGTAAACCTTCTACCAATTCTGGGAGCGGTTCTAGCGGAAGAACACAAGGCAAGGAAAGCTCCAGAAAGAGTGGCTGCAAGAGGAGGAGGAGGGACAAATGAGACGTTTGGGTACTTGGTCGCCCAATCTTCTTTTGTGAAAAATAGGAGTTGCAAAGCTTCTCGGACGAAGATGAAACTCTCTCCTGATACTCATTCTCTTTTACAGCTCTGTCTCTGAGCGCTTGCTTTCCCTTGTTTAATATTTTTTGGTTTATGGCTTAATTCTATAATATTAGTTGATAATTTTATCCGACAGAGACAAAAGCCATGTTTATGTTGGCTGCTTTAACAGTGATACCTTTTTATTGTGTAAGACATAGAACTATGGTTTTTTCTGAAATCTTTTTGTTTATATATATATATATATATATATATTTGCTTTGCACTATTCTGCACGAGTTTTGAAAGCCATTGGGGGCTTATTGTGGACAAACGCCTTGAAACTTTGTCGTTCACTCTTAAGTGGTCAGAAAAAAGGAAAAGAAAAAAAAAAAGAAGATCGGAAGTTTTTTTGGCAGGGACTTTCGGTTTTTTCTTACAGAGCAAATTGATTTTAACGATAAAAGAAATTGAATGGTTTGAGACTAGTGTGTTGTGGAAATTTTCAAGAACTGAGAGAGAAAATGTTGAAGCAGATTAGTCTTGCCATGCGTTAGTGTGATGATGTGAGAGAGCACGCTTTTGCCGCTCAAGATGTTGTCTGTCTCTGTCTCTCTTTTTTTTTTTTTTTTTTTAAAGTTAAATGTATATTACTAATTTAATTAGAAGCCATAAATCGACCCAAAGCGAATGCTAAGGAAGAAGCTATACACTTCAACAGGAAAATGTATTTAAAAAAAAAATGAGCGGAGATAGGTAGGTGAGGGACAGAATCGGTGTAAGTGTTGGGCAGTCTTGTGAGTCAGTGGGGGGCTAATTGAAATTACAGGAATATCCTTTTGAGAGCATATTCCAAAGTCCCAAACGAATATCCATATACCTAATCCGGTAAAGATGCCTTTCACTTCACTTCCTAATCCTATCTTCCAGTCAGTGCCTGTGTTAGGGTCCCTCACACGGAAAATACTATTAATGATAATAATAATAATAATAAATTAATAATAAAGAGTAGCATCTACGAGTTTTGCTTTGAACTTTCTAAAAAATTTCTACCTTTATTCTATGGATCGAAGTCGTCCAAAACATTGAGTAGAGAGAAAAAGAAACAAAAATCTCTCCACTGTTTTTGGTGTTTGTAGAGGATGGATATCTACAAAGCAGTCTTAATAAATAAGCGGAGATAGAGGAGAAATTTTATGAACCAACAGAGATTTTAATCCTTAGTAAAAAGGCCTTAATTGCAGTGAAATTTAGAATTGGAGGACTTAATTACCGAACATGCAAATTACCACTTTAAGTTTTGACTTTCTCTACAACACCCTTTTAAAAATATATCTTAAGTTCTAATAGACTAACATATCAGAATAAAATAAAATAAAATATACATAAATTTAATGGATTTGAATAAAAATGATTCAAGTTCTTAAATGAGCATGTTAGGACAGCACGTGAAAATAATTCACATCATTTATATTTGTACAAAAAACAATCAGTTACGTATATTTGGAGATATTAGGGGCACGTTTGGTTTTCGTTTCCAACTGTTTTTAGAAATATTTTTGCATGTCTTTTGAGAAGTGAAAATGAAAAATTTTTCTAAATAGCTTTTGTTTAGCAAATGTTTTAACAAATATAAAACACAAAATTATGAGAATGGTTTTTTCTTAAGGATCTAAAAATAAGTTAAAAGTTTTCGACAAGTGTATTTGATTAAAAAAAAAATGTTTAGAGTCAAAAAAATGTAAAAGCTTGAAATGTGATCAGAAAAAAAAAAAGTAAGTAGATATGGACATGAAATAATAAAGTTATGGACTTTTAAAATTTGAATTTGTTGGAGATATGAAGAGTGAACATAGTTTTGAGTCGAAAATAAATAAATAAATAAAAAGTTTTGAAAATGTGATTTTCAAAACCTCCCCTACAGGGCCTTAATATGAGGTTGATCGAAATTGATAACAAGAAATGTGCAATATTTTTAGAAATACTAAGTTTTTATTTGGCTTTCAGATTTGAATCTAATTTTTTAAATCTCAATTTGTCTTTTTCTGTAAAATCAATAAAAATTATAATTAATTTTTAAAAAATCAATTAATTACAATCTAAAAATTTCAATCCAAACATGTACGCCAAAACCAAGCTAAGTTCTAATTTGCTTAAAAAATATATATTAATAAAGGATGGGTGAATCTACTATCTATATTTAAAAAAGTCTTATTTAATCATGCATTCTTAACTTATCGTATAATCGTCACATTATCATCACGTAATGAATAATTCATTATATGACCATATGAATTTGATTTTATTTTTTATTGCTTAACTTTGTTTGTTTTGTTTATTCTACCTACAAGTAGTTAGTATAAGAAGGGGGGGGGGGGGGGGGGATGTGGAGAATGAGACAAATCAAAAGACTGAACCAATGGGACCAATTACAAAGGACAAATCAGGTGTGGCGGCATTATGGTAATAAAAGTGAAAACCGAAGGAGAAATTAGGAAAATTAGGTAAAGAGAAGAAAGAAAGGTGATTGCGTTTGTCTTGGTTGGTTGTATCGCCAATGGCTCAGCCCAGTCTCTTTCGCCCCCTATAAAAACGGTCTTCTCAGCTCTGAACAGAAATAAAAAAAAAAAACCCCCACACAGGCACAGTCGCACTCTCTCTCTCTCTCTCTCTCTCTCTCTCTCTCTCTCGCAGTTTCTGAGCCACCAACTACTCACTCTCTCTCTCTCTCTCTCTAAACCTTCCAAATTTCCAAACCACTATGGACTCCGACTACGGGATTCCCAGAGAACTCTCCGATCTCCAGAAACTCCGGTCTCTCTACCAACCAGGGCTCCCTCCTTGTCTCCAGGTCCTATCTCCTTTTTTTTTTTTTTGTTCCCTTAAATTTTTCTTCTTGTTAGTTTCCTGTCAAAATATTTGTGTTCATTTCGTCGTTTAAAAAAAAAAAGAAAAAATTTCTGATATGTTGGTATTGATCGTGATATGGATTTTTGCTAATCTTGGTGGTTGGTGGTGTCCTTATATGGTGTTGCTTAGATCTGTTCACATGCGTAAGAAGAGAGATAACGAAAAAGTAGAGAGAGAAAGGGATAAATGGAACTATATGGTTCAGATCTGCATGTATTTTGTTTCACTGTTGCATTCCACTATTTATTTCTGAAATTGGTACATTGAAATAACGTATACAGGCAATAATATTTAGGTTTAAGAACCTTGATTTTTCAATGCCAGTTTTAGGGTGGTCCACTCGTAGTTTTTTTTTAGGCTAGAGAGACTGATCCGATAAATGCATGTTTCACGATTCTCTGTGAGCAAGGCTTCTTTTCTATTCTTTTCTTTTCTTTTTTTAGAGAGACTGATCCGATAAATGCATGTTTCACGATTCTCTGTGAGCAAGGCTTCTTTTCTTTTCTTTTCTATTCTTTTTTTACAGAGGCTGATCCGATAAATGCATGTTTCACGATTCTCTGTGAGTAAGGCCTTGTTTGGCAGGACGGGAAGCTGGGAGGATTAATGGATGGATTTTAGAACTTTTGGTTAAAGGAAGGAAGGAATTGAGCGAGAGATAATCCTCCACGCTACTCCAATTTTGATCGACGGAATTCTTTTTTTATATTAAAAGAACAAAAAAAAAAAAAAAACTCCCTAATAATTTCCTGTCGAAATTACTCTTGATTTTTTCTGCGAAATGATGAAACTTTCTTTTGATTTTTACTGCTTTTTTCTCTTCGTCAATCTAACGATTTCTGTCTATTGTAATTTCACTTCCTAGAGGGAAGGAGAGTAGGAACATATAGTATGCCAGTGGTGGAGCCAATATATTCGTATATATATACATATGTAACTTTTCGGTGAGGCACATTATGTTAAAATATGAGGTAGTCTTTTCATTGAATGGTAACAGAATTATAATTTGTCTGCTTAAATAAGGCCACAACCGAAATCTTATAAAATAAAATAAAATAAAAAATAAAAAAAGAAAAGAAAAGACTTTACACATACCATCTAAAATTTTAACATTTCAGTGTGGGTATAAATGGTTCCGCCGCAAATGCTTTTGAATGACTTGCATTTTTTATTTTTGGGAAAGATTAGAGAGTTTTCTACAGAATGCATTGATTTTGATCTGTGGTTAATTTGTTATTAGGTACTTAAGTGCGTTAAAACTTTCATTAAGTATGCTTTTTTATTTTTTTCTTGAGGTTTTTGCTAATGTATTGTCACTATGCAGGGAACTACTGTGAGGGTTGAATTTGGTGATACGACTACAACTCTGGACCCGACAGATGCCCACACCATCAGCCGATCTTTCCCGCATACCTATGGTCAGCCATTGGCTCACTTTCTTAGGGCCACTGCAAAAGTACCTGATGCTCATATCATAACCGAGCATCCGGCTAAAAGGTTTGTGCGCTTTGATAACTTCCATCGAGTTTGAGTTTATTGAAGTAAAAGGAAATGTAGCAAGGCCATGATAAGACAGTGATCCCCTCCCAAGTGTGATGAGAGGAAACCTCTTCTTTTTTTTTTTTCCTTTTTTTTTTTTTAATTATAATATGCTAACTCTTTCACTTCTATGACGACTGTAACTGTTTAGTAGCACTGATTTCCGGGTTGCTTTCATTTTCTTTTGATTTGAAAGCAACCCGTGTCAATGCATATTGTTGTATCATATCAACATGTTTGGATATTAACTCTGGCAACAATGGCTGTACATTTGTGGCATTGAATATTTAGATAATGTTGTCTGCCTTATTGTCTTTGAACAGGGTGGGAATAGTCTTTTGTGGTAGACAATCTCCTGGAGGACACAACATCATATGGGGTCTTCACAATGCTCTCAAAATTCACAACCCAAAGAGCACTTTGCTTGGATTCTTGGGTAATCATCTTTCCTGTTGTCTTCATCGCGCACTTTAGTTTCTTGGACAAATTGGGTTGTTTGCTTGTATGTGCATACAGTCGTTAGTCTTTAGTCTCATTAATAGCTAATAGGTTTTCTTTTTCTATTCAGTGAGCATTTCTTAACCAATTAATATGCGTGTCAATACATAAATGGGCCTTAGGATTATTTTATCTTTTTCCTGCTAAGGTTCAATTATGATTTTGCCCAAGCATTGTGAAGTCTTTGTGTATTTTTTGTCAAGGAACAGACACAGTTACTGATGATACTTTTATCTACCAACAGGTGGTTCTGAGGGTTTATTTACACAAAAAACTCTTGAGATAACAGATGACATCCTTGCAACCTACAAGAATCAAGGTAGATAATCTGGGTCTCTCGGGAAGAATTATGGTAATAACGCAGTCAATATTTTGCGGGTCCATAAACTTATGAGCAGTGTTTCATTATTGTGCTTGACAAGGTGGTTATGATTTGCTGGGACGGACAAAGGATCAGATTAGAACAACTGAGCAAATCAATTCTGCATTAACTGCGTGCAAGGAGTTGAAATTAGATGGCCTTGTCATTATTGGAGGTGAATGGATTACATATGGATTTCCTAGCCAGTGAATATATTTTTTTGGAGAGGAATTAATTCTAGAATCATACTATTTTGCAGGGGTGACATCAAACACTGATGCTGCCCAACTTGCAGAAACATTTGCTGAAGCAAAATGCCCAACAAAGGTACTCTATAGTCTGTACTTGAATTTTTATGGAGAATACGTGGTGTCTATTTGTACAGCATGATGTTTTAGGAAAAAGGCCAGTAAGAATTTTAGCTTTGATCATGGCTTCTTTGTAGGTTAGTATTAATTAAACATGTGTTACTTTTTTTGAATTGTGTTTTTTGCCCGTTCACAAGTGATTGTTGTGTTTGAATTTGTAGGTGGTTGGAGTTCCTGTCACTTTGAACGGAGACCTTAAGAACCAGTTTGTGGAAGCTAATGTTGGTTTCGATACAATATGCAAGGTAATAGCCGAAGAGTGTGATTGATTATGCAAGTTTGAGCATTTACTACCATGAGGAGCCGCATGAACCTTGTGTGTATGTATACATATATACATATATATATATATATATGTATGTATGTATCTTTTTTCTCTCTCACTTTCTCCCAAGGTGTCAAAAATAGTACAATACAAAATAGGTATTGTGGTTAACGTGAAAGTTCAACTTGTCTTTTATGCATGGTAAATTGATATTTAAATTAATTTTTTTCCCCTTTTTTCTGTTTTTGCTAGATCAGTTTTAAGACTTATCCTTTTGACATCCTATGCACCTCAAAACATTGTGTACTAAAATTTCTGTTTCTTATAATTAGGTTAATTCTCAGCTAATCAGCAATGTCTGCACCGATGCTCTCTCTGCTGAGAAGGTAGTTTACTCCTCTTTCACTTGACCGATTGTGTTATGAGTTGTTTAATAGTTTCTAGCTTTCTGCATTCCTGCTTGATCTTTCAGTTCTCAAGTAAGGACCTTTTATTTTGCAAATGAGAAAGTTTGCATTTAAGTATGAATAAACCAGAAAATATTTTTCTTTCTTTGCAGTATTATTATTTTATTCGACTAATGGGCCGAAAGCATTCACATGTTGCCCTAGAGTGCACTCTCCAGTCACATCCAAATATGGTTAGCACTTCTTGTCTGGCACTAATTCATCTTATTTTGGTCACAAGTGGGTGATCAAGCTCGCTCTCTCTCTCTCTCTCGGTCAATTTCAACTTTTATGTTCTTAACAGGTCATTCTTGGTGAGGAGGTAGCTGCATCAAAGCTGACTCTTTTTGACATAACAAAGCAAATTTGTGATGCAGTTCAAGCCCGTGCAGAACAAGGTTTCAACTAGTTGTGGTGGCTTTTTTTTTTTTTTTACTGTTTGTAGTTTCTTTTTTTTTTTTTTCCTTGGTTACTTAAATAACGAATTTGGACAGATAAGAACCATGGCGTCATCCTACTTCCAGAAGGACTTATAGAAAGCATTCCTGAAGTCTATGCCCTCTTGAAGGTATTTAACCCAAAATTAACTTCTTTTTTAGCAGAGAATTGTGTTTAGAGGTGAAGTTTTGTAAAGCGAGCACTTCTGGTTTCATTTTATTTTCCCTTCACCACCTCCTCAAAAGATAGGATCCTGATCTCTCCCAGTAATCATTCTTTTTTTTTTTTTTTTTTGGGGTTAAATCAGTAATCATGGTTTAATGCTTGTCTTGTTTCTCTCAGGAAATTCATAGTTTGCTTAGGCAAGGTGTTTCTGTTGATAACATTTCTTCCCAACTTTCACCGTGGGCCTATGCATTGTTCGAGTTTTTGCCACCCTTTATCAAGAAACAGGTTTTAATTCATTCTACAGTGTCATTCTGATGGTCATATGCCACTCAATCTATGTCAGCAAATAATGGAATTGCGTTAGAACTTTAAATAAATTTATTTATTCTTTTTTTTAAATTATTTTTTATGTTGCAGCTGCTGCTTCACCCTGAATCAGATGACTCCGCACAGTTGTCCCAGGTATTTGGCTTCAGATATACCATATTCTATGAGTTAGCAAACCTCTAGATTCTTATTGTTATTTTTTCTCCAGATTGAAACAGAGAAACTTCTAGCACATCTTGTGGAGGCAGAAATAAACAGGCGTCTGGTATGACAGATTGATCTCTCCCTCTCAAATTACAACTAGCCTGTATATGTCTTTATACGTTGTTGTTAATCTTATTTCAATAGTGCTATTTCTGTTTGAGCTCTATGTATGTTAAGAGTTTTTGCATTCAGTGGGAATCTATTTTGCTTAAGAAAATACAACATGAAATTGGTTTTACTTGTAATTTCTGGAGTTATTCTGGACATTCCTTACTGACTGATCTCTTCAATGGCTTTAACAGAAAGAGGGTACATACAAGGGAAAGAAGTTTAATGCTATCTGCCACTTCTTCGGTTATCAGGCTCGAGGATCTTTACCATCAAAATTTGACTGTGATTATGCCTATGTATGTTACTTCTAACAAACATTGTCAGTTACAATATCTAAGCAAGATTGTCCTCCTTTGAACACGGTATAATATATCCTATAATCATTGCAGGTTCTTGGGCATATCTGCTACCATATTTTAGCAGCTGGATTGAATGGTTACATGGCAACTGTAACTAATCTGAAGAATCCGGTGAACAAGTGGCGGTGTGGTGCTGCTCCAATTACGGTATGAATTTCTCTCTTTATATGTCTATATACCAACCTAGCATAACCTCTTAGAAGTATAAAATTTTCCGTGATTGTCTTTACTTTCTTGTATTTGGTTGCATGGTTAGAATTCTGATAAATTTTTCTTGTTTTCAATGCACACTATTAGGTGATGATGACTGTGAAGCGGTGGTCTCAAAATCCTGGTGCTTCATCTATTGGAAAACCTGCTATTCATCCTGCTACTGTGGATTTGAAAGGCAAAGCTTATGAGTAAGTCAACTTGCCATTGGCTCTGCCTTTTGATTTGGTAAGTTAGAGCAAAGTAAAAAAAAAAAAAAAAGTCGATGTTTAATCCTTGTGAACTGGTTCATGAATTGGGTTGCAGGATGCTGAGACAAAATACCAACAAACTTCTGATAGATGACCTCTACAGAAACCCCGGACCACTCCAGTTTGATGGTCCTGGTGCTGATGCTAAGGCCATGACACTATGTGTTGAAGACCAGGATTACATGGGCCGTATTAAGAAGCTTCAGGAATATCTTGACAAGGTAATAATCGTTGCTCTACACCCTTTTGTTGCTTCCTTCCCCAATTATACTGTAATTTTAAAATGGCACTTTGAGAATCTTTTTATTACTTATTTTGGAAAAGTAAAATGATCTGGTATCATTTTATTTGCTAGCTGTGACATGATGTTAACGCCATGCTATATAATTGGATTCGCTCCTTTTTTTTTTTTTTTTTTTTTTTTTTTCTTCCAGGTCCGAACTATTGTAAAGCCAGGGTGCTCACAGGATGTTCTGAAAGCTGCTTTGAGCGTAATGGCGTCCATAACAGAAGTTCTAACGACAATGTCGTCACCTTCATTTAGCAGCCAGTCACCCCTTTGAAAGTCTGAAAGTCATTTGGAACTTGGATGGCTGGTGCTGCCTGTGGTTAAATCTTTTGCTGTCCTTGTCTCAATTTTTCTCTTGGCTGATTCCTAAACTATAAATGCCAAACTAAGTTACGAGTAATAACGGTTTTTACGCGACGTCAGATGCAACTTTCTATGCAAAAATAAATTGAGGTTTTGTAACTTTGTTCGTTTTTGTTTTTTTTGTTTTTTTGTTTTTGTTTTTGTTTTTTTTAAAGTAAATGAGGAGAGAAATTTTTGTGTATGTTTTGACGAAGGCAGTTTGAAAATGAAAATGGTTCAAAACTTGAGGCATTTTTCTTGAGTTTTTGAGTTTAGCATATCTCTAGGACGGGATGCTAATCTTTTCTAATCTTTAGAATCATTATTTTGATCTGTTTGGCTGCGTAGGTCATTTATCAGCAATTATTCTTACAAAAACTTGTGTTATTAGTGATCCCAAAAGCACTGAGTGGCGTGTCCTAGAAAATAGACGTCGGTCAATAGAATTAAATTGCGAAATTTGGCTGTTTGGCATTCTGTTGCAAGGTGAACATCCTTGTTTATTTAACAAATCAACCCAAAATTCATTCGTTACTTGAAACAAGGTGAAAAAAATAATAATAACCACTTAAGCATGAGAACGTAAATCAAATAACAGTATGGTTTAGTCCAATTGATAATAGAAAGTAGATCTAACTTTAGTTATGATAGAATTGTAGAAACCGCACATCTGGTAAACAACCTATGATAGAATTTACACAAAAATGTGGGGAAAGTCTATTTTTATGATCTGGTAAATGATATTTTATAAATCTTATTGTGCTACTTTTTTTTTTTTTTAAATTGATGTTTAAATAAATAATGTGGTATAACATAATTCGATAGAGCTATGAGGTGACATTTTATAAGGTGAACATCAAATCTGAATCTGTAAAAATGAATCAAAAGGGGATTATTGGTGCCAAGTAGCTAATAAGAGGCAAACCCGTAAATCTAACACAACACAATAATCATCTGAAAAAACCGGATTGTTGTTGAAGTGCGTTAAACCGGATTGTTGTTGAGTTGGGCATCAAAAATGAAGTGCTTGCGTTAAACCGGATTGTTGTTGAGTTGGGCATCAAAAATGAAGTGCGTTAGTGAGTGGGAGGTCAAAGCTGGATAGAAATTTGCGAAACACCAGATCGTGGCCTTCATGTCCTAAGGAAAGCTGAAAGAAGAACCAAAAGTCCCATGTTTCTCTGCAACACCCTAAAGTCTTCACTTTTCCCCGCGCCCCCCCCCCCCCCCCCAAGTCGTCCCTCAAAGGCTCAAACTCGTACTAGACTTCAAAACAAACAAACCCACCCACCCACCCTCCCAAGGGGAGTCCCAACTCTTTTTCTCCTGTATTCTCAACTGAAAAAACCAACCAACCAACCGACTTCAAAACTCTTTTAACCGTTTCTCAAACACCAAACCCAACTGCCTTTTGTCCAAGAGGGAACCCAATTGCACTTCCTCTAGGTATTAGACTCTTGTCTCTCTCCTCCGAATGTGAGAGACTAATGGAAGAAACCGGAAAGACTCCATAGCCATCCGTGATCTGTGTGTCTCTGTTTTCCGCCATGGATTTGGAGGCTCTCAACCTAGAAACCGAGCCTGTGGATTTCGAGGACTTCGATGATCTAAGTTTAATGATGTTGGAGAGGCAGGGCTCTTCTTCTTCCTCTTCCTCCGCTAGGGCTCGCGCCGCCGATTACTCCTCCACCAGTTGCAGTGCCGACCCCAATCTCGAGCCCTACGAGGGAATGGAATTCGACTCCGAGCAATCCGCCCGCATTTTCTACAACTCGTACGCAAGGCGCGTGGGCTTTAGCACCCGCGTCAGCGTCTACCAGCGCTCCCGCCGCGACGGCTCCATCATCTGCCGCCAAATCGTCTGCTCCCGCGAGGGCTTCCGCCGTCAGCCCCCCGCCCCCTCTTACAACAGGTCTCCTATTACATATTTACTTTTATTCAAACCACCAATGCTCTTTTTCTTTTCTTTTCTTTCTTTCTTTTTTTAGTTTATTTTATTTTATTTATGTGAACATTTGCTTTGATTCATTTTATGACAAAATATGTTTTTATGATTTTTGTCAATTCAATTCATCCTAGGTTTTTTTTTTTTTTCCTGCGGCAAGGTCCAAGCGCCAGCGCACCATCACCAGGGTCGGCTGTAAGGCCCAGATGACGGTCAAGAAGCAGACTTCTTCCGGGAAATGGGCGGTTTCCAAGCTCGTCAAGGAGCACAACCACGAGCTTGTTCCCCCTGATAAGGTCCACTCCCTCCGCTCCCACCGCCACGTCTCCGGCCCCGCTCGCAGCCTCATCGACACCCTTCAGGCTGCGGGGATGGGCCCTAGTGGGGTAATGTCTGTTTTGATCAAGGAATCCGGTGGTGTTAATAACGTTGGTTTCACAAAAGTGGATTGCCAAAATTACATGAGCGGTAGCAGGCAGAGGAGTCTAGGCAGTGGGGGTCAGCTTGTCTTTGACTATTTGAAGCGAATGCAGGATAAGGATTCTGATTTCTTTTGTGCCGTTCAGGGCGATGATACTGATACTGATAATTCCACACCTGGTAATGTTTTCTGGGCCGATGCAAATTCAAGAATGAACTATACCTACTTTGGAGACACTGTTACCTTTGACACAACATATAGAACAAACCGTTACCGGGTGCCTTTTGCCCCATTCACGGGTTGGAACCATCATGGGCAGCCTGTCTTGTTTGGATGCGCTTTGCTCCTCAATGAATCGGAGTCATCTTTTGTTTGGCTGTTCCAAACTTGGTTAGCTGCAATGTGTGGTCGTCATCCTGTCTCAATTACCACGGATCAAGATAGAATCATACGCTCCGCTGTTATGCAAGTGTTTCCCGGAAGCCGCCATCGGTTTTGTAAATGGAATGTGTTTAGAGAAGCCCAGGAGAAACTATCCGATGTGTATCACTCGTACCCCACATTTGAAGCCGAGTTTCTGAGATGCATCAATGTCACAGAGACAGTTGATGACTTTGAGTCTTGTTGGGAGTCCCTGCTTCAAAAGTACAATCTCAGGGATAATGAATGGCTTCAGTCGATGTACAGCGCTCGCCGGCAGTGGGTGCCAGTGTTTCTTAGGGATGCATTCTTCGGTGAGATGTCCATGATGCAGGGAAGCGACAACATAAATTCCTATTTTGACGGGTACATCAATGCCTCAACCACAATTCAGGCGCTCATCAAGCAATATGAGAAGGTGATTGCCACTCGCCATGAGAAGGAAGTAAAGGCAGACTACGAAACAATGAACACCACTCCGCTTTTGAAGACCCCGTCTCCCATGGAGAAACAGGCTGCAAAAGTGTACACAAAGGTGGTATTCATGAAATTCCAAGAGGAACTAGTTGAGACTCTTGCTTATCCTGCAACAGTTGTCGACGATACGGGATTGGAGACCATGTATCGGGTGGCAAAATTTGGGGAAGTCCACAACGCACACTTTGTTAGGTTCAATGTTTTTGACAAGAAAGCTAGCTGTAGCTGCCAAATGTTTGAGTTTATCGGAATTACTTGTAGACACATTTTAGCTGTTTTTAGGGTGACCAATGTTCTTACACTTCCATCCCATTATATACTGAAGAGGTGGACAAGAAATGCCAAAAGTGGAATTGTATTGGATGAGCAGGCTCTTGGGTTGCCTGGTAATTCTCATGATTCTTCTGCTGCTCGCTACAAAAATCTGAGCAGGGAAGCTATCAGATATGTTGAAGACGGAGCTGAATCAGTGATTACTTATAATGTGGCAATGGATTCTCTTCACGAGGCTGCAAAGAAAGTTGCAGCAGCTAAAAAGAATGTTCCTGGCGTCGTACACAAAACTACTTATGGTGGCACCCAGCAGCATCAGTCTTACTCATCGGTGAGTTAATTCTTTCATAGGAAAAACCAAAACAAAAAACAAAACAAAACAAAACAAAAATTTCTTTCTTGGCCTGTGAACTTTATCGTTATGGTGTCTTCCCATAAAAGTCCTGGACCCGAACGCTTTGGGTGTCAAATGAGCGTGATAGAATGCAGCTTGGTTTTAGACCGAGGCTGTTGTTATTTGCATTGGGATGGGATTTCAGCCTTTTGCTCAATGACAGATAGCTATCTTACGCATGATCTAAAACAAAACAGGAACAGCTGAGAAATCTGCTTGTATGTACAGCTAATGGTGCTCTTTGATGCTTGATTCTTTTACTTGCGTTTTCCTTTCCAAATATTCGTTTCGATGTATTTGTAAAACTTGCATCTGTTGTGTGGTATTGAGTGGATAAATTGTGTATAGGATCAAGACAAGAAAATTGAGGAATTGAGTGCAGAACTGGAAGATGCAAGTAAGCAATGCGAAGCGTATAGGGGAAAGCTGCTGGGTGTTCTCAAGGATATGGAAGAACGAAAGTTGAAGATATCTGTGAATGTTGAGAATGTGAGGCTCAACCTCGGAATTTAGATCATCAATCACCCGCAACTGCCTCCATCTCATCCTTTTGATTGTAAAAACTAAATAAGAGCAACTGGGAGTTGGCTCTATTTTTACTCTTTTAACATTAACATACAAACAAAACACTTTTTTTTTTTTTTTTTTAGAGATATAGATACAGTGCTAGATAGACTTCTTTTCTTTTTTTTTTTTTTTTTGCCCTTCCTATGTAAATTGTTCAAACTTTAATAGGTGTAACACTAAAGTAGTATCACCAAATGTGTGTAGTGGTGATAGTGCCATGTAACTTACCCACCTTTTTTTTTTTTCTTTTTTTTTTTCTTTTTTTTTTTTTTTTGTGCTAGTGATATTCATCAATTAAGATTTTGATGTTTAAAGAGGTCATTTTTTCCTTTTTATTTCTTTATCATCTTTAACTTGAAAAGCCACTCGGCCATCGTTTGAACTGTGGCTACCATTTTATTCCTTCCTTGTTACATCTTTCAATTTTCTGTTCACATAGAATTGTAAATTTAGCGGAGAAATTAAGTTCTTGTATTTTATATATATATATATATATATATATATATATAGACATCATTTGGGATTACATATGATAACTTTTTTTTCTTCTTCAATTTAGAAATAGGGATTAGAAACAGACATTTTTTAGGTATTGTATCTATATATTCTATTGTATTTCATTTCTTTTTAGACATCATGTTGGATTTATTTTTTTTAAAAAAGGATGATAACTCTTTTTTTTTTCTTAAATTTAGAAGTAGTGATTTTAATTCTGTGAAATTATTATTCAATTATACTTGTAATCAATGTATAGCTACGATCCTTTTTTCAAATTTAATTGTAAATTTCACCAAAAAAAATGTCACATTCAAACAGATTATGACATCATATTGCATTTAAAAAAAAAGTATTTGAATGACATAAATTTATAGATCATTATATTAATATGATACTTAAAATTAACACTAGAACAGTATAACACAAATTAACTAAAATTTGTGTTATGTTGGTTAAGAATGGAGAATTTGTGTTATGTAATTAGATGAAAAAAAATGTGGTTATTTAGGTAAATTTTTCAAGAATAATTGACCTAAATAGTCACTAAACTATTAAAGAAGTGATGATTTAATTTCTGTTTTTTTAATTTTGGCCAAGATGACTAAAAACTCTCTAAATAGTGACAATCTAGTCCTTTTCTCTTTTGCCGCCGAGCACCCCCTCTCTACCGTCGACGAGCCCACCCCCCTGCCGTCGTCTCTTCTGTCCCCCCCCCCGGTGTCGTCTGCTCCATCACCAAGCCCTCGCAGTGATCTCCCCTAGGTCGAGCTCCAACCCCCCCAAGATCTGGATATCGCCGAGCTTCCCCCTCAACGACAGCAAGCCAGGATCCCCCCCCCCCCCCCCCTTTCTGAGTTGTCTTCTCCGTCGCCTAGCCCTCATCGTGTTCTCCACTAGGCCAAGCTCCGGCCCCCTTGCCAGCGAGCTCACCTCCCTCTGCTACTTGATTAGAGAGGATTATTAAAATATTATTTTAAATTAGATCACATGTATTATACATGATTAATTCTGTTGAAAATTTAATAAATTAAAATAAAAAAGATTATAATTATCAATATTTAAAATTTTTTTGATTATTTTAACTAAAATTAAAAAAATATAAATCAAATCATCAGCACTTTAATAATTTATAATATTTAAGCCGATTACTCTTTTTCCAAAAGAAAATGTAAAAATTTTGACAGATTTGGACTGCGAAAATAATTGGGCTGGTCTTGTTCAAGGGCCCATGTGATGACAGTTCTTGGGCCTGGGCCCACTAAGGAAGTCCAAGTGCAAGGAAAGGTTAACGAAAAGGAATAAAAGGAAAGCGAATAGCGGAGCGTCGTGACTAGACTACCCTGGTCTCTCGGGTGTAAGAATTTGAAATTCAAAAATGAAAGGCTGCCGTTACAACCTCAACGATCAAAAATCCCTCTCAATTTCAACGGCTATATATATCGATACCTCCTTGGACCCCTTTCTCCGTCGATAGATAGCTTGTTTCTTGAGAGAGGGAGAAAGAAAGAAAGGAAGAGAGAGTAACAGAGAGAGAGAGAAATGGAGAAAACGACGACGGTGTCCGCGATGGAGGCGTTCGAGAAGCTGGAGAAGGTGGGGGAAGGGACGTACGGGAAGGTGTACAGAGCGAGAGAGAAGGCGACTGGGAAGATCGTGGCTCTGAAGAAGACTCGCCTCCACGAGGACGAGGAAGGAGTCCCTCCCACCACTCTCCGCGAGGTCTCCATCCTCCGCATGCTCTCCAGGGATCCCCATGTCGTTAGGTCTTTCTTTCCCTCTCATCATTCTTTTCCTTTATTTCTTTCCTAGATTTTGGGTTTTCTTGAAAAAAAAACAATTAAAAAATAAAAAATAAAAAAATAAAAAAAAATGGCAAAAGGCTCGATCTTTTTCATTATTAGGGTTTTGATTTGGCTCTGTTTCCGTCGATTCTTCTGTGGTTTTGATCTAGACCATATTTTGAGTTTGATAAAGGGGGTGGGCTTGTTGATAGGTTGATGGATGTGAAACAAGGGCAGAATAAGGAAGGCAAAACAGTTCTGTATTTGGTGTTTGAGTACATGGACACTGACCTCAAGAAATTCATCCGCAGTTTCCGTCAAACTGGAGACAACATTCCTCCCACTATTGTCAAGGTACCTCACTCATTTCTTGTTTACCATCTATTTGTTCTAATTTTTTCCCTCAATACGTCATTTTCGATTTTTTATTTTTTATTTTTATTTTTTATTTTTATTTTTATTTTTTATTTTTTAAATACCAATCTTGTAAAATTCTATTGCAGAGTCTGATGTACCAACTTTGCAAGGGTGTCGCTTTCTGCCACGGCCATGGCATCCTACACAGGTAATCTCTTCTTTCATAACATTCTACAAGGCATCTATTACTTTTGGAAAAAGGATCATCCGAAATTACTGTGCTTAAATCCTAATTATCTATGATAAAACTACTGTATCTCATGCAGGGATCTTAAACCGCACAATCTGCTGATGGATCGAAAGACGATGATGCTTAAAATCGCAGATCTTGGACTAGCTCGAGCATTTACGGTGCCAATTAAGAAGTATACTCATGAGGTACGGCCAAGTTGTTTCATTTCAGATCTTTTGATTCTGGTATATTATTTATGCCAGTTTATGATTAATTTGGTTATGGCTTGGGAATGTCGCAGATATTGACCCTTTGGTATAGAGCTCCTGAAGTCCTCCTTGGCGCTACTCATTACTCAACTGGAGTGGATATGTGGTCTGTTGGGTGCATATTCGGTGAGGAGTCTCTTCCCTAGATTAAATTCATTTACGCCTTTTCAATTCAAGCTCATTATTCGGAGTTTAATTTCTGTATGTTCTATCTAATTTGTAGCTGAACTGGTCACAAAGCAAGCACTCTTTCCTGGAGATTCTGAGCTTCAGCAGCTCCTACATATATTCAGGTTTGCAAAAGAAAACCGGTTTCAGTTTTCAGGTTTTTTTTTTTTTTTTTTTTTTTTTTTTTGGTACTTCGTGACTGCGTTGTGTGTACTTAAACTACATAGTCTTTTGTGTCTTTGATGAGCAGATTATTAGGGACTCCAAATGAAAAAATGTGGCCGGGAGTCAGTAAACTAGTGAACTGGCATGAGTATCCCCAATGGAGCCCCCAAAGCCTGTCAAAGGCGGTTCCTAATTTGGACAAGGATGGAGTAGATCTGTTAGCAGTAAGTTGTACCCGTGAATTTCATGTGACGACCATTTTCAATGTTTGACCTGTAAATTTGATTGAACGGTTACTCACATTTTGTCTATTTTTTGCAGCAAATGTTACAGTATGAACCCTCCCAACGGATTTCAGCGAAGAAAGCCATGGAACATCCTTACTTTGATGATCTGAACAAAGCCGGTCTATGACTTAGCATTAAGGCACTGTGATTGCTGTTGGCTCTTCCAACAGTTCGGTTGTGATGCTATTTTGCTTTCCTCAAGCATTTTACTTTTAGTTTGCTTATTTGTCTTGTAGTATTGGGATTCAGTTCAGTTGAAAGTTTTATCGCGTATATACATTAAATCAGGTTTTGAAGTTCTCTTGCAAGTTTGGAAAATATGATTGTGGGAAAAAAAAAAAAAAAATCCTAATTGAATACATTTTGAAAGCTCTAAAGAATACTGCTTTCTCCCATTTTTTTATATTAACAAATCTTAATAATAAATTATCAAAATCGCCATTGTGCTGCATTGCTTGTACTTATTTCTCGATCAATTTTAAGTCACAAGTGCTTTGAAGCTGGTCGTCGCCTCGTACACAGCCTAGTGTACAAAAAATGGACCCAAAAAAAAAAAAAAAGAAATGTTTTCAGGCCACAATCCACATGAAGAAGGTGGACCAGAAGGTAAGTGATATTGATGCCAACGCGTAAGTCCACAGCATGATAACAGAACATTCGCTCTCTCCTGCTCCGAACAATTGAGTCATGGTTCCTGTATTTAAGGCGAAATTATAAACGATTTAATGACAAACATCTTTAATGTGTGAAATGTGAAACTTATTTTCTACGAAAGGGGGAGTAGAGTAGTTTTACTGTACCTATGTTCATGGCAGGTGGTAGTGCAAATTGCAGAAGGAGAACAAACTGATATAATGGATCCGAATGCACCAGACCAAAATGAATTGCCCCTTTAACAACCAATATGCCTACCGTAGGCAGCACGACATATCGAGCAACTATAATGCCCGCAACGATTGATTTCTGCATCCCCATCCCTTTCAGACCTGAAAAAAGGACAAAATTAATACAAGATTCAGTTGAAAAATTAATGCAAAATTCTGTCAAATCAGTTGGAAGAGGAAAAATATTGGAAGAGAGGCTTCTTCGTATGACCACCTTTAACAAGATTGCCCCCTATAATTAGTGTAAGAGCTGGTATAGCTCCATCCCTGCATTCACAAGAAGAACGGTTTAGAAGATAATTGAAACATTGAGAGCGAAAACCCAAGTTAATACTTAGAACATGGAGTTTGAAGGCCATGTTCTTGGAAATTAGGCATTAACGTCAAGTTGGACAAAGCTATATACCCCAACAAGGTAGCACTGTCTTGGATAACTCGTAGTGGAGCGTCACTTCCTACCATGGCCTTTCGGAATTGAGGAATGAGTCCAATTACAAAACCAACAACCTATGAAAAGAAGAGGGTAAAATGAATGCTACAGCCAAAAAAAATGAAGCACGTCACGAGGCTTAAACCTTAAACTTAATAATACCGCTCCATTAGTCGAAGGTGCTAGTAATGCCTTCAGATTAAGCTTTCTACACAGCATTTCCAAATAACGTGTTATCCCTAGACCATGTTCTGGAACTGCCACCTCAGCTTTTTCTTCAGAAACAGAAAGGGGTAGCGCATACGGATCTGAACTATCCCCTGGTTCTCCCAATTTAGTTGAAGACAGTAACGGTTCTTTAAATCCTTCTCGGTCCAGCTCAGAGGACTCCCTTGAATCCTTATCGCTCGTTGAAGATATTCGGACCATGTTATACACGTATGACCACAAATAGATGGCTCCTATCTGAAGATTCATCACCACAAAAATTCAAGATTTACAATCAAGTGTAAGCACGCATGCAATCTTCCTCGTGAAATATAAACTGTGTAAAAAGAAAAAGGGGGAAAAAAAAAAGAAAGAAAGAAACTTACGGCCATTGAAAGGGAAGCATAAGCCATTCCGTAAGTGTGGCATACATCAGGGTCACCAAAGGGGCTTCCTTTTTCTCTACAAAGTGCTGGGATTATAATAAGGGGCATGTTCCCCAAGTTTCCTGTTCCCATCAAATAGAGAGAAACAAATTCATATGCATGATTTAGTTAGAAGATGGTAAATACAGATAAAAACAGTGCTCATTCAAGGGAACAGAATGATAAAGAGGCGAGTGACAATTCTAAGACAAAATTCTGCAGGCTTAGACCAGAGTATAGAGCATCGAATCCAACATCTCTTTCTTGCTTGAAAAATGTTATTCACCACCATTGATGACGCAGTCACCACATAAGTGACGGACAAAAGAAGGAGACCTGAATTATTTAGTTTTTGCAAAGTACTTGCACCACCAGTGATTAAATAAATAAAAAGTGCTGTATTTACAGTTTCATAAAGAAAGAGCCTTTGTTTGGGTTGCAAAAATAGGGATGAATGTTAACCTGCAGCAGAACAACCCAATATAAGGCCTCGCAGATGTTTAGGAGGTCTTGAAACTTGGATCACGATCCATCCAAGTATCGATCCAACAATAAATGTGATGAGAATATTGACGGGCATGAACCATCTACACACATCACATCAACCACCCAAAGAACCAAAAAAAAAAAAAACTCATTGTCACTCCACAGGACCATAATCATATACATATACATATTTATACATATATGTATAATAGGATTTAACTCACAGTTTAATCATGCTTTCGTATGTTATTGTCTTGGCGAGGTTGGAGCCCACGAGTGCAGGATTGAATACATAAAACACAACCTGTCAGGATTCAACAGTATTCATCAATCTGGTTTTTGTTACTAAACAACCACAAACCAGAACAGTGTGTGTGTGTGTGTGTGTGTGTGTGTGACAAGTAGTAGTTACAGCGTTCAGATGTTTTCTTGCTTCTTCCCCCAAGATAGCAACACGATCCAGAGCCAGGTAGGAACCAAGTGCTGTTATCAGAAGCACTTTCAACACCGGAATCGACGCCGTCACAAACAGTTCCAGAAGCTCCATTCTTCTTCTTTTTCTTCTTCTTCTTCTTGACCTGATTACTCACTTAAATCCTACCCTCTGAAAATTTTTATAATTGAAAATTAATGTACAACAATATTTATGAAAGACAACTTTAGATATTGCTCTTTGAATCCTAAAGAAATTCGAGTTTGCCAAAACCAGAACATATGCTAGATTTATTTCCTTTTTCTTCAAGTGAGAGAGTTTATCATCGTCACTCAGAAAAAAAAAAAAAAAAAAAAAAAAGAATGTTTATCATCATGAATTTAATGTTCAAATCTCCTGAAAACTACGTTTGGATTAATATCCGGAATAACTTTTCTCTATACATTAGACACAAATACAAGTATAAATATAAATGTAAAAAAAAAAAAAAATTAAAAGATTTGTGATCGGGCTAGCCACCTTGAAATTAAAGACAGTTTCTGGGGAGAAGTAATTAAGAAATATTCTTCTTCTTCGTCGTCGGTTGGTAGCTCAAACAAACAAAACTCATGAACAGGTTCCACAACTACAGTGTGGATATATAGATATATTCCTCTCAAAGTGAAGATGGTAATATTATTATTATTATTATTTATTATTATTATTGGGTATTGAGGATGATAAAAGATCAAGAACTAAAGAGGAAAGAAAAAAGGAAATAAAAAGGAAGATTTTTAAGCGAGAAAAGTAGGAAAGCATGATTACTTACCAGCTAATAAGGAAAAAAGGGAAAATATAATATCAGATTGAGAAGAAGAAGAAGAGATTTAAAAAATAAAAAATAAAAAGAAAAAAGAAGCCGTCGCCGAGGGGCGTTAATGGCGTCCAAATTAGTTGAACCCGCCCGCCAGCCAGCCAGCCATCCCCATGCATTCGCATTTGCTCACACGATCCACGTCAGCACTGACTTCATCAGACAACACACCTCCTTCTTCTTCTTTTTTCTTTTTTATTATTGTTTTCCTTTTTTTTTTTTTTTTTTAAATAATTATGGGAAAAAATAGCTGTCGAAGCGATCAGCTGCCACAGCTATTTTCACTTCAACGGCTAATCGCGCGTGCGCAAATGTAGCAATCAAAATCTCCTAAATATGATTTACCCAAGAAAAATCCCCTAAACATAACATATACTATCATAGAGTAACAATCAATTCTAATCCTAGTCCTTTTTTTTAACTAAGAAAAAACATCCTATTTTTATTAAAATTTACTTTTCCCCCTTTTTTTTTTTTTTTCAAACACTCCTTTTCTTACAAATAAAATATCTATACAGCAATCAAATCCCCTAAATAAATATCTATATATGCAATCAATTCCCATCCTATTTTTATTAAATTTACTCCTCTCTCTCTTTCTAAAATTTGAACAGCTACGTAATATTTTTATTTTTGCTGAAGTGAAGCGAATGTATCTATAATGTATATATTAATTTGAAATGAACTCTTTTTTTTTTTTTTGTGGGGGGGGGGGGAGGCCGAGGGTGTTAATTAATTACTCAATCTTAGGACCTGTATATAACTAATTAATGCTGCCTAATCATCATACGCAACAGCACACGTAAAGTCAACTGAGTTTTTTTTCTTCTTCTTCTTCTTCTTCTTCTTCTTCTTTTTTTTTTTTTTGATATATTAGTAGATGTTATCAACTATGAGTATGAGATCTTTTTCTTATATCGTCTCAACCTTATTAATTTAATAAATTAATTGAATTTGGAATTTAGAAAAGTTAAACTATATATCTTACGATAAAGTTAAATATAAAATTATCGTTATTCTCACGATTATACTTGATTAAAATTTTAGCCATTAAATTTTCCTTAAATTTTAGGTTTTTAATTTTGAAAAATACAGTAATTATAATCCAAAGATCTTTTTAACACTAGAGAATATCAATAAAAGCATTTTTCGTACTTTACAAGTACGAAAAATGAGAAACGAAATCCACGCTGCATTTTGTGGTTTGGTTCGGTTTGCCTATTAGCATGACATCAAATGACTGACCAAACCTTTTGATCATGATTTTGTTCCCGAGCAAACCCTTTACCTAGTTTAGTTCCTCGTGTGGTGTGTGTGTGTATATATATATATATATATATTATTATATATTGTTCCTGAACTCTTTAAAAATAACGGTTTGATCCCTGTTTTTTTTTTTTTTAATCAAGATACCCTAAACTCTTATTTTTTTACCGTTATGGTCCTTTTCGTCCAAATCTGTTGACTTATGGGAATAGTTTAGTAATCTAACAGTAATTAATTTCACAAAAATAAAAAAAATCATAAAAAAATAAAAAAGTTTCCTCTCTTTTCTCTCTTTCTTCTTTTCTCAAAACCAAATTCGGCGATGGCATAAGGCACCGGGGGAGGGGGCACGATCTGCGACAGAGAGAAGGGGACATGAGTTCAATGGTAGCAGCAGCGTGGGAGGAGGGGGGGAGCCAACCCAGATTGCGAAAGGGAGGGGGGCGAACCTGATTGGAAGGAGAGAGGGGCAGGGGGCATCAGCTTCACAGTGGGGTAGGGTGGGCATCGACATCACGGTGGGGGGAGGGGCTCAAAAACCCATATTGCGAATTGGGTCGCAAGGGGAGAGGGGCTCAAAAACCCATATTGCAAATTGGGAGGTGGGGAGAGGGGGGACCCAAATCGCAAATTGGGGGGGGGGGGGGTTGTGTGTGAACGGAGGCAGGAGGAAGGAACCCAGATCGTGGGGGCGAATAACTGCATGAGGGGGGGGACCCAGTCACGGGGTAGGGGGCAAACGACAGTGGGAAGGGAGCTGCGAAACAGAGAAAGGAAATGTAGGGGCAACCCAATTGAGGTGGGGAGGGGGGGGGGGGGCAGACCAAGAGAGAGAGTGTGGGATGGGGGTAGGGGAAGGGAGAGAGAGGGGAGGATATTTTAATCATTTTAACATAAAAATTAATCATTTCAATAAGATTCTATTAAAAATTTAACGAATTTGAACAGAAAGGATCATAACGGTCAAAAAATAAAAGTTTAAGGTCATCTCGATTAACAAAAAAAAAAAAAGAACAATGACCAAACGTCAGCTATGAAAGAATTCAATGACTATTTAAGTTAATTACTTTAAAAAAGAGAGAGAGATGTCTCTGGCTTGCCACTTCCCACATGCACTTGCACGTGCATATAGGAGTTTGAATATCCATCCAAAAGGTCAACAGCTCCACATTCACACCGTTGGTTCTCAATCGACATCCACCTCACGTAAAACATCACCAATCAAAACAAATTTTGTTCATCTCAACTTTTGCTCATTTGATACTTATCCTTTGAATTCTGTTTCTATTATTATTTTTTTATATATTATATGACGGCCCAAAAGTTAAGCACCACCCATTTATAAGATTTTTGTTTTTGTTTTAATTGAATGAAAACCTGCAATAAGCGAACCCTAGTCATCGGGATATTGACTGAAAACGTGCCACTTTAGATTGATATATAATAAAACAGGTCTAACACTAATGTTAGATGACGAACTCATAAAATATCCACCCTAGAAATTCTCCTTATATATATATATATATATATATATATTATTTTTTTTTTTGGTGAGACAAGAAATTCTCAATTTTTTGGTCTACTACGTCTAAACAAGAAGAAGAAGAAGAAGGAAAAAAAATGATAAATAAGAAAAATGATGAGAAAAATCTAGGGGAACCAACAAGGAATGAACGCTGGCCGACAGCCAAAGCCCACACCACCACAAGACACCAAGAGACAACCATCGGCATCACAGCTAGGGGTGGCAATACGGGTCACGACACAACGACACAACTCGAAAACGACACGAATTTCACGGGTTCGGTTGGGAAAAATAGGAGACGTGTCAAATTCGAGTCACCTGAAATTGACACGGGAAAAAACGGGTCATGTTCAGGTTGGACCCGTAGAACCCGAACACGACACGTTTTTTTTCATGCCAATTTCAAGTGAAATGTAATGTTAATTTTGTGTCAATTTCGGGACAAATGTCGTGTCAATTTCGTGTCAAATTCAGGTCAATTTCGGGTCCAACCCGAATATGACCCGATTTCAACTTGAATTTCGTGTCAAATTCGTGTCAATTTCAGGTTAATTTCGTGTCGTGCGTGTCTCGAGTCAATTTCGTATCACGGGTCAAGTTCGATTCGTGTCGTGTCAACCCGTTACGGGTTCGTGTTGCGGTTTCAAGTTATTTTCATGTCACGGGTCGTGTTCGGATTAGGAAAGAAAAAATTCGACATGCCTCTAACAAGATACGAATCCGACACATGACATAAATTGTCACCCCTAATCATAGCAGTTAATTGGCTTTTCCTTTTTGGACAATTGGAAAGAAGAACAACTAGTTTATTGACTCGTAGCTAGCAGCCACCGTTCTGCTTTTTATCTTTTTCCTGGGGGTTGGCTCATCTCAAATTCAACTTTGGTCTTTGTTTCTCTGACTGACTTTTGATTGATAAGTTAGAAACGCAGCTACCCTTCTCCTTTTTATCTTTTTCCTCGTGGTTGGCTCATCTCAAATTCAACTTTGGTCTTTGTTTCTCTGACTGACTTTTGACTGATAAGTTAGAAACGCACACTTCTCATTTTGAGAATTTCTACACCCAACTATATCCATCCCAACTTATTTTGTATCTCTCTCTCTCTCTCTGTGTTGAGGCCAGCCCTGATGCTTACATTACGATACCAACAGTGGGATATTCTCATTAACGGATACTTTGGATTAAACAAGGAAAGTAAAATAGAGCTGTTCTATGTTTTAGTATCGATGTTTAAGATAATCCATCGCCAGCAAAAATGGCTGAGTACATAGTTAACCGACCGAATGAGTTAAATGAACAACCCTGAGGTTTGGTTCCAACGATGATTCAAGTGGTTGTAGGCATGGTCTGGCAGTAAATCGATACCCTCCCTCCGCTCGACTACGATAGTACATGGACAGCTCTCCGAGTATGATAATGCAGCATCGCCTGCGATTGGCTAAAACTAAAAGCATTTTAAAAGCATCTTAACAAGATGATGAAAACCAATATTACCCATTAACAATCTTCACTTCGCATTGCTTGGGGCTGTAAAACAGAAACAAATCTATTAGAAAACTTTGTCTGTCACTAAACCACAGGATTATCATTTAGAGTGATGACGAGAAAAGAAATTTTTATTAGCCACAGATTACAAAACCAATAGCCATTACCGACCATAAAGAAATTCCTGGCAGGGGAAAAAAAAAAAAAAAAAAGAAATCTTTAGTAAAACCATAAACTAAAAAATGTCAAAAGCAGTCTCGAGCAGAAGTTTCTAAGGTTCAAGTGCTATATATATAATATAGATGGGCCAACGCCACAAATTCCATTCATTTTAAAAGGCAGAAATTACAAATAAAACGTCACCTTTAACAGTCCAAAGATGCTGAATAACCAAGATATTATAATCCTTTTTAATAAAAATCTTCCTCCTCCATTAGCATGAACTCCTTAATCACGAGAGACTGAGCTTTTATCAAAAGTTGGCTCCTGAAATTCCAAAACCTGGAAAGAAGAAAATCAACTAAATAAGTTAAACACGTCAAATAACAAACCCAGGAGTCACAGCAAAAGCAAAGAAAACAGGAGCGTAACATTAGTCCTGAATTCATCCCTTTAAGCAGAAGAGGAATGCAAGGAAACAGTGCCGCACCACGACTGTATCCCCAGGGGACCGCGTTAGCAAAGATGATGGGCAGTCACAAAATGTAACATGCGAGCATACATGCTTAAAACATCCTCGCGCCATTGGAAACAACAGACAAAAGAAGGAAAAGTAGAAAATCAAAAGAGGCGAAAATTTGTGTAAAAATGGAAATGATAACTTAATACAATCAAATCAAAACAAAATGCCATATCATTTAAGGATAAGATCGGTGCATATAAGAAGAAATAAATTCATTAGATTGATATTTTGATAGATAGGCCAAAAATAAAACAATAAAAACCAGAAAAGTAAATTATGTAATCTGGAGGCTCAACACATTTCAGCATATGCAAAAGACTCGAAGTCCATGGAAATATGGGAACGAGATCTTACATTTAGACAACTGAATATTTTCCTGGCTGAGTTCCACCCGGAAGTGATAAAGCCTGGTGTGTAATGTCTTCCAGAACACGTTTCAACTCTGCTTTAGCTTTCTTCACAGATTGTTCGCTAGGGCCCTCAATAAACAAGTAAAGTTTGCGTTCTCCTGGTCCTGTTACTTTGCCTGGTGGGAAGTACTGCCCCCTCGTAGTAATGGCAGCTCCTGTCCACTCCGATATAGGTCCCAAAGTTTCCTTGTGGGTGACCTTCCATCGAGCATTCTGAGGGAAATCATTTATCTCCAGCTCTGCTTCGTAGTGTTCGGGCATTGCATCGGCTTGGATCTTTGCCAGGTTATGTTGCAAGTTAATGGCAGCGGCAATCGCAGCTGCCCGGGCTGCACCATCATTAGCAGCAACTGGCAGCCCAGTTCCAGTAACCACTGTAGCTGTTGCAGGTAATGACAGACCAAGAACACCAGGAAGAGAAATGGGCAGTCCGATATTTGGAAGCAGTTGCCCGGGAACAGTAGGGGTGGCTGTTGCAGTTGTAGTGACAGCTTTGGAGGCAGCAGCAAGGGCTGCTATCTGAGCAAGTGCAGCCTGCTGTGAAATGTCACCACCTGCCTTCCGGACACCATCTTCATCGTCTGAATCAGACTTGTCTTCTTCGAAACCATATTCTTTAGCCTGTGCTTTCTTCGCTGCTCTCCTCACTTCATCTTCCTCCTCATTAAACTTGAAACCACTTCCCCCATAACCAGTCCCGTGTGCTTGCTCGAGTCCCTGATTCACTTTTGCCATGAAACCATCAGCAAGAGCTTTTAGGTCATCAGGAACAACTTGCTCAGAAAGTTCCAGTGCCTTGACAAGATCAGGAGCATATCTAGCATCTTCGTCAGAGATAAAAGTTATGGCACAACCTTTACGGCCAGCTCGACCTGTTCGACCGACCCGGTGAACATAGTCCTCGTAGTGATTAGGAACATCAAAGTTAATCACCAGTTCGAGCTCCTTGACATCTAAACCTCTGGCGGCAATACTAGTTGCAATCAGTAGATTACAAACATTGCTTTTGAAATCGGAAATAGTTGACTCACGATCTGTTTGATCCTTAGCCCCATGGAGTGAGAGGCAAGGATAACCATGTCGCAGTAAATCCCTGAACAAAGCGTCACACTTTTCCTGGGAGTGCACAAATATAAGAATTTTTCCTTTCTCGTACCATTCCCCAAGTAGTTCTAATAGTCTTAAAAATCTTTCATTTTCAGGTCTCACTTCAACCAGCTGGGTTATATCCTTGTTCACAACACTCCTTCCACCCACCTGTATTTCCACAGGTTTGTTTAATACCCTACGCGCCAAGATTTCTACCTGACGAGGGAAAGTAGCAGAAAACAGTACAGTTTGTCTATCAGGCTGAATGTTTTGAACAATTCTAGTGATCTGTGGTTCAAAACCCATATCAAACATTCGATCAGCTTCATCCATGACCAAGTAAGTGACCCTACGAAGATTAGTAATTTTCCCACCACTGGTGCATAGTATGTCAATCATCCTACCAGGAGTACAAACAACAATTTCAGCACCACGCTTCAGTTCACTTATTTGTTGGGCAACACCAGACCCTCCATAAACAGGCACACACCTAAGACCTAGTGCCTTGGAGAACTTTTTTATATCACTATGAATCTGCTGCACAAGCTCCCGGGTAGGTGCCATTATCAGCCCAATAGGCCCATCTCCAGCAATCACAGGAGGCTGGTCCTTTATATGCCTCAGCATTGGAAGCACAAATGCCAATGTTTTACCTGAGCCAGTTTTCGCAATGCCGATGCAGTCTCGACCACTCATAATTATGGGCAATGCCTGAGCTTGAATTGGCATCGGCTTTTCATAATTAAGCTTCTTTATTGTCTCCAATATTTTACTTGTAAGTCCAGTTTGATGCCAGGTCCTCACTGGCTTTGGCACATCCTTACCATGTAACTTCAATTCCAATTTCTTCCGGCATGCAGAAACCTCTTCTTGAGTCATTCTTGATATCTCCTTTACCTCAATATAGAAATTCTTCCTAAATGGTTTATAATCAATTTTTGAATGGTCAACTATAGAAAGCTTCTCAGCTTTCGTCTTCTTTACTCTTTTCATGAACTCGTCATCATCTTCATCCTCTAGTGGATCCCCATCGTTTTCAAGGTCCCCATAATCTGACTCAGAATCTTCCCCGGGAATTATCCTGCCCATCGATTTACTTGAAACTTTCCTTCGTTGTTCACCATTGCTTTGATCATCCTTTTTATCCTTGTTCTTAAAGTCTGAACTATTAGCATCAACACTTGCAGGTTCCAAAGCATTATTTAGTTTCTCAACTTCAGGCAAAACCATAGAATTCATAAAAGCATCTAAAGGATCAATCTCATTGTCCCCAGAAGTCTCAACCCCATTTTGCAAAGCTGGTGGTGCAGATCCATTCTCAGAATCTATTGCCATTTCATCTGTAGCTTCATTATTCTGGTTGGCTTCCCCATCAGTGTCCACAGCCGTTTCTTCTTTCCCAGTAGAGGGCACTTCTTCATCATCAGATTCACCCTCAAGGGTCCATGCCTTGCCAGATTTGGGCTCCTCGGCATTCACTTCGCCTTGCTTCTCTTTTTCAGCTTCTTCCTTCTTTCTCCTTAACTCTTGCCACTCCTGAACTCTCCTCCTCCGCTTCTCCATTTCTTCGTCCAACTTTCGTTGTTCGTCCTCCAACTCCTCTTCACGAGTCGGTTTCTTATCCAAATCATCATCAGCACCCCTTAACTTTGGACTCTCCTCACGCCTGTTGTTGCTCCGTTCACGCTCCTTGTCCTTGTCCTTCTTCTCCTTATCCTTCTCCTTGTAATCATCATCATCTCTCCTCCGACGCTTCTTATCACGTTGTTCCCTCACATCATCATTACTACCATCACTGTCAACTCCTCGGCGATGCTTTTCCCTCTCACGGGTGCTCCTCCTCTCCCTCTCTCTCTCCTTATCCCTCTCCCTTCGCTCCCTTTCCCTGTCCCTGTCTCTCTCCCTCTCCTTATCTTCTCTGTCTCTCTCCCTCTTCTCCCTCTCTTTCTCCTTCGTCCTCTCCCTCTTCTCCCTCTCACTCTCCCTCTCCCACTCCCTCTCTCTATCTCTATCTTCCTTGTCCCTTTCCTTCTCTCTTTCTCGGTCTCTCTTCTTCTCTCTTCCTTTCTCTCTTTCTCTCTCCTTCCTATCCCTGTGCTTATCCTTGTCCCTCTCCCTTGCTCTATCATAACTATCGTCAGAATCAGAACTCCTCTCTCTCTCAGAACGCCGACTCTCGCGGCTTCTTTTACTATCCCGGTGCCGCTCCTTATCGCGGTGGCTCCTCCTCGTATCCTCCGACTCTTCTCTTCTAGACTTCTGCTTCACCTCGTCCATCGCTTCTTCTTCACTCCTGCATGCATCAGACACCATTCACACAAACATCGTCAAAAATTTCACAAATCAAAAGCAGTGCAAACCCTAACCCCTAGCACATGAAATTCGAGCAAGACATACAAAATTTGGTGTAAATTGAATCAAATCTAGAAACCTGACACTCAAAACCCACCAAAGAATTTACATAACATTATAGCCCGGTTCTAATTCAGAGAAAAATAATAATAATAACAACCGCAAATAAATCAATTAAATCACACCGAACCAAAAAGAAATTAAGAAGAAAATCGTCGAAGATTAAAAAAACTTTTTAAAAAAAATCGCTGAGAAAATGAAATTGAACGGACCTCGCAAAATCTTTTGTCTCAACAAACCTCCAATCTTGGCAAACCCTAACCCCCACCTCTCCTCTTTTTGTCGTTCTTCGCTGTCCGCTGCGGGGGGTAACCCTCTAAAAATATATATATATATATATATATATATTTTTTTTTTAATTTTAGGATGAAATTTTCTTGAAATACCTGCTAGTTGCTAAGAGAGGTCAAGAGTTGACGTCTGCGACACCCTGTTTTTGGGTTTGGGTGGGACCAGACTTTTGGCCGGTTTGGTATCGTTGTACTTTGGAAAATTTTAACCGTAATAGTTTTGTGAATCCTGATGGTTGTTTGATAATCTAATTAACTCTAATTAAATTATATTTTTTTATTTTATTTTTTATTTTTTTTAAATAAAATTTATTATTATTTTTTTAAAAATTAATTTAATTTAAATTAAAAAATTTCAACTCAACTCATTCATTAAATACTTTTCAAAATTATCAGACCTATAAATAAATAAGCATTTGGTTTACAAGTATTTGATAAACTATAAATTAAATTATTATGTGTATATATAATGATTAAAAAGGATATCATATTTTTATCTAATAAATACTCTAGTATATATATTTAGGAAATAATTATGGTATAGTCTCAATGAGAAGCACTATTTATAATAATCAATCTTACGGTTGAAAATCATTATGTCGCTAAATGAATGACAATGATATAAGATATATTGAATGTTATTATAGTCTCATCCACACACAATGTTTGATTTATTTTAGATTTGTATTTTTTTTAATTCTTCCATAAATTTTTCATCTAAAATGATGAAAAAGGAATTTAGGAAAGCACCCATTGTTGGTGATGGGTCTAGAGACCCCCCAAGAAGGCCGAACCTACCGCCTCCTCCTCTCTTCGAGTCTGAAATTGAGATCCGCTAATAGTCGCCTAGCGCCCAGAGCCCAATGCCTAGAGCCTAGCCTTGCCGCACTTTGACCAACTCAAGACACTATTGCCCAGCTCACGCGCTCATCGTCGACCAACGCCATTGCTAGCACTTAGCGACCAACGATCGCCGACGTCCCTCCCGTCAACAAGAGCTCTTGATTTTAATGTTTTTGTGGGTTTTAATGGCTTTTGTGAGTTTGATTGAAATCAAGCACCAGATCTCTCATATCGATCCACCTAAATCAACGAGTTTGGATTTTAACGACCACCATCTCTATTTTCATGTGTCTGAGCTTAGGCAATTCAAAAAAAAAAAAAAAAAAATCATTCCTTAGAGACATTGGGAAATGGTGGAGTTGTTGTGAAAGGGCTTGAAGAAGAAGCGGAAGAACACGAGTCATTGTATCGAGATTTATCAGTCTATATCTTAGGTGTTATCCGGCAGCCGAGTATGGGTGACGGCAGGGGGGTTTTTGGGTCTTTTGAGATTAGAAATTCGAGGTTGAATTTTGAGGGGGTTTTTTTTTCCTTACCTTGGAAAAAAGTTTTGTATTTAATAAATTTTTATTCAATATGCAAATATGCATTGAAAGTTATGTGTTCCTCTATTTTTTTTTACCATTAGATTTTAATCATAATTGTCTATAAAATTATAACTGCCAGTTGTGCTCCTCACAATCCTTCCCACATATTTTTTGTTTAACATTTAAAATTTTACACCAAATTATAAAAATATATAATTTTTATAATAAAAAATAAGTCTAAAAAATTATATTTTTGTTTAAGACGACAATTATACATCAATGTAAAAATTAAATATAATTTGTAATAACTGTTTTTTTTAAATACTAATAAAATAAAGATATAGATTATAACTTAAATTTGAAATTATTTTTAAGAGAAAAATAATATGTAATAATATAAAATTTAAATAAATAGTTATTATTTCATATGGAGATGGATAAATTGGGTAAAATGGAATATTATGAATTTATTGTTAAAGATATTTTAGTAAATTTGTACAATGACAGAAGAACCAGTTGTGTAAAAGCAATCCTTGACTTGCTTTTCAAATTATGCTGCAGCGCAGTAGTTTTTAGAATTTGTTAGGCAGAAGTAAGGTATTATAGATTATTTAATAATCTAAAAGCACCCTTCCAAAAAGCAATGACAAACAGGTCCTTTATGACTTCGAAAGATTGGGATAGACTAGCCGTCTAGTCCTCAAAGAAGATGATAGCATAGTCATTTGATAGTCCTACCATACTAAAGGCCTGTTGGACATTGCTTTTGAAGACTGTTTTTAGAATATTAAAGAATCTACAGTAGATTAGGAGTGTTTAGTAAACCTTGTTTTTGTCCAACAGATTATAAAACTATTGCAGCATAGTAAAATTTAAGAAGTAGGTATGGGATTGCTTTTATACCGTTGCTTCTACTGCTATTTTACAAATTTACTAAAATATCCTTAGCAATAAATAATAATTTCAATATACTCACCTTATTTATTTACATACCAAATAATACAAATATTTATTTAAGATTTACATATTATTTTCCTCTTAAAAATATATTCAAATTGTAAAATTATAACTGATAATCTTATTTTGTAGTGATTTTTTTCTTTTACAAAAAAAAAACATTTATCATAATCTATACTCAAATTTTAAATTAATTTATAATTTATCGTCTTCAATAAATCTAAAATGTTATATAATTTGGTGTAAAATTTTAAATTGCTAGACAAGTATTTATTAGACAAAAATATGATATGTCCTTTTTAGTCATTATTTATTTACACAATAACTTTATTTATAGTTTATCAAATATATATAATTCTACTTCTGGTATTCACAGTAATTTTGGAAAAAAATTTAGTACACGCCTACATGCTTCTAGCCACAGTAACTTTAGGCTCGCATGAATAGTTACAGCAAAAATTTTTCCCGGCACAACATTGTAAACTGGCCCTAAATGTCGTTTCTTGGAATTCTTTTGGCATTTATGGACAAAACGTACCTTGAACTCGTTCATGACTCTTTTTTTTTTTTTTTTTTTTTTTTTTTTTTTTTTTTTCGCTTAAGAGAAAACGACATTGTGTTGCATACAATTCTAAACGACATCTTATTTCTTAAAGTTTGACCATTAAAAAGCAAAACATATTGAAAGTGGGTTTAAACATAAGAGGGTGTCTGGGGTAACCATCTTCAAATACATCTCCAAATATTTTTTTCTCTTTTTTTTTTTTTTTTTTAACTCAAAACTACTTTTCACGGTTTATATTTTTAAATATCTATAATATTTTAAAAGTTCATAATTTTGTTATTTAAAGTTCATTTTTTTTAATTATATATAATTTTGAGAGGAACGAAACAATTCTCATGTTGATTTTTTCCTAACATGTTTTAAATTTCCACATTTTAACTACAAACAGTTCATTTTCACCAAGTATATATTTTCAAAACTCAATTTATCTCGAACTTTCAAAACACTGCCACCAAACATCCCCCTAAACGAACAATAAAAGTAAGAGCAGTATTAGGAATACTAACCCTAATCTTAACTTTTTGAGTACCTATTCCTGTGTTATATTTTCATTGGTAAATGCAATCAATCAATGTAATAATACTTTAACACTTATTGATAAAAAAATAAATTAAAAAAAAAAACTCATATACCATATAAGTTGGTACTCAATAATTGTGATTATAATTAACGTCTCTAGTATTTTTCAAAAAGTATTTACTTCACTTAAAAAATAAAAGTGTAATTACATAAATCTCCTCTCTATTTTAAATTTTTCCGTAAGTATTTTGTTTATATTTTTGAACAAAGTACCTGAAATAAAGATATGCCAAAATGGATAATACAAATAATTCATACAAACATATCAATTAAACTATTGATTCGACATAATAACAGGGAGGATCTTTTCAATATGCATTATTTTTCTAATTGGCATGTATTTTCCACAAGGGAGACAAATTTGAACTTTATTTCAACTCCTTCAAAATGTTATGTGACAAGAGTCCACATAAAAATACCAGAAAATGGTAAACTTAAATAGAAAAATCAAATTAGATAGAGATTTATGTATACCAAACTTATCACCAATATAAATTAAAATCTAAGTGCAGATATGTTTTATTCAAAATGAAAATAATATAGTTGAAAAAATGGTGAAAAAATATTACGAAAGAGAGATCGTTTAGGGAGGACTCCTTCTCCAGTACAACAAATTGATGCTTATTCTTTATTCCCATTGAGCAAAATCAATGGGTGCATGAGAAGGCAA
Organism: Ficus hispida; assembly: GCA_025413025.1. Classification (NCBI taxonomy): domain Eukaryota; kingdom Viridiplantae; phylum Streptophyta; class Magnoliopsida; order Rosales; family Moraceae; genus Ficus; species Ficus hispida. The sequence goes on from CM046367.1 coordinate 270,271, forward strand.
ATCATATCCCGATAATAAATTGAGGTTGCTACTTAGCACTGTCCGAAGAATATATATATATATATATATATATATATTTAATACTAAAGGAGAAATGTTATTAAAAAGCCACAAAATGACTAGAAATGCAAACCACGGATTAAGCCCAACAAAAGCAACACTGGAAGGGGAAAACAACTTAACGACTTAAAATTAGAAATTATTACACCAATATGATATAAAAAATTAATATTATATTAATATGATATAAAATTAATTAAATTTGTGTTATGCTAGTCAACAATAAATTATTTATGTCATATTGATTAATAGATAAAAAAATATGATTATTTAGATAATTTTCTCATAATCAGAAAAATTATTGAGCGGTTAAGAAACCATCCGATAATATCATGATCATTATAAACCAACAGGACACTATATTAATAATCAACCTACTCGGGAATGCTGGAATGCTGGAGCACACCCATGAGAACAGGATTAAGAAACGAGATTTATGACTAAAAGCATGTCGGAGAATAATTCCAAGTCAGAGGAGTACAACGTGGAAATACTAACACGTATGGACATTCCTGTAAAATTACAAAGAAAAGGATGCTGTAGAGATATTGAGTGAAAATTATTGATGGTCACACACATTCATATGATAAATATTTCTTACTCCTGTGTTTGTATTAAATGTCGTATCTTTTGATAATAATTAACTATAATCATTGCTTATTATTAGCTTATCTACATAGATTTGTACAGGGAATGAATAAATAAATAAAAAGAAAATTATCAATACTTTGAAAAATAAAGGAGAATCATTAATAAATTAGTCACGATAATAATTTTAATTAAAAAAGTATATTTTAATTTAACCAAAAAATGCTTAAAACAGTAAATTTTAATTTATTAATTCTATTAGTGAGTAATTTTGAATCACTGGATTTTGACTAATTTTCTGTTAATTGTTTGCCAGAAAAACAAAAAAGTTAATAATAAAGACTTTTTCAAGTTCACTCATTAATTCAATCACATGACATAAAAGTTAAGTAATTTGATTAAACAAAAAACAAAAAACAAAAGACAAAGTAACTTCAGTTCCTTCCAATTCAACCAATCCTTAAATTATTGAGAAAATGAAGGATTCCAGTCTTCAACTCAAACCCATTGTCAAACTCCATTTATCAAAATAGGAATACTTACAACACAATGAACTAATATGGTATTTTTATAATAAAGTAATAGACGAAACTATGGTATCATCGAATGACTTATTATTAGATTGGTAATCACTTCGTAATGACATATACATCAGACATCTTAACTCAAATATTAATATTTTATTTTAGTTTTATTCTTTTAAAAAATCAACAAAAATAATAACTAATTTTTGAAAAATGAACTAACTCTAAGTTAAAAATTTCATCTATAATTGACAAATCAAATGGAGAGTAAATTTTAATTTATTTATTCTATTAGTGAGTAATTTTGAATTACTAGATTTAGATTAATTTCTGTTAATTTGTTTACGAGAAAAACAAAGAAGTTAATACTAAAGACTTTTTCGAGTTCACCCATGGATTCAATCATAAGACATATAAGTCAAGTAATTTTATTAAAAAGAAAAAAGGGAACTTCAGGTCCTTCCAATTCAAAAAACAAGGTCGATTTAAATTATTGAGAAAATGAAGGAGTCCAATTGTTAATTCAAACCGATTGTCATACTCCATTTATCAAAATACAAACTAATATGGTATTTTTATAATAAAGTAATAGACGAAACTATTATCTCATCAAACGACTTAATATTAGATTGACAATCTTTTTGAGATTGACATATACATCAGACATCTGAACTCATTTATAAATATAATGTGATACTTTAATCTAATGGTTCCCATAATCCATTTCTCTAAACGAAGCTTTAGTAACAGGATTTTTCTAGGAAAAATAAAAAAGGAGAATAGGATACATATAGAATTTGATGATCATGTTGTTTGTGTGTGTTTGTGTTTGTGTTTTTATTTTTAATTATATATATATATATTTTTTTGGGCACTTGCTTGCACTAAAAAAAAAAAAAAAAAAAAGAAAAAAACGGAAAATATATAAGTGAAAATTGGAGAGAGTCCAACCAAAAGGCACTTTCAACCTAGTGAAGGGAGCAGCAGCCAACTCTCTCACAAACTCCGATGTCCGAAGTCTGAAGGCGGAGAGCGAGAGAGACAGAGGCGACAGAGACAGAGACAGGGACAGACAGAGAGAGAGTCGCGGCCAAGGGCTCAGCCGTTTGTGGGTGTTGGGGGGGGGGGGGGGGGGGGGGGGGGTTGGGGGTGGTGGATTTCCGTTTTCCCCCTCCTTTCAGATTTGGTATTTCCACGAGGTAACTTCTTCTTCTACTTGTTCGTCATTGTTTCTTCTCTTTCTTTTCTGTCCGACAATTCGCACTCCTTTCCTTTCCTTTCCTTTCGTTTCTGTTGTTCTTCTCCTGTCACCATTTTTCCAAACCAAATCCCCCCTTAACACGACACCGTCTCTCGCCTTCTCTTCTCATTTTCCATCGCACTCCTCCTCGTCTTCCCTGCATTTCCATATTCGTCGCTCGCTCGCAAGCTTTTCTGCAACGTCTCTCTCTCTCTCTCTCTCCGCGACGCCGTTTTTCGACCCCACCTTGTTCCCTACCTTTTTGCATCTAGTGGAATTTGACTTTTTATTTAGTATCTCTTTTGAGTTGGAAGATTCTTGAAAACGAAAACTCAGATTTGTATAAATGAAAAAAAAGCCGCAAATTTTGGCGCTTTTACCAGGTTTATTATTGATTTTGTTAAATTTTTAGTCACTTCCGTTACCGACCAAACCAAGTCTTAGGGTTTTTTAACTTCGGAAAATCGTTTTATTTTTTATATTTTATTTTATCAATCTTGATGTGTTCACTTCTTGCGTTTAGCGGATTTTGAGAATTATTTTTTTGTTAAAAAGAAAATTGGAAAATTTAACAAAACAATCGAAAAAGCTACAATTTTGGCGCTTTACGTAGTTTTACTTTTATTTAGTTGAAATTTGGTCTGTTTGTTATTTGAGCAACCAAGTCCTAGGGTTTTTTAATTTCCGGAATTTGTTCTTCTTTCAGTTTTGTTGGATCACATTGTAAGTGGCTTAAAGCAAGTTTTTTGTTGTTGTTGTTGTTGTTGTTATTGTGAAATAACGTTAATAACAGTTAAGATCTCCACTGAACATAACGAAAAATTGAGAGTGTAGGAATATGGGCGATTTTGCGGATAAGGATAAGAAGCAGCAGGGTGAAGATTTGAGCAATGCTTCCGAAAAGCGAGAATCTCAAATTCCATCAACTCCCACAAAGCCAAAGGAGGCTCAAACTGATGTTGATCAAGTTATGCTAGATAGAAGTGATGATCAGACGGCTCATGATGGCAATGTGGGTCCCATTGAACCGCTGAAGGAAGCTGCTAAGTGCAACGGAACTGATGATGCTGCTGTTACCGATCCACCAGCACGACCAGCTGATGAAATTAAAGATACTAAGGATAATAATGGTGAAAGTGGTGTTACAAAACAACCACCTGAAAATGCCCATGTTGAAAACCAGCCTACAGATGCTGATGCTGAGAAGATATCCATTCCGAAACCCCTTACAGATAAGAATGTGGCGGAGGTCAAGAATGGGTTCGATGATGTGGAGGTATTTATTTATTTATTTATTTTTTTAAGGAACACCAGATAACATAAATTTCTTTTGTCTGTATTCATCTAGGTTAATGCCACTAGTAATGGTAAGTTTCTTTGTATCCAGATAGATTTAAAAGTCTTCTTGTTAATTTACTTAATCTTTAATCCGAATCTTTACACATCTTAATCTAGCTGGATACTTTTAAATTTAGCCATGCTACATTCCATTTTAATAATAATTGTTGTCTTTTGTCATTTTTTCTAAATTCGTTTCTACAAACACTTGACTGTGGGTTTGAGAATTCAGTTTATTATTGAGCTTATCTCTTGTCAGATTTTTTTTTAGTTGGCATTTTAGTTTTAAAAAAAAGGGACTATTTTTCTCATAGAATAAATTATTTTAGGTTTTCCAGAATTAGAATTTGTTTATACTAACTTGTAATCCAGCTCAGTTGTTTTCATTATTTATTATAAACTTTCGGAATCATTTTATCATAACTCCTTTGAAGACTTAAAACCTTCTTTCCCTCTTTGATGCGCTGCAAAAACTAGATATAATTGTTTCTGCTATTTTTCATTTATGAATGCTTAACAGATGGCTGAGGCTGAGGAGGAAGAAGGGTCACCTGAAGATGGCACTCCTGCGCAGCAAGCAGCATTTATGAAGGAGCTGGAGAATTTTCACCTGGAGAAGGCCTTGGAATTCAAACCCCCCAAATTTTATGGGGAACTGCTGAATTGCCTTAAGTAAGTCCGACGAGGTGGAGATTATTATTTATATATATGTTTAGTGTGCCAAATCACTTATATTTGGTTTAACGTCTGGGCTAAGTTTTTGCTTGCTTCTTATTGGATGTAGGTTATGGAGAGCTGTTATTAGATTGGGTGGCTATGAAGTGGTGCGTCACACTTACTCCAATGCACTTCTATGTCTTTTCCTTTTCTTTTTCTGTGTCTGGGCTTGATGGTTATTGTTTCATAGCTTCAGCTCCAGTTTATGAATTATGCTTTATAAAGCATCACCATTGAGAAACCTTCCAGAAGATTTGTTGGGTAATTCCATTGCTTCTGATTAAATTTTTAGCAAAATGTTATGGGTATTCCTTTTTTTTCCCACTTAAAAAAATAAGAAAATAAAAATGGGGAGGTTCATTTAAGCTTGGATCTTCCTTGGGCGGTCCAACTAAAAGTGCAACTTGGATATTAACTACAGATATTTGTTAGCTAAGGTACAAGTTACACTTGCTGTTCTACCGATGAAAGTTTGCTCCTTTATTTTTTGTTCATAAGTCTGTTTCCTTGCTTTACCTGTTTGTTTTCTTCAAATTATATAAGTTATGTGTTTGTAGGATCTTGGAAGTACAGTCAAATATGCATTTAGTGACTGTGGCTTGGGATTGCTGTAGCATGTCTCTCTAAAATGTGATTTAACTGCTTACATGGGTAACTGTAGGTGACTGCTTCAAAATTGTGGCGGCAAGTAGGAGAGTCGTTTCATCCCCCAAAGTAAGGAATATACCTAATTTATGAGCTGTTGCAAGCTTTGTTTTCTGTTTATGACCTGTATGAAATCTCATGGGGGAAGAGAAGAAGAAAGAAAATGGTGTTCCCAAACCATTATTATTTTGGATTTTTTTTTGCTGTGTGGAATCTCTTGATTTACAGTTGACAATTATTTCGCTTCACTCTACAATAACTAGGTTTCCTTTTTTTATCTACGTTTTTTTTCCCCGCAAAGTATGTTATTTCACTTACCTTAATCTCTTTCAATTTCACTTCCTCAGAACCTGCACAACGGTCTCATGGACATTCCGCATATTTTACGAGAAGGTAATTTTTGTTTAATTAATTCTGTGCGGTGGACCTTAAACTTCCCAGGGTAATTGCTATAATTATTTTTATTTTTTATTTTTTATTTTTTATTTTTTCAAGTATGGGAATGGAAATGCAACATCAAGACTATTGGGCTTTCTCATTAGTTTCCAAAATTTTACTGAATTCTTTGTTCGTCTACATATTTCCAGTACGGTACTTGAACATTTGCTGCTGAAGATGAAACGATTATTTTCTAACTCATGCAGGCCCTTCTTGAATATGAAAAGCATAAGAGGCAAATTGGTGAGCTCCAACGTCCTGTTGGATTCCCTCCCCGGTCTTCCAGTATTGAAAAGGAGGTATAATCTGCAGTGCTAAATCCTTTCGTTTGCAGTGTCCATTGCAAAAGCTATATTGTTTTTTGAATTCTTCTTACATGATTTGTTTCATATTGTGTGTCTCATCATTATATCTAATGTTTGTTTTATTTTCCTTCAATATTTAGAATGCCCTGGCATTGCTTTTGATGAGGGTACGTCATTCATAGCCTACAGTAACTAGAGTATTAATTTCCTGTTCAGACAAGTAGTTATCAAGCAACAGGGTCAGGTAGGGCACGGAGGGATGCTGCCCAACGTGCTATGCAGGGTTGGCATGCTCAACGTCTTCTTGGATATGGTGAGGTTGCAGAGCCTATCATTAAGGTCTGTTGAAAATCTGTTCCTTTCTTTTGTGTTAAAAACTCTCATATTTAGCAAAATGTTTTATGTGATTAAATGCAATACAGTAATTAAAATTTTGTTCCCTTTTTTTTTTTGCTTTTCTTTTCTTTTCTTTCTTGGACAGGACAAGAACATAAATTCTGCTATAAAGCGTGAAAAAAATCTTAAAAGCATTGGTATGAACCCCCTGCCTTTAAAAAAAAAAATAATAATAATAAAAATAAGAAAGTTCTTTGTCGTAGTTTGTGTAGAATGCAAAAGTGATATTTACACTCGATTTCTATCAGGGTCCTTGAAACACAAGACACCAACCAACCTGGAGAATGCCGAGAAAACCTCAACTGTTGCAGCAGATAAGCAGTTAAGATTACTGATCTTTTCTTTCTAAAATCTTTTATTTAATTTGAGTTATATTTGTTTGTTGTTATTTTTCTGCCTATATATCTGCATTCATTGGAAGGATAATTGAATCATCACTCAGCGTGTACTTTTTTATAAATTATACTATTGTATTTGATGCGAAGAAAGAATCCTGTATTGAATTGAATTTAATCATCGGCTTCAAGAAAGTGCAAGGGAAAAGGCACAAACCTGCATCCCTGGTTAATGTTAAAAGAACACGTTAGATCCCTACCCGTCTTCCTTGGCATTGAAGGGATGAAACACCTTTCTGTCTGGGTTACTAATACTTAAAATTCAGTCTGAGCATTTTCTAGGGTGGCAATAAATTCATTCGAAAGCACCTGTACCCCATTGCCATCTCGAAGGTTAAAAGTTTATTATGTATATTTTTCAAGAAAACTGTTTATTTGTGGTCGCCCAACACCTCCCCCTAGGAATCAGGTCCCCTGCACCTCCAATCCAGAAAAGAAGATTAAAAAAAAAAAAAGTGGAGAAACATCCATGCGTAATTCATTTGAATTTTTTTCTGAATTTTTTGACAAAATCAAGGGCACGTGTTTTTCATTTGGTAGGGTTGTCTCAAGTATTGTTGACATTGGACCTCCAGCTGATTGGGTAAAGATCAATGTGCGCGAAACTGTAAGTTTATTTGGTCATTATGCACTTTTCCCCCCTCCCAATTTGAGATAGATTGCGTAACTGATGAAGCCTTCTGTTAGTGTCCTGACTAAATTCACCGTCTCCCATGCTCAGAAAGATTGCTTTGAGGTGTATGCGCTTGTCCCTGGGCTTCTGCGAGAGGAGGTCAGCACCTGTGATACCCTGCCTTCTTTAATTCTTTTATTCACATCTTCTTGGCGTTAATTTTTATGCTGAATCAGAATGCCCAAAATGGTTATTTACACAGTGGGTATTGGCACAGTTTCAATGTTATTAGATGTGTTTGAATAAAACAGAGGCACTGGTGTTGTTCGGGTGGAGTTAACTTTTGATGACCACTTAGTATAAGTGACAATTAGTAGGACTAATGGTGCTTACTGTTTCAATCCAATAGACGGATGATCAAGGAATTGATGTTTATAAGAGGTTGCAATTCTCTACTCGTTTTATGCTATTCGAATTTCTTTACTCTTCCTGTCTTGGTTGGTTGCGCACTTATTTAATCTAGTGGCAGTTAGTCTTCTTGTGGAAAATATGTTTTCATTCTTGATCAGCAAGTGCTTAATGGGTCTTAGAAATGTTGGTCCCCAAACTACAAAGTTGGTAATAATTGTTAATGATCTTAGAAATGCTGCGAAAGGACTTGATTAACAAAGACGTTAAAAATTGGTTGGAAGAGACCGTGTAAATGGCAAATGGATCTAGAATCAGGGCTATATTTTAATTAACTAATATAGAAATCTCCATTTTTAAAAAATGATACTAAAAAATCTAGAAAATAAAAAACCCTCATACACTCCAGTAATGAAAAAATGTCACTCACTTGGTTTTGGGCATGTCACAATGGGGAAGCTGTGCATGCAGCAGAAGAGGGAGGGGCAGGATCTAGGTTACCTGGGTTCGCAGTGAGGATGTGGGTTTGCTGCAGTGGGCCTCATGAGGGGGCAGCATATCTTGGTTGCAAAGGGGGCTGCTCTCAATCTCATGGTAGATCTGTGTGGCTGGGAGGGGTTCATGGCGGGTCTGGGACTCGATACCGGAACTCGTAGCAGATCTAGGTTGATGCTCAACAGAGGGGCTTGCAGTGGCTGGGTTTTCGATTGATATCACATGGCAGTGTGATGAATTTTTGGTGAATCTGTGTTTGCACTTCTGGGTTTTCCATGGTTGCTTGAATTTGCTCGTTGAATTTCTATTAGGGTCTGAATTTCTCAATCAAAATTTGTTAGAGGTTGAATTGGAGATGATTAATTCAGGGGTTTTTTCATTAACAGAAGATTGGTGACCAAATCGTCATTAACTTCATAGTTCAGGGACCAAACAAGCAATTTATCGTAATATTTTATCATTCTTAAGGGATATACTTCAGGAGAACATGCTCCATGGTACCAGTTATTATGTTTCTAGATTTTATGTAGAGAGTGATTAGAAGGTTGTTGTTAGTTTACCAATTCTCCCAAAAGCTTAAGCTTAAGCTGTTAGGAGGTGGGCCAACAATAGTTTTGTATTTCAACACTCCCCCTCACGTGCAGGCCAGACAATGGACAAACGTGCGGACAAATATTAATTTTAAAGTCCAACACAAATTATAAGAAGCCCGAAGCACATTAAAAACCCAACACGCAATGATAATAAAGGGGGTTAAATAGTGTAGTTAAAGGGTTCGAACTCAGGACCTCCTCCTCTGATACCATGTTAGTTTACCAATTCTCTCAAAAGCTTAAGCTTAAGCTGTTAGAAGGTGGGCCAACAATAGTTTTATATTTCAACAGTTCTTTTATTTGCCTTTGATTTTCACGGTAATAGGTGTTTAGTTACTCGATTCCTCAAGGCATGCTTGACACGGTTCATTTCATGCTTGATATTTGATAATTTGTTTAGTAAGTTTTAGTTGGATGATAAAGAGGTGAAATGTCAGCTCTTACAGCTATGTGCTATGAATTTTTAGTCTGTTGTGTGGAAATTTAGAGGTGAAAAGAAAGGAAAAGAAAATAAAAATGTTCACATACTAGATTTACGTGCTACTGACTGATGGCAAGCGATATGCAGGTGCGGGTTCAGTCAGATCCAGCAGGACGTTTGGTCATAACGGGTCAACCAGAACAGGTTGACAATCCGTGGGGTATTACGCCATTTCAAAAGGTATTGTTCGTCTCTGTTCGTTCTTGTTGTATCTTCAGCTCCAACGATTTCTCAGTTTTGGTATAAGAAAGAAATTTACTTTGGATTTTGGGATTGGTTGTGGTTTTCAGATCGTGAGCCTACCTGCGAGAATCGATCCACTCCGCACATCTGCTGTTGTTAGTCTGCATGGCCGGCTATTTGTGCGTGTTCCATTTGAACAGGGATGAGTTATGAACATTCCCTTACTTTCTTTGGTTTGAAGTAGTTGGTAAATTTTTCGCAGTAGGATTGGAATTTTTTTTTTTTGTTTGTTTGTTTGTAGGAAATCAAAGGTCCGGATCAAATAGGAGCTCATGTTTAACCTGTTCCCCTATTCTTAATTTATGCCATCTTATGTTAAAAAATTATAGTTTTATGTAAATCATTGAAGGCCGCCTTTTTCAATTTCTCATAGATTGAAGAAACTTGAACCGATGGAACTAAATTAGTCTGGTAAGTAGAGACGTGTTGAATGAAGCTTGGAGGGAGCCTTTCAGAGCGAGATTTAGGACCTGTTCAATAATATTGTATCCCTGAAAGATTAAACTCTTGTTTGTGTTGCTATGTGACCTAAATTCCCGCTCAAACCTAGTTTTGAAGTTACACCAATCTATGGACTCCATTTTTACCATGCACCGGAAAAGAAGGCTAAAAGATTAAATGTATTCTTGGTCTAGAAAATTTCTACACTGAAATAGATTTAGAGTATTTTAGCCTATATTGTTATTGTGACTTTTGATATGTAAAACATGTACATTCACACGCCCAGAAAATGAAGGTGATTTTAAGAATTGTAGATTGTATTTCTACTCGTTTTGAGGAAACACATTTTACTAATTGAAAGCGCAAATAAAGCACAAAATTGATTTTAAACATAGTAAAACAACTACAAATCATTCAAACAGTTGAAATATCCGGGGTATAAATGAAGCTTAGCAAACCTAAACTTGTTATCAAGGACAAGAGCTTGTATGCCTGATAAAGAAGCATTCGAACATCTGTACCTTGTCCAATTTATAAAGGACACTAGTGTCGCAGAAACGGTTGTCGGGGGCTTCATCGTTCATTAAATAAGAGTAACACTGCTCCTTCTCGTCGAATGTAGCTTCCGCACTCACGAGCCTTACAAATTTAATGTCCCGTGTCCTATCAATGCAAATGCATCTTTTGAAAATGTTGTATGATCATAAAGTACGCCTAATGCAGAACCGTCTAATGAAGTATAACCTCAGCAGCGCTGTACTTATGAAGAGCATATCTTCGCAGGTGGACCTACATTCAACAAATTCATGAAATAATAAACATACATTACACTGCAATAATAAAAATTAAAAAAAAAAAATGCTTTAAACAAATAAAAACCTTTCTCAGGTGACGGGGGAGATTGAGAGCTTCTAGTATTCTGGATAATTTGCTGTTGAGAAGAGGTGCGTGAGCGCTGAAACCGGCAAGATCTTTTATACAATGTGAGAGTACAGAAAAACCGTGGAAACATTAAAAATCCACTAGATATTGATTTCGACTTCGATTTAGAGCGTTTTCTCTTCTTTCGACCAGAATTGGAGGAAGATGTCATAGTCCTGGGCACAAAAACAAACAAACAAATAAGTATTAGAATGAGCCAAAAAAAAAAAAAAAAAAAAAACATAAATAAGTATTGGGATAACTGCTTGATAGAATTCCTCAAAGAACACAAAGTTGCTTAGGTTCTTCAAAAAGTTACGTCAAGCCAACCAAAAAGGAGAAAAAAATATCATTGCACTTAATTCCAAGGTAAAAAAAGAGCTTAAAAAATTAAGCATGCTTATTTCGTTCACTAATTTGGGTTGAAAAACTTGACTTAGTTTTGTGTCCTCTTCTGAAAAGTCAACTCAATTTCATTATTCACAATTTCAACTATAACTTAAAAACTCAAATCTTGAAAGTCCATAATTTTACTGTACAAGTCCAAATCTGATTTTTTTTTAATTTTTTAATTATATAGAATTTCAAAACGAACGAAATAAGATCTATTATGATTTTTTTTCCGAAGACATTTAAGTTTTTATATTTTTTAGCTTCAATCAATCAAATACACAGCCAAATGCACAACTCAACTTCAATTCAAAATTTTCAACTAAAGTGAACATCCCAAATGCATGCTTAGTTTTGTCCATAAACAATAGATATTTTGAGTTCCAAGATGTGAAGGTGTGTCCGTTATTCCTCGAATTAGTCGAGTCAAAGGCCAAATATAATAGTTGTTAAACTTTCCAATATTAAACATGTCTTTCTTGGCCCGCCCCTTGAAGCTACTCAACTCAGCTCACATACTTTTATATGTAAGTAAGTGTTGTTATTATTGACAAGATTTACTTGGCTCGCAAGTCACAACATTGTAGCCTGCGGGCGTTACACATTAATTAAAGGTTTTGGTTTAAGAAAGTAGAAAAATGAAAGATAAAGATAAAGGTTTCTTTGACCCTGTTGGAAATAATGATAGCAGTTGTGCTTCAGTCTTTTGCATTGAAACATTGCACGGCTTAGGTTTCAACGAAAATGGAACACATGCAGTGGGGAGTTGGATTTGAGAATTCAACTATACATTTATAATAGTGTTAAATATATATAAAATTACAGTACGTTAGACTTTGTTTGCTATCACAGGATTGATATATTGGTGTCAAATTAAAAGAAAATAATAATAAGAAACGAAAGGCCAATTAGGAATTAGTGTGCTTTGCATGTGATGTTGCCCAATATAATATTTGATGATGCAACTTCGCATGTAACTAGTCCTCTATACTATATTCTGTTTGCCTACCACTTACACATGTTCTAGTATTATTATTATTATTATTTTTGTAATATCACATGTTATATTATTCAGACACAATAAAAATATATGCAGGGTTTTAGTGGATTACCATTTGGGACCTGGATTTGATGCTTCGTTGGCCAGATTTCTTGGATTTTAAAGATGGAAAATCTTTTTTTTTTTTTTTTTAATTTTATTTTGGAGGGAAAAATGGAAAATCTATTAATGCGTACACGCCATTATTTCCTAGTTGTATAAACGTTTATTTTACTGCACTTAACGTTCTGTTGACCAGTTTGTTATCTTTGCTTATCTTTGTGTGTGTGTGTGTGTGTGTGTATTCCTCTCATAAGGACAGCTATTCCTTCCAAGTTTAAGCAGAACATTCGAAGCACTACTTTCGGCTTTACTGTATTCTATAAGAACAATATCATGGTATTAGTACATGATTTTTCTCTTCTTTTTTGAAATTATTTCTAGAAAAAGACATTTCGTCTGATCATCTTGGAGCATTGAGAAACAAAAAGTAAAAAGAAAAGAAAAAAAAAAAAAAAAAAAAAAAGGGGTGCAGTTTTGAATCGTTTAAAGAAAGGAAAGAAAAATAAAAAATAAAAAACATGAAAGAACTAGCTAATAATAAAGACAGTACGTACATATAGGGTCCATTACGTAATTAAAACAATGATCAATGATGAGATGCACATAAAAAGTTTGGCATTTTGAGACTACCTCCCATAATTTACATATATGCTTTTGCAACTCCATCCATTGAACTCTCTTTTAATCATACAAATACAAAGAATGGTCTCGTCACTACTATAGCTAGTGCATTTCTTTTTTTCAGGATGTCTGCAACTATTCTCCTCCCTTAACTACTCCCTTCCCTACAATTTCGTTCCAAAATATTCATTATTATTATTTTTATCAACTTAGAAGTACGGGAATTTGAACTCTAAACTTACGTGGACTCTAAGTAGATAATTATTTTTATGTACATAATTATTTGAGCTGTGATAGGATTAGTGGAAGAAGAACAATGGGGCAAACCTCGAGAAGTTTCTGATTAAAGGCAAGGCGGCGGCAGGTGCATCCAATGGCGGCTGCGCGTGAAGTTGTTCTACTTGATCAGATCATGTCTATGTGAGTGGAAGTCGGCGTTGCATGACCACATCATCAAATTGCTCATAATCATCAAGAAATCAGGCGGCGGCAAGTGCAACATCACCAACAATACGAAGGGTGGTACATCCAAGTACAATAAGGTCATACAATCGCTTGAACTCGTTTTATTCGGAAGCCATCTCGGATTGCTTGGAGTACTTTATAAAGTTGTCTAGTGCTGTTCCTGCGACATCTGATGATCACCATGAGACTAGTGCTGCTCTGCATGGAAATTAAACCCACCTACTAGTCTATTATAACATGTACCTGGTACGTGTTTATACTTTCACTTTTATTTATTTTTGTATTTTCTGTTTGTCCTGTCAATGACACGGAGTTCTTGACGAATTCAATATTCTTCATTAGTTTAACTTGTTTTCTTCTTCTTTTTCCAACTTTATATTTATTCAAAGTTTTCGAAAGGTAGTAATGACGTTGGTTTTTCTTTTGATTAGATCTAACATATGTTTTCATTGGGGCCACTTTTCCAGCATTTTCTATGAAAAAAGAGTGTACGATGAGACTAAGGCCGTTTGGAACACCGTTTCGAATAAAATTTTTTTAAATTCATTTGTCTTTTTTATGAAAAGTTAATAAAATTTTTAACTGTTTTTTGAAGAGTCAAACAACTCAAATCTAAAAAAATTTAATTCCAACCGGTGCACTAAACGTGTGATAAAATTATAGGAAAATAGGTGCCATTAGATCGAGTTATATGAATAGGAGGAAGCATTGTGAGTGAGTGATGAACAAATTTTGCTCCTTGAGATAGATGATAATAGGCGTTTATCTTAGATTCAAATCATTTATCTAATTTTTAATATCTCAAATAATATCTAACTAATAACATTTCTTCAGGTCACGTTTAAAAATTTGCAATGCTTTAGAACTGATTTTTTATACATTAAAAACTAACTTTATTTAATTACGTGTTTAAATATATAATTAGTTAGATCTCATTTTAGACTTCAAAATTAAAGAGAAGATCTTGATTCCTATATTTTTTTTTTTTCTTTCTTTTGGGAACTAGAGCCCAGTCACTTTACAGGAAAACTAACGGCCCAAAACAAATATGTTTGTACGTACTCTTTTTTTTTTAAATAATAAAATTAAATCCGCCTCACGTGTTTCACTTTTAATTTTTCTTTTGTGAAATTCTCTTATAATTCTATCGTTCTTAAAATATGAAAAAAAAAAAAAAAAAAGGTAATAAGAATGAAGGGTCGCTGATATATATTGACGAGAAAATGTAAAAGTTGAAGTCTTCTAATGCTCAAAAAAGTGAGTAAATCCATTAAAAAAAAGCGAGTAATTGAATTAATAAACCCATTCAAAAACTTATAAAAGCGAGTAAGTTGACATATGTCCTCTTTTGTTTAAATAAGAATGAAAGGGTTGTTGATATATATTGGTGGGAAAATGTAAATATAATGCTAAAAAAAAGTGAGTAAATCCATTAAAAAAAAAAAACGAGTAATTGAATTAATAAACCCATTCAAAAACTTATAAAAGCGAGTAAGTTGATATATGTCCCTTTTTTTCTTTTTGGTTGTTTTTGTTCTTCACAGAAAGTACTTGGAAATGGGGATGTCCTATTATAATCTTAGAAACCCCACGAATCATAGAGTCATTTGGAACATTCATGTACTTGCATTGGAAGGAATGAAATTTCTACACGCTGATGGGTCAAATAATCAGTTTAGGTCTAGGCATGATATATGTTGTATTGAGCTCCCACCAAGTAAAACTTTATATATATATATATATATATATGTGCTTTTACAAAGTACCAACCTCTCCTCACCCTTAATTTACTGCTAATTAGGACAAAACTTCTCTCATGGCAATAATACATATACCTCTCCTCACCCTCACCCTTAATTTGCTGCTAATTAGGACAAAAAATCTCTCCTAGCAATGACATATGTGTATAAAAATGGACCAAATAAAGGAAGGGGGAATTATATACATAAGATATAATATTTTTGGTAGAATAGACACAACATGTAGAATTAGGTAGCTTCTAGAACAATCTTGCGTTGGGTAGTAGAAATGAGTAGAATATATAAATATATATAAATATATATATATATGTATGTATGTATGTATAGATATGGGCCAAAGGCAGGCCAATTGTATCCATATGTAATCTAGATTCATTCTAGACTACTACTCCCCCCAAGGCCTATCTTATTTTCTGAGCTACCATTTGGGATTGGATGGACATTTACAATTCATAATAAACAAATAAATTTTTTAACATCAATATTATTGTAGACCGCTGACACTCTACAATCAATATATATATATATATATATATATAGATATGCAATATTTATGGGGGCTTCCATCTGTCAACTAGAAAATCCTATCCAACAATTCAGGGCTTTCATTTATGAGAAACAACTACATACTAATAGCTTCAATTACATGATGTGTGTGTGTGTGTGTGTGTGTAATATGTAACACTTCTAATTAATACGCGCCTTTTAGATTAATTTTATGTATGTAAATTTTAAGTTGGCGGTCAGATTTAAACTCTAGATCCTGATCTCAATATTTGAGGTTGTTTAATGTATATCTTTTCTTTTTTTTAAAGAAGTTAATCATATCTAATACTTCATAATCAACTATCACTCATACATGTTCCAACTCATGAGTAACTACATGCTTCAATTACATGCTTATACTCGTGGTGTCTGGAGTACTCATTCCATTTTTTCTGGCTCTTTCTCTTCTTTTGCTTTTTTAAAGTACGTACTCTTTTAAGGAACTAATATTGTATGATTATAAAACAAGAAAGGGAAAATTTGAAATTACACCAGCAATGGAGGGAAATTCTTAAGTAGGGTATGCGTTCATGTACATAACACAGGCTTTCATATATAGATATATAGGATTATAAATATAATGTTCAAGCAAGTAATTTTGCGTCCTACCGAAGATGACACATACATGAAAAATATAAGAGAGCATATTGTAAAAGACAAACAGAAATAGAGTTTTAAAGGAAGCAAAAAGTTAAAACAAAAGCGATATATGAATTACAATTCCAAGTTCCTATATGGTAAAATTTCAATTTCAAATGTAATTTTTTTTTTTTAATTACATTAATTCTTGGAAATTGGGGAATCTCTTTTTTGTCTAAATAAAATCCCTAACTACGACACAAATGCTAATTGGATGGCTTAGCAGTTGTATGTTTTAACGTGCAAAATATTATTTTGAATTAATACTCTCTCCAATCCTCTTACACACACACACACACGCACACACACATTTATTAGAATATTGATTGCTTTATAACTTCCTAACAGCTGTAGTGAGCTGACAGAGAGAACGTTCCTTTTTTTTTTTTTTTTTTTTCTCTAGTTTTAATTTAATTTTACTGCACTGCAGAAACGTTTAATTGCTCAGACAAACCAGTGATAAAGAGATCCCTGGTGGTCTTCCCCTCCGTTATTATTATTATAATAATAATAAAAAGTTGAGATATTCTAGGGTTTCTTGGCTGTATAAAAAAAAAGGGGGGCCTTTTTCGAAGTTATTTGACGTGCCATAGGTACTTTTATTATTCTAGAAATTGAAGCACAATGAGCAACAAAAAAAATGGAGAAGACAATTAAGTGCAATATGCTATGCAATTAGAATATATGTAGAGACCATGCGCAGTTTCGGCTACCTCTGCAGACAAATCAAACAGACCTGTACAACGGACACACACACACATAATATATATATATATATATATATATATAATGTTTTCTTTGAAAGAGCTACTAGTACTGGACAATAATCATCATGTTCCAACAAAAATTATACAATAAACAAATAGAAGTACCAGGTTTCTATAATGTATATATAATATTTATAATAAGTATTATATGGAACACTGTAGCATGTTTGTAATTAATTATGATATGACTGTTTTAACATGCTTATTATCATGTATATACACACACACAATAGTATAAAATAAAATAAAGTATGCGTCTCTATATTTATGTGTTATATAAAGATTTTCAAGTTAAAAGTCCAGAAGCTGAAAAAACATTTTTCTTACATAAGTGCAATCATATAGAAACTAACAAACCCAAAACATATGAGCAAGGGCTGCAGATTATATATATATAAATCTTTCAGCCAAAAAATAAATATAAACCCTAGAGAACTTGTGCAATGTCATAGCAGTTTACACATTACATCCAGCAAACTAATCTAAAATAGCACCCAAAAAAAAAAAAAAAAAACAGAAAGACAGAAGGTTCTTATTTAATCTAAAAACAAAAAAAAAAAAAAAAAAAACTAAAAAAGGAGGAAAAAAAATACCCAATAGTCTATATAATAATTAACAAACTGACCTCAAGATTGAGTCTATAGCTTGTGCTCCAAAAAACCACGGGTCATTTCTTCTTCTTCCTGAAATATATTACGACTTAAGAAAAAAGTACACCTCGACAGTGCTGATCAGAGAAGATGAATCTGATCACTAGCTAGGTTGATATATGATCACTTTCTTATTATATATATATATATATATATATATATATATGTTGCCGTATAGTACTTGTACATGAGTTAACCACTAATAATGTCTGATCACATTGCACTATCCTCAGTTCTCACATGAGATGATCTCACCTCTTAATACAAAAAAAAGTAGTACATGATCATGAGAGAATAACCGATCGATCACAACCGCATCCAACCTGCCTCAACTCCTATACAAAAACAGGCATATATTTATGCATTAATTAGTAGTTGTGCAATATTTTGCATATCATAACATTAATAGATCCCCTCTCATCACTACTCAGAATCATCCACTACTCCTAACCCAAGTACCGCTTCGATTATTGAGGTGAAGAGTTCAAATTTCTTCAGTCTCCGCTGTCCAGATCAGTCTTAATTTATGATTAAAACGGAGGCCTTGCGGCACCACCTCCACCGCCAGGCCACCCGAATAGCTCACCTGAAAAGGGATAATTCCCTGCAGCCGCCATGTTTCCACTCGATCCCACTCCAAAAAAAGAAACGCCGCCGCCGCCGCTGCTACTTCCTCCAGTACCCTCGGCCATGGGCTGATTAGTCACTCCTGAAGACTGCGATGCCGTCGTCGATTGCTGCTGCGCTTGGCCAACGCCTCCGGTCTCTTCCTCGTCCAGCGGTAATCTCTCAAACACCGCGTTGGCAAAAGACGCCGCCATCAAAACCACTGGTCCCCCAGAAGCCACAAGTGGTCCCACCACGCACCCTCCGACCACCTGTCCTTGCCCTCCGGACAAGAATATCGACAACCCCCCCGCGCCCGGCGGCGCCGGGGGCGGGAGCACAGTCCCGGAGAGCGACAGTATCTCGAAGCGGCCGTGGAGAGTGACGACACTGCCCGCGGGAGCAGCCGGCTGGCGCAGCGTGACGTTGGCGACTGTGCCGGTGCCGCTAAGGACGCAGACACCCCTCCCCCTCTGGCGAGCATAGGCGGAGACGGTGTCCACGATGTCGGAGCCGGCGGAGACCTCGAGCACGTGGGAGCGGAGCGCGTTGGGGCTGTCGCGCGTGACAATAATCGGGGGCTTGGGCTTGTTCTTGGAGCCGGCAGGGCGGCCGCGGGGGCGGCGGCTGGAAGTGGAAACTCCGCCGGAAGTAGTGGCTGCGTGGGGCTTGTCGGGGGACATGTCGTCTTCTTTGGAGTCGGAGGAGGTTTGAGGATGACCTAGGAGAAGCGGATCGATAATATTAAGAGGAGGAGGAGGAGGGGTGTTAATGGAGGGGAGTGATTGTTGCTGATGATGATGATGAAGAGGAGTCATGAAGAGGTGTTGAAGCTGATATGATCGATTATAACTCTCTGCTCCTGCTGCACATGATCCTCCTGATCCTGCTGAGCCTGCCATGTCCACATAAATCATCTAATTCTCTCCCACCACTTTGTGCTGCTATTTGCAAGTTTTTGTTAATATAATTTAGTCTCTCTCAACAGACACCTCCTAATTTCTTTCTTTACAACTTCTGCAAATTAATCACAAAGCCCTCACTATATATATATATATATTATATTATATTATATATATATATATTTATATATCGATCGACAAGGCGACAACTAATTGTATGTACAACTTCAGCAATCGTGTTTTTTTTTTTTTTTTTTTTTTTTTTTAATGATGATGCAGTTACCTGAAAACTTACATGATCTTGATTATTAATCTTCAAGTCGGTGACTGACTACTTGGCATAATTCAAAATCTTGATCAAGAATAATAATCGACGGATCAAAATTGGACTTTGAAAAAAGGCAAATGAAATTTCAACGACATTCAGATCGGAGGAGAGATATTGGAGAGAGAGAGAGAGAGAGGTGGGGGGGGAAGGAATATAGAGAGATGGTAGTAGCTAGAAGAAGATCAGTCACTGAAAAATGCTCAAATTGCGCACGGTCTTCTGTACTATTCAACAAAAGCCCACAGTTACAGAAGTCCCCCCGCACACACCCCCAGTCAAAAAAATACACCCCCCCCCCCCCTCCAAAAAAAAAAAAAAAAAAAGAATCCCTTATATATACACCAAAGAAAGGTAAAATAAAAATCAGAAGCTCTGCAGATCAAGATGTAGTAGTATTACTTCGCTTACATCATATGCATATATAAGGTCACTTATCAGTGAATTTGACCGGATACTGAAGTTAAAGAGTTTATGAACTATGAAATGTGAAAACTGGAAAGGAAAAAAGAAAAATTATTAAATAAACAAAAATTTGCCTGAGAAATGCCCAAATTTATTGTGTTCTTGTCTTGAGATAGATGAGAGATTTTTCAGCAACAAAAAAAAAAAAAAAAAAAGTGAGAGAGAGATAGATGAGAGATTGGGGCTCTGAGCGCTTTGAGGAGACGAGGATGCAATTTTTATTTTTTATTTTTTATTTTTTATTTTTCTACCTTAGGGGTTTTTTATTTTTCTTTTTATTATTATTATTATTATTATTTTGTTGGAGTAAATTCTAACTTGATTTTACACTTGGACGTGAAATGATCGTTTAAAAATTGTGTTATTCAACAAAACAAAAATTGGAATGGGTCATAGTCAAAGCAGCCTACACTTTCCAAGCCATGTTGCCCTTTTTAAAATTAAAAAAACAAAAAGAAAAACAAAAAGAAAAACGATAGCCTTAATTACACGCATAACCCGGATTGAGAAGTGAGAACACATCTCTACGCGCTCTACGTGCCGCGTATCAATTACCCTCTTTTCCTTCGTCAAGCTCCTACACTATGTGCTTTTATTATTATTATTTTTTAACTACTATGTATTGTGAATATGTTTTTGTCTTATTTTCTTATACTAGTTATTTAAAACACATGCGGTGCACACAATAAGTTATTATTGAAGTTTCTATAATGTGAAATATATATAATAACGTACCAATATACATAAATAGAATAAATTTTTCTCTAATTTCTTTATAATAGAACCATGAGGATATTGTATTTAAAATATAAAACATTCTAACATGACTTTTTTTTATTGTAAAATATGTAACTTTCATTCCAAAATAAATGTTATAGTACAATTGTGTTGAAAAGGATTAGTGAAACACTAACAATTATCGCATTGGTAATGAGATTGTTTAAGTATAACTTGTTGAATTTAAATTCGTTAATTATATTAAGTACAAAGGGAGAAAATGTATTATAAAAAAAAGGTACAACTCTTCATAGCAAAAAAACTTAAATGATTACATAGAATACATTCAAAATAACAAAAGTAACTATAATAGTCTTCTTTTGTAAAACAAAACAAAAAAAAAAAAAAAAGGAGAGAGAAAAAGAGAGTCCTTACAAACCCTTTAATTTATCGGGAAAACCTAAAGGAAAAAAATAAAGAAAAGAAGAAAAAAAAATCCTTACCACGATTACTCGGTTATAGTTAAGAAAATTAGAGTTTCTTGTGATAAATTAACTAAGATTAGAAACCTTAAAAGATAAAATATTAGTAGATGTTGAGTTTTTAATAAAGGAAAAATGAAATAAAATGAAAACAAAAAATTATAGCCGGAAATACTAGCTTAAAAATAAGGGAAAAGATAAGATAAAAATAAAAACAAAACAAATAGAAAAGGGTTAGAATGAAAGAAATATTAACAAACAACTAAAAGAAAAGTGAAGTAAAAATAAAATAAAATAAAACAAAATGAAAATGAACAGCTAAATTGTTTTTAGAGAGATTTTTGGAGGATCTTCTTCACTAAACGTAAAAATATATATATTTTCATGGAAAATGTAAAATGAACTGATGTTTAAAAGAAAGAAAAATAAGCATAGTACGAATTAAAAAAAAAAAAAAAAGAAGAAGAAGAAAAATATACATTTGGATTCATTTTGAAGTAAAAATTTTCATTTTAAAATGGTGTGTAAATCACCCTATATTAGTTGAACTTAATTCTCAACATCTGTTAAAAAGGGGGTGGGGAATAGCCCCCTTTTTTTTTCCTAGAAAAAAACTTTTACACAAAGTTAAATATAGAAAAAAAAATCCCTATAAAAATAGAAAAAAAAATTTCTTTATAAGTTATAATGGCAATTTTGTAATATGTTTTAATTTACTCCACTATTAGTGGGGTTTTTTTTGTGTGCTACTACTACTAGTGTATATTTGTTAATCGTCATGTATTTATTGAATATTTACTAATTTTGTACATTTTCTTATTCTAATATTGTAGTTTTAACGTGATCTTACAAGTCACATGGACTAAACTAATAGAAAACTTTTTATAGACTGGTATAAGATTTTCTACATATTATTTCGCACAGATTCGTTGTTAGATATTGTTAAGGAGCATCTCGCATAAAAAGCGCGTGATACGGCTTCATACGTTAAGATTAAATTAAACTTGAAATAATACAAAAAAGAAGTTGAGCTCCTCGTCAACAGAGTAGTTAAGAAATAAAAGTGTTTTGATACACAAAAGTAGTAAGATTAAATGCAATAACTTGTTGAGGTGAGGCATATGCTCTTTTTTAAACCACGGTTAGTTAACCACACCCGTCTGGATTAAGTCTAAAGGTTCATTCATTCCCCTTAACATATGATATGTCGTATATAAAGTACTTTTACATATTCTTTTTATTTGACTATATATGCTAATTCACTTTTTCACTTCACTATGATATAAAACTAGAAATAATTGTGACACCATTATTGCCTAATTTGGATAAGCTGTCGCCCCTTGAGTGTTCTAGGTTTAAGTTGGGAGCATAAAGAATATATATATACATATATATATATATATATATATTTCTTTGCCTTACTAATATGTTGAAATAGTAGTATTTAATCACCATTATATTATATTAAAACTGAGAAAGATTTTGTAGAAGAAAAAAAACTACAGAGCATTATTCTGTAGTTGTCGTGGTTCTAATAAATTAAACATAATATTTTCGAGGAATTAAAGACGAAAAAGATATTATATGTAGAGCAAGTTCCTTCATAAAAAAAAAAAAAAAAAAAAAAAAGAAAATGTACAAGGTGCAACGTAATTATACTCATTATAGATAGAAAAAAAATATATCTCTACTTTCTTCAATACAAGTTGAATTTTCAAATTTTGATTTAGATGATTCGATCCTCTAATTAACTAATTATATGTACGTTTTCTTACTTAATTTCTGTTGTATATAAATATAGAACAATGCTAGTGACACCAATTCTAATATTAACTTTTGAATACCAATCTACATAGTAAATGAGTTGTCGTTGTTTTATTAGTAACTATTTAAAACATTGTCATATCAATTAACTGTATCTATTAATGAAAATCTTACATGTGAATTGGTACTTAAAAAGTTGTGATTAGTTGGTATCCCAGCATTACTCATAAATATATGTTGGGAAACTTATCGGGGATGATCGTTACTAATTTTAACCAAGTATATCTCCTACTGCGTCTTAAATTTGTACTAATTAAATTAGACTTTTGCCAATTCTAATTACACAATAATTAGACGTTGTAATTTTATCTAATTGTGTTTAAGCTAAAATTTTAATAATAAACATGTACGTGGAAGTCTCGGTTTGGTGACAAGTCGATATCTAAAGTGATCATAAAATATAATATATATATCCGTTAATAATGCAGTTGGTTAAATAGTGAATCAATCCGGCATTTTATATATTAGTTAATTATCAACGAAGATCATCAAGCCCCGAATCCCAACTAACCCAGCAATAAAACATCTTCTGTTAAACACAGCCGAATTTGGAGCGTCTTTTCCTCTGTTTTCTTACTTTAAAATCATTAATGATAAGAAAAGCAAATAGTCACTCCTCTTTTTTTTTTTTTTTTTTTTTTTTTTTTTTTTTTTTTTTTTCCTGTTGAGTAAGAAGTGACCACTCACTATCCAAACAATAGTATATTAATTACTCGTCATACATGATATTGTTCTTTACAGAGCTTTCGCTGGCCACAAAAACTCTTTTTTTTTTTTTTTTTGTTAGAAAAAAAAAAAAGGAAAACGACTAAAGTTATTAAGTGGATACCTAAAATTTATGTTGTAAAAGCACAAGGATCTTTTAATAAGATGATTTAATGACATGTTTACTTATATGTAATTGGAGTAGAGATTAATTAAATTGAAAAAAATTATGAGTGTGCTGGATTCGGAATCAGAATATGTTATTTACTTGGATTATGAGAATCGGAGTCGAAATTATTGTCAATCACATTTATGTATTTATTTAGAATAAAAATCGGAGTCAATTATTGTAAATTTACTTATATACATTTTTAGTTAATTTTATTTTTTCAATTTAAACAAGTATATTATATACTAATTATTTTAATTCCAAAATGATTATTCTTTTTACTTAAAAAAAAAAGTAAAAACATTGACATAAATTATTTCATTCTACTAATTATAGAACTATTTCTTGAAATATATGTATATTTTTTAAAAACATAATGTTGAGATAAGTAATTTATAAACTTAATGTTTGTCTGGATCTTTTGAAATTGAAACTAATCACCCGATTATTAACATTATGTGTTAATATATATAAAAATATTGCAAGCATCTCTTCAGCGGATATATTTTTTGTGCTTACTAAACCCCCTCTTTCACATAGAAGCTTGCATAATATTCTAAACATTTCTCTATCTATTCTTAATTATGCCACATACTTGGCATCACTCTCCTAAACCAAATCATATAGGTAACCTAGTTGTTGATAAATCCTCATAACCAACTTTGGACTTCGTATCCTTTGTTCATAATAGGTGAAAACATAGATACACATCGCAACACACGCAACCATGATCATTTGTTACATCATAACTATCTCTTTAATCACAACAACTACTCACTTCTTTCTTACTAAATGTCGAGATATGATTTCTCTATATTTTCATCATACAAAATTTGATTTGGCTTACAATTTATAGAAAACGACAATCATAAAATTTGGATTAGAGATTGGAAAGCAATGAATACCCAAAACTTTGACTATAAAACATGACAATTAGCCCATACAACCAATCCAAGGGCTGCACTACAGATTCAAGTAAAACAAAAGACAAAAAAACAAACAAACAAACAAACAAAAAACTCCTTGGGAATAACAACCTTATCGAATAGAGTGAGGTATGAATAGAGCAAAAACGTAAAAAAGTAGTAATAAAAAATTTGACAAATGAGTTATGTTATTGAATATTGGATATGAACAGAGCAAGGTACAAAATTTTCAACCTCATCTTATCTGTGACATTTTAAGAATGGAAGTATTAAAAAAAAAAAAAATTTCAACCTCATCTTATCTGTGACATTTTAAGAATGGAAGTATTAAAAAAAAAAAAAAACAAAGAGAGAGACCAAGAACAAAAATTATAATTTGTAATAAGAAAATAATACACATGAAAAAACTTGATCACCTTACGAAGCTAAAATCAGAAATTATTCTCAATTTTTTTTAATCTAAAAAACCGTTATTTGAAAGAAGAAAAAAAAAATAGAATACATAGAAGTAAATTACAAAAGTTATATACACAAGAAATTTTTAGATTGGAAGATTACATAAAAGATATGTAAAGCAATACCTTGGAGACAAAATGGCGCCCTTGCTTGCTGCTTGAGGAGGGAGTTTTAAGAACACAGTAGAAGGAAAAGTGAATAAGTGTGAAAAAATTAAGGTTCTTTTAATCTTTTATTTTTCCTTTTCAAATCTCATATAAGAAAGTAAAGTTAGGGCAAAGTAGTAATTTAATTTTAATATCATAAGTGAGAGTGTTAATCCAGTTGGGGGCTTAGGTTGTCAATCCCCTTATTCAATCTTAAATTAATGTGAGTCCCATATAATTTCACTCCCATTCGAGGATAAAAATAAGTAAGTAAATATGTGATTAATTCTCATTCTTGATTCCCTATTCCTGGAAAGTAAACAAGCCATAAGTGAACCCTATTAAGTTATAACTTTTAGATAATTACTTATTGAAAAAAAATATAGTTACTTAAATGTTACTTAAAGTCCTCATAGCCTGATGATATGGGACATACCAAAGTGGTTATAAGTTTTTATTTTTTATTTTTATTTTTATAAACACAGATAAGCATATATTGATGATATTATTATATGTCTAGTATAATTGTCATGTAACAATATTGTGAGATTCTGACACTTAATTTAATATTTTTTAATCATGTAAGTACTCATACTTTATCACCATTTATATGTATATTATCACTTTTGTTGATAAATCATAATGTTGTATGATGTGTCCCTAATACAATTTTTTTAAAAGAAAAAAAAAACACCTTTTTTATAGTGTGATGGTTTCGTTTTAGACTTAATCAAGAAAGAAAGAAAGAAAGAAAGAAAACTAGGCATGTTGGAGAAGATGGACGTGTGATGTATATTTAATAGTAACAGTGGTGATAGAAGCAAACTGTGATTTTGGCTTGAGAAGATGAATTAGATGATGATGAAGATGAAGATGATGGGATTTTATAAATTGTTTGATGTTTTATTTTAACTCTAATTAAACTATATATTTTAATTAATTTTTTTATTTTGTTTTTAAATTAATAAAAATTATAATTAATTTTTTAAAAAATTAATTTAATTTTAATTTAAAAATTTTAATTTCAATTGGTAATGCAAACAAAAATTTAATTTAGGGAAGTTGCGAGCAACAGTCACAACAAACAGAACTAAGGGGGAGTTTGACATAATCATCCAAACTCCCTAATTCAAACTTTTTTTGTCTTTTTCTCAAAAAATATTTTTGTCTTCTGGACAGAAATCACGTGCGGTCAACAGGTCAAAAATCATACCACGTGGGAAGGTTGTCGGGACATCGGAACTTGGTCAACCTTATCCAATGAGCAGATCATACTAACACCCTTATATCTATAACTTGTACATATATATATATATATATATATATATATATAACAAAAGGAGTGAGAGAGAGCATATGAAAGGAGGGAAAATTACATCATGAATGAGAAAAAATAAATTGGTTTTTCGCTCTGAAGTTGGGACCCAAAAAAACATTGGTGTGACTTCATGAATCTCTTTATCTATTTATTTTTCTCTTCTACCGAATAACCTTAAAATTTTCTATTTTCCATCTAAATTATATCTATTTATTCTCTTCTCTCCCCTTTTACTTTTCACCTCTATTGATTTGAGTTTGATCTTTATAAAACAATAAATAAATAAATAAATAAAACTAAAGAGAATATAGAAAGCTGACTTTAAACAATTAAAACACATCTGAACTATATTGAATCCTCTAAAATAACCAGCACACTATAAGTTACCCACTTCGATATATCATAAAACAAGATATAAACTTCAGCGCTTGATTATTTCAAAAAAAAAAAAAAATATATATATATATATATATATATATATAGCGCTTTTTTATAGATAGTTTATCCTTCTCTTTCAAGTTCTCCTCACTAGCTATTAGCGTTTATTCTATTTTTAAAGTACAAGAGGGAACAAAAAGTATACTACATTTAATATTAACACAAGCATACAATAAAATATATTTTAATTCCTTGAAAATGAAAGAACAAAAGTGCATAGATGTAAAATGTAAACGCACACCTATTAAATATATATACATATCTTTTTCTACACTATAGCTAGTTATAATGTTAAGGCAAGGAAATATATTACAGAAAAATATAGTTTTTTTTTTTCTAAAAAAAAAAAAAGATGATATGAAGGAAGCATAAAACAATATGATTACATAATAGAGGGTCCTGCAGGGGCCAGTGTTTGGGGCCTGGGAAACACGTTGTGGAATAAAATTATGGAGGGATATGCTGGTAATCCCCACCCACACAAATACATGCATGCACGCCTACATATATACAAGAGAGAGAGAGAGAGAGATTGAGATTGAGATTGAGATTGAAAGCGAGAGAGATGGAGACAGAGAAGATTGTGATTTGTCAAAGTACTCATTTATACAAACATATTTGTAAGGATTTTGCGGTTCGATATCTGTACTAATTACATATGTGTATGCATCTGGATTCTAAATAATTTAGTTATAATCATTTCAAATTAAAAGATATACAAAATTAACAGAGTAGTTAATACCTACGCGAATTCGAAGGTTAGAAAAAGATGTAATAACCAGTGGTTTCGCTCTGCACAAGAAAGACCAAAACATGCCGTCACCTCTTAATTACTAGTGTAGAAACTAACTAAACTAAAATTTTATAAATATTACCAATCATTCATCTGGTTAACTTTTTTTTTTTTCGTTAACAAAAATTCCTAATATAATGAAAACTATATTCCTTTTTTTTTTTTTTTGGACATATGTTTGACTATATATATATATATATATATATATATATATGAGAGAGTAATTGCGTAACGGGATGTTACTCTTGCACTCTTAAGATCTGGATGTGAAAATTGTAAATAAGAGACGATCAGGTCATGAGCATCAAAGAATTCTTAGTAAAGAACGGCTGAAAAAAAAAAAAAGGAAAAAAGAAAAGGAAAAGGAAAAAGAAAAAAGATTCAAATAAATTGGGTTCATGGCATCAAGTCAGCATCCAACATTTCATTTGAGGAATAGTAGTAGTAGTAGTTGGGACTGAATTGGTTGGGGCCCACCCCCAATTAGCCAAGTGGGGGATATATGCATGAGTCCTTGTGACATGTTTGAATTTCAGACTGCTGCTGAATTCAAGATGCATGTCATCTACTTATTGCCATTACCAAATATATGTCATATACCTAATGCTAATGCATATATACACTATATATAACATATATATATCTACATATATATACATACCTGCATATGTAGATAGAGCCAATCCCAACTTGTTACATCTTAAGCATGTCCCCTAATTGGCCCTGACCAAGAACTTGATCCCTAGTTAATATCATTTTCTTTTTATTTATCACTTTAGGTTAGGAGATTTGGATCCTAATTTTTGATATTATACTGATTTATATTTAACTTCAGATTTAAACTCTACACTTCAATATTGAACTCCAATCTAAATATTGTTAAATTAGGACTGTAACTACAAGTTTTAACAATTAGATGACAAATGTACCGTGCGCTTTAATTTACCATCCTAATATAAGAACTGAAATTAATTTATGGAGTCATATTCTTTTACTTAATATAGAGCTAAAAAAAAATTATACGTCAAAACTCCCTTTCAATGATTAGCTAGCTCAGGTGAGTTTGACAGTCACTATATAGTTTATTAATCTTTCTATTTTTCATTCGTTTTCATATATGAATTAATTCATTCAAACATTTGATTGATAATTACATATAAGATACTTGTAGCAAAAAAAAAAGTATTAGATAAGATAATAATATATAATGGCCGTTCTAGAGTTTTGATGAATGTCATGCATTATGAAGTTTCAAGCCAATTAATCAAATTCAAAACATTTTTTTTTAAACTAAGGTACCTACTTTATAGTTGATTTAATTATCTTTTTCTTCTTCTTCTTCTTCTTCTTCTTCTTCTTCTTCTTCTTCTTCTTCTTCTTCTTCTTCTTCTTCTTCTTCTTTTGCCTAATTTATTAAAACTAAAATCATTTAACTTTTAAAACAGTATTAATTACCATGACATGAAGAATCACTTGTCATCCACTAATATAAGCATCTCTCAGAGACCGCTATTATATATATATATATATACACACACACACACATACACATATACATATATCTTACAATTCCTCCATGAGATAACTACAGGAAAGAGAGAGAGAGAGAGAACTTTATTTCTGAACTTTAATTAAAGTTTTTGAAATTGAAGGTTGGTGTCAAAAATGAGATCGTGGTTGCAATATTAATTCTTAAGCTATAAGACATATATTAGATATATAATGGTACAAATAAGTACTGTCTAGTCTTAAATATTTTGTAACATTATTGATGATGAATATCCACCGTAACTGCAATATTTTATTAAGTTTAAGATAATGGTGACATGATTATGATATATGATTACTCTCCTTTAAAGAAAAGAAAATCGAAAAAAGAAAAAAGAAAAAGTTGATATGGTTGCTCTTACTTCTCGAATATTGTTAGGTTAAGGGAACTTAATTAGGAGGCCCACATTTATCCACCAAAAAAAAAAAAAAAAAAAGATTAGAAAGAAAGGAGTAAATAAATTAATAAGAGCCGGAGGTGGTGTGGTGGTGTGTCGAGGGACCACCAATAAGAATTATTAAGAGGACCCTGAGAGGCACTATAGTATAATTAGATTGGCCTAATTAATTATCCCCAATTACCAGATGAGATTGGATCAAAAAGCATATATATATATATATATATATATATATGCAAGTTGGCGATGACTTTTGTGATAATGGCCAAAAACCCAAAATGACCCCATGTGCATGTCACTGGCTTCCTAACCGTTGTCGTTTTCTTCCCAAAAATCCTTTTCTATTTGCAAATTGGCTAATTTGGACAAGATCCCCTCATTTGGTCACTACTTTATTTATTTATTTATTTGTCCTTTGCCTCTTGTTATATGTTGGTTTGAACCTAAGCTACGTTAAGAAGGGAAGAGTCCAATTTCTTAAGGTTTTATTTATTTTAACCCCCCAACTTGTGGTTGGAAATTGGCCACAAATGATTAAAGTATGCACTACTCTTGTTCCCATTGGGTTCCACAGCAACACACACAAAAAAACCTCCCCATGACATGGTTGCCAACTTGCCATTGCCAATGCCACTTTATTGTTGTTAACATTATAATTGTTATTAATATCGTTTCATTCCCTTTGAATCACAAGTACATATTAAAAATTTTTAATATCTGTAGATTTCCATAATAATACTGATCGAGAACGTGAATACATCACTCGCCTTTTTTTGTTTTTAGGCAAAAAGAAAAAAAGAAACAGAGGGAGGGAAAATTTTAAAAGAAAAAGGAATAAGAAGATACATTATATCAAAAGGACGAGAAAGAAAGGTGCAATTGACCTCTAATAACTTCTTTGGTTTCAATATATTATAAAACAAAAATATTATGTATGATTATCAACAATGAAATTACCACATCAATAACAATATATAAAAACTGTCACATGCTATATGAATGTAAGACGATTTATTATTATTATTATTTCTGTTATTATTGTTGTTATTATTATTATTGTGTTATGCGAGTTCTGTTTTGCTATACAATTGGGTGATGGTATGAATTGCACTGCTATCTTTTGTCAAATTCTTAGAGAGAGGGGACAATTCGCAAATGGATAGTCGGGTTTAGGTTTTTTTTTTTTTTTTTTTTTTTTTGTGGATAAATTAGTCGGGTTCAAGGTTAAACAAGCAAGCATTGTTATAAATACAAAATTTGAAAATATAAATAAAGGGAATCAGCTCTAACAAATGATGCTAGAAAAAAGAAATGTATTATTTATTGTTAGAAGTTTGAAAGAAATATCAAAATATGAGGCGGGGCAGTGGCGTGAAGTGTGAACCCCACAAAGTTAACGTAAGCGACGACAAAACCTGATTTGACCCCTTTAGTCCACAACCGGCTCCGACACACGCACCTAATTCCCCCCCTTCTCTCTCTCTCTGTCTCTCTCTCTCTCTCTCTCTTATTTAACAAAAAAAAACAAAAAAAACTTGTGGATGTGCTCACGTGAATCAGGACCACGTGGACAATTATGTGGCCGATGTAGTCGTACCAATAATTTAGAGAGAGAATTCCCTCAAAATAATAACAATAATAATAATTAATAATTTTAGAGAGAGAGAGAGAGAGAAACGCATTCCACGGCTCAGGCCCGACTTCAAAATGACCCCCTACCCTCTGTGCAGATTTGTGGACCCCATTTAGGGTCCATTTATCAAGGACTTTCTAAAGGGTTTTTTTTTTTTTTTTTTTTTTTTTTTCTTTTTCTTTTTAGGAATAAGAAGGCATATGAAAGTTACAAAGATCCAATCATAAGATGGATATTAAACCAAACTATAAGTCGTGAAATCACAATTGAATATATGATTAATCAAATAATTTAGAGTAAGAAATGAGATAAAATAAGTCATTTTTTTACAGAGGAAAGATATATATTTCTAAATGGATCTTTAAATAAATTCAAAAGAAAAAATATTTGAATAACATAAATTTAAAAAATATTATTTAACATAAATAATCATTTGATACTATACTCATATTACATAAATCATATACTAATAAAAATAAAGCTTGTAACAGATTGATTAATAGAAAGAAATTTGTGTCATGTACATTGATTGATGAAACATAGGTAGTTATTCTCACTAACAACTAGAGTTGATATAATATTGTAATATATATGTAGGGAGAAAGAGTAAAATAACATTTTGGAAAGGAATAATAATAAATTATAACATAAAATTTTAAATATAGTAATAAATATCACAACTAAATTTGTGATCACATAAGCAAAACAAAAAAAAAAAAAAAAACCCCTCCTTCTTTTTCTCTTTCTCTAACATAAAACTATGCACATAAATTTATCATTAAAAATTAATCATCAATCCGATATTTTTCATAAAATCCAAGAAAACATAAGGATTTATCGAAAATATATATTATAACTTATCATCTTTTAAAAAAACGTGTTATAAATTTCAAGGAAACCATAAAATGACATCATTATAGTAATTAGTACGTAATTATATACTATAACACGCCATATAGTATAATTTGTCGAGTTGATTTCAACTTATTGAGTTCTAAAGCATTCAATAGTTGTTTTCTCCGATTGTTTATTTGAATTGTTAATATGAAAAGCTTTGGCTCTTTCTAGGAAAAGCTTCAATCTTATAATGAGACCTCTAAAAAAATACTCGTTTGGATTAGACTCAAAAAATCATTTTTTACATTTTCACCAAATGACCTCGTTTTTAAGATGTGGTCTCAATCACTTAAAAGTGATAATAATAATAATAACTTCTACTTTTCTTCTAGCTAAAAACAGGAACAAAACCTTGAGATTTCATGCACCGAAAAAAATATGCTTCCATTTGACTCTCATGTCCAAAACTAAATATTTTATCTTAATTTTTATCTTTTTTTTAAAAAAGTTAATATAAATTATAAGTAGTTTTTACACTCCGTTTGATGATTCAACTCAAATTTAAATTTTTTTATTTCAATTTTTTTTTTCCTGAAAAGTTAACAAAAATTATAACTAGTTTATAAAAAGTCAACCAACTCCGACTTAAATTTTCAATTCTAAGGCATACAAATTATAGATTTTTAAAATTTGAGTTTCTTAAAAATACAAGAGATGAAAAGTTTAATATAAAGTTGGAACTTTAAAGTCTAGATGGCGTTTATCATCTCCTATCGACGACCCAAATGGCCCTTAATTAGCTAGTAAAAAACATTAACATCAAGCAAACTTGCACCTATTAAAAAAAAAAAAAAAAGAGTAAAATTCCAAATCAATCTCACGACAACTCTCATTTGGCAACCGACCACAGTCGTTACTAGAAGAAGACTAGCAATTACTTTTTTAAGTGGATTTGCAATTTAAAGCAAAATAGTTAAGTAGTTGCATTAAACATTATTATTATTATTATTATTATTATTATTATTATTTATTATCCCTATTTCTCTTAGTCTTCAAAGAGCTTTCTTGAAACTGAAAGTGTTTTGGAAGTAAGGTTATAAAACAAACGCTCCAACTCCAAAACAATTTATTCAACCATATCGATCATCGGGCTGCCACATTGCCTCGCTGCCGTTCGATGTCCAACCACACCACCTGAAATATGTTAAAATGAGTTAGAACACAGTGAGTAATTCATAATTATGCAAGTTTTCCAATTAAAAGCGAAGTGATGTACTTGTGCACTAAACAAAAAATATATCAAAAAGAAAAAAAAAAATATATATATATATATTATAAAATTCTTGATGGCGATCCGCGTCATGTCAACACTACAGATAACCAGAAACTCCTGGTTTCCAAATGAGTTGTACCTACAGAACTCAAAGTAAAGTAGTACTGCAATAGGGGCAGAAGAGAACACGAGTGTAACAATCCTAGACCACCACACTGAGCATCAGTGATCGCAAAAGGACCAACCCCTATCCCCAAGACTTGTGGAGAAACTCGCTAAGTAATAACTATAACAAGTAAAGCAATCATATCCTTCACTTGTGGTTGGACCTATCGGTTTCCGTTTCTCGTCACCTCATCCCTCAAGTTCTAGACACTCATATAGCGGAATCATATTGTTCATAAATTTAACGCACATTACTATTCATGTTATATAAATTTGAAGTTGAAAGGCATGATGTGCAATTTTTATTCCTACAAGAACTTCAAAACAGTATTTACCAACAACTTTTCCATACAATAGAAAGTAGATATTGTGAAATCAATATAAATTCAACCATCCTACTAATCAATGCAAAAATTTTAGAAAACAATCTCAACACATCAGCTTATGTACTCTAAAGAGAATTTTCATTTAATTGTAAAAATCCTATAAATTCATAGTAATGGAATAAACAAGCGCACAAATCCTAAAATAATACAAAAAAAAAAATTAGGCTTCCTCTAGCCGTTGACATATAAATCAGTCATTAAACTTCCTCCACAATGCATTAATATCAATTAAAACATAAAAGTTGAAAGTATACACAGGAAAAAGTTATACTTCGATTTAGAGCGTTGATAGAGAGAACAAGAGGAGGAGGAGGAGGAGGAGGCAGAGAGAGATAATGTGGTTATGGCGTTGTGTGATGGAAGAATATGAAATAATCGTTAGAGAGAATACAAGAAGAATCGTGGAAATCAAAATGGACGTATGGAGGACAAGTCCAAACCATAAAATGTAGATCCATATTAGATAAGAATTTAACCACAAGAATCACAATCCAAAAAGGGATTTGAAAACCAAACAGCACATCTAAATCTCATTATTTTGATTACGAAAACAATCCCAGAATCAAAGATTAAAATGTAGGATATTTCTTTCCAATTTAATATGTAGATTTGACTAACTCCCAAAAATCTTCTTCTATTAAACAAAAACTATCACACACTCACTATGCTAAACACACCACCATTATCTAAAGTTTTTACTTAAATATAAAAACAAAATTACCAACGATATATTTGTTTACACATTAAGATATATGATTCAATTAATATTGACCAAATATTAAACACCTAACTTTTGGGGGTTGGGGGGGTTGTGTGTGTGGGTGTTGGGAATCACTTAAAAGGCTATAAAAAGTTTCTGTCTCTTAGGGACTTGCATGGAGTGGTTTTGGCCACTTTGGCAAAGAGAACAGTAGGTGCATTTCCTCAGTTTATTGAAGAGTGTTTAACTCTTCAAGAGGGTGTTGAATTTTCCATTGATTGTGGTTTTAAGTATTTCATTATCGAATCGAAGACATGTTGCAAAGGTGGTAAAGGCTCCTGAGCTGAATAGTTCCGTAGTTAATGAAGGGCATGTTTATCTCTGATGCTAAAACTTTGTAATCTAAAGTTTTTGGAGGCCAATTCGACTAAAGTGTCTCTATAGATTGAAATAGAGTAGCCCACCTCTTAGACGATTTTTTTTTCCAAATTTCTGGAGACATGCTAGGGAGTAGTTCTATCTCTCTTTGTATTTTGACAAATTTGATTCTTTAATAAAACCATTTATCAAGTTTTTCTCTCCAAACAGAAATAATCAGATTAATTTCTTGTTTGTCACAACAGAAATGATCTATTTATATCTCGACAAACGTTCCAAAAAAGTCTCACAATAAAAGAGGGAAAAAAAAAAGAAAAAAAAAAAAGGAATCAATCATAACGGATGTTCTTCACTAAACGAAAACATTGGCATAATAAGCCATAGTATAACGACATAGCATAAGAATTAAAATATACATATATACGTGTGTATATAAATATATGAAAATGAAAATAAATAAGAAATTAGTAGGACTTACATATTAAAAAACTTGATAGCAAACTAAATGATTATTCCCTCCGCGAATCCGAAGCCAGTTCCTGAATCGCCATAAAATTAATTTAAAAAAAAAAAGGAAAAAGAAAAGAAAAATAATTTCTGAAAATTAAAGAGAGAGAGAAAGAGACGTGTTGTTCTTGGTGGGCCTTGAGCCAGAGAGAGTAGATATTGGGATCAGGAATGGGTTTCATCTTTGGTATGTAACGATGTGGATCCGATTCCAGAGCTCTGTAAGCTGCCAGAGCAGCCCCTTTCTGAATCCAGACATGAATCAAAATCAGCAAACAAAAAGAAAAAAAGAAAAAATTGAAGGAAAAGAATTGGAGTAAAGAAAAGACCGGTTGCTCTTGACGGGGTTTGATCCAAAGAAAGTAAGCCAAAGTTCCAGTCAGCGCCCAGCAAGACACAGTGCAAACTGTTCTCAATCCATTGAATTTCACGCTTTCCAGTGTTCTCTCCCAACCGCTCGCCATTGATTTCCTACTCTGAACTCTCTCTCTCTCTCTCTCTCTCTCTCTCTCCGGTGCTGGTTAGGTATGCTCCCGAATTCTGCTTTCCCTCTTTCGGAACTCGGAAGGATAACACAGAAGACATCTAATGGGCCTCAGGGCCCAAAAACTAAAAATGGGCCAAGCCTGACCTGCCCAGATTTCGTATGGACTCTAGAGCTTGGGCCGAACGTTGCCTAATCCCGAAGCGTTGTGTCTTTTTTTTTTTTTTTTTTTTTTGGAAAAGGCAGAAATAAAATTTTAGTCTCTATCTTAATTAATTAGTAATAGGTAATTCAGAGCTGAGTTAACCATAGCTTTTGTTCAATAGGTAAGAGCTACGGAGGAGAAAAGGAAGAGAAAAGGGGCTTTCTTTGTGAAAGAACTCTTTCAATGGCTTGGTTCCTATTCAAATTAAAAAATCATTTTGGATTGGTATTTCGCAGAGAAAAATAAGCGTGACGTTAAAAAGTAAAATAAATAAATAAATAAATAAGTTTAATTGGATTTTTAAAAAAAAATATTATTTCTCGTTTCAAATTATGTATTATTTCATATATTAATTATCCAACACCTCCGATTATAAATTAAAAATGCATCGTTTAAAATATCTTCAACATTGTGGTTAAAAATATTCGAAAATAAAACACGTTTTTTTCTTTAATTATTCGTTTTAGGTACGGATCATACCTTTTCTTACTTATTATAATTTTCGCATTAGAAACTCAAACTATAAAAAGAAAGGAGGCAAAAAAACTAAAAAGCAACATCTAATCCAAATCTAATTGCATTAGACAATTCATAAATTGAAAAGAATGGAATCGAATGAAATTTGGAAAAATACAACATACATTGGGATGAATGCTAAACCTCCCAAGTAATTCTTCAGAATTGGCTTGTAATTCAGCACCAGAAAAAACAAAAACAAAAAAGAACAAGGTGAAAATTTTGCAAGAAATCAAAATGGAGGATAGACAAATGACTAGGAATGGTGTGATAATATCACAAGTTCAAAATGAAAGTGATCGTACAAATACACATCAAGCTGATGGTTTTGTCTTTTTTAAGAAAGTTGGGAAGTCGAAGAAAAAATAGATTGTTATTTGTTAAGAGTCGTGTTAGGCTTCCCAGTTTCTCGTCCGCCAACCAAATCAATCAATTAAAAAGCCCAAACCCTTGAGTTTCTTCAACTAACTAAACTAAACTTCATGCTATTTATATATATATATATATATATATATATATCCTTTTCCACACACACACACGCACACAAAGCCAACTTGTCTCTGAGATTTGCAGTTGGCACTTAAACTCATCTTCATACTCTGGGACATTGAACTTAGCCCCCACATATTCATCAGACAGTTATTTTCTTTTCCGGATACAAAACATATAAAATTTTTCTTTCTTTTGGTTTCATTGATAGCAGAAAAGCCTTATTCTACAGCTAGCCAGCGCTTTTACTCCCATCATATCATATCTGAAAAGTGGCCAGCAAAACCTAACCGACAGGTCTTTCTCTCGATAATACAAGAGATCTTTTGCTCCCATTCTTCATAACAGAGACGGGGTTCTTCAAACAGACCCATGGTAACTGATCCTTTTTCCCTTTATCATCTTTGAGAGATATAACTTGGCTTTTCTCTTCCCAACGATCTCATCCTACATAGAAAGATAGCACCCATAAAGAGAATGTATCGAAAAAATAAATTACTATAGCGGAGTTTGAGGAGAGACAAGTACACCGAGCATCTACGAGGGAGACATTAGTAATTGCCCCTACAATTAATAGAGGGCAGGCTCAAAATGAGGTTTACTTCTCACTGATCTCAGATGCGGATAATCAACTGCTACTAGGTACAGGGAGAAAAACTTGAAACATTAGTGTTCATACCCTCTTACTGATCGTCACCTATGGATGCAACGCGAGCCTACCAGTGATCAGTAGCCAATAGAACTTTATCGTCTATAACTACTTGCAGCCAATAACTTCGTATCTCCTACTACCCCAAGCAAAACTCTAGCCAATGTTAGTAAAATCCTTATTGTTAACTACTTTAGTAGGGTCGAACCTAAACAACAAGCTCCATTGACTGGGCAAAGCTCTCAAGACCACCAAGAGGTTGACCGGGGTAACCGAATATTGCCATCACTGTTGGTGGTCTCGGTTTGCCACCAAACCATGCAATGTTATAAAGCTTAATCAGAGTAAAAGTTGACAACATGAGGGATATGAATTGCTCATTTCGAGTGGTTGCAACCCCAGCCCAGTAGAAATTGTAAACCAACCTCCAACTTTGAGGTCAAGTGTTCAAATCTCTCGATCGCCAGTTCCCTCTTTAGTGTTTTACTCCCATAAAAAGCCTCTCTAATCTCCCCGATGTTCCTCATTAAATCGATGAAGATAAGAGCTCCTTTAATGCACTAATTGTGATAAAAAAGAAGCTACTCTGGGAAATCAGTAATTTTTTTTTCCTTTTTTCATTATGATGTCGGGTCTTTACATGATAGATTAACAGTAAATTCTGAAACACACACACACACACGAGTTTATACGAGAACAACAAAATCAGAAAGATACACAAGATATTCAGTTTCATATCTTGCTTGGGGTAAAATGAATTTGAAAAGTCTCATTTAATAAAAAAAAAAAAAAAAAACCAAAACAAAACAAAACAAAACAAAACAAAACAATAAACAAATGCTAAGAAATGTTCTTCTCGAAATCAAAATATTGATATAAAACAATGCAAAACCAAATACCATGTTCTATAAACTTCTTATTTTCCTATGGAGTAAGAACAAATT
This sequence comes from Ficus hispida, assembly GCA_025413025.1. Classification (NCBI taxonomy): domain Eukaryota; kingdom Viridiplantae; phylum Streptophyta; class Magnoliopsida; order Rosales; family Moraceae; genus Ficus; species Ficus hispida. The sequence goes on from CM046367.1 coordinate 309,436, forward strand.
AACACTCATAAGAAAATTTTCTACACTCTTATTGCATCTCGAGCCAAGAAAATAATGATAATCTGAAATTTAAAAAAAAAAAAAAATCAAAAACCACATGAAATTCAAGTTAAAAAGCAAACTAACTGATTTACTCCTTCTTTTCACTATCTAAATTCTTCTTTCCATAAATCAAGCCATTGTCCTGAGAAAAGAAAAGCAAATAAATTAACAACAAAAACAAATCAAACTAAAAAAAAAAAAAAAGAGTAAAAAATTGAAAGGCATATATGTGATAGATATAAAAAAGAGAAAGAGAGACCTGAGGATCAGGAATGGGTTTGCGCTTCTCGACATAACGATGAGGATCGGATTGAGAATGGAGAGCAGCCCTTTCCTGTTGTTCTCGCTTGAGATCCTGAGAAGGTTTCACCCACAGAAAGTAGGCCAAAGTTCCGGCCACAGCCCACGACGCCAGATTGCTTCCTCCTCTCAGCCCTCCCATTGAATTCCCCACAAACGACCTCACGTTTCCCAATGTTCTTCTCCAATTGCTCGTCATTCTCTCTCTTTCTCTCTCCTCTCCTCTCCTCTCTCTCTCTCTCCCCCCCCTCTAAAACCCTAAAACCCTAGCCCAATCAATCTAACACCCCACCAGAGAATAAATGATTTTATGACTGAGATTATAAGAATGAGACTGCAGTTGAGAATCAACCCAACCAGTAATGTAAACCCCTAAACTAAACTAAACCTGGTGTTCAAATTTTTTTGGAATTTCCCTTCAAGTTAGGTATTTTGGTTGATTTCTACTTCTGCCCCCCCCCCTTCAAAGTTCAAAAACGAAAACAAAAACAAAAACAAAAAGGGCATATCTTAAGTTCGTGGAACCGAGTAGTACCGAAGGCCTCTCTCCTCTCTTCTCCTCCGGGCTCAGAGCCCATTAACCTCCTTGGCCCAACTACTACTTTTGATAAATGCAACAAAATCCTTCCTTGGATTCATTTTTACTGCACATGAAAAAACTTATAAAAAAATATAATTGATAATATCACAAATATTTATTTATTTAATTATTTTAAAATCTCAACTATTATTATTAATTGATATCTTTATGTAATCATCAAATTATTAATTGATAACCGATCACCGATGAATTTTTGATTGGTAACCACTATCGCTGACAAATAATCAATTGTACATCAAATGATAACAACTAATTACCAACCGTCAGTGAATTTCTAATCAATAACCACTAGTACCTTCAGTACTGATTATCAAACAGCTATCAATTGATTATCAAATAGTTACCAATCAAAAACTTAATAATCAACTAAGTACTAATTGATAACCAATTAGTATCGATCATTACGATGATGGGTTTTCGATCAATTGATTACTAATTAATTATCAATTGATTATCAACCATTGGCGATGTTTCCACCTACGGATAACCGGTTAGTAATCAATTAGTTATTGACCTCTTACGTTTCTGACTAGTAATGACTTCCTCTTGAGGATAACCAGTTGGTTCCAAATAATTACCAGTTAATTACCGAAAGGAAACTTTATAACCAATATGCCCGAAACTTCCGATTTCACCAGATTTTCGAGTTCCGTCACCGGAGTATTTAAACAAACACGAGATTTTTACCAAAGATCACCATAATTCTATAAAAATCTGAGACCTGTTAATCACAAAACTGTAATTAAAAAAAACAAAACTTTAAAATTTCCCATAATCAGAATTTTTTTTTTCTCTTTCCCTATTTCTGTCACTCTCTATCTCCTGCTCATTTCCCTAGTTACGCAGAGGAGGCAGCTGATCTGTCGTTGCATGGCGAACGGCTTCTTCCCGGCGAGGTCGAGTCGGCTGAGCTCGGACTCAATCCACCAGGTCCGGCCAGAGCTCGCCAGAATTGCAAAACCTAAGGAGCTGTTGACAGAGAACACAGCTCAGCAGAAAGTTCAGAGCTGGCAGCGTCGCGATCGTCGGAAAGAAAGAACGGATCTCCAGCGACGTTAAGACAGAGGTCCGGTCCGGCTTACGTGGAGAAGATCCTCCAATCCTCGCCTTCTGCACTAGAGATCGGGAGACAGAGGTTCGATGAAGGTCCGGTCCGGCTAGCATGGAAGATATCCGCTATTGCCTTCACTGCGCTGGAGATCGGGCGACGGAGGTCTAGTCCGACTCGCATGGAGGAGAACCGCCGTCGCCTTCACTGCGCTGGAGATCAGCGGCTTGGAAGGTAATCGAAGTGACGACGATCAGAGAGAAAATGGGCGCCAGAGATCAGAAATGAGGAGAGAGAAAGGGAAGAGAGTGTGTTGAAACGGAAATAGAGAGAATATGGAGAGAAAAAAAAGAAGAAGATAAATTAGTTTTTTAAAATTTTAAATTTTAATTAGAATAATAATGATGTCATCACACTATGACAATTTCTAGTAGGCTGTGACAAAAATCAATCAACTCCTTGTGATTGTGACATGTCTCCTAATTATGCCTATAGGCCTTGACAAAATTGGCCCAATCTTGAGATCTTTTTTTTTTTTTTTTTTTTTTGTCACCTGATTTCCGCAACTTTTTTTTTTGTATGCTTCTTCAAGTATCGCAACCTTGCTTTGGAAATTTGCAATTCATGAAGACAAATAAATAAAATGCAACTTTGCTTGCAATCCATTTTGATGGGGATGACAAATTACTAAAAGAATGGTGAGTTCCTAAAATTAAAAGTGAAAACCCTTAATGATACCCCTCCTTCAAGTTCAAGCTGAAGGAGATTGTTGTTATTTGAGTGTACAAAAATCTTCCTCCATTTTATTTTAACCATTTTTAATTCAAAAATTACACTTTGATACCATCTAATTTGATTTTCTCTGTAAATCCATCCCTGCAAATGGTCTTGATCAAATCTGAGGCATGGAAATGTTGAATTTTAATTTGAAGTAAAGATAACTCAAGGGTGTTAGCTAAGATAAAGATTTTCGATCAGCAAAATGAAGCAACATGTTTAAATGTGGTCTCCTATCTCATGTTGTTTCTAGAATAGCAAATCTAAAAATTTAAATATATTTTCTCCAAACTTAGCATGAGGAACATTTTTTATTTTTTATTTTTTATTTAAGAAACAAAAACAAAATCATACATTATGAGATAAAATTTTTTTAAAAAAAAAAATTCAAAATTAATTGTGAAAGACAGAGTTGAAAATGAATTTAATGAACGGGGCACGTGGAATGTGTAGTACTGAAGCCCGGCAGAAGGGGAGGTGGTTTGAAAACTTCAGAATCTAGAAGGATAGGATTAACTCTTTTATATTATTCAAATAATAAACAGGTCGCCAAACACCATGCATGTCTCTGCTCAACTCGACTCTTCAGACTCCGCGTCCAGGACATGTATAATGAATGAAATGAAATGAAAGCTGATGCAAAAGATGGATGAGCTTTCCTCTAAAAAAAACATTTTATTTATATATATATATATATATGATGGATAAGCAGCTGGAACAAAGCCCACGTGGCATCTATCTTTGCTGATCAACTACTTAGGGTCGGCACCTCTTAGTGTCCCTCAAAATCTGGATAGATTCTAGCCAAATAACCCTTATGAAAAAGTAAGGGGGGGGGAGGGGGGGGGGGGGGGGGGGGGGCGGGCCCGCATAATCAAACAGCGTATCCACTTGGTGGCTCTAGAACTATGTATGTGGCACTTCGAAGAACATGAACCATAGGGCAAAACTTAAAAAAAAAATTTTGAATAAACAAATAAATAAACAAAGAACACTCTTATATTGAAAACGAAAAAACATTTTCAAAAAAAAAAACACACACACACACTGGATTGGAGTTAATGATGTAGAAACAACATGATTATCATTAAGAATGGAAAAGGTCTAAAAGCTCTCTAAGGTCGTCATGTGTACAAAGTGACGAGGAAAGACATATTTGAACCCACTTGGACTTGGACTTTGGACTTGGGACTGTAACTTAGGACACCAGTACAACTACAAAAACACATTACAATTACAATCAGCACAAATTCAAACTCTTCTCTTTTATTTTATTTTCTTTTCTTTTTCCCTTCCTCTTCAGAAAATGAACCCCCCCCCCCCCCCCCAAAAAAAAAAAAAAGAAAATATCACGGAGTGCGACAAAAGAGCAGACCACAGATGTTGGTGGGTACTCTGTTCTCATGGCCTGCCAAGTTATATTGTCCCACTGACACATAAGAGAGAGAGAGAGAGTAAGAAGAAGTAAATAAGACATGCACACCAGCCATGTTATACAGCATCAATATCTCTCTCTCTCTCTCCATCTGAAAAAAACCAAAAAACTCACTACCAACCATGGAATCCAACAATTTCCCATGTGCACCCAACAGCCTGGACTCTTTTCTTCCTTTTCTCTTTTCTCTCCCTCTCTCTCTTTCACTCCTGATTTCTCTTTTTTCTTGTCCCCTTATAAAATGATGATATTTAGTTCGATTTCATCGCCGGGACCATCGATATTCCACTTTTTTTTTTTTTTTTTTTTGGTGTTAGGATGTAACTTTTGTCACATCTCTGCTGGATCTATTGTATTTCATGTGACTCTTGACAAGCTGACCAGCTGCAATGGCAGACATCAAAGACAGCTCTCCGGCCAACACCGAACCAGCTACTATGGTGGCCAAGAGCCTGGAGTTTGACCCTGGCGACTCTTTGTTGGCACCTTTTACCCCAAGCAAATTCAAGCAGGCTGATTGTGACGCTAGTTGAGTCCCACCTCCAACTGTACCCACCTGAATCACACAAACACCAAACTAATCAACCTCATGATTCGCCAACCGCTTCCAACTGGTCAAGTCGCCAACGCCTTTGTTTGAAATTTGAATTGAATAATACAATATAGGAGGAGGATTTAACTTAACAACTTAATCATTAAAGTTGAATTTTGATGTCAAACATCTTTCCTACATACCCCTTTTTATCAGAGGGAAATTAGACTAATTTACAATAATAAACATGAGAGAGTTTTATCTTGTCTTTCTAGAATACCAAATATAAATCAATAGAGAAAAAAGCCTTCCTCGGTTCTTCCTCCCGGGGACCCCGGTTTCATTTCTCTCACCTAAATTATTTAAAAATTATATTTACCTCTCTACTCGCTTTTACAAAACAGTAAACAAAGACAAAAAGAGCACGGTTTCTCAAGGTTTTACCTCAATAGAAGGCATAGTCACAGAGATGTGAAGATCCTTGCCGTCGTTGGCCGCTTCCATCATGGTAATGCAGTGAGAACTCTCAATGTTTTGTGCAGGGTCTTGGCCTGTGGCTATATACACTGCTGACACGATGTTGCTGGCGTGAGCATTGTATCCACCGAGAGCACCTGCAACGGCAGAACCTGCTAGGTTCTTTAGCATGTTGAGCTCTACCAGAGCCTCTACATTCGTTTTCAGAACCTTCTTCACCACCTCCTCTTTTATCACTGCCTCGCATACAACCGATTTCCCACGTCCTTCAATCCAGTTTACAGCAGAGGATTTCTTGTCCGAACAAAAGTTCCCTGTCAATTGTCATTATCTAGTGACCACCATAAGTCTATCAATGAAACCGACGCTATTGTCTCATTTTCCACCCTAAATAAACTGGAATATAATATAAACCGATCGAAAATTACTTGAATTACAGTATAAATAAAGAAGAAAAATATAATTAGCATGACTGGCCATAACTGATAACATCAAATGAAGAGTTTCTCCTTACCTCACCTTCATTTCAACCCAAAAAAAAAAAAAAAGAAGAAGAAGAAGAGAGAGAGAGAGAGAGAAAGGAAAGGGAAAAAAAAAAAGGAGCGACAGTGACGTTGAATGTCCCAAATCAGTACCGAACTTTTATTATTATTATTATTTTTGTATAATTAAATTGCTAGCCAACGAAAACGATGTCCAAAAGAATGATAACCAGCTTTTTTCACGTGACAAACCCAAGTGCAAAACTGAGAGGATAACCAGCAGAAACTTAAAAAGGGAGAGCAAAATTTCAAAAGGGTAAACCAGAAAAAACCAAAAACCAAATAAAAGGATGGAGATGCTAAAGGACTAACCAGAGATGCCAATAACATCCATGTCAGGAAAATCGTTTTGAAGGTAATCAAGGACGTTCTGAACCCCTTTGGAAACCATGTTCATCCCCATGGCATCGCCTGTGCTGCAGCTAAATCTCGTATACACATTCTTCCCAGCAATCGCGCACTGAATACCTTGCAGCCTCGCGAATCGACTAGACCTGGATGGAAAATGGATGTTTAAGATCCCCTAATAGTTCATCCGAGACAAATACTGATTAAAGACTCAACCTTTAATGATTTTCTAAGTTTTCTTTAGAGTTTTTTTTTTTTTTTCTTTTCCTTTTGGAACCCTAATTTTCAATCTTCTCAGAAATTAAAAAAATTCTACTTTAGCAAACCAATAATGATATCACAAGAGGCAACAGAATAAAGAAAAAGGGCCTAATAAAGAAGCATAGCGAAAATGGACAAAAATTACAGTTAAGGGAGAAGAAGAAGAAGATGATGATGGAAAGAACAAACGGACCTATTGAAGACGACGGAGAGAGTATCGAAGTTGACTGCATCCTCCAAGAAGAACTTGAGCTCGGAAGCTCTCTTGGCGGAGCAGAACCTGACAACGGGAGCTCTGGTCATGCCGTCCCTCAGCAGCACGCTGGTGGCTCCTCCGGACATATAAATAGCTTTGCACCCTCTGTTGGTGCTGGCCACCAAACACCCCTCCGTCGTCGCCATCGGCACCGAGTACTCGAACCCGTCAAGAAGCAGCGGCCCCGCGATCCCCACCGGAATCTGCACGTATCCGACCGGCATTTCACAGCACTGCCCTAGAATCGACTCGTAATCAAACCCTTCGATCGGCAATCCCTCAATCGACCTCCCCGTCGTCCTCTGGAGCGCCTCGCGACGGACGGCCGCGGCTCGCTTGCAGTCCCCAAGCCTCGATTCAAGCGAGTACGAGGGCACGGTCCCGTCCACCACCGATTTGATAATCTCCTCGTCTTCTTCGGAGGCCAATGTGGGGACCACCACGGGGGGAGGCGGCGGAGGAGCAGTAGTAGTAAGGCGGCAAGAAGCATTGTCGTCGACAAGGAGATCGAGGTCGTCGTCGTCGTCGGATGCGCGGGGGGAAATGACGAAGGACTGGACGAAGTCGATGCCGAAGAAGCCAAGGAGGTAGATGAAGGAGGCGATGAGGGAAACGATGGCGGCGATCTCGGGGAAGGTGACGACGTGGAGAGGGGTGGAGTTGCGGATCTTGTCGCGCCAGCGGTGGAGGAGGTAGTATGCGACGGAGAAGAATAGCGTGAAGAAGACCGCGTTCGTAAGGTAGAGCGGCAGAGGGAGAGCGTCGGAGGCTTTGGGCGGCGCCGGCGACGGAGACGGAGACGGCGATGGCTTCCGGAAGTGAGGTTTCGGAGGTCGGCGGCGGAGGTCCATCGGACGAGAGAGAAGGGGTGGTGGGGTGGGGTGGGGTGGAGAGCTGAGAATGTGGGAAAGGGGAAGGAGTGGGTGACCGAGGAATGAGGAGGGAGGGAGGGTGAGGGAGGGGGGCTTTTAATGGGTGTTACCATGAGAAGGAGAGTCTGTCGCACGTGTGAACTCCAAACACGTGTGGGCGATATCAGGAGGAGCAGGCCACATCTCTCTCTCCCTCTATTCTTTCAAGTTACCAGCTCACCTCCTCCGGACTCTACACGTGCGAGTAGGGCCCTTGTTTGCCTTTTCATTTTTATTTTTATTTTTTTCACATTTTCACATTTCATGTTATGATTGAAATTAAAATGAGTTTCTTTTGTATGGTATGAAAAATATGAGAATACTTTTCAACCAAAAATTAAAAAGAGAGAGAAAAATACTAGTGTTTGGAGAAACATGTCCAAATTTTTTTTTTTTTGTTTTGTCTTTTTGTTCACTCAAAATTATATTTCATTATTAACCTTTCTAAATATCAATAATAAATTTAAATTTTAAAAATTCATAATTTAATTATTTTAAATCTAAATAAGTTTTTTTAAAATTACATTTAATTATAAAATTAACGAAACAAAATTCATATTAAAAATTTTTTTTTCAACATTTTTAATATTTATATATATTTTTACTCTAAATAATTTATTTTTATTAATTATATATTTTTAAACTTAACTCATTTTTAATCTTTAAAATATCATTTTTAAATATCCCAAACGAACCATCATAATACTGTAGCTTTTCAACCAAAAAAGAAAAAAGAAAAACTATGAGAATTCTGTGATAACTAATGCTATGACAAAATTTTGAATGGTCACATCAAAATATATTGTTTTAAATATATAATGATGATGATTTTAAAAGAAATTGATGATAACTTTTTAGGGGTGATAATTGTGAACACAGTTCGTGTTCACAATTCATATATCAACCCGTTTGTTTATCTTGTCATAAAATATTAATCCAAATATAATTTATTTATTAATTAAATCAGAAAGATTTAATTCAAACACAATATTTTTATTAATCATGTCAATTAGTATATGCTGCTTAAATTAATGATTGATTTAATATGATTACGATATTTTCAACATGTTTATTGGTGAACTTATATTTTCTTATAAGCAAAACAAGTTATGTTTACTTACATATTTTTAAAATTCATGTTATTTGTGACTTAATTAATTATGTAAAGTCTTGTTTTATACCATATATAATTAGGTTATGAATGACATATAGTAGTTAATCGTGTCAATTTAATTTAGGCATATTAACTCAAATACAATATGTTTATTTAATCGTGTCAATCCATTATTAACCTAAACTTATTTAAAAAAAAAAAAAAAAAAAAAAACTCAAGTCCTCTAACTTCATGTTTGTCACCATGTAATTATTAAAATTCTCTCTCTCTCTGTGTTTTTTTTTTTTTTAAATGACATCTGAAAATTTATGGCTGAGCAAAGAGGCAATCACCTTTGGGTATGGATGTATCTGGGGGAGCAGTGGGACTGGTTAAATTTTTATCCAAGTGTATCAGTTAAGTAAATTTTTGTTATTGAATTCTTTAACTAGACTCGAACTTAAATAAAATTATTATTTTGTTTAAGTTGAAATTATTCTTGAGATCATACTTAATACTCAGACCTCGTGGCCGGCTGTTATGGGCAAATTGGGATTTTCGGAGCGGTGGATGGATTGTGTCACCACGTCTCAATTCTCCTTTCTTTTAGACTGTGAACCTATTCCTATTATGGGTAAGGTGGTACCATTTCGGGGATTGAGACAGGAATTATGTCCTCTTTATCTCCTTTACTTATTTTTGTTGGTAGCAGAAGGTTGCTCCGGCTTGCTAAGGAAAGCGGAAAGTGTTGGCTTGTTGGTGGGGGTGGGGGTGGGGGTGGGTGAATACTGAATTGTGCACGAAGAGCGCCTAAAGTCTGCCATTTTATTATTTGCCGATGATAGCATTCTTTTTGCGAAGGCTGATGTTGAAAGCTAAAGGGGTGATCAAAGAGGTGCTTAGCAAGTCTGAGATGGCTTCGGGACAAGTAATAAATTTCCAAAAGAGCGTCATTAGTTTTTAGTCTGAACATTTCCGACGATGATAAAGGTATTCCTGAGTACTCTCGGTCTCACTAATAGTGAATCACATTATTATGTTTATTTGGGGCTTCCCACTTTCATGGGCGAAACAAAATGAGGATGTTTCGAGATGTTTTCAACAAATTACAATTGTGGAAAGGGAAGATGTTTTCGGCTGGGGGGTAGATGAGATTTTGATAAAGGCCGTAGCCAAAGCTACATCTACGTATGCTATGAGTCTGTTCAAATATCCTTTTTCACTTTGTCTCTTGATTTTGGTGGGGAGGAGATGATGATGAAAGGAAGATTCACTGGGGGTTGGTTGGGATAAATTGTGCCTGCCAAAAGTGCAAGGTGGTGTGGGTTTCCGAGACATTTCGATGGTCAATCGTGCTTTGCTTGCGAAGCAATGTTGGCGAATTATTACAATGCCCAATTCCCTGAGGGCTGGGGTGGGTCCTCAAAGCCAAATACTTTCCAACTTCTAGTGTCATGGAGGCGGTTTGAGGGGAGTAATCCGTCCTACAAGTGGTAAGAGTATTTGTTGGGGTCGAGACTTAATCGTGAAGGGACTTCGGTGGAAAGTTGGTAATTAATGGAGATAATGTTCGTATCTTTCACGATCCTTGGCTACCTAGACCTCATACATTCCGACCTATCACTACTCCGCCTGCCGATTTTGACTGATTTGCAGGTCACCTCATTGATTGATTATGAGTTCTAGTTGGGATCTTGCTCGAATTGAGGAGATTTTTTGGGCAATGCATAAGGAACAAATCTTGAGCATCCCGTTGAGTGCTCGGCATAAGGATAACTGTTTGATATGGCACTTTACGGGTGTGTACTCTATGAGATCCAGTTATAGGCTGGAGATGGGAAGTTGGCTAGTGTTTCGGATCAAAACTCAGAGGCTAAATGGGGGAGAAAACTGTGGTCGACTAGGATTCCTAATAAAATTAAGATTTATGCTTGGGAGGCTTTTCTGAGAGCTCTTCCAGCTCGGGCCCAGTTGGCTAAGGCGTGGTGTTGTTTTGGATACTGTTTGTCCGCGATGTCGTGCTGCGATCGAAGACTCTTGCCACGCCCTTTGGATGTGCCCAACTGTTCATGAGATTTGGTTGTACTTGTACACGGTCCTAGGTAGAATTGTGGATTGTTTCAAGGTGGGGCCGGTTAGCTCCTTATGCCTACCTATTGCGACATATGCGCTTGGGGATGATTTTGCTGTCTTTTGTATGATTTTATGGTCTATCTGGGGTGATTGCAATAAGCTTGTCTTCAAGGGCAATTGTGACAAACCAAAAGAATTGGTCGAGCGAGCCTGTAGACTCCTTGGTGATTTTCTGATGTGCAATGGGCTGGACGGGGTGGCCAGGCCGAACAAATTAGTCCCTCGACATAAGTGGAAAGCTCTACTGCATGGGTGTGTCAAACTTGATGTAGACGTGGCAATTGACGATGCCCTTGGCTTTGTGGGCATTCGGGTAGTGGCGAGGGATGCTCAAGGAGTGGTATTTGGAACGGTGTCTCAACGGATGGCTGGTCTCTTTCACCTCACATGGGGGAGTGCCTGGCAATTAGGAAAGGTACGTGGTTTGCCCTTTCTCGTGGATCCTCGAATTGGGTTGTTGAAACGTATTATATCAATGTTTATAGAGTTGTTTCTTCTCCGCTTCAACGCTCTGTGAAAGCAATTGTCATTGATGACATTCGCGATGCTTGTACTCAAACAGGAAGTGCTTCGGTTTGCTACGGATCTCGCAAAGGAAATTTTGTAGATGACTTTCTTGCTAGACCAGCATTGTCCTCTTTTTGTTCTTGGATTTGGCTTGATTATTTGCCCAAATTCTTGGGACCTTTTGTGAAAAGGGATATTAAAAGTTTGGAATAAAATAGCCAGCCTTTCCTAAATATATATATATATATATATATATATATATTCAACTATTTATGAGTAAAGTTGATTAATACTTTAAAAAAATTAAGAATTAAAATTATCAAAAATAAAATAAAAAATAAAAGATATACTTGTCCGGTAGCGCATGTCTTCTCCATTACCATAAAGCAACTTTTTTTTACTATGGGATTAAATTTAGTGGATCTAGGAATATGGTTATTTTTCCTGCCATATGGTGTTTGTTTAATATGAATATAAATTCGATTGTTTAAAATTTTAATTAATTACTTACACAAAATTACTTACCGGTTGGGCAAAATAGTAATAATAAGCAAGGAAAAACCACTGATATATACGCAGGGAAAAACCCTCTAATAATAATAAGGGAAAAATTCAAAGCTAACAAAAGCCAACCTAAACCTGAATAAATAAACAAATAAATAAACACACAAAAAAAGGGCCACCAAAACAACAGTAAACAAAAACAACAACTAAAATTTTAAAATTTAAAGTTGAAGAACCAAAATCGGAGGAAAAATCCTTGAGGGAAAACCGGAAAAAATTCGGGGGGGGGGGGGGGGGATGATAAAATAGCAACAAAAGAGGAAAAGGATAATGGAAAAAAAAAACAAAAAAACAAAATTTAAGTTTCAGAGAAAAAAAAAACCCCAAACGAAAAATGAACGGTGTAAAGAAAAATTCAAAACTAAAAATCAATGGAAAAAAAAAAGAGAAAAACAAAAAAACAAAAACAACATAAGGGGAAGACAATGTCGGGAAAAACATAAACCAGTGATAAGAAAAACAAAATTAAATTTTAAGATGTCTAGAAAATAAAGAAATTGAGAGAAAGAGCAAACAGAAGAGAGAGAAGGAAAGAGAATGAGTAGCAAAAAGAGAAAGAGAGAGGAAAACCTAGGATTACTGGGACAAAAAAGTTCATCAAATGTGAAGAAACTCAAATTGAGTGTGTCTAAGAAGGACAAAATCATCAAAGCACATGAATCAAATGCAAAACGGACAGTTTACTGTAATTGGAAGAAAAAATGACCGGGGGCAAATCTGTCCATGGAATGAGAGGAAAATGGCAAATATATCCGTTCACTATAATTATAGGGAAAAACAACATGAATCAAAAGACAAAATGGTCCATTTACTGTTTTAAAAACAGTAACTGTTGGGGTTAGACTTCGTCTTCCCTTTAAAACGTTAGCTTTAACAGTTTACCTGACGAACGGCGAACCCCCGATTACATTTCGGACCTCATAGTTGGGCCAGCCCCAATTCACTGATCCGTTCGAGCCTCGAACGTCGATCGATCTCACGAATGGGCCAGATCCATATAATGATTCCAAGTCATTTTGATATTTACGAACAATTACAATCGAGCATCGGACGTTCGTGTCAAATATGATTCTTAGCTGATGGAATCTCAAATAAGTCACGAACGATGGATTACGAGGACAAAACCTTACTTCCCTCTTACCGTTCGTCGCTCGTTTATAACACAAATCATAAAAGAGCATCTCCTATTACAATCAAACCTACAATGGATAAATGATGTGTCATGACAATGAAAACTGAAGAATACATGTTCATATATGACTCATACGAGTAACCGCTAAGCCCACTATCTGCGATTCATGCGGGTAACTGCCAAGTCCGTACCATGACACGTATCCCACGAATAATAAGCAATAACCGTTTGCTATCAGTTATGGGATCGGACCCATCGGTCTTCCTCTATAAATAGAGGAAGACCCCCCTGACCAAGAGGATCAAATCTCTCTTTTCTGCAGAATAGAAAGGCATCCTTTTACAATATTTCTCTCCTATCAAAATTCACAGTTCTTGTATTCAGAAGTATTCGTATACAGAAAAACATCATTCACAGAGGACGTAGCATTTATTGGGCGAACCTCTCTAAATTGTGGTGTCATTAATTCTATGCTGATTTTATTTATTTCATTATGTTCATATCGGGTTGTTTTTAATGAATTTCATTACAATTTCCAGGGGCCCAATACATTTTGATTTATCGATATTGACTAACTTCGGTTAAAATTTGACAGTAGATATCCAGCATCTACAGTAACAACCTGCATCTATGTAGTAATAATATCTTATCGACTTCCTATTAAGTTGAGGATTTAAATTTGAAATAATTACATTAAAGTTTGTGGTGGAATTGAAAATTTCTAATATGCATAAAATTTAGTTACAAAAATAGGAAGAAGTCTATAGGAGAGGCCCCTCCGATACAAAAGGAGAGAGGAGAGGAGAGGGAGAGGAGAGGAGAGGAGAAGAAAAGAAGGGCAAATGTGGTGTGGGGCCCACTCCCAAAAGACAGAGACCTGTACGCGACTGACTAGCTCTGGTGGTGTGGGACAGTGGGGTGGCAATCGAATTGTATTTGCCCTGCCATTCCATTATTTGTGGTTAAAAAAAAGTCTGACCATGCAAATTATTATAAAAAAGGATTCGTCTATGGCGCTGGCACTTGTAAAGCCCGATTCTGTGCTACGCTACATATTGAGCGATGGATCCAATGATTTTGCGGTTAAGATTAAAAATTGAAAAAATTTAATTAAAAATAATAATAATAATAATAATTAAAAAAAAAAAAAAAAGAAAGTGGGCTACCTATTCAGCCAGTTAACAAATGTGGGTGAAAAACCCTCGTGACTGATCTTCGACTTCCTCCACGGGAAATTTCTTCTCCAGATTCGGTCGTCCAAAGCGAAAGCCAGTTAAGAAAATTTCAAGCTGTTTTGAGGTGTAGGGGTTTCTCTCTTGAATGCCTTAATCTCTTTTTTTCGTTCTGATTTTATGCCGAAATAATTATAAGATAAAATAATTAAAAAAAAAAAACCCCCTAAACTCCCGAAATCATAAATAGTTATAAATGAGCATATTGAGTTTTCTTTCATGATTTCTTGTTAATTCTGAAAACTTATGGAATATCTTTCGATTATTTGATTGTCAAATTACATTTCTTGCGGTTAGTACAGGTATACGCCAAAAAAAAAAATTTACAGATGATATGATTGTCAAAAGTAACACATTTTTTAATTACTTACCATTTAAATTAAATTCATTGTCATTATTGTCGTTGCTAGAGAAATCACGTGTTTGCAATTTTTTTTTTTTTTATATCTTTTTCAGAAGTCATTCTCGACGATTCGAGATTTGCACTGTTTTAATTATTAAAAAAAAAATTGCAGAGTTTGATCTAGTGTAATTACTGGACTGTCTCTTGTCATATGATTATTCAGGTATTTTACAGTATTTTTCTCTCATAAGATTTTAATTTATTATTCAAATATATTTCTTAAAATTTATGATCCAAACGGATCTTAATAATCTCTTGTAAGTTTGGATCCCATTTTTTCCTTTATTCTTTATTCTGATTATGAAAAAGGACATTTACTACTTAATTAGTTCATGACTAATGTATTGACACAAAAATATGGATGCTTTTACATTTCTTATTTGGGTTGTCAAATATTTGATATTTGACATTCCTAATACAAGTCTTGTTTGTTGATATACTATGCGGCGTCAGACAAAAAATGATTTTTGTGGAACTTAATCTATCATTGGATCAAACTATTTACATTCTATTAGAGGAGTTTAATAATGATGAAGATTAAAAACGAGATCTTAACTAAAAAAATGATAATTAGTTATTGTTGCGTATTACAGATCAGAACTTTCCTTTCATAATAGAAAAAAATAATAACAATAACAATAAAGTAACAAATTATACAAGAAAAGGGAACAAATGAATAAAGAAAAATGCAACTCTCAAACCTTTGTGATTTGTGAAATATCTAAAATATAAAAATAGCACTGCATGGTGCAACAATTAACTTCTCAGAATTTATCCAAAAAAGAAAAAAAAAACAATTAATTTCTCATACCGTGAGGTTTCTAGGGCCAGCTTAAGTGATTGGATGCGTGCGTGAGTGTATGAGTCTATAATTAATGGTTTAAATTCCGAACTTTTTATTTTTATTTTTTTAATAGTAGCATTCGTTTGGTATCAAAGTTTGGATTGTAAAATTTGAGTTTAGATTGATTATGCGTTTATCTAGGTATTTGAATTGCTTGAGTTTAAAAAATATAAAAACTTGAAATGTGTTTGGAAAAAAAAATCAATTTGGAATTTATTTTGTTCATCTCGAAATTCCATGTAATTTATTAAAAAAATCATCTTATTTAGATTTGTTTATGCAAAATTATAAACTTTTAAAGTTTGAGATATAAAACTATGTAAATAGTAAAGCTGAATGAAAAAAATAAAAATTAGATTGTAGAAATATGATTTAGATTGGAGATCCAAACAAATGTAAAAATAAAAAATATATATATATATATATATTTGCAATTAATATACCTATGGTTAAACTCAATACGCCATTCGGTGCAACATAAAACGTAAAACTAATGGCTTATTCACCATAAAAAAACAGAATGCTTAAAACTTTCCGATTAATAAAGGGGGAAAACATTCGGGGTGGCATATAAGAACAAGAAAACATGGATCTAATCATGTACTCCGTCCACTATTGAATCTAATTTTTCTTTGAATTGCGAACTATTAGTTTCCTTTTAGCACAGGGGTGTCGTTGGCAACTGGTGAAATTTTTTTCCCCTTATCTGATCTGGCTTAAGAGGAAAAAAAAATATTTTGTTGTTTACAGTACTAACTATAGCTTATACTTTCCCCACTCCCAGTTGCAAACAAAAAACAAAAAAACTATAGATTATATTTCGTTAAGAGTTTATTTTACATAATTTTTGCTTTTGTTTTTAGTTAGTAAAAAAATATGCTGTGACTTTTTTAATATGTCCCCTTTGTTAAAAAAAATAATAATAAAACTAAAAAGAACATGTGAAATCAAAATGATTATTCAGTTTCAAATTAATAATAAAAATGTTAAATTATTTATATTAAACTCTAATATAAATTTTAAAATACATTAAAAAAGATTTTTTAGAAATCATATTTTCATATTTTGATAATAAATTATTATTATAAATCATCAAAACACTTTTCAAAACAGTTTTTAAATCTAGAAAGTCAATTAAGTAGTTTTCATAAAGAAAAAATTAAAGTAATACTAAGGATAAAAATTTATCTAAGATCCAATAATAAATTAAAAAAAATTGCTACTCGGTTCTGTGTAGAGACGAGCATCTCTGCTCTTATAAAAGAAACTTAAATCGTGAGCAATGAGCATCTTTGACAGGGACATTCAAATATAATATTACATCTTTGTAGGGTAGCTTACTAATAATGTGATTGTCTTAATTATCATGTTCTATCAATTTTGTTACTAATTGTCACGTACTCTACATAAACTCTCTAGAAACAGTTGGTTTTTTTTTTTTTTTTTTTTTTTCCAGCTACTGGTGATTGTATAGTAGTAGATAAATTAAATGGAAAGCTGTATTATGCATAATAAAAATAATAACACACCTTTATTAAAATGTTGGTAATAAGAAAAATAATATATGAGAGTGACTATGTTGCTATCAGTGACATGGTGACAAATGAAATCATACTTGAAATATTCACTTCCAACATGCAGGTTTGTCTGTTTGGTGTCCATTTATTGATGAATTCTATAAGTGTGAGTCCTTGATTTGTTAGCAGTTGACATACTGTTATCCTTTGCGTGTTGAATCGTGGAACATAGAGATACCATCAATCTTTTTATTTATTTATTAAAAAAATTTGTGAATGTGCTACTTATTTGATGATATATTCAAAGATCGGATTCCTTTCTTTCTAGCAATACGAAAAAATAAAAAATAAAAAAAAGCGTGGATTCCAACTTCTGACAATTCAACTTACCCACCAAATCATTGGATACCAAAAGAGGGGGGATTCGAACTTTTCAAGAAAATAAAAGAAGAATTGAGAATTTGTAGTGGGGTTTACAAAAAGTCCTTTTTAGTAAAGACAATTAGGAAACATTAAAGTTTTATCAATTTCATTAATTTTAGTATATATTTTTTCTTAATATTAATGTTTATAACCTAATTTTACGATTCAAAACCGTACCATGTAAGTAAAGTACATTCTTACTGATAAAATTCTTCAAGAGTATGAGAACTTTATGACGAGGAATTAAAATAATTGGGAATGTGTAGTCTTTCATGGTTTTTTATTTAAAGAGTTTTTGAAAAAATGATGGTTGACAATTACACAAAACCAAAATTTACTTTTATCCGGTCACAAAAAAATTTTTTTTAAAAAAGGTAATTAAGAAAAACAGGAAATGAAGCTAACAACTTGTCTTATGTCAATAATGATAAAATGATTAAGCTTTTGTTTGACTCTTATGTTCAAATATAAGTTTTTCATATCAATTTTTATCTTCCTCTAAAAGTTTAATAAAAATTATAATTAATTTTTGAAAAATTAACTAACTTTAATGTAAAAATTCTATTTCAAACATGTGTTTCAGACAAAAGCTAAATTATTACTAAAAAAAACAACAAGAACAACAACAAAATTATTCTCAAAATAAATTCCATCTTACCAAACATCAAGACATAATATCTTGTAAGCGTTCTTCTATGATAAAAAAATCTTTATTGATATATTATTAAGTGTTTCTTTCTTTCTTTCTTTCTTTCTTTTCTATGAAAAAAGTCAAATTATATTTCGTTTTCTCTTTCTTTTAAAGCTTTTTTTTAGAAATATTTCATCCTACAAACATGATACATCATACACGTTCATTTATATTAGATCCCGTGTATGCTTTTGAATTAACACTTGAAAATTTTTATTAGTTAGATAGGATACGCAAAAAATATATATATATAAAAACGATTTACTGATACCATATACATATCTGAATTTTTTTGAGAACACAATACATATATGAATTGTTAATTAAAATAATATGATAATCTGACGAAATTTAATAAAGATTTATTATTTCACCCTAACTTGAGTGAAGCGAACGTAGACCTATTGATGATGCTTTTCCATTTGATTGTTGAACGCGTTAGGAATAATATTTAAATGAAAATCACAGAGTATGATTTTAGCCTTAATCAAGATCTGGAAATGTTTGTTGTCTGTCATCAACGTGCGTAATCGTGTGTTATGCTTTGTGGCTTAATGTTGCACTCTTGCACTTGCGATCACCCTTTTTTTTTTTTTTTTGGGGGGGGGGGGGGGGGTGGGCGAGCGGGGGCAAAGCCACCTAAACATGGCCCCCATTGTTTGTGTCGGCAGTACCAAAGATTCTCATTGAAAGTTTTATTTCTTTAATGTACCTGAATTTCCTCCTCTTTTTTTTTTTTTTTTTTTTTTTTTTTTTTCTAAAGATCTGAATTTCCTAATTATGTACAAAGGGAATAATTCTTTAATATCGAAACAATGACAATTAGCCTTTTCCTAGTGTGATTTTAGGCAAGTAAGAGATAATAAAAGTTTTGAATAAATAAATAAATAAATGGATCTTAGTTATCTTCAATTGAATTACTTTGGATTGACAAATACTGAAGCACATCCTTTCCTTATAAGAAGGTCAGTCTAAGTGATATTTATATTCTAGTTTCCTGTTTCTCGCCTCTTTGGTCTCAACATCTCACTAATAAAGTTTTGGTCCGTCGTGCACGTAATTTGAGCATCTCAATTAAAACTTGACTTTGGGTTTATGAATGGCCATTGTCAAAGACAATCCTTTCAAACGATAAATAGTTTGTGCTTTTTTTGGGTTAATTTGGTTCCTATGTCTTGAAAGCCCTTGTGGTTAGGGTTGTACACGAAATCAAAGAACCCACCTAAACCATTCCGCTCGGCCCCGCCCCACCCATTTGAAAGGTTCACGTCATTATCCGTTTGTTTTGAGCGGTTTTCTACCCATCCACCATTTTTTTAATTTATAATAAATATATTTTCCTTTTAATAAAAGTGTAAGATTCTTTGACGAAATTACTAGTAGTTTAATTATTTTTTGGATTTCATTTTATTGTTGTTGTTGTTGTTATCATGTAGCTCACCGGCAAGTGGAAGGGCAAATCGGCCGAGGAGTTGAATGATTCCATCGAGTTCTATAGAGATATCGTAACGGGTAAATTTAAGGCCACCCACCGCACCTCACACCCCCCACCCGCCACCAACCTGCCCAACCGGCCTTCATGGTGGGCAGGGTTTATTTGGGATTTTGAACAGAATCGTTATCTTCTAACGCACCCACCACCTCCTGTCACCCGTTGAACTCACCCATGCACAATCCTACTTGTAGTCGATCTATCTCGTGAGAAATGTGTATATACCAATAAAATCAGTAGCCATTTTGATGAGTCTCACATCAATGCGGAGTGGGAACTTTGAGTGGTATTTAAGTGCTCATGAGTTCTCTTCTAGTTAGCAATTACTTTGAAATTATAACTTAGTTGGGTCCACTTTTCCGAAGGTCCATGTAGTAATCTATTTGGTGAGAAATATATGTATGCTTACTTGTGTGTATAAAAAAAAATGGTGTATGCATTTATTGTTAAAACAGTATAACAACTAGTATCCTCTTAATAAATAGTTTAGTTTGTACATTTATTGTTAAAATGATAACTTTTTAGTCATCCATCCCCTAAAATTAGGATAAGATATGTAACATGGTTGTAGACATGACATAACGGTAATTTCACACTTAACTCTATTATGATGTATAGAGTTTGAATCATTTCACCCTCAAATTAAAAAAAAAAAAAAAAAAGATAAACTATGCAAATGTTTTTTGTTTTAAATTACTTTTTTTATTTTTTAAATATTGCATGTACGTCCACATTCATGAATTGAATCATGTCTATCATCTATTCTTATATGGTTACCTAGACTATCTAATCCGAATATAATGTGATTTGATTGAAACTTTAAAGAGCATCACTAATTTGCTACTCTCTCTCTCTCTCTCTCACTCTCTCTCTGAATGCAACAAATGAAGACCACGATCTTCAGTCAATTCAAGATAAACTTGAAATTGAATAAATTAACTTCGTGTAACGTAAGTGTATAGTTTCATATATACCATGCTTTGAATCAACAACTACAATAATGACTAGACTCCACTATAAATCTCCTTTTTAATTTCTTTTTCGTTTTAAAAATATTTCACGTTTTGTTTTGTTTTGATGCATTATTGCAATATTCTGTACATGATCGAAAGTGATGCAAGGACTCAAGGACCAGGTCATATTATGCTTTCTGGTCATGTTATGTTTCTTTAAGTCTGAGCCCATCTTCGTTACTCACTTATGTTTCGATCAAACGGAGCTTGCTACGAAGAAGCCCATTGACAACCCATGTTTCACACACACACACACACACACATATTTTAAAGAATGGAGATAAGAGAGAATTACCCAATTAATCACCTCTTTTTAATATATTAATTAATATAATATAAATTTTTTTATCTTCATTAACATGATACAAATTATAGTTTATTTTAGTTTAATTTTGTATTATATTAATCTATTATTTATTTTTTGTGTCATATTAGTGTAATATTTTTTAAAATTTATATCGTTCATATACTTTCCCACAAAATATTAAAAAAAAAAAAAAACAAAAAGAAGAAGAAGGGAGAATGAGGGAAATAGGCCAAAAATATCTAATAACAAAAATAAATAGTAAAATATCCTCTGAATGATGATAGAAAACACATGTATGTTAAAACACTGTATTTATGAAACATGTTCACGATAAAAAAAAAAAATCTTTAAAATATCTTATAATTTTTCTTTCTTTCTTTTTTTTTTTTTTCTTCCTACTAAAGGGAGGCCAAAAGATGAAAAATTAAAATGATAGAATTAAAATCAGTTTTTATTAATAGGTGGATTTAGGTTTTCCTCTAATCCAAAATGAATTCTTCCTTCCTCTTTTCTATTGTCAAACAACCTACTCCACTAATTTCTATCTAATTTTCCCTATTCTCTCTTCCTTCTTCCTTCCTTCCTTTTTTCGTCCTACCAAACATAGCATCAGAGTCGAGGGAGTTCCACAGGAAACGACCACCGCATAACATTGATTAATAATTGTCGTTTTAAGTAAAAGTGAGAGAGTTACGGTTCCAGTCTCCAGAGGAGAGACAGATTTTAATTTCCTACTGTTAAATAAGTACTCCTTTTTCTGCAGTAGCAATATTCTGTGGAGAGAGAGAGTATGGCGATGGTTGAGAAGGGAAGAAAGGTGTGCGTGACAGGGGCTGGTGGGTTCATTGCTTCGTGGGTCGTCAAGCTTCTTCTCTCTAAAGACTACCTTGTCCATGGAACTGTTCGCCATCCCGGTACTCTTTCTCTCTCTCTCTCTCTCTATATATATATATATGTATACACACACACACACACGAACACTTTTTTTTCTTTGACCCTTTTCTTAATCACTCTTTCCTGGAAATGAACTTACTTCACTTTAATTTCTTCTCGGTGTTTAAGGTTTATCTGTCCATATATATATATATATATATGTATGTATGTATGTATATGTTTTGGTGTTTTATGATATGGGTGTGATATGACTGTGAAGAATGTTGCAGTATTGTTGA
This sequence comes from Ficus hispida, assembly GCA_025413025.1. NCBI lineage: Eukaryota > Viridiplantae > Streptophyta > Magnoliopsida > Rosales > Moraceae > Ficus > Ficus hispida. The sequence goes on from CM046367.1 coordinate 331,489, forward strand.
CATATATGCTTCATAGCAAACTAAAGAAAATTTCCAATGGATTAGATGTCGAGTTAAGTCTTGAATTGTTTTGTGAGTTGGGAATTGAACTGTTGGTAATAATAGCATAACGTGTGTAGAGGATGAGAAGTATGCTCACTTGCATAAAATGGAGAAGGAATCGAAGAACCTGAAACTAGTGAAAGCTGATTTGTTGGATTACGATTCCCTTGTGTCGGCCATTGATGGCTGCAGCGGAGTTTTCCATGTTGCCAGCCCAGTTCCCTCCACCATTGTCCCAAATCCCGAGGCAGGCAACTTATTCACTTCTCGTTTGCATAGAGTTTTTGAGTCATTAGTACCATTGGTTAGAATCTTCCATTTTTCATTTTCTCGAACACCTTCTGTGCAGGTGGAACTACTGGAGCCTGCCGTGAAGGGCACACTCAATGTACTGAAAGCATGCCTTGAGGCGAAAGTCGAGCGGGTCGTTTACGTCTCGTCGAGTGCCGCTGTTGCTCTGAATCCTTCCTGGCCCAAAGATCGGGTCATGGATGAAACTTGCTGGTCTGATAAGGAATACTGCAGAACTACCAAGGTCAATTGATTGAAAACTAAAAGAATCAAAGAAACAAGGATTTTGTTCAATTGATTGAATTTGTTTGTCAAGGCCTTAAATTACATTACTTACATTACTGCATCTCCAAATTCCAATGGGGATTCTATAACAAACACTAATGCTAAGTTTTAGCAGGTGAGCCACATCTTGCTCTACATGGCTTGCTAAATTATAGCATGTCCCTCGGGTTATAATTTTGCCACGAAAAACAATTTTTAATTGTATAGTTGGTAGTTGGATGGTTTGTTTTGAAAAACAAGGTGGAATGGAAAATTGAAAAAGCTTTATGAAAAATTGGAATGCAACATGAAACCAGTGTGTACATTTAGCATTTATCCAAGTAGAAAACTCTGTATTTTGCTCAATACAATCTTACTAACTTTTACTTCTGTCTTCTGTAGGACTTTGTGTACCAATAACCATATTTACAATTTTTGTAGAATGACTCATTTCTCATTTCTTTCGCAGAACTGGTATTGTCTTTCTAAAACAGAAGCAGAAAGTGAGGCTTGGGAATTTTCCCGGAAAACCGGGCTTGGCTTTGTGGCAATCTGTCCGACTGTTGTCCTTGGGCTGATTCTGCAGTCCAACGTGAATGCGAGTACCTTGATTCTCCTCAAACTTTTGAAAGGTATTACCTGAACTGTGAACTGATCACATCTTCTTTAACATATACTAAGCTCAATACAATTGCCAAATTGTAAGCAGAAGGGTACGAGTCCGTGGAAAACAAGCTGCGGATGATAGTGGATGTGCGTGATGTGGCTGAAGCAATTCTTCTGGCGTATGAGAAGCCTGAGGCTGAAGGAAGATATATATGTACAGCACACTCTATCAAGACAAAGGATTTGGTGGATAAGCTGAGGAGCATATATCCTCAGTACAACTATCCCATGAAGTAAGTTTCTGATATGCTCGCACTCTCTGTTTTTTCGCATCAATTTATTGATCCATACTCGATTTATATAATATGACGGAAATTGACACAGATAAACCATTGATATGAAAGTTTGTATATATAAACTACATATTGCAGCTTTATTGAAGTGGAGAATGAAACGAGACTGAGCTTCGAAAAGCTGCAGAGGTTGGGGTGGAGATACCGGCCACTGGAGGAGACTCTCATCGATTCCGTCGAAAGCTACCGTGCTGCCGGACTTTTGGATTAAGAGGAGTTGGAAGACTCAGCGTTGAAGCACATAATATAACTCTACTGTTGTAGTGTGCTTGTTCTTCTGGATTTGGAATAAGTTTCTTAGAGAGGTAAAGTTTGGCTTATTAATTATTTTTAATAAGTTCTTAGCTTTAAACCTCTTTTTCTGTATTAGTGTTTGTTTCTGTTTATGTGTAATAACTGCCACATTATCGTACTATTCTCAAAGGATTCACAACTTGATTTTTTTTTTTTTTGGTTCTTAATTTATCCTAAATTAAAAAATCAATGTTATGCGGTATAATTACTAATCACTATGCCTTTTTACCCAATTAAAAATTTTACATTTCAACTCCTTTTTTTTTTTTTTTTCCTTTTTTGACTGAATTGAGTTTTACCGATTATACACGGGATTTTATAGAAACTTACATGTTCAACTTTTCTCGTAGTGACCGGTGACTACTAATAATTTTTGTGTTTGGACAAAAACAAATACAGATAGGAGAGATTTAAAATTGACAAAAAACTTCGTTATTCAAGAGTTGGAGATAACGATGAAAGAAACCATTGAAGAGAAGATATGCATTGAAAAAAAAAAAAAAAAAAAAAAAGGGACAGCGGCAGTATAACCGCCTTCCTCAAAATCCTCACAGAACAACAGCCGGCTTTCTGATGCTCCCACATCAATTTTTTTTGTTTTTTATGTTGTATGTCTGCATATGTCCCTAAAGACGCCACCAAAAACAACCTTAATATTATCTTTACTATAATACGAATTTTTTTCTTATGTAATAAGAATATTCTACAATGAAGTATTAAAAAAAAATTTTGGACAGAAAATTTATCAGTGTAAAATGGAAATAATCATATTAAATTAAATAATTTATAATACATTATTATTAGAATTTGAGGGTTTAAAATTATACCGAATCGAAATTTTTGTCTAAATATTTACAAATAAATTTAAATGCCAGAGACAAATAGTTCCTGTACATTTAAGCCTAAAAAGCAGTAACACAAGAATTAATAAGCAGAGATGGAACTTTAGCCAAAAAAAAAAAAAAAAAAAAAACAAAAGAAAGAAAGAAAGAAAAAGCAGAGATGGAAAGAGTGTGTGTGACCGGCGCTGGAGGGTTCGTGGCTTCATGGCTGGTCAAGTTCCTCCTCTCTCAAGACTACATCGTCCATGGCACTGTCAGATATCCATGTATTCATTTTTCTTGCTTTTCCTTCTCTTTTTTCCTTTTTCTTTTTTCTAGCTATTCGCTTTTCAACTAAACATGAACCGGAATCACCACCACCATCATCATCATATGTGTATATAAACATAAATATGGTGGCCGGTGGGGCAGGTGATGAGAAGAATTCTCATCTGAAGAAATTGGAAAAAGCTGATGAGAATCTACAGCTGTTCAAGACAGACTTGCTGGACTACGAGGGTCTTTGTTCCGCCATGGCTGGGTGTTCTGGTGTTTTCCACGTCGCCTGCCCTGTTTTTCCTAGCCCTGTCCCCAACCCTGAGGTGGTCCCTACTTACTAAATTATTATTAATCGCAACAGCTACTCTTCAGCCCTGTCCTGTGTACGTGTATGTGGGAGATTAACATCTCTGTTAGTAATTTTATTTTATTTTATTTTATTTTATTTTTGCAGAAAGAATTGATCGAACCAGCAGTAACTGGGACAAGAAACGTAGTAAATGCATGCGTGAAGACAGGAGTCAAGAGGGTTGTGGTTGTGTCCTCCGTTGGTGCCGTCATGCTCAACCCCAACTGGCCTAATGATAAGCCCATGGATGAACTTTGTTGGTCTGATTACGCTTTCTGCAACCAAAGTCAGGTACCCAATATTCTGAATCTCTCTATGTTTGGGTAGAGTGGAATAGTTAAACAAGAGCAAAGAACATTGAAAAATGTCCCTTTTGCTCTCTCTCTCTCTCTCTCTCTCTCTCTCTAATTTGAGTTATACATTTTTATAATCGCTGCTATCCTTGTGATTTTTTTTTTTTTAGGTACCCAAAAGAGCTTCTATTGCCTGGGAAAAACAATAGCAGAAGCGGAAGCATTGGAGTTAGCAAAGAGCAGTGGACTGAGCATGGTATCTGTTTGTCCATCCATTGTTATAGGTCCAATGCTGCAATCCACTGTAAATGCCAGCAGTTTGCTCCTCCTTACTCTTCTCAAAGGTTCTATCTTCTCATCCTACTTTTACTACTTCTAAACATTTTCGGATCTAAAATTTTCACACAATAACAATTTATATTCATGTTTCTCACTATCTTCAGTCGTTGTTCACCGTTTGTTGGACAATATTCGACGCATTTTCCTCAAAATATACAGATTTTGAGGTCAATATTGCGGTTAACTAACTATGTTTTTTCATTTGCAAAATATCAAAATCCAATGTCCGATGCAATCAATGACAGGCAGATTTGTATAGAGCAGACACAAACAAGTACCTGTACTTGACAAGCAATGCAATTAATCAAATTCAAAATGGACTTGACCGCGTAGATACGTTTTTCTAGTAAAATTTTTCCTCAATAGAATCTTCTTGTTCTCAACCATTCAATTGGGATTTAAGAAACTGCCAATCTGCTACCACTCTTGTAATTCTCTCGTTCCTTCCACTTTTTATGGTATCATTTGTTATGTTTAATTTGTTTGAACAACTCGATGGAATTAGATGGACATGAATCTCTGGAGAACAAGGCTCGTACAGTGGTCGATGTTCGCGATGTGGCTGAAGCGCTAATACTGACGTATAAAAAGCCAAAGGTGGAAGGGAGATACATTTGTACATCGTACGTTGTTAGTATGAAGGCTATGGCAGACATGTTGAAGAGCAAGTTTCCTAATTATAATTACCCTAAAAGGTAAGTATCATCAGTAGTATGATAGGGGACATCTTTTTAATATCCTACAGAATTTTTCTACTTCTGAAAAAATCTGTTTATCGTGGGACAGTTTCACTGAGGTGGAGGACGATGTGAAGCTGAGTTCAGAGAAGTTGCAGAAGTTGGGCTGGAAGTATAGGCCATTGGAAGAGACTTTAGCGGATTCTGTTCAGAGTTATCTAGAAATTGGTGTCCTAGGCAAACACTGAATAAGATGGCTAGTTCTTTTTTATTTTGTTTTTGTTTTTGTTTTTTTTAAGAGAATTATGGGGAAAAAAATATAGCTGATACTATAATGTGATGAGTGCGTACGCAGATATGTTGTTTTGTCGACAACAAGTGGTCTTTCATGGCTATTGATATTTGTGTTGTTCTAATGTTGTCTGAGGGAGATCATTTTGCTTCCTTTTTTTTTTTTTTTTTTCGGACTAAATAAAATGTATTGTTTATCTGTTTTTTATTCCTTTTTCTTACTATGTGTTGTTCAAATGCAATCCTCTGAAACACACCATGGGATTCTACTTAAAAAAAAAAAAAAAAAAAAGAGTTACTAAAGGACATTCCTCTGAATTTCCTCGCACAGAACGGAACTTTCGATGTTTGAAACTAGGCATAGAAGAAGGTTCGAATTACAAGTTACAACATGGCGTTGGTGGGCCTAGTGGTCCCTTTAATCACACAAAGCAGCAGTTAAATGGATGGGCCAATACACCTGTATTGGGCCCCATCAAACCCAAACCCTAGCCACTAGTTTCAAGTCAAGACGTGGTTTGGAGTTTTGTTGTGCTTAAAGAAGAAGCATTGTTTTAATGGTCATGCTTCGCGGTGTATGGTTTATTGATTGTGGTTTATCAGTGTTATGGGCGTGACACTGGACGAGGAACCAAAACTATAATTTTCTGAAAAAAAAAAAAAAAAAATCAGTTAACTTACACTTCGGATAAGCACATTATGAAACACTCTTACTTTCATATATTGAATAATGTTTGTTTATGTCGAAATATAATATTTTACAATAAAAAGATAATAATATTCGAGATAGATGGTTGGTTAGTGTTATCCTATCGCCATTTTTTTTTTATTAATGTCTAATCAAATCTATAAACAAAAAAAATCTAAAATCTCATGTCTCGTTTTTTTCAAATCAATCCATCCAACAATGAAAAAATGTTGTAGGTGACTTTGTGAACCTTCATGCCAATATTTTAAGTTCGATTTTATTATAATGCGTCACATTATGCATCTAATCTATCAATCAAAAGAAATTAAATGTAACCCAATCATTCAATAAATTAAATGTAGACATGAAAAATAATACAATATAGATATTTGGGGATTTGGTAATATGCTAGATAAATAGTTTTTTCTTGATAGGAGATTCATGAAAGCAACTATGTCATTTTAAGGAGCATTTGAGCAGGTTGTGACACAACAACAACCAAAATAATAATAATAACCTAACTTAATTTTATTCGAAATACGAGTTTAGTTTTCACTTCACAAAATATCGCAAGTCCTATGTTGCATAACACATACATTGAGTAGGACTCTAATGGCATGTTTACTTATCATTCATGAGTGAAGAATGGAAGTGAGAAATGAAAATCAACTCCTTGTTTATTTACTTATTTTCTTCCAGGAATGTGAGTGGTAATAGTGGGTCTCTACGCGAATTTGGGATTGAGCAATGGGATTTGCAATTCCTTGCCCTCCCTCCATATTGTGTCTCTAAATTTTGATATTGATATTAAATTCCTATCTTATCCTTACTTTAGTTGTAAGGTGTTTAAAATATATATATATATATATATTATATAATAACAACCTATATTAATTGTGTTATTTACATAATATTATCTAATTATCTTAATTACTATTAGCTTTGTTAGATTAAACAAAAAATTATTTTAATTAGAATAAAATAATATGTTTCCATTTTTGACACTCTATTTTTATTTTAATTAAAGTTTTTATATTTTAAAGATTTTTAAAACAAAAAATTACACAATTTATAGATATTGTTTTATTATCTTAATATTATAATGATGAGTTTGATTGTGATAATAACTGTAGAAGTTAATCAATTTTTAATTTTAATAACATGATTAGAAAGGGATACAAAAGTAAATTTATAATAATTGATTATGAGTTTATGTTTAAATAAAAACATAAATAAGATTTATAATAATTTTGATTCATTCCAAATTCTAAAGTCAAGTAAGTAACTAATCATGAATTATGTTCACTCAAAATTCTACTCAATTGGATTATGCTTAACTAAATAAACCAAAAAAGTAGAGGCATTGAATATTGAACATATCCTGTGAAGGAGAAATAGGAAAAGATATCGAGGGCGCTTAACCACGTAATTTGATTATTTAATGGAGTAAACCAACCATCATCAAGGCTTAAAATGGGAATGTCCGCATGGGAATAGAACCCCTTTTTTTAATTTAAAAAAAAAAAAAAAAAAAAAAGGGATAATAATGCAGGGGCACACCAAGCCAATTAATGAAAGAGAATGATGAGTTCATTCATTCATTCATTCATGTCACAACCAGCAAGCATCATCATCATCAGCATCTTCATCATCCGTTGCGATTTATTTGTGTGTGGGGTCCCTTTCTTCATTCTCCATACGAGTGCCACTTCCCTCATTCTATCTACTTTATCCATTCCTAATTCTTCACCCTCTTTTCCAAAACCCCATTTATTATTATTTTCTCTAATTCAAATTTGTAAAGCTTTTGTCGCAGATCGACGACAAAGTTACTAACTTCTTCCACGACAAGGTTTCGTACTACTACTTCATTCAGAAAAATAAAATAAAAACTAGATTTGCTACTTTCTATTAATAAAATAAAAATAAAAAATGATATATATATATATATATATATATAGATATACAAGTGTAATTGATGCAAAAATTATATGTAAACACTTTTTTTTTTTTTTAAGTTATGCATGAAGTTATTGTTTATGCATGAAGTTATTGTCAGATGTTACATTATTAAATTGATAAAAAAGGAAAAAACGAATAAACGTTAACTTAAAAAAAAAAATGTTAATCAAGCATTTGTCCAACATTTCTCTGTTTTAAATTTTAAGCCTTTTTTTTTTTTTTTTTTAAATTCGGGAGCAGGAGCAGATAGCTTCCAACCCTCTTAGCTCTTACATATTGACTTAAAAAATAAATAAATAATCTTCTAACGTATAAATTGAACAATTTTATGGTCGAAGAAGCAAGGAAGCCAAATAAAATCACAATATTATTCAGGAAAAAAACACACAAAAAAAAAATTTTAAAATATTTTGATGGAGAAAAATATACAGCTAAATATGTATCGTTTTCAATTTCAAGCCTTTTGGATTGAAGTACGCAACTAACTCATGTTTAAAGCTTTTTCTTTTTTTTTTTTTCCTTTCCTTCTTTGCTAAGTATTTTCTTCTAAATTTATATTGACAAAAAGGAAAATCATTATCACGCATGACACAGACCAGGGATTCTTTTGGAAATAAAATAAAATAAAAATCATTTATGACCCTGATTAAAATACATAAAAGTCCAATTCCCAAACATTAAAAAAAACAAAACAAAACAAAACAAAACTGTTTCAGCAAAAAAATAATACAAAAACAAGAATGGCACGTAATCACGTCTTCTTTTTTTGTTGTTGAAAAAAAATGATGTGACAAATAATAAGAAAAAGGTTAACATATGTTGGAGAGTTAAGCAAGCGGATAAGAATAAAGTGAATAGATATGATATTTTTATCTACAGATATAGATACTTGTCCTTTGTGAGACTGATATAGGGGATAATATATGGATGCAGGAATATGTATGTGAGTTAAGATTTGGTGCGGAGTGTGGGTTGGGGAAGCTTCTCATACCTACACTCATCTCTTTTATTTTCTTATAATAGAAGAAGAATAATAATAAAGTTAACATTTTAATATTTTAGTTTGCTTTATGAGTTGAAGTTTTGATTTACTTTTAATATTTTAATTTCATTTTAATTATGATTATGTTGTTAAAATTTATTAAAATTTTAATAAAAATTATTTTAATTTTTTAATAATTCTTGATGGATAAATAGGTAAGATATGAGTATAGTACATTTAATAGGTATTACCTGTCCCACACTCGTATTAAATTAGCCGAGTATAAGGGGTAAAAAGGAAGATAGGTATGGGGGTGAGGGAGGCATAGCTGAGCCCATACCCGCTTCACCCCATTGCTATCCCTAAAAGCGAAAGACGGGAAGGAAGGAAAGTGAAAAGCAAAAATTTCAGCGTAACCATGATCCTTGCCAGGAGCACTTTGGATTAACGATTGTGCTGCCATTGTCTTTCCTCTACCAACACAACCCCACAAACTAAAATAGTTTATATAAAAATATACGACACAAGCTCTACTTTTTTTTCTCCCTTCCTTTTCGAAAGTTAGCTCTACTTTTATCTTATTGATAGATATTGTTAATGATCTAATATATGAATGTTTGTGTTAAAAAATTTACAGCGTAATAACGTATCAGCGTTTTTCGTTATATATTAAACCATTAAAAATTAATTTAATGATTAAAATATTATTACATAACAGTACGACATATGTATAATTGATACGTTAAGTTTTTCTAAAATGCATATAAAAATATTTTTATAATAACTTATATTTTCATAATTAGTAGTAGAATTATTTGTTGGATTAGTTTCAAATTTGACCTTGGAATTTTAAGGGTTATTTCACCATGCTCTCTGTAACTCAAAATGACACAAAACTCATCCAAAGCTTATTAGAAGTTTCAACTATAGTATTTTTGTCATTAAAATGTCAAAATTTAAATAGTCTTAGTTAAAATATCAGTCACACAATTAGTTGTTAAAATACAATATTGAAGGATGCCGATGATGTGGGGAATGTACATGAAAATGAGGAGGCAATACCTAGTATTAGCAAGAAGAGGAATTTGAGAAATTTATCTTTCATTAATTTTTTTTTTTTTAATTTGAGAGGAAGATTTTGAGATCTTTAATTTTAAAGGTGATGCCTATGGGTGATTATAATTGTTGATGATGAATTTTTTAATGACAAAAGTATTGAAGTTGTAACTCTTGAAGTCCCTTTGTGTTTGAATTATCAGTGAATTTTGCATGTTGTATTTTTATTTTGTACCAAAAAAAAAAAATTCTGATAAGCTAGATAAAAGGAGAATATTGTGCCATTAAATTGTTGGGGCCAAAGCCAAATAACTCGTATTTTTCAGGATGAAATGTAGGACTAATTATCAATAATTCTATTTTATTTTATTTTATGAGATTTGTATATTTTTCAATTTGTGATATAATATGATTTGACAACTTACTCAGAACTTGTAGATTTTTTTTTTTTTTTTTTTCATATTCTCATATAATTTTTATGTTATTTTTTGTAAACAACGTTTTCGAGAACTAAAAAGTTCTTGCACTTTTATTACGAAAAAACAAGAAGGATTACACTTTACCTGGGCTGGCTCAAGCATTTTTGTGGCCTAAAGCAAAAAAAATTGAGGCCTTTTCTACCATAGAGATATCTTATTTATATTGTAAATTTTCATACATTAAAATTTGTCTAAACTACTGAAAATATATGCAAAATAATTAACATCCCTGTCAATTGGATTCTTTTCACTTCCTACCATATAATTCTTATTTTTTGTAATTAGAATTAACCAAGTCTAAAACATTAAAAGAGAATATTAAAGCTTATACGAAGTTTAGTTAGAGCTCTTTGTTTTTGTTTTTTAAGACATAACTTATTCAATAAAATTTTCAGTACATAATTTACCATAAATAAATTTTATTTATATTTTGTAATAAATTAGAGGCCTTGAAAGTATGATATTTGAGAATTCTATACGTAAACATACAGAGATATTTATTTATTTTCAAGTTTATATTTTATTTATTATATATGTCTGTGTGGCATGACTTTTAAACCTATTTCTATATAAGTTTGTCGATAATATGTGTATATATTCAAAATAGTAGTTAGACAAAAAAAAAAAAAAAGTAACTAGGCCTTAATTTTAAGTTTAATACAAATATACATCATGTAAAAAAATTGGGGGCGTTACATGGCTCAGGGACCTTAGGCAAGTGCCTAAGTAGCCGTGCCCATGAGCCGGCCCTGCACTTTACCACCTCAACTATTGTCGTCCATAAACATTTTGTTAGCACATTATTCTCTATACTCCCTCAATTTTGTTTTGCAATATAAACCATTCATGATCTAATGTTAAATTTTATAACAGGATTTTGTCACACAACCAACCACATAGATTTATCAAAATAGGAGTAAAGAGTAAATTATTTCATCAAAATATTTAAAATGAGAACAACTCATTTTATTGTTTCCAATTAGTCCATTAGGAACCGTATCAAATGCTATACCAAAACGTGATTTGAAAAATACCAATGCTCCCAAAAGTTTAGCTTAATTTATATAATTAAAAAATACAGGGGTATTTGTGCAAAAAATAGTTATTTTTTAGGGGTGTAAATTGTAATTTTTATTATATAGATATAGAAAAAAATGGACAGTCTATGACAGAGATCAATTGAGAGTAACTATCGATAGAGTCCAATTCAATGATATAAAATGATGATATGGTGAAATGAATGGTGATGAAGTGTGACATACCGATATTAATATAAGCTAACAAGCACACAATCTTTCTTTCCTTTTCAATTTTAGATTAACTTTGGATTTTACTTTTTCTTTCTTTCTATCTTTTCTTTATTTTTTATTTTTTCCTCATAGATGTTCCTCAAAATCCAAACCCACCATTACAACTCTGCAAATTTTTTGAGCAATTAACAACAAACAAGAAAATTTAGAAGATTTATTGGTCTTTAATTTAAGGGAGGATTATTGCAAAATTGTCCTTTTCTTCATTTTTTTTCTCTCTAGGTCTCTCAACTCTCATCTCCATAGCTACTGACCAAGAAAACTTCCTCCCGAAGGCCATCGTTCAATGTGCACCATCGCTAACAACTATCTAGAGATTTTCAATGAAAACAATTATCGATTGCTCTTGGTACTCTTTTTTTGGGACGTAATATAGAGATTTGAGAAAAAATCATTAGTTTGTTTCTCTCATAGGAGATGGATTTCGAAGATGGGTGTAGTTGGGAGGAGTCAAATTGAAGGCGAGGGGGCTTGGGTTGCGAGGTCTTTGTCTGTAATGAAAGGACTTCTTCCAGTAACCTATCATACCCGATCCAAGCAAGAATTCCAATATGCTTGTCATGAGGGGGTGGAGTCCAGCGTCGGTGCTGTCATAAGATCAACTTGAAGCTATTGCTTCGCTCACCGTCTTATTTTGTGATGGATTCATCAATCATTCTGTGAAGCATAAATATTGAATTGAAAGCAGAGCGGTTAGTGGTCCTTAGGCGGGTTCAAAGGTTCCATGGAATTCTATGAAGAAACAGCATGTGAGAAAGTCTAGACCTGAAAATAGCTTTTATTGGGCAGGATATGAAAATAGTTACCATATACACACACTAGCATAAATTATATTATAGAAAAAAAATTTTAAAATAGCCTTTTAGTGTTTTTGAGAAAGCTATGAATGTGTTTTCTCACAGAGAGAGAGAAAACAAACGATAACATATTTGTAGATGAAGAAGCTTTAAAAGCTTTTTTACTGCTTAATGTGGGGCTAAGTCAGAAGTAAAGAAAAAAAGAAAAAAATTAACAGAAAAATAATACTTTTCATTTTTTTTTTGAATTTCTTAACCTAAATTACTATGGATGAGGACACACCGTAATTACACGCAGTATTTTAACTAATAAATAATATTTAAACAACATAAAAAATAAGTTCTATGATAATTACTCTTAACAGGACTCTATGGCAGTTGCTTCTCTAAAAAAAACAAAGAAATTAATTAGGGTTTAAGGAGAGAGAGAGAGAGAGAGAGAGAGAGAGAGAGAGAGAGAATGGGGGCCGAGGCCGCACCCTTACAAGCTGGCTCTGTTTTGTGTTAAGAGAGTACAGTCGCCCTCCTTCCAGGTTTCCCCCTTTTTCATTTTCCTTTTTCTTTTTCTTTTTCTTTTTTTTAATACAAAAAAATATATATATATATATATAAAAATAATAAAAATGACCTTCTCGACTATGGTGGTGGTGGTGGTAGTCTAGTAGATAGATCATCAAAGTGTGTTTTGCTTGCTTGCTTGCTTGCTTCTTCTTCTTCTTTTATTTTTATTTTATTTTTAATTTTTTTTTTGTTGGTACAATTATTTTGGCATCTCGTCTTTCTAAATTTCGTTGGTGTAGCTGGGGTGTGCAGTGCCAACAAGGAAATGAGAAAGAAGACATATTAACCCCCGCGCAACACACCAAAAAAAAAAAAAAAAAAAAAAAAAAAAAAAAAAAACCTTCTCTCCCCGCTATTTTTCTTTAATTTTATTGTCTTTATTTTTTCCTTTACTAGATTATTTTAGAAACTCAAAACCTCCATTCTCACCCCTTTCACCGACCATCCTCTTCCTCTTGTTGGCCCATTTAGGGTTTTTCTTTCCTTTTCGCCTTTTTCCTTTTTCTTTTTTTTTTTTTTCAAATTTCAAATTTATTTATTTCCATTTTTATTATTTTTTTCCTCTCTTTATTGCTATTCTTAGGTTTATCGAAATCACTGTGTGTGTGTGTGTGTGTGTGTGCGCGCGCCTCTCTCTCTCTCTCTCTCTATATTTCTCTCTCTCTCTGTTTCTTTCTTTTTCTTTCTTTCTTTCTTTCTTCCTCTCAATCGGAATCGACCTTTCCTCTGCTCCCTCGAATCTCATGGAATTCAATGGATTCCCAGTATATCTCCGCCGCCGAATTTAGGGTTTTTCTAGGGTTTAGCATCACTTAGCAATTCTTTCCTCCTTCGATCCCGATCAATCTCCCCCCCCCCCCCCACAACAAGAATCATAATCAGAATCTTCCTTTCCCCCCTCTCTTCTTTCTTCCATTTTCATGGCGTTTCATCACCAGCAAGTTCCGGGGCCGGGTTCAGGGTCGAGTTCGAGCTCCGGTTATCACCAGTTCCTCAATTCGCCGTTTGGGGACACCACCTACACCAAGGTCTTCGTCGGTGGGCTCGCCTGGGAGACTCAGAGCGACACCATGAGGCGCTACTTTGAGCAGTTCGGCGATATTCTTGAGGCCGTCGTCATCACCGATAAGAACACCGGTCGATCCAAAGGCTACGGTTTTGTGAGTATTTTCTTTGTTTTTCTTTCTTTCCGATTATACCCATTTTTCAATGTCAGTCAGATTCTAATTTACTTTTTGATGATCTGTTTTCTTATTAATTACTTCCATTTTGATTCTAAATCTAATCATTTAGATGAACTTCCATTTTTTGGATGTAATGATCTGTTTGTTAAACTATGTTCTTGCAATGTTTAATCACTGCCATTTTGGATTCTAAATGTAATTCATTGGCTAGTTTGCGTTGTCCATGGTAGTTCTACGAGCAATGCGATTTGGTTATAAATGGCATTTTATTTGCTAGTTCACCTTTTCAATGTCAGCGCTGTTCCTGTTCGGTTGGATTTTGCATTTTTTATCCTGAATCCCTTTGTTGTGCGCCTGTTCGGTTGCCTAAATAGAATGGCTTGGTTTTTCCTTTTGGATGGTGCTCTTTTTTTTGGGTGATAATTGTTACTTCTTCGCTTCCTCAATTGTTGTTTTTTCCCCCTGTTTAGTGGATTTTGCATTGTTTTACCCACAAATACCTTAGTGTTGCGTGCGTTTTCGGTTGACAATAGAATGACTTGGTTTTACTGGTCTGTATTTACATGGAGGGTTTAGGTGACTTTCCGGGAACCAGAGGCTGCTAGAAGAGCCTGTGCCGATCCAGCTCCAGTTATTGATGGCAGGCGTGCCAACTGCAATCTTGCTTCACTCGGGCGGCCGAGGCAACCCATGCCCTATGGTATTGTACCTTGTTTTAAGGTTTTTAGCTTCCTAGATTGATAAAAATGACCTAAAAGTTGGAACTCTTGAAACATGACTTCATACATAATGTGAATGATGATCGGGAAAAAAAAAACCATATTGTTGTCACTTTTCGCCTCTTGTTCAATTCTATTCTTTTTCCCCCTTTTGTTATTATAGGACGTCCTAGACCTGCCACCCCATACACGGGAAACGTGCAAGCTGCTCGTGGGACTTATGTTGGAAATTTTGGCTACCAGCAGCAACCACTCTCTTACAGCTACCAAGGGCTGATGTATCCGCCGTATGGGTGAGTTATGCGTCTAGACACAAGTTGTTAGTCTGGACAATCTGGAATCAACTCGAGAATCGAGTTCAATCTCATAGTTTATGGAAATGTATGGCTTTAGAATTTTATACGGAGTGGATGGCAGCACTAGGTTACATGGTGATTCTATGTTGAACGTTGATTTAGGTACTACAGATGTATGAGATTATAACGACAATCCAGGTCTAGTATTTTAGTGACCACGAACCAGTTAAGTGGTGCATCTCCTTTGCAACTACTTTCTCATTCTTTCTTTTCTTTTATGTGGCATATACCAATCACAACATGCATTCCCGCTTTGAATAAATCATGAGAATAATTACTCATTCCCTTTCAAGTCAGGGTTGATTTTGTCTAGAATACAGTGATGTGACATGGTGTGATTGGTAATTGCAGGAATTCAAAAAGTGTTAGTTGCGGAGGATTTGTGCCCCAGAACAATGTTATTGAGCAGGCAAGATTATAACTGGTGTTGTTGGATAAGGACCATGGATTGAGTTGTTAAGTCTCACTTTTTAAACCGATTGATCACATACACAAGAGAACTGTTCATAGAATAGGAACGGTATAGACTGTTGTTAGGACACCTTGGTCCCTTTGTCACAATGAAATATGAAGCGCGTTTATGTTGATTTTTGTGCAAGGTCTGGTCGTATCTCAAAGTTACCATTTCAAATTTGCACAAAATGATAATATTGCTTGTTTTAATCTCGTCAGGTATTCAACGTATGGGCCTGATTATGTGTATCCACAGGTCAGTCACTGATTCCTGAAAATGACCGCAAGAGCTGCATTATCTGTTTTCTGCATGTGTTTGAATTTTGGCAATGACATCTTGGTCTTCGATTCTGATTTGTTTCCCTGTTTTATGATTTTTCATGTAGGGTGGTTACAATCCTTATACGGGTCAGCAGTACCTTCAGATATATGGGGTACCTGGGACGGTTAACACGGCTATGTATCCTTATGGTCAACTGAGTCAAACACTTCCTAGTGGTCAGGGTTATACAACTATGCATGGATATGCAATGCCCAGCCATCAAATTGTGCAGTTTGGTGGACCCAGTGTTAATGCTTTGACAACTTCGACTATGCCTGCAATTCAAGCACCATATCCAACAGGTATATTTCTGTGACAAAAACTGGTTTCCATCTTTTTCAATGCCATTCGTACTGCATGTGCAAAATCAAAATGTGCAAGAATAATAACCTCTTACCAAAGAAGATAGGGAGATCAAATTCTTAGTAGCTTATTGGTTTTTTGGAAGATTTAGCTTCTTCTCTAGCTTCTTCTTTAAAAATTTGATACTTTGTGGCCTTTTTTGGGAAAATAATTTCCCCAATGTGCAGCAGGGAAAAAGAAGGTTGAACTTGGTAGGTGTTAATTCAGTAGTAATGTTATTGGCTATTGCCATGTAGGGATACCTGACTGGGATTTATGGTTTCATTAGGTATGGCCGCACCTGTTATGGCTCAACCACAGTTTATAGTTCCTGCTCCTTCTCAGTACGTGCAAGGTGGCGGTTCTGACCAAACAACTGGGTGAGGGGTTGATTGAGGTTAGTGCGATCTCGTGATGGATTGTTGTCATCATTTTTGGAAGAACAGTTTTGATATAATTTGTTTGCTTTTTTCAGGTATCCTTAGATTGCAGCAGGACTAAGAGCAGCGGAACTGCTACTTGAGTGGCAGGCTTCGAATCTAGCCTTGCAAATTATTTGTTTTGCATTCTAGAGGTATTATCTTTTTCGGAAATGATATTTGGGGAAAAAGAAAATAGAGGGTGAATAAATGAGTTCCTCCAGCAGCTCCTGTCCTCCCTTTGGAATACGGTCTCATATGGGTTTTCTGTATCTTGCAGATCATACATAGTCATGCTCACCAGAGAAGTCAGATGTCTGAGTCGTCGCCCCGGTTGGTGGAGAAGGATTGTGGAGGATGCAGGCTGTTCTTCCTCTAGGACCTTTCTGTTTAGTGTATCTAAACTCTTGTAAGCTTTCCATTGCTCACGACGAGTAGTCAGAGCTGTCATGGATTGAGGGGCACGCTAGAAGCGGATTCTGGCAACCCCGCGTAGGAATAAGACCAATGTAAAAAAAGAAGAAAGTCAACACGTTAGAATCAACATATGATTCTTTTATAGGCGTAGTTCCCCAGCATTTTGGGTGTATAGGGTCTCTGGTGTATTTGTATTCGTCATCAGTCCGTCGTTAAAAATGTGATATGACTTCTGTGCATATCAGTCGTAGGATTTTTTTCGTCGAAAACTCAAAAACTCCCTATGATCTGGATGATTTTGGGAGCCTGGCTTCAAAACCAAAGGTGAAGCTTCAGGAAATTTATTTTAAAAAAAGTTTTTCCCTGCTTGTGTGTAATATTACTTCGTCTATTCATTTTTCCTATTTAAATGCCTTCCTACGAGGTATGCTAGTATTACGAGGGAACAGAAAAAAAAAAAAAAAGAAATTCTATTACGTTTTTAGAACTCAATCATGTTTCTCTTCTTCTCGCTCACTTTTAATATTATTGTTATTGTTATTATTATTATTTCATGTTATAACTATGAGCACTACCTTCCATCACCACTAATTGAAAAAAAGAAAAAAGACAAAGTAAATTATACGGTTCATCGTATTACCAATAATGAGAATTAACATTTTTCTAAATTATAATTTCTATCTACAATGGATTGAAATGTTAAAAAAAACATGGCAACAGATGCGAGCAAGCTAGCTATTATTTCTTCACAAGATTAATGGTCTTTGCTTGAAAAAATTTATTTACATAATCTTGTAACTCCGCTCGTCATCTGAAGAATGGTATGCGGTTTTTTAAATTTTGGTTTGGAAGACGACGTTAATTCAACCCACCAAAACGATGCTGCTAACAACGGGCGGTGACAAAACAGTGAACTCGAAGAAACTTAGGAGTGAAGTTGTCCGCTGGACAGTAGTTTTAAAGCTGTCAAATAAACCTGAAGGACGAGACTGCCTGCAAAAAGCCAACGACAAGTAAATAAACTGCTACTTTATCTATAGTTATCGTCATATATATATATATATATATATATTTTACTGAAAAATCAATTACATCTATTTAAACACATTTTTTTAATCTGTTTCTCACCTTCTCAATCATTGAACCGTATTTATCTAAATCCCCCTCATCAAACTGCAACCAGATATAGCCAATTATTGAAGAGGCAAAGTCTCTGCATATTCTGCATGAACAATCACTTGGGAAGCAAAAATGTATGTATATATAGATCTACCTGTCCTGTGACCGTGTATAGTCTGTTGTACCAGCCATTGGACACCATGCCGAGCGCTGAGTACAAATATTTGCGACGTTCACCAGGTTTTTGCAGCGAGTAGTCGATGTAATAAAAACCTGATCGACTTTCAAATCAGCCACGATGCATATGAACTATTTTTGTTCTTAGCAACTGATATATTATTCAAACAAATAACTGATATTTTGATGACTTGTTCATGTCCAACAAAGAAAATTTAGATTGGAATCAAATATGAGGTTGGAATGCAGTTTACCATTTGCGGATTTAGAATTGATAAGTTTTGCTGCAACTCCTGGTGGTCTCTGCCAACTCCTGTCCAATCCACTCACCTGTTTCGACACATTTCGAATTTGCAATGCATAACAAGAATTCTCGTAGGTATGAAAAAAATACCCTAACGGTAAGGCTCTATTTTAACCCTTCAGCATCAATTATCAGATTTTGTTCGTTTTGTGCATATATTTATATAAATATATATTTTTTTAATGTGATTGTGATCGAATCTGATATGCAGAAACATGGAAAGCTGCTAAAAAATATATATACAAACAAGTGTTTTCTTCACAATTTTACAGCATCAGAGTAGTACTAACGGCCAACACTCACCAGTGTCTCCGCAAACTCGTCAACTTTTCCAAAAGATTCCATCTTTGTGAAATCCGGACCAAGTCCAGTTATTATGACGCTCACTAGTAAAACCAACACAATATATAAACGTATACACACATTTTAGAGTATGAAGAACGAATAATTTTCTCAAATATTCAAACAAAAACTCATACTTAGTTTCAAACAAACATTCGGAAATTACCATTGGAGCTAGCGTTTTGGTCCGGATAAAAGGCAGTTACAGACTTAAACCCACTTGCTTCTCCTCCTCCTACACCCACTCGCCATCCTTCACACAACACACAAAACAAAAGGAGATTAAAATATTAATTCAAGCAGTAATTTAAGTGTAGCAACTTATTTTTTTGTACAAATTGACAGTATTGTCTGCCTGATGTTTTAAACACCTATCAATAAAAGATGACAACTCATATATCATGACAAAGAGTTGTGAATCCCACAAAGAGCTGAGCTTTTACCTTCTGGAATCAATATTTTGTACTTGTTTTCACCATCAATGTAGATGCGGTAACCTTCTGGAATATCTGGAAGAGAAGAACTACAAAGTGTACAATAAGGGCTTTGGCCAATTTCACTCCCTAAATTATAAATTAAGCGCGCCCCCCCCCCCCCCCCCCCCCCAAAAAAAAAAAAAGTGTGTGAAAATTTAGTATAATAATACCGGTATCAGCCGATGCATCCGAAACAAAAGGGCTAAAAGAAGAAAATGCAGCAGCAAAAGTCATTGTCGTTCCAACTAAAATTTGCCTCCTTTTGGCTCCAACTCCATCTGCTTCTTGACTGACCGAACTGCTGATGAACACAGATTAAAAAAAAAATTAAAAAATTAAAAAATTAAAAAAAAAAAAATGAAAAGGCATGCTTACTTCTCCAAAATCAAACAGACCCAAAACAAGAACAAAATTAGTTAGATACCATTTTTCCCATTCGTCTTGTTGTTGTTGTTGGTCGTTCTTGGAACATGTCACACCCAATTGTTGCCCAAGTTTCTTACCAACCCCTGAAGAAAATTACACATGGCAAAAAAAAAAAAAAGTTATTAAATGGGGAAAAAAAAAGTAAGGAAAATTTGCAATGGGAATCTGATAAAGTATAAAGAAAAGGAGGAGTAGAAACCAGAGTGAAAATTATAGGAGAAAAAGGAGAAGTGGGCTGTGGGACGTAGCAGGGACGAAGGACACCACACAGACGCTAGACAAGCCATTTCCCCTTTTCCTTTTTTTAAGATTTAGATTAGATTAGCTTTGCTTTCTTGTTTCTTTCGACTCTCTTCTTTTCCTCCATCTTTCTTTTTCTTTTTCTTTTTTTTGGGGAATTTTTATTATTTTCAAATTTTTGTGAACCATACATCCATGCCCTGTCTTACATATATTTGAATTTTTGTTTTTTGTTTATTTTATTTTATTTTTATTTTTTATGGCCGACCGGAGGTGCATTTTATCATTATTTGTATTAGAAAAAGATTCAAAACTTCGCTAGATTTCGGATTGCAAGCTCTTTTTATTTAACATTATAGATCGGATTTACTTTAGATTATTATGCGTTTGATACAATGATTTGAATGGTAAAATTTAAATTTAAATTAGATTGTACACTAGTGTGATATTTAAATTATTAAAATTAAAAAGTATAAAATTTTTTATTCAAAATATATATATAAATATGGAGTTTATTTTTTTTATATATATTTTATGTACTTTAAAAAATATATCTCTTTTAAATTTGTTTATAAAAAATTATAAATTTTTAAAATTTAAGTTAATAAATTATATAAACGAAATTTTTTTAAAATTTTTAATAAATTCTGTGATGACTTTATTTCAATAGTACAGTAGCACTTTTAAATAACTAGTTCCCCTTTACTTTCAGAAGAAAATACTGGTTTTAATAAGATAACGAGTAAAACTTGTGAACGAGTACTGCTTCTTTTTTCTTTTTTTTCTTTCTTTTATTTACTTACGTTCTTCGTTAGTATGAAAAATAAACTGAACACACACACACACACATATATATATATATATATATATATTTTGGTAGCACCTGAACATCCATATTTACCAAATAGATAAATAAACCTGAACATCCGGACTAAGCTTCCGCTTGTATTATCTTTTTTAAATTAAAAAGAAAATATAATTTAATTATAATTAAAATAAAATACCAAACAAACTCTAAGCTTATAAAGATTCAAACCGCAAATGAGTGTCTAAAATAACAAAAAAGTACTATTAAGGCTTCAATTGTAAGACATATTTTTTTTTAACTAACAAAAATATATTACCAAGCAATTGCAATATAAATAAATTTAGTTGGTTTTAGCACTTGCATGCATAATCTGATAATAATTTTACATCCGATTTTATTATAAAGTGTAAAGTTCAATTTCTTCTATACTATATTTAAAAAAAAATTAAAAAAAAAATTTCAAAAAGTGAAGTTATTAGAATTTCTTTTTATATTATGCCCTTATATTTTTTTAGTTATCTGTAAGAACGGTTTTTAAAATCGTTTAGATTAAAAATTTAACAATTTGATTAAACAATTAAAAAGGTATTCTCACAATTAAAACAGAAACTTCTACCAAGAATGTAAAATTAAAGATGTTCACGGTAAAAATCCTATATTTGAATTTTTTTTTTTTTTTTTTTGTACTGTTAATCTCCTCCCAACTTACAAGAAGTTAGTACTTTCTTTGACATGATTTGAAAGGGTACAATGTACATTGAATGTGGATATGATAAAAGAGAAAGAGGGACAAACTTGAAGAGATATATTGAATATTTAGACGGAAAAATAATTTTTTTTTTTTTTTTAAAAGGTGCTTGTGATTTGTCCATTTACTGTCGTCTTTTTCTTTGTTTTTGACAAAGAGAATCTGTGCTGATGTCAATAAAAAATTTTAAAAAAAAATCTGGCGACCTCAAACTGTGGTCCAAATATGCGTTCTCCTAAGTCATCACCATTTTTTAAATCATTTTTTGTTCCTCGTTTGGACGAGGTTTAAAAAAAAAAAAGAGTATAACATAATTTTTTAGGGTAAAAACAAAAAACTATCTTATTGAAAATATTTTGTTTCCAAATATCAAATTTATATCATATTTCAAACTCCATATTCATAGTATATTGTTTTGATATATCCAATTTGTATAAGATTTAGTCGATTATAGGGTTTTTTTTTGTTATAGTATTATTCTAACATCTTTTTTTTTTTTTTTTTGGAAAGATAATGTGACGTTCACAAATATATATTATAAATATGCAAATATGTTGTACAAAAGAAGGGAAAATAATTGTTTTTTTTTTTAGAATTTAGCCTATATTTGATAGGAAGCAAAGAAACAATAGAAATAAAAGAAAATAAGAAAGTAAGGAAAGATTTTATTTTTCATTTATGTTGTTTTGATATCATAAAAGAAGATAAAATAAAAATATTATATAATTACTAATTTATGTATTTATATACATTATTTTACTTTAAAAATAATGATAAAAAAGTAATTTTAATAATTATCGAATGGATTTTAATCGTGGGTTTCATTATTTTACTTTCTCCTCTTCTGTTCTTTCCTACCAAACAAACCCATCTAATATTTTCCATCTAATAATCAATCTCCCTGCTTTCTTCTTCCTCTTTTCCACCATATCAAACACAATTTTAAAAGCAATGACGAAATTTGCAAAGTTTTTTTATTAATGCAAAAGTCAATTTTTGAGGAAATATCCAGCCCTCTTTTTTTCTTTTTTCTTGTTTTTTTTTAATTTATTCGCCGTAATTGTTTTCCTTCCTTGTTGCTATTGAGGAGTAATATAATATTATAAAAGAACTTTTTTTCTTTTTGTTTTGAAAATCGTCCAAAGTTCATGTTAATTAAATTATGAATTTCTACGGGGATTTTCTATTTTAGATTTTTTTTTAGGTAACTATTTTATATTATTAAGAAGAGATTTTATTTTTATTTTCTAACTACCTGAATCATGAATGGTCTTGTATCATGCGATATAAATTTTTTACATAAATATAAAAAAATCAAATCATCAAAAAATTAATTCTTATTGATGATCAAAATAGGAGGTCTTATCCTAAAAAAGGAAAAAAAAAATAAAATTTTTTACACTTACATTTAAAAAACCTAAAATCGAACTCGTACTTGAAACAGATAACAATACGTATCTTTCTCCTTCTCTCCAACGTTGAAGAATAGATACATGATTGTAGAGCTTAAATCACAAATGATATTCGATTTTTTTTTTTTTTTTTTTTGAAATAAAGCACTACACAATGATGTTCTTTTTTTTTTTTTTTTTCGTAAGATGGTTCCATGGTTCCTACCTTGTAAATTAAGTCAATTTTAAGTCTAATATTCTTCAACTGCCCACCACCAACCCAATAAGCAAAGAGTATTTTTGAAAAAAAAAAAAAAAAAAGGAAATTTCATTTTTAAAGAGTTAATCGTCAATATTGATTGTTGAGATATTGTCAAAAAATAGCCTTATACGTGCTTGATTTTAGTGTGTCAAGGTATATACCTGTTATAAGAGACGGAGGGAGGAGGTGCGAGTGGGGGCTGTAGCCTCACTCATATTTTTTATTCTTTTAATTTTGTCCAAAAAATTTTATGATTTTTACAATTTACTTCTACTGAAAATAAAATATTTTCATATAGTCTCTATTTTGTCCCTGTTAATAAAAAATCATCTCATAACCCCTACTAATATTAATTTCGATAAAAAAAAGTTTATACTTTCATTACTTATTCTCCACTAAAATAAAAAAATTTCTCACGGTCTCTACTAAAATTTGTTTTATTTAAAAATATATATATAAACCCATTAAAATAAAAAATTCTCATATAATTCTTACTAAAAATTTGTTTTATCTTTTTTTTTTTAAAAAGTATACGCCCCCATTGAAAAAAAATTCCTGGCTTTGCCCCTACCCATTATCGAACCTTAAGTATATGTTTTTTCTTTAAGTATCATCAGACTTTACTGATGCTCCGTTTGACATTCAATCTCAAACTAAAATTTTCATCTCAGTTTTTATTTTTTTCTGAAATTTTTTTTTTGTCTTTTCTTAAAAGTCAATAAAAAATACTATTGAAACTTAAAATTTTCAACTCAAACTCATTCACCAAATAGACCCTGAGAGTTCTATTTTTATTAAATAATTTTGTCTTATATACCATGAGATCATTTGTTCTATTTAATAACTTTATATCTATTTAATGAGTTTAATAAAATTTCATCTAAAAAAAATATTATAATCATATGCATTGACCTTTTGAGTTGATTAGTTAAAAAAAATTTAAATTTTTTTTTGTCTTTTTCTTAAAAATTTTTTTTTGTCTTTTCTAAAAATTTAAAAAATTTACTATTAAAATTTAAAAATCTCAACTCAAACTATTTCACTGCACACCTCTTAAAAACAAAATCCTATTTATAAACCCAATATATAATTGCAGTGGGTGGGTCTTCGATTTTATTTTAAAAAATATATATATGTGAAAAAGAACGTACTAACCAAAAGATAATTATTACATATTAGCGTTATGATCAATGAATGCTTTAAAAGCAAAATTGTAAAGAGAATAGGGAAAACAACTAAGAGCCAAAAACAAAATCCATATTCATCACTCACAGTAGAAAAATATTATTTTGGCATCCTGTGTTTTAAACTTTTTTTTTTTTTTAAATTCTTAATTTGATATCCTGTTATTAAAAAAATGTGGTGCAAATAGCATTTACGTGAGAGAACAGTAAATACTAGTTTATAGAAAGTACAATGCTATCTAACTCTCTAGTTATTATTTTATTTTTCTCTTTTAAGTTGCCTAATAATTTTCTTTTACTAACACATTTGGGGTGATATATCCCATTTATCAGAGGCATTGCATAGCTTTAGATTAGAATTTTTGAGAATTTTTCTTTTGTCTTTTTAATCATCATATTATGTAAGACAAAAAATGTATTAAATTTAAAAAATTAAGATATTTTTTCCTTTGCTTAATAAAAAAAAAAGATAGTCTAAATCTATGGAAATAAGATAAGTTATTTCTTTCATTCTTTTATTCCCAGCACATAATATCTGGTTTTTTTTTGTTTTTGTTTTGTTTGTTTGTTTTTTTTTTATGATATGTTTCTCCAAGCAAAAAAAGTCGATGGGAAAATTTGAAAAAAAAAGGGAAGGCGTTGGAGTGAATGCAATTCAATTACTTTATTATTAAGATTATTATTATTATTTTGTTTTGTTTTGGTTGGTTGTGAATGCAAATTGGCATTAAAAAAAAAAAAAAAAGGAGCAAATTAGCCTGCTTTTTACCTGCTTTTTTTTTTTAAATAAAAAAAAAAAAATGAAAATGAAAATCCCGTAAGAGGCAAGGCAAGACATGGAAAAAGGAGAAAAAGAAAGGGGAAAAAAATATTAAAAACTAAAAATCGGAAATAAAATAAAACTAAATATTTCAGATTTCTCGCATTTTCTTAGAAAAAGGTTTCGGAGCGGCTCTCCAGTTTTTCATTTCTGAAAACCCTACAATTCCCATCTCTTCTGAATTTCGGTTCCTCGCTTAATTTTTCTAAATTATTGGTGAGTTTACAGTAATTTTTTCGGTTATTTTCTGATTTTCCTTTAATTTTCACAATTTTTCATTCACAATTCTTTTTACTGCGAATTTCGAAAATTTTTTTTCTTAAATTGTTCGTATATTATAATGCTGATTTTTGTCCTTTTTAAGCTTTAATCGCCATTTTTTTTCCCTCGTGATCTAGTCGAATGACGGGGGAAAAAAAAAAAAAAACACCATCTTTATAAATTTTTCTTGTGGATGGTTTTAAACCTGGTAAGTAAAGATTTTAATGCTTATCCTGGCAGTTATTAGGGTTTTCCTTTCAAGAAAATTTTTTTTTTTTGGCTAATTTCGTTCTCAATTCTGAGATTTGAAGATGAAGCTTTTCTCGGAATTCAAATTCCTCTTCCAAGATTTACGATCGCAGTACTAGTAACTGTAGTTCCATTTTTTAAAATATAATTTTTGTTAATATTTCGCAAAGTCGGTAAAAAAAAATGAAAATAAAAAAGTTTTCAGATTTTGTCCGTGGAGATCCAAACACTTGTTAGAAAAAAAAAAAAAAAGAACAGAAAAGATTGTTAATTTGTTTAGTTTGTTTAATCCGAGACAGTAGAATTTGAAGTAGAGATTTTTGAAAATTTTTAGTTCTATTAATTAACTTTAATTTTTTGGCTGGTTTGTTTTGAAATTTATAGGGAAGAAGTATATGGAATTTTAGGGCAAGTACAGTCCAAAAAGGAAAGAGGAATTTAAAAAAAAAAATGTCAGGATCCGACACAGGTTTGATCGTTGGTCTTCAACAACAACAACAACAGCAACACAACAACATTCGTATGCCCTTCACTTCGCCTGATCCCACTGCCGTTTACAAGCCCAACATCTCGGCCGCCACGTCACCCACTTACCAGTCCTCCGGCGGCGGAGGTGGAGACGGCTCCCCCGGCGGCGTTATGGTGTCAATGGCTGGTGCTGGTGAGCCAATGCTGAAGAGGAAAAGAGGGAGGCCCAGGAAGTATGGCCCAGATGGCACCATGGCATTGGGTCTGTCACCCACCCCTCCGTCTGTGACTGTAACTCAGTCTGCTGGCGGCGGCGGCGGTTTTTCGTCTCCTCCTCCGACCGCCGCCGTCAGCGGAGGAGGAGGAGGAGGACCCACTTCTTCATTGAAGAAAGCTAGAGGCAGACCACCTGGTTCTTCTAGCAAAAAGCAACAATTTGAAGCATTCGGTAGTAACTTTACTTTTAATTATTATTTTGTTTTGTTTAAAAGATATATTTTTTGAATCTTTTGTTGGGTTTGTGTGTGTGTGTGTGTGTGTTTTTTTTTTTTTTTCCTCTTTTTGTTTTATTTAGAATTAAATATTAAAGATGAACTTAAATTCATTCTATCTAATTTAAGATTTATAAGCGAGCAATATATAAAAAAAATATTAATATTTTAATATAGTTTTCCACAAGTGTTTGCAGTTGTTTCGCTTTAAGTAAAACAGTGCCCTTTGACTTGTTCTTAATCTCCTGCCCTGGGTTATCTTATTTCCTTTTTTTTTTTTTTTTTGTGGGTTTCCTAGGGAAGAATTATTAGGGGGAAAAAAAACATTTGTGCTGAGGAATAAGGATTGTAGTTTCGGTTAGGAGTCTGACAGGAAATGGGATTTTTTTTTAAACTTTATTTATAATGTTTGATGCTTGGGACAGGAAATCAACAAGTTGTTGTTGTCAGATGTATGTATTATAACTAAAGGATACCTATAAATATACAAATGTGTGGGATATATGTCTCAATAAGGTTTATGCTGAATCCTGGGATCCGTTAAATATGAATTAAGAATCTTACTTGTTAAAATTACGTATATGCCCTTGCTTCTTGCGCTGTTGCACTTTATAACTGTTTTGTCTCTTTCATGTAGTGTTCATGGCTACTTGTTTTTTATTTTTATTTTTTTAATCTCATTCATTTCTTAATGCCTTTTATGTTACACCAAATTATCATCTTACAAATTGAATGTTTGCCATGATACATTGATTCTGACTTCGAAATCTCATAACATTTTCAAATTATTATTACAAAAAAAAAAAAAAATTTGCTGTAAATGTTCTTCATTTGGTTATTGCAAGTAACCATAGAAAGTTGACAATTTTTATTTGTTTTTTTTTTAATTTTTTTATTTTTATGTCTTAAGGGTCAGCAGGATTTGGATTTACACCACATGTCATCACTGTCAAAGCCGGAGAGGTAACTTATATTTTTCCTTATTATTTGTTTAACTTTTTCCTTCACCTATGCATTCTGACGGTATATTTCTTCACTGTTGTTTTACCAAGCTTGGATCGTGTATTTTGGTTCCATAAATTTAATGTGTAGGATTATTTGATCCATATTAATGCAATGCGGCCAGATGAAGAAGACTGGCGCCTACTTATTATTATTATTTTTTAATTTAAAGTTTTTTGAATAGGAGTATTATATAAGGACGATGACATAGACACTTGACAAACTAAATAATTTCTCGTCGAACTCTGTTGACTTGGCAAGGCACATAGGGGCCGAGTTATAATAATTTGAGCAGGCTTTTATCAAACTAACTCACAAAACTGGACCATTTTATACCAAAAATTCTTGGTAAACACTGTTATCTCTTCTCCTTTGTCAAGGTGGGATCCTCGGTGTGGGACTAGAATGTTTCTCTTTACGAATGTTTGACTTGGTTGTGCTTTTGTTGTTAGTATTATTTTTCTTTAAATTCACAGTTTCTATGTGATTGGGAAAAAGGAATATAATATTTCAGCTGTTGGTTTTTTCAGGATGTATCGTCGAAAATAATGTCGTTTTCTCAGCATGGTCCACGGGCTGTCTGCGTTCTGTCTGCAAATGGAGCCATATCTAATGTTACTCTTCGCCAGCCAGCAACCTCTGGTGGCACCGTTACTTATGAGGTTTGTGAGCTTGCTTATTATAAATTCTATGTTAGATTTGATGACTGTTTGATACATCTGGATTCTTATTTTTTGAATCAAGATAAAAGTTTTTTTGAATTGAGATAAATTTTTGGAGGATTTGATGATAGGGTGTCAAAATTGGTACTGTAAGATCACATCAACATCAGAAAAGTATTGGATTTTAACAGAACAAAATGAGAATATGATAAAATCCAAAATTGTAGATTACCGGTAGGCTTTTTTTTTTTTTATAAAGACTTTGGTACCCTCTACCCTACCAAATAATTCTCCCATTTTTCATTTGTTTTCATATTTTGTTTGTAACTAGGAGTTCATCATTGTGAACGGATCTTGAGATCCAGGATTCCTGTAAGTTGAAGGGGTCTACAACTAAAAGAGGTTTAGTTTTCTTTCACTGTTTTATAGGCTATCACAAGTCACTTTTTATCATTCTAAACTCGAGTACAAGTCTCTGTCATAGCACACAATTTTCCTTACAAATTAAGTTATGCCAGTTGTTAAGTGTATCTGTGATATGCATCCTATTGAGATAGTTCATCAGGCAGTAGCCGGTGGGCTTGCCTTCATATCATTACGCATTTATTCAGCGCAGTCCTCATTTGCAGGGGCGATATGAGATTCTGTCACTCTCTGGTTCGTTTCTTCTATCTGAAAACGGTGGTCAGAGGAGTAGAACTGGAGGTTTAAGCGTATCATTGTCCGGCACAGATGGTCGTGTCTTAGGAGGTGGTGTGGCGGGTCTTCTCACAGCTGCTTCTCCTGTTCAGGTACTTTTGTGTTCCATACGCCTTTGCAACAAAATCAAATTGTTCTGGAGCCGTAAATTATCATGCTATATGCAACAAACAACAGTAGTCTGGGAAATGAGTCAGTGTTGAAAATCTGAAATGATTGCCGAGGATGCTATATAAGAATGTCCCTAGTAAAGAAAAGATCGCTAATTTCTCTGGAATGGAAATTGAGAAAGTTGGTTGTCTGGTCGGAGTGATTTCTGAAAGGATAGGGAACCTTGGTGGACGCACATTTTGAATAAAAGACAGGAAAAAAGGAAAGAGTGAATTTTGACAAACGGTGATACTGGTGAATTACTTAAATTATCCGAGTAGTACCAAAATTTTAGGAAAATCAGAAAAAAAAAAAAAAAAAAAGAGGGTAAAATAGCAAATTCCTAAGTAATATCATTTCTTTCCCTCTATCAAACAACAAAAAGTAAATTAGCTTTTTGGTCTTCTATCTCTTGCAGTTTTCTGTGCCTCTTGTTTTCATTGCAAGTGTAATTTTGCAGGTAGTGGTTGGGAGTTTTATAGCCGATGCTCGCAAAGAACCAAAGTCAGCAAACCGGGCTGAACCTTCACCGACCTTTGGGCTCGGTGGTGGAGCAGCTGGGCCAAATAGTCCACCATCACGGGGAACTCTCAGTGAATCGTCAGGTGGGCCTGGGAGCCCAATTAACCAGAGTACAGGAGCCTGCAATAACAACAGTAACCCCCAAGGCATGTCGGGAATGCCATGGAAGTGAGAATGAAATACATCACTTTGTAAACTTACCGTGTCACTCTCCCACTAATTTGTGTACTAAGTTATCGTGTTGATTGTAGCCTCGGCGTCGTGTAAGTTTGGTAGAATAAGGAGTGTAGAGAATGTTGCTTTTGGTTCGGGTTTTCGACTTTATTGGCGATTTGCAAGCCTAGAGTGTTGACCAAGACAAGTAGGTGGTATTGAAATATGGGGGGGGGGGGGGGGGGGGGGGGGTGGGGGTTTGGTTGTGGTGGTGTGGTGTTACATAAAATTTTAGGTATAAATCTTGCGGTTTTAGAAGTTAGGCGGGTATTAGGATAATATGATGATGTAGTTTGTCATGTCTTTTGGGCTCTCTCTCTCATTGTAGTTTGTTGTGTTGTTTGGCTTGTTGCCCCATCACCTATATTATCACGTATGGTTAATTCTTACCATTTTGTTTTCATGTTCTTGTCTTTTTATTTTTCATGTTCATTTGTTCACGGGTTTAAACAAAAACAAGTTTTCCTAGTTTCCTTTCTTCTTTCTTATCTGCCTTGGCTTCCTGTCATTTGTCAATGGAATTTGCCGTCGGTTCCTACTTCCTCTCAAAATGTTCTCTTTGGAGATGTGAAAGATGTTTACAAAACATTATCCTCAGCCGTTTGATGATTATTCAATACATTGATCAATTGTGGGAATGAACTTCACGGTCACATGCTTGTGTTCTCGCTCTTTTGAGTAGAAAACGCAACGAAAATATCCCAAGTGCGAACGTCTGCCAAAGCCATGCTTTCGAATTATTAGGGTCCACCCTCTTTGATAGATACCATGCATATATAGCTTCCCCAACATGTAGGGCCGTAGATACTAGGAACACCATCCTCACCATCCACATTGACCTGAAGAAGAAAAGGCTTAATGCTCTGATAAACGGCACTGGTCCAATTTCCGGCAAATATGCAGCACAAAAAAGTGAGGTCATTCCAATCACGGAGAATAGCCATGTATAAATAGTGGGTCCATCCAGAGTTTTCCTCTTCTTCTCTTGCCAATATGATATGGTTGCAGCCATGCCCTCCTGAGGCGTCACCATCGGGACATATCCAAGTTCCTGCTTGGCTTTAAGGAAAGAGAAGTAATGGGTAACACCAACCTGTAATATGTACACAAAGCACTCAACAACAGTTCATCGCAGCCACAAAATAGAAAAGATCCTATATATATATATATATATATATATATTTGTTGTTTCAAAGAGAGAAATACCTTGTATACTTCAGCAGGAAGGATCAAGGGCTGAGGAAGCCACCGCCGGTTCAACCAAGGATATAAAATCGTATAGATTGCCCAGAAAATCTTTCCCAAGAGAAGAGCTTGAGGGACAGCTAGAGACGCTTTCGGCAGGTCATAGTCCAGGCTTTGAAGAAGAGGTCGAAGGAACTCAAAACTGTTGACAGGAAACCCTGTAAGAGCAGTGGTTTTTTAGATCTCAAGATTACTCGCAATCTTATAGTTCTTCCATTTGAATAAAATAAGCATCCAATATCCTCAACTTTCAACAAAGGTCGGTGAAGATTGTTCTTACCATCAGATACAAAGTAAGTTTGCCCAGCAGCTATTAGGCGCCTCTCCTTCTCGGGAATGTCATCCAAAAGCCCCATGCTTGCCAATATTAGTGCAAGTACAAGGTTATTGATATAAATCCAGTCACCTTTTACACTTGAATCCCCAATCTTAAATGGCAGCAAGCCTAGCTTTGCTAAGGAAACTATCCTTGGAAAGTGCCTTTCTTCACCAGGTCCATAAATAGCAGCAGGGCGAACGGCACATGTATAAAGACATTTCCCATTCTTCTTCCTGTATGGTCAGAAACAACCATCTCAATATTATAACTTGAGGAAAATGATAGGAGAAAGTACTGCAAAAATAGGCATTACCAACACAACACTTCTCGGATGCTTTGCACCCGTGCGTATGTTTTTCTTCTCTGGAAAAGCTTGCACATGTGTATTTGCAACTAGTGCATGCTTTCAGCTAGAGCAACAACTTAAGCTTGCCAAAATAATATGTTTTAAAATACAATTTAAAACTAAAGTGTCTGAGTATGGTGTTTTAAATTAATCAGTAGTAAAGTTGCTTACTTAAAGGGCCGACCATTGCTCTTCAAAACCAACTGCTCGGCGAGTGATTTGCTACGGCCATATGGATCAACATGGTCATCTATAGGAAAATACGGTAACGTCTCATTCCCCTTCACAATCTCTTTTCCACCAAACACAACATTGTAAGTGCTCACGTAGACAAGCCTTTGAATTCCAAACTCAAGGCATGCGTCCAAGATATGACAGGTTCCGTTTATGTTAACCTGATCAACACGACTGAATTGCAGCATTTCCTTTCCCGACATGCCAAAGGAAGCGAGATGAAAAACACAATCCGCGCCGCATAGAGCTTTTTCAACATCCTTTTTCTGGGTAACATCTCCTAATCATTGTTTCATTTAAGAAAGTTACATCAAAACATACTAGACATATCAAAACCACGAATGTAAATACACACCAAATGACGCATAAGAATCGTAATTTTAGTTCAAAGAACGGACCTTTCTCTCTCTAAATCTCTCCTAGTCAAACACTCCAATAAATCTCAATTTGGTTTCTCTCTCTAACGTCTAAATTACTCATAGCCAAACAATTCCAAATCTCAGACTTGAGTCGGGGGAATGTTGCCCAAATACCTATTTTTCATGATCCTATGCGGAATTAAGAAACGGAAAAAAAAAAATCCAAATTTTGAAATCAATCTTGGTATCTTTAACAGCAAAATTAACACTAATTATAGTAGATTCGCGAGATAAAGATTACAGAAAGTGGATCTGAAGGGGGGGAAGAAAGGGAACCTTGGACGAAGTGAACACCATGGGTGAGGAGATCATGGGACCAGGGAGAAGTGGCTCGGAGGTCAAGGGCGCGGACTTGGAGAGCGCCTCGGCGGAGCAGCTCCAAGCAGAGAGCGGAACCGACGAAGCCGAGACCGCCGGTGACTACGAAGGTGTTGCCCTCTATGCCTTCGTTCTCGCTCAGATGCATTCTTTTGTTTTTTCTTTCTCTCCTACAAATACTAATCTGTAATCTCCTCCCTCTCTCTCTCTCTCTCTCTCTCTCTCTCTCAGATTCTTCTACTTGTTATACTAAATAATCATATGGAATAGAAAATGTGTGTGTTTATTTGTTGGTGCCTGGTGGGTCTTCTCTTGTGTTCAAGACTTCGCTTTGAAAAAAAAAATACCGTTTTACCTCTTTATATATATATATATATATATATATATAAAATAATAATGCAAATGTCTAAAACAACCTTGTGTTCGTAATGTCATTCACGAGATACTTTAGGAAGTATAAATATCATTCACCCTAATTGCAATTTCATAATTGGAGGTTGTAGGTAGACATCCTTTTTCTCTATGATATTAGTGAAAATTCGAACTCTCAAATCTCTTCAAGAGAATATACTCTGAATTATTTTTGTAATATTTTTATCTATACATGCGTCTTATATCATGATAAAATAATAATAATAATAATATAGATTTTGATTGAGAAGTTATAGTTTATATTTGTCTAAAAAATATAAATAAAGATAGAGATAGAGTTCTGAACATGAGTCAATGTTATTCTTTTTCTTTATGATTAGAACTTGATAACCCCAAAGGAACCGATTTTATATATGCTAAGGACAATAATTTAATTAACAATTATTCAGATATCTCTAAGGCCTTTTTGACTTAAAAGAGAATATGATAAACTCAGCCACGTATCAAAAAAGAGCGAGAAGTTGAGAAATGTGCAAAACTTAGGATTCTTCTTCATGTATCCTATGTATCATCATGTAACATGTTGCAACCTTGCAATTCCTTTGAACAAGAAAAGTAGAAAAAAAAAAAAAAAAAATCAAAACAAAAGATAAGAAAAGAAAAAGAAAAAGCAGCCTCTTGGTATATATTAAGGAAGAATAGAGAAACGAAAAAAGAAACTTCTAGAAGAAGTTGAAGCCGGTGGTGAATCTGAAGGTGCCATGAGCAACACCAGCATAGACATTGAGGAGCTCATTTTGGGCAGACCAGAAATCAGCTTTCAGACCTCCTCTCCTCACTGCTTTTAGTATTTTGTTTCTGTGTGCATACCCTGTTACCACCACCTTCTGACTGTTTGCATCCACTTCCACCTTTTCTATCCCTGCATATTACACACACACACACACACATTTATATATAATTCCAATCCTCCACTTTGTTAATTAACTATTCATCAAAATTAAAACAAAGACAAACTGGTACAACATGAGATGCTATATTTGATTTTTGATCGTCATGTCACATCGAAATCATTTAACTTAACAGAAGCTAATGAAAATCTAATTGTCCAAACAGACATACCTTTTAATTTGGAAAGGCATTTCCTGAGTCTCTTCTCATGTATGCCAACCATCTCGACCTTCAATTCTACGCTCTGTAAAACAATATTTTATTCTTTAGTTTAGACCTTGTCTGAAGACAGAAATATTAATTTCTATGAATTTGTTTCCCTCTTTTTGATGCAGGACTTTGTGGCAGTGGCAATGGAATACATTATAGGCCTATGTTTATTTGACATGTACAAGCAGAAATATTTTCTCAAACATCATATGTATATATACCAGTAAACAAAACCACAGATTGCCGAAAAGAATATATATAAGTTTACCTCCATGAGAGTTTTTCTGCAACAGAAATTATTAGTTTATGAAGAAGAAAAAAGTGCGCGAGAGAGAGAGAAATGGTTTTTGAGAATATCAGAGAAATATGATAGGTGTGAAGGAATGTAACAGATAGAGAATGTCAGGTAGTAGTGATTACATAAATATACATGTATGTAAGTGTGTGTGTGTGTGTGTCTATATATATATATATATAGAGAGAGAGAGAGAGAGAGAGAGAGAGAGGGCAGTAGAGAAAACGATGGAATAAACAGTAAAGTGGATCTTGGTTTTGGGGTGGTCTAACTGGTTGTAGAACAAAAGCAAAAATGATGATTTGGGATACTTTGCTTTTTCTTTTTGTTTTTTCATTGTTCGAAGGGAGACAAACCAGATAACAAGAAAACGGTAAACGTCTAGATAGTAAGGAGGAGGAGGAGGAGGAGGAGGACCAAGTAAAGGCTCAAGCTTCGAGGCTCAAGCTTCGAGGCTATATGTGGTCTGCGCAAAGTGATGCATCTCTGGACAGCGGACAGACTCATTTTTTTGAAATCATTTGCTTTGACCGACCCGACTTTGCTTTTTTCATTTCTTAAGTAATTATATTCTAAGTTCTACTATATTATTTTTGACGTTTCAAATATAATTTACACGATAAATTATATTATGCACTTTAGATTTATAACAACAGGTGCTGAATAACAAGATCTCTGAATAGATGATCTCAGCCGTTAGTTAATGTATCTAAGTTTGGAAAAGGGATGAGGATCCAAGACCCGATGGTGGTGGGGTCCACAAAATGACAGCTTTGCATGGGGATGACACCTCGTTGGACTGCTTTCCTCTCCTTCCAATCATATTCATATGTAATGTGGGTAAGGTGTAGGTTCAGCAAAACTGTTTCACAGAGCCGTCTATATTGGAGGATGAGATATCGGAAAAAGGAAAAGATCAAAAGCTAAAGAGAAGAATATCTAAAACTTGGTAATAAACTGCACAGCAAGTTTGGTATTTTCTTTTCTTCTTTTCTCCTTTTTTTTTTTTTTTTTTTTTTTTTCCTGTTCCCGA
The DNA here is from genome assembly GCA_025413025.1 of Ficus hispida. Taxonomy (NCBI): domain Eukaryota; kingdom Viridiplantae; phylum Streptophyta; class Magnoliopsida; order Rosales; family Moraceae; genus Ficus; species Ficus hispida. Next base: position 367,191 of record CM046367.1, read on the forward strand.
GTTTGCTTGGCCAATATTGGGAACACAAAATTTAGTAATATTCGACCGTTTGAAATAAAGATAGAAAATAAATAAATAGAAGAGAAGCAACCTTCCCAAAAATAAAAAGAACAAAAGAACAAAGATGAGGACAAGTCATCTAAACAAAACAACCAAAGGAGCAACTGAGCAAAGCGATGTAGGATTTCGAAGCAAATTGACTTAAGTTATAGAAGAAAACTAATGGAGATCACTCACCGTTTGGGGTGGTGGCGCAGTTGGCTAGCGCGTAGGTCTCATAGCTTTCTGAGTAATCCTGAGGTCGAGAGTTCGAGCCTCTCTCACCCCAAATCCCTTTTTCCTTTTTTTCTTCAATTTTTTTTTCGTACTTTATTGATAACTTGATTTTTTAGCATATGGATTGGATTGTGAAAAAAAAAAAAAAGTAATAACGAATAAAATAGTAAAGGACCCAGTGGAGCCGACAAAAAGAAAATCATCCAAGAAGGTTGGGATCAGCCATAACAATGTTGCTGCTTTTGGGAATCTGGATCTCGAATTTTGAGTAGTTTAAAAACATGTCGTTTTCTCGAGAGTCTCTCAATCATCAGACTTTGCTTTCGTTTGGGCACGGCCTCCATTATATATATATATATATATATATATATATATATTGAATGGTTTTTGTCGTTTTCTATTCAGCCTATGACCCGTGCCCACCAGCCTCTTTGTTGGTGTCTATCTATGCACTGTACAATAAGCTTCGTCAAAAAATAAAAAAAATAAAAAAAAAGAAGAAGAAAGATGAAAGTAAACAGGGGCCAGAGTTCATAAGTAGCTCACGTCTCTCGAGCCTCAACAATTCAAAAGGCTTCGAAAATAATTGCATAACTCTGTTTTTCTGAATCTCTTTTTCGTGATTTGATATATATATATATATTTTAAGCGGTCCAATTCGGTTTCAAATTGTCTTCTTTTAACAGTTCTTACAAGTAAAATCAAACCAGAGTCTAAAAACTACCGAATTGATCCGCTACGTTGGGTTACAATTTTTCTTGCACATCCCTATCAAGAATTATCCCTAAGAGTGAGAAATTGGACTCAAATTTGTTGTTAGAGTGGGTGGTAGTGCATTTTGTTGTTGATGTTTTTTATTTATCTTGATGAGGACATGAAGGTTGCAAGAAATGTTAATGAAGCAATTCAAGTTCCTGTTCATCCAGTGACAAGAGCTTGAGCTATCAGATTCAAAGAATAATTTAATAACTTAGTCCGAAGAGTTCTACGACAAGAAGACAGTGTGTACACTACTAATAATGAACAAAGACTGACTTTACTCATCAAATTTGAACCAGAAGAGATCCAAGACTGATATGGGCGTTCTCATTTTCCAACATTCTAGTGGACGTTATTTTTCAACAAAAAATCAAGTCAATATTACGTTTTCAAGAGTTCAAAAAAAGTTCAAAATTCAAAACAAGATCTGATTGAGATTTGATTTCTTTGTAATCTGATTTTTAGTTTTAAGTTTTAATTTAAAATTTAAAATAATTTCGAATTTAATTATTATTTTTTAATTAAATCTGATTCCTAGGTTTATCTTTAGGGGCATATTAGGAATTTTATAAATTGTAACTTTGCCTATATAAGGCTAATTTCAGAATATGGAAATAAGATTTTGATGTTTATTCATATTGTGAGTTATTCTTCTTGGGTTATTGAAGAAACTTATCTGAACTTATCAAGGATTCCTTGTGGTGTTCAAATCGACTTATCAAACGGACTTCCATAACCGTTTGTGACGTCTTCACCATACCAAGGTTCTTGCTTCGCTAAGCAACGGGTCGCGGTTTCCACAAACTTGAAAGATCTTGGGTTATTGTTTTCAAATTTGGTGTCGGGTTTCGTTACGTTGTTGGCGTGATTCGTATCAGTTGACGTTGTTGGCGTGGTTCGTATCAGTTGGTATCAGAGAACGCCCATATCAGTCTTGGATCTATTCTGATTCAAATTTGATGAGTAAAGTAAGTCTTTGTTCACCATTAGTAGTGTACACACTGTCTTCTTGTCGTAGAACTCTTCATATTAAGTTATTAAACTCTTTTTTGAATCTGATAGTTCGAGCTCTCATCACTGAATGAACAGGAACTTGAATTGCTTCATTAGCATGCCTTGCAGTCTTAATGTCCTCATCATATCTATGGCAAATTTGTTCGTCTTCTTTTACTTTTTGATTCCTTGGATTCTACTCATTTTCATATAGTGTCGTTTTCCAATTTCTAACTTTTAGCCTTTTATGGATTGCATTTGGATTCATTCAAATTAATATTTATATTCAAATGTAAAATTTGAAATGTATATTTAAATTAAATGTATATTAGAATATATATATATATATATATATTTCTTTACCAGATATAACATTTGAATAGTTTAAAAGTAGAAAAATAAATGTGATGACAGATTTAAAAAAAATTAAAAAATCAGGTTTTTATTTAAGTTGAATTATTATGAAATTCAATTAAGTTCAGTTAACCGACCAAAACTCTCTTGTGTTTGAGTATAATGAACTATTAATAATTCATCCAAACGAGACATGAGTTTAATGAAGCAATGTTTCATGCCTTTTTCCTTCCAGTTAACATCGGTTTCAGATTTTTGTCGTTTGTTCCACCTCCTTTTGGGATGTTGCTTTAATTATTTTTTCTAATCTCAAATCAGTCGTTTTCATTTTATTTTGATATCCATGGATTGTTGTTGTATTCCGATTTTATTGTCCTTTGCAGTTTATGTCGTTCTCTGCATTTGTCCTTCTAATTTTTATGTCGTTTTGAATATTGATGTCGTTTTCTAAATAATGTCATTTTTGTGATTTTTGTTGTTTCTTTCGTCTCGTCCATTATTTTATTTCTGTAAGTAACAAAGCAACTCGAGGATTTCTTGTGTGTTTGTATTTGATATCCTTTCTTACTCGTCGCAGTCTTATATAACTGCCGCATTCGGCATCCCATGAGGCTCTTTCACAACTTTGTCTTTGATTTTATGTAGTTTTCTCATATTTCCAATGTCGTTTTCAAAACTTTGTTGTCTCATCCTCTTATATTTTATTTATTGGTATTCCCTCTTATTTACTTTTCACACCCCCTTTCTTATTAAACCACCCTCCAATAAAAATTTTAACTGAAAATATTACTCGTTACGCACCTTATGTTTTTCCAAAACAATCTCTTCTAATTAATTTTTTAAAACTTTTTACCCTTTTTAAACCACCCATAATAGTCTCCCCTTCCTGCATGTGACAACTTTCTTTCTTTTTTCTTCTCAGTTTCTCCGAGAACACATTTTTTTACTTCTTCTTCTCTTATGGGTAATGGATTTTGTTTGCGACTTTAGATGCTAAGCCTCTCTCTCTATCGCTCTCTCTTTTTAATCCCACGTTACTTTACTGATCTAGATGCTAATTACAGTTTTTTAACGAATTAATTAAAATTGAGCGTTTTAATACGTATTGTAATTAATTTTAACGTTAATTTTTAATTATTAGAGATGTGTAAAAAGTAACCTTACAAAACATTTTTTCTTTAAACATAGTTGTTATTAAGGTTAATTTTGTAATATTAAATGTATTAAATATAGGTGTGAGAAAAATAGACCGAAGAGTGGCAATAAACCACCCCATTTTATTTTTGTAGTTGATGTTTTATTATCTCTGGCGAATTTGTTGTTTTTGTTTCATACCTTGATTACTAGGATTCTGGTCTTTTTCTCAATTTATTGTCGTTTTCCAGCTTGGTGCTTTTACCAAGTTTATTTTAGCAATGCTATGTTGTTCTTTTTTTTTTTTTTTTTTTTTTTTTTTAACTTGTTCTTATAGTTAAGTGGTTTTTTTTCCACCTCCTTTTAATATTTTTCTCTAATAAATTTTTCTAACCTCGAATTAGTTTTTTTGTCCTTTTTTTTTTTATGACCATGGATTGCCCTTGTAGTGTGAATTTGTTGGCCTTGGCAATGTTTGTCGTTTACTGAATTGCCCTAATACTTATTTGTCGTTTCCGGGTTTATTATCGTTTGGAATTTGCTGTCTTTCAATATTCAATGTCATTTTCTACTTTTTGTTGTTTCTTCCATCCACCTCGTCCGTTATTTTATTTATATAATTACAAGGCAACTAAGAGACTTAGTTGTATGCTTTTATTTGCCACTTGAGGTTAACTCAAATGATTAGGTGTGTAAATATGTGAGTGTGTAATTAAGGATCCAAATCCTGGACTTTTCAAAAAAGGTTGTATGCTTTTATTCGATGCCCTTTCATAGTCGTCGTAGTCTTGTTAATTGTTGTCGTATTCCATGAAAGCTCTTTTATAACTCTGTCGTTTGGATATTATGCAGTTTAATCTGTATAGTGTCGCCTGGAATTTGTGATGTTCCCCCTTAATGTCGTTTTCATATGATGTGTTGAAATCTCGACGTCGTTGTTGTTGGATGTCTTGCTTTTCTGCTTATGTCGTTTCATTTTATTGCATTATTCCTTTTCTTTTCTTGTTTTTTCTTTTGGCTAATAATTAACTAGTATCAGATTCCTTTTTTTTTTTTTTTTTTTTTTTTTTTTTTTTTCTGGCAGATTAGTATGAAATTCGATAAACCATGTGTAAAGTACAAACACTTTGAGTGAAAAAAAAAAAAAAAAAAAAAAAAAAAAAAAAAAACCAACCAAAACCGAATGAAGCCACTATCAAAATCTGCCACGACCAACGACCCAAATTTCTTGGGTTCATCACATTCGCAGTGCGCACTAAAAACCCCCAATTTCCCAAAAAATACCCATTTTTGCGATGGAAATGGAGCTGAAGCCTCCCTTCTTCTGAGAGTTCTATTCCCACCCACCTCCTTTCCCTTTCCAAATTCAAACGGTAAATTCTGTTCTTGCACTTGTGATTTTTTTTTATTTTTTGTTTTTTGTTTTCTGGGTTTTCATGTTTCGTTCCCATTTAATGTGTCTATTTTCAGTTGTTTAAACTATATTGGCAGGATATTCTCTTTCTCTTTGAATTATCTGTATGTCGTTTGCTGGTAAGTATTTCCTTTTTGTACTTCTAAACTGCGGTTCACTTGTACGGGTGGAATTTGGTTTCCAAAAGATATGAAAGCCAAACTAGTTTTTTCACTCCATTTTGGAATAATAATAATAATAATAATAATTTCTGTGTGTGTGTGTGTGTGTGTGTGTGTGTGTTTTTTTTTTTTTTTTCTGGAAGAGTTTTCTGTGAAAACATGTTTATAATCCGAAGAAATTCTGTGAAACACGTTAAATTAGCACAAAATCTTCGCATAATTACATGGGTCGTCATGGAATTATTGCAATAATCACCCCATGTCACTTTTGTTTTTTTAGTAAAACCTTTTTTTTTTTTTAATTGCATGAGACACTTTTACTTGCATATGATTGGAAACCTAAGATGATTATATGGCTTCTTGCTGTGATTTGAACATTGGTTAAATAAAAAGGCGGCTATGGAAGTGATTTGGCTTAAATATACATGTGTATGTATATATATATATACATATATATATGTTGTTTATTTATTTTGATCTGTTGAAACAAATGTGTACTCCTGCACCACAGTGCCTACACCAGTCTTTTTAAAAGTAGTACTCTCTGTGCCTCTCTTATGGAGCCAATTTTGATTTATTTTCTAGTATGGGGTGTTTTTATTGTAGGATACTGCTCTTCTGAACCAATAATCGCAAACTATGGACTTTCAACAGAACAATGACCGCGATGGGAGTTTGGTTGGTTCATCAATTGACGATCTGCATTTTTTGCTTAACTTCATTATGGGAACTTACTTAGGCCCTGATGTGACTTTTGATATCCCAAGAAGCTCAGCATTTCAAAGAGTAGCTGAGAATTCACCGCCATATACATCGAGAGATTTAGGCCCTTCATATGTTAGTATATCTCTGTTGGAGAATCTGTACTACTATCTCCTTAGAAAAGCGGAGCCTAGCCTGATTTTGAAGCCGGATATATTGCACAAGTACCTAAAGGGCGGTCTCCATTTTCCGAATTTGACAGCGTCTGAAGACACCCGGCAGTTCACTAGGTTTTTCCCTTTGAATCTCCATGGGCAGATTTGGTATCCTGAAAGCTTTAGGGTTGTGAAAGGTGTTGTTCTTATTAATGACCCCATAATGTCACATAGGGAAGAGAAGGATTTAGATAAGTTCAGATCTCTATCTCGTTTAGGTAACTTCAAGATAGATATGGACGAGTTTGTCCCATATGAGCACTACTCCCATGACGGCAATGATGATGGTGAGCAGAATTGTTTGGATAATGGTAAGGAGACAGCAATCACCGGACATAGAAGTTCAGATGGGAACGCTCATCTGTCGATGAGATCTCAGCAAAAGATTAAGAGAAGGCGTGATGACTATGAGTCGCCGCCTGTGTTTCCTGAAGTTGATCCTGTGGCAAAACATTATAATAGCAAAAGAGATTTCCAGAGGACATGCATATCTGATGGACCCGCCATTATGTCCCTTCTCTCAATTCCGGATGCACAGAAATGTACCTGTGAAGAAGTTGTGTCTATTGTTTTATCCGGGACTGCTAGGAAAGCAAAATCAGGACCCCCAGTTGGTGTTGTGGATGTGGGTGTTAGCAAAGTCGCATACTATTTTCGAGTTGCTCTACCAGGGGTCAGGAAAGATTATTGTATGTTGTCATTTTCTTGTGATTTGTTTATGCTAGCATGTGATATTTTAAGTAGTTACTCTATGTCAACCTCTCCCAGATGCTGCTTTGTTTGCATATTTTTCTTTTCCTTGCCACCTATGTTTAAATCTGATAGCGCTCTTTGTCCCTGTTTATGCATGTGCAAAATTGAAATGATGCTATTTTTGGTGGCAGGCAAATTCAGCTGTGAGATTGAATCTGCTGGCATGGTTCATGTGCGGGGGTTGACGAGCGGGGGGAGAACTATAAGAAAACCTTCGCGTGTGTTCGAGATGAAGTTCCAGCAGTTATGCCCGCCTGGACCATTCACGCTGTCTTTCAGTCTCCCAGGGCCCGTGGATCCGAGGCAATTTGCTCCAAATTTCAGATCAGATGGCATTTTCGAAGGAGTGGTCATAAAACACACCAAAAAATGAGACTTATAAAAATTAGAAGTCCTACAAACAAGGCTATGTGGTCGGGTCGTAATTGAATGTAAAGGGGGTTCGTATGTAATACGTTTTTCCCTCCTCTCTTCTGGGGCTCAATGATACAAAAGTGCAACTCATTTTGTAATTACGGGTTGTGACTTTTTGTCTGGTTGATTGTTTTGCTTAGTATTTGCCATGTTTTTTTGAGAAAGGAGGGAAACTGTGAAGTAATTTTATATGAGCGAGCTGCTCGTTAATCTAATTTGCAATTTAGTATTTCACACGAGTTACATTTTTCTTCCTAACTTGTGTTAAAGATGTTCTTTAGCAAACTTCTGCTCTCCATATTTGTCTTTGGAGAACGGTCTTCACAAGGGTTTTTAGTTTTGGGGCTACTTAACATTTTCTTGGTCACCCACTTTATTGACATATTTCAAATCAAGACAAATACAATACAATACATTAATTTTAACCGAGTACAAACTAACAATTGGTTTCATCTATAAATTCTAATTAAATTCTCTTAAAGAAAAAGTGTGTTTTAAATTTTAAAATTGAAAATACGGAATGATACACTAAGGTAAGAACAAACACATTTTTATTTTTTTCTTAAAAAAAAAAAACACATTTTTAACTTGCTATTTTTTTTTTGAATTAGATTTATTTTTGCTAGTTACAACTTTGTTTAGTTGAGGTTGAGGAGCTGTTGTAAAGTTTATGTTTGAAGCTTTTAAGCCCTTAAAATTTAGAAAACTCTTTCGGCCTTCAAAATAATTTGCAACGGTGCCGCCAACTTTTGATACGGCCAGCTTTCTCTTCTTTCTTTCTCTGGGGAAGCTTTCACACACATTCTCTCTCTCTCTCTCTCTCTTAACGGAAGCACAACACAACCCAAGCTTGCTTTCTTTCCTTGGCTTCGCCACCGAGCTTTCCAACTGATTAGAAGGCCAATTTCTGCAGTTATTATTCCTTTTGGAGTGACGAGAAATTTTAGAGATGCCAAGATTTTGAGGTAGGTTCTCTCTTGAATGACCTTAATCTGAATTTCCCTATTGAATTTGTGTTTCTTTCTTGATTTCAATTCTAGGCGTGATGAAATCTCTTGTCATTCTGATTTTTACACTACAGAAAAACCCTAAAATCCTGAAATTCTCAGTTATTACATATCAATCCTTCATAATTTTATTGTTTGATCCGAATTAATGGAATATCTTTGTTTTATCTTGATTTTGTATGAGCTATAGAAGCCCTTCATTTTGAGTCCTAAAAATCTGAATTTGATTTTGGTTTTAATTGAATGTTAGTTAACTTTGTTAATTCCCAATTAAGCACCGACACCGGTTTTATTCATTTTTTTTTTTCTGAGATTAATCTTTAAAATAAAATATAGTTCTGCAAAGATTGAAGAATCAAACTGAGGCCTGGTTTATAAGATTTGAATTTGATTCTGAAAAAACCGAATTAGTATGATTAATTTCAAAATTTTGAGCCTTTTATGGATAATTAGTTCAAAGTTTCCTAATAAAGACAGAGGCTTGGTTCAAAAGGGGCCCTAGGCAATTGCCTTGATGGCTTTACCCTTATGCCGGCTCTGTTTTTAATTGGATTTACAGCTCTAATTCAAGGGACGATTAGAGCTGGCTCGTCATTCTTGGTATCCTATAATCTCTGTTATCTCCATTGATTTTTTTCCCTCCCCCAGTTGTGGTTGCGTTTATCTTTCATATACTTCATTTCCAAGTTAATATTGTGCCCCACGCTGAAACTACATGTTCTTGTTATGTTGTTTATACGCAACTTGGGGATTTAACTTTTGCGAGATTGCTATTCTATTTCGATATAACAAATGACGCAAGTTTTAGATTGTCGTTCATTGCATTCTAATATTTTTTGTTAACACAATTAATGGATAGAGAGCTCTTCTTTGCCTCATTGTTAGTTACGTCTGGTGCTGTATCTTTGTAGTCTAACATATTACAGTGAATGTTGTTTTATGTTGCTGAACTAAAATATTTCATGCAATATAAGATATACACACACACACACACATTCAGCTTGGGGCTATGCATATCTTTCTGGAAAGGTGTGTAAAATTTTGATTGAAAGATACTTTTGTTCATATTATATGAGCATTTTAATACTAAAGCAGAATTTTTTTTAGCAAGATGCAAAAAATACTCTACTAGTAGTGTGCAGTCCTATCCCGCCAGATTTTCTTTGTTTTGTGAAGCTGTATATGTTATTCATAGTACAACATAGATTACAAGAGAGTATAGTATTAATTACAAAATATACACATATATACATGTATGTATGTATATATGTTTTTTGAGTAAACATACATATACATATTGGTGTATTCAACTTTGTTAAGGAAAAAACTTCTATTCATGTTATACTGATTAGCACCCTGCATAAGGGCCCATAGTAGCAGTCTTATAGCAGAAGTTAAATTAGATCTACTAATACAGAGTACATGTACTTGATGTAATAACTTCATCAAGCTTTATCAATTGCTTATGTATACCAAACATTTAGGTGAAAATTTTTGTGAGCTCAGTATTATTTCGTATCATGGAGGGGCAAAAATTTGCGGGCAATCCACAACTGAAGCCATCTGTTGTCTTAACGGGTACTGCAAAGGAAGGTAGTGCTGGGCCTCCAGTTGGTCTTGTTGACATCGGTGAGAGTGAAGGTGCCTACCTTTTCAGAGTTGCACTTCCTGGTGTCAAGAAAGATCAATGTAAGTACTGTATGCATTCGTTGATTACATATCCCCTCTGCTATCTCCTTTGTCCCTCAATTAACCACTCATGTATCTGTAATTACTATGAATCTGTGTTTAGGCCTTGTTTGATAGGAGGGAAAAGTGGAAAGAGGGATTGGGGTGGAAGAATTTGTTGTTAAGAGGTATGGTTCTTCTGCAGGAGGATTAGAGGAGGGTATGATTGTGTGACGGATTTGAAATCCTCTTCATGACTCCAGTTTTGATCCTTCAAAGATGGAAGGATTTGAGGAGGTCCCCCCATTCCTCTCCAATTTTTTCACTTGAGTTTAAGTTTAGATCTAACGGTGTGTTTATTTATCATGAATGGATAGAGAATGAGAAGGGTGTTTCTTTTTTCTCATTCATTCATGTTTTATAATCAAGAATGCAAATTATGTGGGGCCACACGATTGAGGGAGTAAGGAATGGAAAACAGAATCGTCAGCTGCCCTCTAGCTTTGTTACTCATTTGGAATAATCCACAAAATTACTCATATACCTTTTCTAAGTTTTTTTTTTTTGATAATTCTTTTCTAAGTTTTTAGTCTATAATTATTTGGCATTTATGCACAAAGTCATTAAGAAAGAAATGGAAAGGAAAATTAGATTGTTCTCAATTCCAATTTCCAATAATAAGCAAGTAAACAAGAAAAAGGAAGTCATGCATCTCATTCCTATTCCTTTTCTTTTCGTGATTTCCTCTCCTATTCCTTTTCTTTTCTTTTCAAAACCTTTCCACTATACATTACATTCATTTACAGATTAGTAAACCTTTTATTTTCTGTTAAATGCTTTTGGATATAAAGATGACCAAGTAGCTAAAGCTTGTCTTTGGCAGGTAAGATAAAATGCGAGATTCAGCGTGATGGTAGAGTACATATTGAAGGAGTTATGACAGGTGGCGTAGGCCCTTTAAGAGACTCATCAACGGTGTATCAGATGAAAGTTCAACAACTGTGTCCGCCTGGACCATTCACCATTTCTCTTTCTCTTCCTGGTCCTGTAGACCCCCGTTTGTTCTCTCCTAGTTTTCGGCCTGATGGCATACTGGAAGTGGTAGTTATGAAACACAGAAAAGCTCCTGCAGAAGGCTGGTGTCCATCTTCATGATCTTGGTGTAAGGTTATGATTTTTCACACTCCCCCCCCCCCCCCTCTGATTTCTTTTTTTTTTTTTTTTGTTGGAGTTTGCCTGCTCGTTTCTTTGCCACCTCAGGCTTCAGGGAGAAGTAGACGGGTGATGCATGTTCACAAGCGCCCGTAATAAGGGTGGGAAAAGACTGCACAAATGTTGCATACTTTGTGATTACTTTCTTTGCTTTAGATATCAGTCATATCACAAATTTCGGAGGCTTGGATGTCAAAAGGCATTCTATACGATGTATATTGCCTTAATTTGATGAAAACGCTATATATATATATATATATATATTTCCATCACCATCAGTGATGCCATCATCGTATACGTGCTAGTACATTGAAACATCCACAAAATAGTGGATACGTGTTAGAATTTTGATTTGCATAAAATGGGCATACGGTAAGCAGGAGCTGAAAGATATTTGTACCAACAAGTCAAATCTGCCAATTTATTCTTGGACAAATTACATAAAGAATGACGTAGCGGATGCTTTTAGTATGAAAATCAACTTCGTGGGGAACACAAAAATTAAATTACATTCTAATCACGGCCAAATTATAGCTGTCATACGATAGTTGTCTCGTCTGGAGGAGCTTCCTGGAAATTACACTTTAAGGTATCTGTCAATGGTCAAGTTTCAAACAGTTATTAACAAACAATGTGTTTTATGTAATAAACATTGGTCCAAAAAAATAAAATGTGGCAACAAAACCTGGTCCACACAAACCGCGTCTGACGATACCTATATTGTAGTTTTTGTACGTCCCAAACACTCTGTCCTTTTCTTGATTGACTGACCCGTTTGGCGGTTGGTGCCAAAGCTTTCGTCTGGCACTATTTGGAATTGCTGGCTTTTACCATACAGACACATAGTCAACCTTTATATATTTGTTTTTGTGATGTTTAGTTATTTGCCTGTCAATAGTACAAAGGTTTGATAAGCTTGAAAGTTTGAACCTCGTGTTTGTCACTGAGTTTTCTTTGTAAATTTCTTTGGAATTTACTCACATCTCTGTCATTTTGGATTCTTTCTAACGTTGGCCTGCTGTTTCTCTCTCTATTAAAAACAAATATGACTGACTTCAGTGGGCACAAATGACTGACTTTGACATGGCCTGCCAATGCCATTCATTTGATCTAATCTTATGACAAGTGGACCCATTTAAAAAAATTAAAAAAAAAAAAAAAAAAAGAAACATGAAATGTTGTGGATTCAATTTAACCCACCGGGCTTCTTCTGAAAAATGGCGAGACAATTTTCCTGGTTCCACTAACATGGGATTCAGATTCACAAACTCACAAAGGGCCTAGCATTTTGGTAATTAAACGTGGAAGTTGACTTTGGGAATGACCCACACAAAAGGCACAACATGCAAAGCCTCAGTTTGACTTCATTTGGAGGGGGAATAAAGCAAAAAAGACGGGGCAAAAATAAGGGTTAAAAAAAATGATGTCTGTACAACTGCTACAGAAAGATTTAAAACGAACCTAGAAACCTTCGAAGGGGAAAATTATTATTAAAAAAGAGAGAGAGAGAGAGAGAGAGAGAGAACCAATCACAAAAATTGTCAAAAGCGTGATCAATTCAGGGGACCTTCAAGTTCAACCCCCATAAACAAAAGAAAAGAAAAGGTCCAACCCCGTTATTAAAAATTGCTTGAAAATAATAAAATAAAATGAAAACAAAATGAAAACAACTCAATGCAGAGAGAGAGAGAGAGAGAGAGGAGAGAGAGAGAGAGAGAGCAATAATGGCAATTATAATAGAAAAAAATGACGCTTATTAACTAAGATGATGGAGTTAAAAGATCCGCATATTCTACCCGGAATATTAAGACTTCAAGTCAACCGTCCACCCTTGATCACATCACATCAACATCCCTCTCCAATCTGCTCAATCGCAGCCGTCCGATTCACTGACTTTGTTTCCCCCTATATATAACTTCATGTATGCATTATTCCATTTTTGATAGCCATATATATATGTGTGTGTGTGTGTGTGTGTGTGTGTACTATACAATAGCTAGGCCGTGAGAAGATTAAGTGAGAAGAGAGAAGCTAGGCGCAGCCATGGCGTTGAAAGTTCTATCAGCACTGGACGGTGCAAAGACTCAATGGTACCACTTCAAGGCCATAATCATCGCCGGCATGGGCCTCTTCACTGATGCCTACGACCTCTTCTGCATCGCTCCCATCATGCGCCTCCTCGGTCATATTTATTATAACTCGAGCTCGAAACTGTCACGTAACAGTGTGGGACCCCCAGATGATGACAATGATGATGATAGTAACTTTCAAGTCCCCGCCGTCGTGGTCTCCACGATTGTGGGGATCGCCCTGGTGGGGACGGTGATCGGCAAGCTGGTTTTCGGCAGGCTCGGAGACCTCATCGGCAGACGGCGCGTGTACGGCCTGGCGTTGATGCTGATGGTTCTGAGCTCCATCGGATGTGGATTCTCTATTTGCACCAAGAGGGGCTGTGTTCTAGTCAGCCTGGGCTTCTTCAGGTTCCTCCTCGGCGTGGGGATCGGTGGGGACTACCCGCTTTCTGCCACGATCATGTCGGAGTTTGCAAACAAGAGGACGCGCGGGTCCTTCATAGCTGCCGTGTTCTCGATGCAGGGGATCGGGATCCTCGCCAGCTCGGCGGTGACCATGGTGGTGTGCAAGATATTCGAGGCAACGACATCGGCGACGACGACGGGGACGCCGGAGGAGGCAGATATTGCGTGGAGGATCATTCTGATGGTTGGGGCCGTTCCCGCTGCCATGACATACTATTGGCGTATGATGATGCCTGAAACTGCAAGGTACAAACCTTAAAAAACACGCAATGAGTAATAATGCTCGATCTATTGATATTTGAGATCTTGTAGAATAAATGGCAAATCTAGCTAGCTGTCAATCGAAAATAAGTTCAGAATATGGCATCTATTCTAATTGACAAGAAAACGAAATTATTTAGAAAGAAACTATGTTATACAATGACTCATGAATTTACCAACCAAGCAAGCAAGTAAACAAACAAACAAAGTTATATAGATTGAAATAGAAAAAAGAAAGGGGGAAAAAAATCAATGAGCGCGCACACACACACACACACACACACACACACACACACATATATATATATATATGTATATATTTACGGTTCAAGTGTTTTGAATAGTAATAAGAAATAATGATATTGGGGGTGGTTTTCAGATACACAGCATTGGTAGAACAAAATGTGGTGCAGGCGGCAAAGGACATGGAGAAAGTATTGGACGTATCAATGAGTCAAATAGCAGAAGATGAGCCACTTCCAGATATTTTTGACCCACCTCCCTATCCTCTTCTCTCCAAGAAATTCTTCCGCCGTCACGGCCGTGACCTCTTTGCCTGCGCTGCCTCTTGGTTTCTCGTTGACATTGTCTTCTACAGCAACAATCTCTTCCAGTCCCACGTATACTCCAACTTATTTATCAATGAGATTGAACGGAACGCCTTCAAAGAAGCCTACAACGTTGCCAGACTCCAAGCAATTGTTGCTATCTGTTCCACCATTCCAGGTATAGTATATTTTTTTCCCCCTTCCTTTTTTGGTCTTAATTTCAAGCAATTTTCTAATAACAATTCATATATATATATCTTGATTATGTCCCAAGTTTTTCCTTCTAGGAATACTTATAATTTCAATTTTCTATCTCAATAAATCAAATTCCAATCACACTACTATTTTATTGGGTAAGAGTTACACCACTATTTAAGTTTTATTATTATTTTTTTACCAAAAACTTAAAAATCTAACAGAACTCAATCTTGAACTGATGGTGTGTTTGGCATAAAGGTCGTCCAAATTAAAGTTTTCGACTGAATTTTTATCTTTTTTTTTAATTAAAAGTCAACAAAAATTATAATTATTTTTTTAAAAGTCAACCAATTCCAACTTAAAATTCTATTTCAAATGCAAGCTTAGTCTCTATTTGGTATTCAAGTTTAACTCCAACTAAATTGTACTTTTTCATACCAATTTTTGTCTTTTTTTTTTAAGTCAACAAAATTTATAATTAGTTTTTAAAAAGTTAACCAATTTCAACTTAAAATTTCATCTCTAACTAACTTACCAAACGGAGGCTTAGTTAATTTGGAGCAAGAAAAAATACAAAGAAATAAAAAATAAAAGTGTGAAAGTAGATTTATTAAGGGTAGAAGATTTGGAAAAAATAAAATAAAATTTGCTATAAGGTATTTTGATATAAATTAGTACAATATTATTATACTTAAATGAAAAAAAAAAATTCTGACAGCGCTCTACTTCTAGGTTATTGGTTCACGGTATATTTCATAGACCGTATTGGAAGAGTAAAAATCCAAATAATGGGATTTTTCTTCATGGCCGTGGTGTATGTCTCTATAGGGGTGCACTACTACTCATATTGGGAAAAGCGGAAACACCGATATGGCTTCATAGTGTTGTACGGCCTCACTTTCTTCTTTTCCAATTTCGGACCCAACACCACCACCTTCATAGTCCCCGCGGAGCTGTTCCCGGCGAGGTTTCGGTCAACGTGTCACGGAATAGCGGGGGCCGCGGGGAAGGTGGGAGCCATAATAGGGTCGGTAGGGTTTTTGTGGGCCTCTCACAACAAGAAAGAGAAAGGATATCCCAAAGCCATTGGAATGACAATGTCGTTGATAATATTGGGAGGAGTGTGCCTAGTGGGAATGGTGGTGACCTATTTGTTTACCTTCGAAACCAAGGGACGTTCTTTGGAAGAGAATGAGAAGGATGGTATTGATGAAGACGGTTCTGATAAAGGAAGGTTTGTCCTTAGATCTTTCAATACTTGTTTTGGTTATTTCTCTCCACCTCGAGATATTCATGAGACACTACGGATTTCTCCTCCACCTCTATGACCGCATGCATGCTTTTAATTTATTTCCCTTCTCATGTGCACATATATATTTTTATACATTCACACACACACACACACACATATATATATATATAGTTTTCCTTCAGCTGAGGCTTGAAGGAGGTTAACCATATATATATATGTGTGTGTGTGTGTGTGTAGTCAACTTTTGTTGTTGTTCTTGCTATTTTGTTTTAGTATTAGTGAGGATAATTAGATGGGAAGATATAGTGGGTCCACTTGTGTTTTCCCTTTGATCAGAAGTGTACCAGATTTTTTTCATGTAAATTTTGGAGATTTCTTCTTTTGTATTTTCGTACGTACGTACGTTTATAGTACGTAGTCAATACACGATAATATATCCCTGTTATAAATGTTATGATGGAGTCATTTGTCTCAAAAATCATGTATACAATATTGGTCACACTTCAGTTTCTCGAGTTCATAAATGAATAAATAAATGAATGAGAAAGTAAGACAAATCCGGGGGAGAGGATGATCTAAAAAGGCCAGCAGGAGTGTAAAGATTAATCGATACCGACTACAAACCGAGCGACAACGACCGAAACCGGTCAGAAAAAACCATCGCCGGTGATCTTAACGTCTTCGGTTTGTGAAACCGCACCGACGAACAAGTGAACGGACGGTGCGTGGTTTTGCGTCTTTAAAACGCCGGTAACCGAAAACGACCGAGTTCTTATTTACCTTTCTTTTTCTTCTCCGGCACCAGCAGAGCCTTTCTTCTTCTCCGGCGTCGTTTTTCCATCAGCCGCCACCTTCCTGCTACTCGACGACACTTTCTTCATAAAGATATGAAAGATAAGTCACTAGCCCAAGCCCAACCCAATACCCAACACCAATAGTATAGTTTTAAAAAAAAAAAAAGTCTACTAATGGGAACGGCACCGTTCTAGTCTTCCTATACTTTTTTTTTTTTTTTTTTTGACAACGACTTCCTCTACTTGATACATCTTATCTATCAATTTTTTACAGATTGACAGGTTTTTATCTACATCTCTACTTGATATATTATTCAACCCCACGTCCCAGTTTTCTCACTAGCACTGATATTACTTTCTTGCTCCTATATAAAAACCGCACCCGAAACGTTACCGAAGTGTAGTGGTTTATGTATCAGACACAGAACACATATTTGAAGGAGGGTAAGTTAGATATAGAAATTATATTTTAAATGAAATAAGGGTAGATTGGTCAATTAATTAAGTCGGTTTATAGGTGTAAGGAAATAAAATAAAAATAGGAGAAATGTGTAATCATGCATAAATAATGTAAAATTGGGGAAAATGCAATGTAAACTGATAAACTATAAGCTATGTGAAATGGTACATGGATGTCGTTGGTAAGGGGAAAGAAAAGTTTTGATGATGTCATGGGTAAACATGGGTTAGCAGTAATAAAATAATATAGTAAAGATAAGGCAAACTGTGCAGGGTTGTCGTTGGCATGGGGATATTGGCATTTGTAATTGGGAATGAGAGTTGTTACTTGTGTTGCCGCTCAGAGATATGAATAGCACAGAGAAATGTGAAGCAAAATATTTTGTCAAGATAGGAAGTGCTAAGTCGAAAAATGCAGCTCGCAAGTGGAAGGGGGAATTGCAAGTAATGGAACGAGTGTTGGAAAGGGAATGCGAAGTTATGGATGCGTATAAATTTGTAGTTAAAGAAAAAAAAAAAAAGAGACGGGCCCAGAAAATGGGCGTAGCATTAAGAGACAAATTTAGTATGCGATAGATGCATGAGTTTGGAACGTAAAGTTAATGTGTGAAATGAGGTGTACATATGCTGAAGCATTTGAATTGTTGTAATTAAAAAATGTAAAATCTAATAATGTGTTTTGAAAAAAAAAAAAAAAAAAAAAAACATGTTCATGCGTATCGAAATTATATGCATATTAATTTTTTAAAAAAAATCTTAATTTGATGTGATAGGTGCAAAATTAAGTACTTTTAAAGTTAGAGTTTAGAGTTACAAAAATGTAATAATAAATGTGAAAAAGGAGTGTTGGGAAGGGAATGTGAAGTTAGGAATACGTATAAATTTGTAGTTTAAAGAGAAAATTGGAAAAAAGAGAGAGAGAAGGGGCCAGAAAATGGGCATAGCATTACGATACAAATTTAGTATGCGACAGGTCACAGGTGCATGGGATTTGGAAGGTAAAGTTAATGTGTGAAATGCGCATGCTGAGATATGTTTGAATTATTGTAATTAGAAAGTGTGAAAACTGACAATGTGCTTTGAAAAAAAAAAACAGAGGCATGTTTGTGCATATCGAAATTATATGGAAATTAATAAAAAAAAAAATCTCAATTTGCTATGTAATGTAAAATTAAGGACTTTTAAAATTAGAGTTACAAAAATGTAATAGTAAATGTGAAAAAGGGAATTGAGGTAGATTTTTTTAGGAAAAACAAAAAAGTAGTCAAATTCTTGGAGCAAAAAAGGACGTCCAAATACAAGCTTAAAATATTAGAATGGAGCAGAAAGGTATTATTGAAGGAGAGAGAACCCAGAGCATAAGAATTGAATACCAAGTATGGAAACATATCAAGAATGTCGCAAGTCCCCATCAAACAATTATAGATATATCCGTACAGGACGAAATAGGGTTGTTAATACATCGTTTGAGTAAAGAAAGCTCGACCGAATATGGTATAACATACATGGCATATAGTCATTAACGACTATAAGTCCGATATAGTATCACAAAGATAGTTTGCAAACAAAACAGTTATTGGTTATACATCCCAAAATATAATATTTGAGAAATCGACGATTGCATGTCGTCATCATCTTCAATTGAAAACGGAGATCAAACCTACATTAATAAAGCAAGATGTGAATTATTTAATTTATATATATATATATATATATAAAATCATAAATCATTGGAATCGAGATTAAAGTGATAAAAACAATATTAACTAGATGTATCATGCATGGTCAGTCTATGTTTATTTCAAGGTGATAGCAATTATTAAAAGGCATGAAATCTTCGATTGAAGGATGAGACAAGTTGGGTATGTAGTCAACTTCATGGGAGGAACCGGGAGCATTCTCTCCCTTAGACTTAGTCAAAGGGCAGGTCTATTTATTGTGTGTGCGTCCATTGCAAGTTCGACATCTTCTTCGGGATCGTTGCACGTTTCCAACATTGGTGGTTGAATCGCATTGCAGTGGATGATTAGCAATTCCTTTGTTGCAGATGACTAAAGGATCTTTAGTTGAATCGCCTCTTCTCGTTCAGTTGAATACCTATTCACATTCGGGTTTTCATCATGTTCTTCATTAGTCAGCCCCGTCGCCTCTGCCTTCCTCTTCATCCTCCCCCGTCGTAGCCATACGTTTCTTGTATCTGTGCACGTTGTTCTGCAAAGTTTCAAAATCATGATAACCAATTAAATGATTTTTTTTTTTCTTTCGCTCGTAAATGTTCTATCAATATAACGGGGGATTAACATTTACATCCACCAGGTACAAGCTACTCACTCCTATAAATATATCTAATCTTTCTCCATATTTTTTTTTTTTATAAAAAGTTTGGCCCCACAATTCTACCGGTGACCCTATTTTCTCTCTCTTCTCTTCTCTCTCTCTTCCCTTCTCTCTCCTCCTCTTTCTCTCTCTTCCCCTCCCTCCCGCAGGCCCCCACCCCCGGCCTCCCCCCACCCCGGCCGCCACCCTCTCTCGGCACCCCCCCGACGACCCCTCTCTCTCTTCCCCTCCCTCCCGCCGGCCCCCACCCCGGCCCCCAACCAGCCCCCGGCCCCTCCCCCTCCCCCGGCCTGCCCCCACCCCCCTCCCCCCGGCCGCCACCCTCCCCGGCGCCCCCCTTCTCTCTCTTTCTCGCGATTTCGCGATCTCGCGACTCTCAGGGGGTGCCGGGAGAAGGTGGCGGCCAAGGGTGGGGGGAGGCTGGGGGTGGGAGCTGGCGGGAGGGAGGGGAAGAGAGAGAAAGGGGAAGAGAGAGAGGAGAGAGAGAGAGGGGAAGAGAGAGAAAATGGGGTCGCCGACGGCTGAGGACCGGAGGTGGCTGGAGTTGGGTCGTCGGTGTCGGGGATGAGTCGCCGACGACGGAGAAGACTTTAGGTGGGAATGATTATGTGAGGTTAGGTGTAGATAAATATCGTATACCATCAACATTTAAACAGTTCGATTAAATCTTAACGAAAAAAATTTTACTGATAGAGACCCCTCAAAGAGTCTCTATCGCAGCTATGCTCTTAATTAAAAATGTATGGTAAGATCATCATAAGTTTAAAAGTAGATGTAAGGGGACCGATATATATCTATGTATATATAGAGAGAGAGAGGTATAGTCTGCTATATACTGTGCGGCGCAGATGTGGACGCCTAGGTAGGTAAGGGGTCAGTGCTACAAACGACTAAAGCGTTGAAAGTTTAGGCCGTAGCAGTGACTAGTGTACTGTTTAAAGTTATTGAAACAGTGAAAATGTTAGGGGTTGAGGTTGTTTATATACGAAGTAAGAGGCTGAATAGGAAATGCACATAAATGAAAGAAAAAAGAAGTGACAAATACGACGAGATAAAACACAATGGGCATACAATAGGGATACAAGCACTGATGCGTAACACTATAGAAGAGCGTCGGTGGTGTGTTGAATACAAAATGAGAAGAGCGTCGGTGGTGTGTTGAATTCAAAATGAGGGCACGATTACAACTGAAACCCATTTTGTCCAACTTTAAAGAAAAAAAAAACCATTTTCTGCCATGGCATGTGAAAGGACTTTTCTAGGCAAGCTTTCTTGTGGAAGCTAAAACCCATTTGATGGATTAAATTTTCTTAGGATTAATTTCATTTTTAATATTTATAGAAAAAATATTATTAAAATTGACATCACTTTTGTTTCCTTTCATTCCTAGCACTGTCACGTCATCACCATCAATTAAGATAGATGTAAAAAGTCAAAAAATACCCTCAGGCAAGCCTAAATCTTATATTTTTTCACTTTCCCGCCTAGCCCCCTACTCATTTTGAAACCAAAATCTTCATATAATATCTTAAGTTGATTTAAAACTATTTTCGCTATTTTAGAGAGAGAAACTTCTATCTAGAGAGAAAAACTTCCATTTAGAGAGATAAACTCTCACCGTCGGAACTCACTCCAAAAATCACTCGGAAACTGTCAGAAACCACTCCAAAAATCACTCGGAAACTGTTGGAAACCACCATCAATGCCCTTTATTAAGCTTTTTCGAATTCTATAATAACTGGAGAATATTCTTAAACCACCAAAAATCAGTTGAAATTTCTTGAGTCTCCCATATCCAAACCCAAGAAGTTGGCGGAGAAAAACATTACTCTCGAAAAGAAGAATGTTCGGCTACTGGCTTCGGTAGAGAAAAGGCCATCGGCGGAGAAAAATCCTCAAAAACCGGAACCAGAGAAAAAAAGAAGGGCGCCCGAGAAATGGTCGAAGAAAAATAAAGGGGAAATCTGCATTGCTAGTTGATTTCTAAAAAACAAAAAATTACATAAAAATTATAATGTTTGTATTTTTATTTGATTTTGTGACATAAACTAAATGTTTGTTAGTTTAGTATTTCGATTTTGAGAGGAAAATTTAGTGTATTGGTTTATATAAAGGGGTTAGTCATTTATATAATGACAGGTGGTAATTTTTTTAAGGATCTTATTTTTGTCTGTGTGAATGGTCAAAAATGTTAGAATTGTTTTTTAATTTTTTTTAGACATAGGTTATAACTGTTATGACCGGGTGGTCATAATTGTTATAACCTTTACTGAAAAATGACCAAAAATATTAGATTTAAAAAAAAATTTAGACATATGTCATAACTGTTATGACCGGGTGGTCATAACAGGAATGACCTTTACTGGAAAATGGTCAAAAATGTTAGATTTGAAAAAAAAAAAATTTTAGACATAGGTCATAATTGTTTTGACATTTATTGAAAAATGACCAAAAATGTTATATTTAAAAAAAAAAAAAAAGTCATAACAGGAATGACCTTTACTAGAAAATAACAAAAAATATTAGATTTTTTTTAAAAAAAATTTAGACATAGATTATAACTGTTATGATCGGGTGGTCATAACAGAAATGACATTTACTAAAAAATGACCAAAAATGTTAAATTTTGTTAAATTTTTTTTTTGTTAAATGGAAGTGTTAAATTTTTTTTTTGTGACGGTAAAAGTTTCTCTGTTTAAATGGAAGTTTCTCTCTCTAAAATAGTAAAAATAGTTTTAAATCAAGTTAAGATATTATATGAAGATTTGAGTTTTAAAATGGATGAAAGACTAGGCGGGAAAGTGAAAAAAAATAAAATTTAGACTTAACTAAAGGTATATTTAACTTTTTACGTCCCTCTTAATTGATAACATGATAATACTAAAAATGAAAGAAAATAAAAATAATATTAATTTTAATAATATTTTTTTTATAAATGTTAAGAATGAAATTACCCCATTTATTCCTACCTTCTTGCTAATGATCTGGTCAAAAAGGAAAAAACAAAAAAGCAAAAAAAGGAAGAGAAAACGAAGTCTCCCGCTCAACAATGCTATTTCGTGTTTTTTAATGTGTGTTTTGCTAAGGTTCTCCCTCTATTTGCTGGATATCAAGAGCCTGGCATTCCCGTCTCTCCTGCTGGAGAACAAGACCGCAAGCAACAGGTGAAGAAAACAAGAAACGGGTTAGGCAAAATATTTGGGGCTTCTAAGTGAGGGGGGTTGATTCTGTTTTTCGATTCATCACAATCGATAAGATAATCTTCTAACCCCAAGTCAAAGAAAAAAGAAGTCTTGTGAACTATTTGTTCGATGAACTTCATTCTGAAATCTTGTTTTAGTTGGGTTTGTACAAGCAGAGAAATTTCTTCTCTTTGTTAGTCTTCATCTCTATCTCCTTCTTCAACTCCCAATTCTTTAGACTTTTCTCTCTCCTTCTCCGGTGTGGGTTGGCTATGGCTCTCTCTCTTGTTTCTCTCTCTATTTGCTGAGCTAAAAATCTAGGAAGTGGAATTCAATATATCTTTGGTTTTATTTATTTATTTATATATATATAAATATATATATTTTTTGGTTACGAGAGGCCACGTGAATCGCAAAATTCACCCGCTCCAGCTGTAAATCATTTCTGTTTTAACTATTTTTTTCACTTCGCCCCCTACATACCTCACTTGTCATTAGTTCAGAACAGTAAAAATAGAATGCGTGGGCAACCATTCCTTTGCTTTGTGTAATCAGAACCGTCCGTTTCCGATCCAACGGCTACAATCAAAGTGCCGGACACGGTGAGCGGATATAAGAAATTTCCTATTTATATATATATATATTGATAATTAATTGTTAAGAAATAAAATATATAAATTATCCATCATTATAGGCATAATTAATAGGCTGTGAATTTAAGGTGTACTAGGCTAGATAGTCCAAAAGCTCTAGCCTCAGCAGTTCCTATGTATCGTGACATGGAGCTCAAAAAAAAAAAAAAAAAAAAAAAAAAAATTTTATATGCTATCCTTGATTTGGAAATATAGGGCTAGGTGGCTTAAGTCTTACTCTAGATTAATTACTTGGCTTCAATTTGATTTGAGTATATCAACTACCTAAGTCTCGCATTATATTTAGTATTATCTATGGAGGGCAATCAGATTAGCTCCCAAGGGAGTTCATTGAGTACTTCTCAATATTAATTCTCGGTACGTGTGCGCGTGTATATATGTACATATAGTAATGTAATGTCTCAGATTTTTGCACGTTGATGAAATGGTGGGTACAGATATGACGGGTCTTCAACTCGGCATTTTTGTTTTCTTTTCTTTTCTTTTCTAGACATATATATGTTCCATTATTCAGATTTGATCATGCATTCATTTTTTTCCCCTTGGATTTTTCCTGATTGGATTCTACCCGTTTTAAACGTTTTAATGAGGCCAAGAGATCAAAAAGAGTAGAATGCCGATTAGATAGCTAAGTGTGTGTTTGTTAAAATAATTTAAGTTGAAATTTTTAAGTTTGAATTTGTTAATTTTTTTAAAAATTAGTTATATATTTTTTTAACTTTTCAAAAAAAGAAAAAAGATTAAGATAAAAAAATACAGTTTAATTATGGTTAAACTTGTTCTCCAAATGTGAACTTAGAGGTGGGAATTTGGGTCGGGCCAAACGGACCGGCCCGCGGCCCGTAATTTAGGCCCGGTCCGCTGTTCGGCCCGGTAAAAGCCCAGCCCGATACTAAGAGATGGGCTAGGCTCTCATTTTAGGCCTGGCGGGCCAGCCCGGCCCGGTCCGAATATTTTCCAGTGCTTTCCCGTTTAGCACATGACATCTTAACTATTCCTGTTTCGACAATTTCTTCTGAATCAGCATTCAGCACAGCTAGAAGGATAATTGAAGATTGGAAGACCTCATTAACACCTGAGATGGTCGAGATGCTTACATGCCTAAAAGATTGGAAACATGCAGATAAAAGGTTGCAATATACAGTAGAAAATCAAAAGATACTTCAACACTTTAATGAAATGACTATAATCGATGACGATGATATTGACAATGCTCATGCGGCTCCCTCTTCCGGTTGCTGGTACTGATTGATATATTTTTTTCATTGTAAAATTGTAAATATGAATTAAGATTGCACTTTTTTTTCTTTACTGAGCTTTTATCCCAATGGATTTTACTTAGTAAAGTTTTTAATAAGGCAATCATGACATCAATAAAATTTTAAATTTAAATTTTATATTTTATTTTTTGTATCCTTATTTTTTAATAAAATTTATAATTTTTATTATGTGCTTAATTTATTTTTCAATTTAGTAATATTTAATCAAAAATAACTACTAACTACTAAGCAAACACTGATAAATAATTATAATCTTAAACAACTAAAATTAAAAGTTTAATTACAATGTTAAGTTAACTAACTAACTAATATTATAATTATTAAGTATAAACTAAGCAATTATAATATAAATATAAATATAAAAATTAATAAAAATAGTATAATAAATTTTTTTAAACAAAGTATAAATTTTTTTATTTTTTATCTAAGATAAATAATTAAATTATCAAAAATATATAAATTTATTCAAAAATTATAAATAAAAAATAAAATTTTAAAAAATTAGACCCGACCCAGCCCGACCCGCTCTAAACTCGCGGGCCGGGCCGGGCTTATATTTCAAAAATTTGGACCGAGCCGGCAGGCCTGAATTTTTACAATAACCCGATGGGGTTGGGCTGGGCTGGGCGGTCCGAATTCCCAGCACTATGTAAACTTAGAAAGTCAGCATACTTTGATATATATATATATATTTCTTTTTCTGGAGCTGCGTCTACGACTTCCTTTTGCTTTTCTTTTCTTTTCACTTGCGTTTGTGCAAGTTTCTTCTTCTTCCTCTTGGTTTTTTTTTTATTTTTATTTTTTATAAATTATAGTAAATTCAATGGTGGTTTTAATCAGGACATACCGACTCTACCAGCCATGCCTTTCATTTAATATCCCTGTATATATATATATATATATATATATATATCACTTTGTCCCTTAATTACCTTTTAACTGATTATATTACCAAGCGGCAGACTTACGTTTTGTTCATGTTGTACGTGGATCTTGGTAATGGAGAAATACTTATGTCATGCTGAAATAGCCTAAAACGAATTTAGAAATTAATAGAAGAAGAAAAAAAATTCAAAAGACATTTACTAGCAATTCCTTTAAATAAACTTCCAACCCCACCAAGAGGGGTTTAGGGATCTTTTCATTTTATTATTTATATTTAAATATATATATCTTATTTAGTACGGCCAGAACATAGCTAATTAATAAAATGAAAATGAAAGCAAGTGCAGAAAGTTATTCTTGAGCAACCAATGATCATCTTTTGTGACTCGGTTCAGACATCCTGGTGTGCCTATATAATAGGAGTACATGAAGCCCTCTTTCTTTTCCTTTTTTTTTTTTTTTCCTTTTTTAAATGAAGTTTCATATAATTTAAAATGATTTTTTTTTCTTTTTTGACAAATGGGGATTCTTGCTCCTTAATTAATATTTAATACTCCGATAGAGACATATACTAACACATTAGACAATGTTCGAACCATATAATTAATTGGGTGATAGGCAAGTTAATTAGCTAATTAATACATGGGTTAATAATATAATTATATCTCTTCATTTTAACTATTTATTAATTTATCTATCTCTTTGAGAAACTATAAAGAAATCCTTTGAAATTTGAAAACCTATTTCAAATTTATCTCTGGCATATTTTATTGACGAAAAATCAAGTAAAAAAAAAAAGGATAAAGAGACCTTTAATTATACCAAATAATTTTTTTTCTTTCGAAAAAATTTCTATAAAAATAGCAAACATTAAAAAAAAAAACACACACAAATACAATATCTTTCTTTTGAAATTTTATGTCCTGTTATAAGATTTTTCATATTCGTAAATGTGAAAAATAGCTTTCATGATGACATTTCTACCATTTTGCCCCATTTTTCTCTTCACAAAATAAGTGACGCATAAATTGAAATGACTATTTCAAATTAAGAGTGCGTTTGGTGTTCAAGTTAAATTTGAAATAAATGAAAATTTTAAATTAAAATTGGTTAACTTTTTAAAAATTAGTTATAATTTTTATTGATTTTTTCAGAGAAAGATAAAAAAAATCAACCATAAAATACATTTTAGCTCAAAATAAAATGGAATTTCGAGCATGGGCTAAAAAAATACCTTAAATTTATAGTATATAAATGCAAAAGGATACAATTTCAACGAAATCTTTTAATTTGTTATTTTACTATGTTCAACTTTATGTATTCCTCATGGATAACACCATCCCCAGAAAAAAGCAACAAAATCATATGCGCCAAAAAATAAGAATAATAATAAAAAATAAAAACTCTTTGAATTATGTGCGCTCTCCAGAAAGTCCAACAAATTCCCTTTCGTTAATTTATTTAAAACAGAAATATTTGCCACCTCATTTAAAATCAACGTGAACAACATTTATTGCAAAAATGTCACCAGTTAGAAATGTCACTGTCTTTTAACTACAACAGGGACATGAAATGGGAGATAAATAAAGGAATATACAGTCAAATTGAATATATATATATATATAGCTAGTTGAGAAAGGCCTGAACTTGTTAAGGACAAGGAAAAAAAAAAAAAAAAAAACACTCACGACCAACCACAAATCAGGTTACGGAGAATGCAATATGAATCCAAACAGGACAGCACTCCAGAGTTACAAAGGGTCATACTTTCCAAACACAAACATCATTGAAGCAGCAACAGATTACTTCCGGAAGTTTGATTAAAAGTTCAAAAAAAAAAAAAAAACCGAGTCCTAATTAATAGGGCACAAAAGATTCCATGGACCATCCATACCTGCATCTCTTGAATCAAGAAAAAACCAGGAGACTGGACCCCTTTCTTCAAAACATATTCTCAAGCCACTCTGGGATTCTTCAAGTTGATAAGAAAAGTTAATAAACTTTTCAAAAAAAAAAAAAAAAAAAGAAGTAATCGGCTAAAACAAAGTGTACGTCTCCTCCAGTCATTGACATCTAGACTCGTGGTTTCCAGTTTCACTAAGTTCCAAAACACACATATTTCTTTCTGTATCCAGACTAGTAACTAAGCCCGACAACAATATCAAAAACAAAAACAACAACAACAACAACAACGGCAACAACAACGAGCATCTCAAAACAGACATGGGCTTGGATTTGGTAGACGAGCGTTAGAGTCTACAACAACAATACAACAATAGATGGGTAGGTTTTAATACAAGTCATGCAAACAGTTTACAAGAAATTGAAACTGGTGTAGAATGCTTTGCAGCTACCCTAATTCAGGTACAACAGCTTTTTCTCTCTCTTACTCGCTCCCTAGCTTTTACATTAACATTGCCATGTCCGCCCTATTGAGAGAAACGATGATATAGCTACCATCCGGTTATTAGAAATTTTTAGTGCATTCTCACCATTATCTTCTTATTATTTTATTGTTAAATATAAGTTTGATATTCTAACTAGGTTGCTGTGACATTTTCTTCAAATTTTTTCTTTTATAAATATATATATATTTTTTTAGAAAGTCTTTTACAAATATTTTAGTTCACAATAAAAATGCGATCTTTAAAATATTATTATTAAAAAAAAAAAAAAAAAAAAGATTCGTGGGTATGGCATTTTAATTCAACAGAACCGAGGCCCAGCCCAAAACCCAAGATACAGAAAGTAGGCCAAGCCCATTTGGAGGAGGCGGCGGCAGCGGCGCGGCAGTCTCTCTCTAAGCCTGAACTGTGAAGAGAAGGCCCTTGGCTTCGGCTTCGCTGGTCCAATGATCCAAGAAGAAGAAGAAGAAGAAGAAGTGAACTGAACTGAAGAAGAACAGAAGAAGAAGAAGAAGAAGAAGAAGATGCGGGCGGTGTTAAAGGGAGAGCCACTGGTACGGAAGCTGGCGGTGGTGTCGGTGTACGCCATTCTTCCAGGCTCCATGGTCGCCTCTCTCTTCTACTCTCCTCCTCATTTCCCCACCACCACCACCTCCTCCTCCTCCTCCACCGCCCCCCACCATTCCCCTTATTCCACCACCAAATAAATAGCTCTCTCCTTTGTCCTTTCCTTCCCTACGGTAATTACCCGCCTTTTTTTTTTTTTTTTTGCTTTTTTTAATTTGCTCGATTGAAATTCAACAAGCCTAGGGCTCATTTTTCTCATTTCTGTTGCTGATTTAATTTTTAATTATCTTCTTATCTGTACCTCATGACTTTCCCACAAAGTTTATCCCCTTTTCAGATTTCTTTTCCGCCCCTTGCATTGTCAGATTTGGTTGCACATATATGTTTGATTATCGATTCGAAGCTGGTGATTTTACTTTTCTTTTTTTAAAATTTATCTCTGTGTAGATTGCAATTTGCGTATACCTTTATTACCTAGCAATTTATTAATCTACAACAGCTGAATGTTCTGTTGCCAGAATCCTCTCCGGTTTGGCTTCTCAGTGAAAATGGGAATCTCAGAAATCTCAGAACCATGCTATTCTTGTTGAACAACTCACTTGGTCATCTGTACACTCACACACACACACACATATATATTGGTATATGCCTATGGCTTCGCTGACAGACTTGGGATAACTGGGTGTAAATAATGCAGTAGGGCACATAATTTAGGCAGTTACAGACTTGCAGTATGTTCAAAAATCCAATCTTTTGATATTTCTCAAAACTTTTAAGAGGTGTGCAACAAATAAATTTGTTTTTCACCATGGTTCGTTGTTTATCTTTTTTCTTGCAGCGGCATGTGGACGGCATTGGTTATGGATGTTAAGCCCTCTTTTGAGTTTTTGGTATGTAGTAAATCTTGTGGTCATATGTACTAGCAAGTTGGAATTGTTATTTAAAGAATTTTTTACCTGGAAATATTTTTCAATAAAAAAAGATTGTGTCACTGATTCTGATTTCTGTGTTGAGATGCACCTCCTCGCATATCGCTTTGAGTTTCTTGGGTTGTAGCAATCATTAGTGCTTTGCCTCTGTCCTCAGATTCCTCTCGTTTTCACAGTGATTTACTTTCAGCTTTTTACAGTAAAAAAGTAGTCTGAATCTTCAAAAAGTGATATACATATAGCTGTTGGCCATATATACTGTGTCTGTGTGAGTTGGGAAATTCGGCGCAATATTCTTCTTCCATTTACCGAGAGAGAAAGAGAGAGAGAGAGAGAGAATAGAATAAGAGGAAAGGGAATGAACGTTATCCCTTTTGTGTGTTTGAGGGAACTGGGAAGCAGTGAATTTGCTCAATTTTCGTGCTGAGAGATTAAAAATTGCAGATAAAGCCTACCGACTTGTAAATTGACACTGAAATTCAAGACTCTGTGATTGTTGCTTTGTTGCGTGAACAATCATGGCTGTCTGAAACTACTTATCCAATTTGGATATTGATTTGGTTTGAGGTTTATCGGGGATGATTGAAACATCTTAGTAGCTAGAAGAAAAGGATAGCAAAAGCTTTTCCCGTGGTATTGGCGAGCCAAAACTGTGAAAATGGCGTTAGGCTAGCAATACAAGCTTCTCCTGAGGCTTTGCATGATTTCATTCATTAGGAAGCAGACAACGAGTGTTTTGGGATGTTTTAATTACTTGGAATCAGGATAGCTTAGAAAAGTGGACAGTTGACAAAGAAGTAAACGTTAAAAATATTGATGTGAAAAGGGCAGAAAGCGTGTTACGGCAAAATTAGAAAGAAAAAGAAAGGGAAAAAAGAAAAAGAAAAAGCAAGCAATGGAGGAGGGAGGGGATATGGTTGATGATGCTGCAGCTGCTGCTGCTACTGCCTCTGCTTTTTAACTCTGTTCTCGATGAACACTTTGAGATTGTAAAGATTGAGGAAGGGAATCTAAAAACACAGATGATTTTCTTTTTTCATGTCTATCCACGTCGTACCTGTTCTTCTTTTTCTGTCGTGTAGTTACACGGTTGTAAAGGTGTTTGCCATGAATGATTAACCATCGTAGATGGTTTGCACTCCTTTTGCCTTTATCAGATATAATCTCAACCATGCATGTCAGCCCACCCGTGACTCTCAATTTTCATCTGTAACATTCTACGTTCATCAACAACTCATTTGTGTATATATATATATATGTGTGTGTATTTATTTATATAATTCCACTCATACAATTTGAATTTCGCATGTCTCATAGCCGACTGTCGAAACTACTAATGGACACCATTCAATGGGCCATCGCCATGTCATAAAAGTTGTAAAAAAAAAAAAACTGATTCAGAGTCTGGACATACGGACATGAAGCGATGCTTTTTTGTTTGCGCTGAAAGATAAATGACATACTTTCTACGTACACATATATGTATAAACTCATTATCTTTTGTATATTTGGCTTAGATCTCTTGAAAGTCGAAAGTATATCTTTGTGCTGGGTTATAAAGTTCCCAAAAGTATAGTGACAGTACTTCCAAAAATATATGTATATACATAGTGACAGTGGACTTAAGATTGGGTAATCCGATAAATTATATTTCTCGAGAAAAGTAGTGCCAACCAATGCATATAGGATATACATATATATATATATATATATATATTCATATTCACTAGTTAGAGAAAAAGTCTGCATGCATCTGATCAAGTATTATCTCACCATGAATTGGAAAAGCTTAAAAGTTCTAGTAGGTGAGAGGGAATATAGCTAGAACATATGGTGGACAACAATAGCTACGAACGTACGGTACATATACATTAGAGACGTTAAGGGACCAGTTAATTAATAGCTTATACATATAGATTATATATATTTATACAAGAAATTCAGAAATAATAGAAAAAAAAAAAAGATAGGAGATATTCTCTCTCTCTCTCACTCTCTGTGTCTGCTCTAAGCATCGAGAGGCCAGGATTCTCCTCCAGGGAGTTTGGTAAGAGAAGGATCTAACATAGTCTGAAAGGAGGGCCTGTTAAAAGTAAGTGAAGTGGACATGTCATGAAGCTGAGCATTAGCAGCGGCGGCAGATGAAAACCCCAAATAATGATCATTATGATCATCCATCTGATGATGATGATCGAAAAACAAGGGCGGTGGTGGTGGGTTTTGGTTTTGGATTTGACTTTGAGGATGATAGTGAAATGGGTTCGGCAAAGGCAGATTAGGCGGTATTGGTTGGAAATGGGAAAAGTTGACCTCTGTCTTGCATTGTTTTGGAACAGTAGTAGGCTGTTGTTGTTGGTCCTTGGAAGTGCAATCTTGATGTGAGAGGAGGAGGGACTTGAACAGCATCGACTGGAATGCTGATGGTGATGTGTTGTTGTTTGTTGCGCTACTAGTTGTGGTGGTGGTCGTGGTGGTGGTGGTGGTGGTGCAGCTGGTGGTTGTGGCTGTGGCGGTGGCGGTGGGTGAAAACGAGGGCGGGATTAAGCAGCCACTTATCGGGAAGAGGGCGTTGTTGTTGTTGTTCATAATCAGATTAAGGCTCTTGAGGTGGTCATGATCTTGTTGGAGATTGTTGAGGAACAATGGGGGGTTATGGAGGCCTTGCATTTGGTGGCATTGAGTTTGGTATTCGAACACTGAATTACTAGTATTTTTTGTACTACTACCACTACTACTACTACTAGTATTAGTATTAGGAGTAGTTCTAGTTGTGGGGTTGGTGGTTGTTTCCATGAGAGCAGGCAATGCTTCAAGGAGGTAGCTGCTCTGCCTTCCTTGGAAGAGTGGACTTTTCTTGTCCCCAGTTTTGTGATGTATTCTGCATATCACCCACTCCTCCTGCCAATATCCATTACGTGTATTTTATTAATAAATATGTTGAAAATCATATTCATATTCGTATATTAAACAAAAGTGTAATTAAATTTTACAGTTTTCAGTAACTTTTTTTTTTTTTTTTTTTGTCAAAGCGCAAAACCGATTTGACGTGATCTAGTTAAATCAATCACATCACGATTCATATCAAAACCACTATTCCCTCCTCCCAAGGGAGGGAGAGGGGGGATTGTGGTTATCAATCAAATAATTAAAATCCGGAGAGGTGAAAATGGTCTAGTCGGCAGAGTACTCTCAATACAGACACAACACACACGCACACACGACATGCTGTGTCATGGCGGGGGGATAATAAGTCAACCCAGAAGGCGACAAAAAGAAGAAGTAAAGATAGCTTGATTCTCACGTCGCACGTGCGACCAAGTGAGAGTATGAGGGAGTGAGTGGGGCCCAAAGAAGAGAGAGGGGGGGGGGGTGGCGGGTTGGGGGTACCTTGCACGTGTGACGGCAGGAGAAGTCACCATCAAGGCGGTATTCATGCATGACCCACTTGGTCTTCTCACCCCGTGGGGCTCTGCCTTTGTAGAAGACGAGAGTCTTCTTCATGCCGAGTAGGGCTCCACTCGATGCACTGAACACCTCTCTGTCTTTCCCCGTCGCCTTCCAATACCCAGCTCCCGTTGCCCTGTTCGTCCTCAACCCCGTTGGGTACTTCCTGTCCCTTAAGCTGAAGAAGTACCACTCTCTCTCTCCCATCTTCGCTATGTCTTTATATATTTATATATATATATATATATATAAACAACAGTTGTCACATATTCAGATATTTTTATTTATTTGTCATGCACAAGTTTCATAATGATAAAACTTCATAACCAAAATTTAAATTAAAAAAAAAAACAAAAACAAAAACAAAAACCTTCATAACCAAATCATGTGTCACGCCACAAAAGCGACGACAAACAACATTAACACCAATCTCCCTCCCTCTCTCTCTCTCTCTCTCTCTATCTATATATATATATATATATATAGATAGATAGATAGATGTGTGTTGCCCACTATTTTGTCAGGGGTTGAGCTTCATTTTAGTGAGAGGAAGAGATTTTCCAAATGTTAGAAATTGAATGGTTGGGGCTGATTAACAGGAATGCGTGGTTCATACTCCAATTGTTACGCACACACACACACACACGCATGTATTTTAAAAAGAAAACAAAGGAAAAGAAACTGACAAGGACATATTTATGACTACAAGCGTATACTCAAACTGAGAGAATCTAGCAACTATTAATCCAAACAGGGCAAAGTTTTTCTAGCTACTAGTGGTCCTTGTAAAGTTATAACTGCTCTTCTTCACAAGTCTAAAAGATTCTTCCTTACACTTGCGGATACATATTTATAACTAATAATCAAATTAGTTAATAATGAACCACTGGCTACATCCTGCCATGTATGCATATATACATATATTACATATTTACTTATCCATACACAAAATGAATATATGTCCGTGGTAGCATGACAAAATGAGATGAACAACGTATCAAAAAAATATTTTTTGTTTTCCTTCTTTTTTTTCTTTTCTTTTTTTTTTTTTAAGTTGGGTTTTTGGAGTAATAATTGTGACTCTATTGCAAACTAAAAAAAAAAAATGTATATTATCAAACTAAGAAAGAAGAAAAAAAACATGAAAAACGTAGCGACAGCTTGCTGACTCTTCAGACATGAATAGAGCTAATCAAGCAGCTCCTCTAATCTCATTTCAAAATGTTAGCATTATTGAGGGGAAAAAAAAAAAAAAAGAGAAGAAGAACAGGAGAATAATCCTACGAGACCAAAAAAAAAAAAAAAAGAAGGAAACCTGGGAGCTCCCAAGGCTCGCATCTGTTAAGGTCAACCTCAGCAATGTCGACACCGGAGAAAGAGCCATTGAAGACCTTGGAAGCCAAGTAAAAGGTAATGAGCTCCTCATCAGTTGGGTGAAACCTGAACCCCGGTGGCAATCCCTGCTCGTTTACGTCTTCCCTACTCAGCTCTCTCAGTATCTCTTCGATTGCCAGCATATTTTCCTTTTCTCTTTTCTTTTCTTTTTCTTTTTCTTTTTCTTTTTCTTTTCTTCTCTCTTCTTTTCTCAAGGGCAAGCTAGCTTACAAGGATGCAAAAGGGTAGTGGTTTTATGCTCAAATATATAGCAAGTTGGAGTAAGCGCTGAAAACGAACTATAGTACTACTAGAGTATGGAGAGCATACACACACACACACACACACACCTAAAAAAATTTAATATGTTCTGCTATTGTTTTAAGTGGTCGAGAGGCATACAGAGAGAAGACAATTTTTTTTCTTTTTTCTTTTTTTTTTTTTTTTTTGCTTTTTGTTTTTGGGTTAGTATTATAATGTGGGGGCCTACTGACCAAGCACACAGCAAAGGCTTCCAAAACTGGCAAAAACAGTTTTTTTTTTTTTTTTCTTTTTTCAAACGGAAGAAAAAAAAAATAAGAGGAGATCATCAAAACTTAAAAGGAGAGATTAGAAAAGAGGGGAAGGTGTGTTGTAGTAAATGCAAAAGTTGATTTTTGCAGAGATGTATGCGTGCGTGTGTGAGCATATTAATATATCTTGATTCTTGAGACTCTAGAGAGAGAGAGAGAGAGAGAGAGAGAGAGGGATATGAAAAAAAAATGTCAGGTATTTTTCAGATATAGGGATGACATTAGTGTTGCCTCTCTACAGTTATATCACAGTTACCCAACCCTTATTCCATTTTTCTGTTTTTCGTCCATATTTAGTACACTTATTCTACAATAAACACCTGACGTATTTTGATTAATCACTATTAAAAGTGTATTTTCCTTCTTTCATAATCAGCCTTCCTCAGATTAATTTTTAGTAAATTTAATTATTTTGTAATAAAGGCCATTCATTCGTATATGCATGCATTTCATTATTGATCAGCTCTTTTTGTACTCCCCCTTTCGTTTATTTTTCCCCTTTCAAGTTCCAACTCTCTCTCTCTCTCTTTTGTCTTTTCTTAGACTAGCTCATGAATAGTTAATAATTCACTAAGAAATACTCTCCAATTTAGATGTTGATGGTGTAATGTTCCCGCGTCAGAGACCATCTATCCACTGGAGAACGAGACCATCTATCCACTGGAGAACGAGACGCGTGAGAACTAATAGACTCTTTTACCTGTTCACTAGAGAATATCTGACCAACGATGAGAGACCCAATCAGACAAGAAAAGTCGATCCGCGATTACAAACGGAATCGCTTCTTGGGTTATCAAGTTGACCTACTAGCACCTCTGTTAGGTTTATGATCCTCAATTACCTCTCCTCTGAGAATTTCGGTAGATCACCATCAGGCTCTAAGGTATTGGTTCGAGCAATACTTTTCCGAGCACAACTAAGTCCCTTTCGGAATGGTTGGCCCGTATTGCCTTTGATATATCGTCTCGTACCGGCTGACAACCGTACTATGACAGGACGTGCCACATCGACTAGTCTGTACCACCTCACACCTGACATTCAGTACTTGTCCTTATCTTTACTCTGTCGCTACCCTCTACTACCTGACCGAACTGACACAATACTGGCTACCTGCACCAGTACTAATGACATGTACTCGTGTCCCCTCATCACCTAAATGGTAGGGCACGTGGCATCTGTCTAGTGGATGTCAAGTATCCGTACACTCGGAGCATGTCTACCTACCGGAACCACTCGGAATATGACCTATTAGGGTCACATGAGGACCCGAACCTGTGGGAAACACTTATAAATAGAGAAGTACCTCACTCCCTCAAATGTGGATTGATTTTCTTTGTCAAAACTCTGCTTATTCGCTTACTCATCAGTGTCCCTTACTGACTTAAATATCAGAGTGTATTTAGTAGACACCTCATTGGTATTCCTCTTACTCCGAAGTTTTTCACTTTTACAGGTAATTAGACGGAGCATGATACTACAAGACTAATCATATTAAGTAATCCCATTTGATGTTGTGTCAAAGATTTTTAGCATCAACATTAGATATTACATATTTATTTGTTTATTGAATAAATGATACTTCCAAGCAAATGACAAAATAACAGTTGTACATATGAAGCGGTAAAAAAAAGTCATAAAAGTATGATATTCCCATTCCTTCACAATGTAACAATACATGTATTTTACTCATCACATGATGTAACATATTATCAAATGCTTCTAATGAAAATAATAATAATAATAATAATAATATCAAATGCCATCAACCAAGCAGTGATTGCGTATATATGCATCCGATACATAAAATAATAAAGAATTAAATATGTGTCTGGCATTGGCGTAGAAGGAAAATAATGAAAATATTTGATTTTTTTTTTAATATAAAAATCTGTTACTAATCACCAAAAAAACACATCATTACAGGTGTGGTAGTAGACAAATGTTGTGGTATAAACGAATAAAACTAGATCCCACATTGTAGTTGTGCGGAAATTTCAAAGCAATCATAATGTTTGGGAAGCAATTGGCTCCATTAGCCAAGCTGACATCGCGACCAAACAGGGTCACTGGCTAGATTCTCGCAGTCATTCAGTGTCTCCACGACAAGCTGCAATCCACTCTACTCCGCTTGCCAAATGGGGTCCGCTGATTGATTAGGCCCGGGCCGGGGCCGAGAAAATGCTCACCCTTGAGCCGTTGGTCCCTGGACAGGTCCTTTTATTATTATTATTATTATTATTATTATTATTATTATTATTATTATAATTTTAGCAGGACATACTTTCCGACCCCATGTGTTTCCCCTAGCGGGATCCGCTCAACCATTGAGTGTCTGAGGCATCTCCCGTAATTGTGAGATCACGTTATACCGACCCATCAAGTTAGATCCTATCACTATCCACACAAGCTCTTCACCTATTCACACAAAAAAATAAAAAATAAAAAATAAAAAAAACTCTTCACCTTTCATAGGTATAGACATTTTTTGTTATAGTATTTTTGTTTTTGTATATATTGAAGGGTTATTAACAGACATCGTACTGGTATCTCTTTTATTATGAGGTTTTCTTTCTTGGTTTGTAGGATAGCACGATCTTGATATCTTGTGTATTCACAAGCAGTGGTTTGTCCATATTTAAAGATCAAAAGATACTAGTTTTTTTATCATAGAAATTTGTCTTTTTTTTTTTGATAAAAGTACAATTTTTCGGTTGAAAATCAAAAAGTGATCAATAGACAAAAGTTAACTCAAATCTACTAATTTTGATAAAATGTAAACCACATCGAACGATTTCAAAATTATGTTGTACCAAAAAAGAAAATTTACCATAGATGAAGGATTAATAAGAAAAAAAAAAAAGGAAAAAGAAAATAATTATGTCGACCATGTATATATATGAAGATATTTTGGGAGCATTTGGTCCCAAAACATTTTGGCTTGTATCTTGAAACGGGCTTTTGTAGAGGGGCAGGCAGGGGAAAATTGTGTGCGCAATAAAAACTGCGTCGGCGTTGCACGTGCATTATAATCATTATTATTATTATTATTGTTAATTATTATATATTATTGCTCATAAAACAAAAAAACAAAAAACAAAAAAGAAAAAAGAAAAATATTTTTTTCTCATTATTATTAGTAGGCTTATAAATTTCCATATTATTTTGGAGATCAGCAGAGTAAAAAGCGTCTGTGATCTAGATGTTAGTGAGAGGGGGTGGCGGGCCAGACAAGTAATGTTGTTATTTTACGTTAATAACGACCACTTAAGCTTACATAAGCCTACCCTCCTCTACTCACTCCCATTAGCTTTTACTAATTACCACACCTACAAATTATTATCCAATTCTTTTTTTTTTTTTTTTTTTTGAGGTAAGCACACTGTTTTTCGTTTTTCTAAAAAAACTTCAAAATGGTAATAATTATTAAAAAAAAAAAAACGTAGGCCTGGAACTAGTCTAGGGCCTCCTACAGGTGGGGTGGACATGTGAAACGGGGATTTTGATCCTCCCACAGACAAAACAATTGTGTTTATGGGGTCGGTCGTACATACCCTCTCCCCTGTCCTCTCTTTAGCCTCATTGATTTTTTTTTTTAAACCTCGATATTTGCACCCCCCCCCCCCCCCCCCAAACCAATAATACCACTGCGCAAACCGCCCATTTTCAATCTTCCTTTACTTTTTTTTAATTCATTATTTTATTTTTCTAATTTTGGTTTCTTCTTCTTCTTCTCTCTTTGCCTTCCGTGGGATACAGAAAAAACTTATTAAATGCTTTTTTTCTTTTTTCTTTTTTCTTTATTTGGCGCAGCAGATAATTTGGGAATGAGGACATGAGACGAGTACCTTTACAAAGGGGCACCAAACGTTTCCTTCTGAGTCCTGACATATTGGCTGGGCATGACACCCCTCACCCACCCGCAATCTCAACTCTCAACACCAATTTAACAAAAAAAAAAAAAAAAAGAAAAGAGAAAAAAAGCACATTCCTTTTGTTTATTTATTATTAACTAACAAAATTAGCTATATAATTAGCTCGTTGTTATTCAAAGTTTACTAATCATATATATTCAATCAAAACTAGTTTATAAAAATTTCACTTTTTCTGAAAAAAATAAAAGAAAAGAAAAGAAAAGAAAAAGGTGTTTTACTCTATTAAATATTAATAGACACATTTAGACAGAGTTAAGAAATCAAGAAACCGAAGCTCACTCTCATTTCTCAAACCCCCAGCATAGAATTTAATTAGTTAATTTCATTAATGACACTTATAAGAATTTTATTATTAAAAATAGTATCACTTTTTTTCCTTTCATTACTAGCACTTAATGTGGGGTCCAGCAACATTCAATGTATATCAAATTACGAGTTTACCCCCATCTCCTACAAGCTCAAATATCCCTCTCCCTCGCACGGCCCAAAAAATTTTTTCAAACCAACATCTACAGTGTTTTAGAGAGAGAAAATTAAAATCTAGAGAAAGAGAGTTACCACCCACCGGAATTTTTTTTTCACTTTTCTGCCTAGCCCCCCACCCATTTTGAAACTCAAATATTCATATAATAGAGAGAAACTTCCATACAAAGAGATAAACTTTCATTTAGAGAGAGAACTTCCATCGAAGGTTTTTTTTTTAATCTAACATTTTTTGTCATTTTTGAGTAAAGGTCATTCCTGTTATGACCACCCGGTCATAATAGTTATGACCTATGTTTAAAAAAAAATTTAAAATATAACATTTTTGACCATTTTTTAATGCAGGTTATAACAGTTATGACCACCCTGTTATGACCACCCTGTTATGACCACCGGTCATAACGTTATGACCACCCGGTCATAACAGTTATGACCACCCGGTCATAACAGGGTGATTATAACTGTCATAATAGGGTGATCATAACTGTTATGACCAGATGATCATAACAGAGTGGTCATAACTGTTATGTCCGGGTGGCCATAACTGTTATGCCCGGATAGTCATAACGGTTATGACCGGGTGTTATGACCAGATGATCATAACAGAGTGGTCATAACTGTTATGCCCGGGTGGCCATAACTGTTATGCCCGGATAGTCATAACGGTTATGACCGGGTAGTCATAACAACGTGGTCATAACGATTATGATCGGGTGATCATAACAGTTATGATCGGGTGGTTATGACCGGGTGGTCATAACGGTTATGACTGAATAGTCATAACAATGTGGTCATAACGGTTATGACTGGGTGGTCATGACTGTTATGACCTGTACTAAAAAATGACTAAAAATATTATATTTTTTTAAATTTTTTTTTTTAAAATAGGTCATAAAAGAAATGATTTTTACTCAAATATGGTCAAAAATGTTAGATTTAAAAAAAAAACTTTCAATGGAAGTTTCTCTCTCTAAATGGAAGTTTCTCTCTTTAGATGAAAGTTTCTCTCTATTATATGAAGATTTTGGTTTCAAAATGGGTGGGGGGACTAGGCGAAAAAGTGAAAAAAAAAAATAAGATTCCGGTAAGTGGTAACTCTTTCTCTCTCTAGATTTCAGTTCTCTCTCTCTAAAACACTGTAGATGTTGGTTTGAAAAAAATTTTTGGGCCATGCGAGGGAGAGGGATATTTGAGCTTGTATGAGATGAGAATAAAGCTGTAATTTGATATACATTAAATTCTACTAGGTCCCACATTAAGTGCTAGTAATGAAGGGAAAAAAAAGTGATACTATTTTTAATAATAAAATTTCTACAGATGCTATTAATAAAATTAACCCTAATAATTAACTGCATGACTTATGCCTAATATAATACACCTGTGTCAACATGAGATTCTTATTTTCATTTTTATTTTTCTAAATCATATTACATAGATAATTCTTACAAAAGATAATTGATACATCTGAAAATCTAAAAAAAAAAACAAAAAACACACACACAAACAAACAAACGGGGTCGGATTGCCAATTGCCATACACATACATATTGGCAAATCAATGGACCAGTGACCTTGGCTTGGACCGTAGCCTCTTGTACTGCGTCGTTCATCCTACCAACACAGGAAAAATACAACAATTCATAGGCCCCAATTGGACTTTCATTTTATTAAAACTCATAAGATACCGTCTAACTACGATTTACATACATCTTATTTATTGGCTATTGGATTATTAAAAAAACAAATTCCGTATGAGCACCAATAAAAATAGTAGAAATTTCAAAGGATGAGGTTGTTTTGAAACCTCATCCAACAGGCGAAATTGGGAAAGCACGTACGTCCAAAAATTCATATATATATATATATATATATATATATATTTAAAGTGTTGTGTAGTCTTATTCCGTTGTCCACATGTTTCTTGGAAATTTCAGCAAGTTTGGGAGGGGAGCGAGAATTATAAATTGCAGTTCCGGCTAGTGGGGCAAGTCTATAAATATGGGAAAGTTGGTAGGTCAGTGGTCAATAAAAGATTGCGTATATATTATTGATAATAAAGGAGAGGAGAGGAGACGAGAGGTCTTCTTCTGTTCTGGGACGGCCCTGCCACCACCGACCTAACAACTCTTTACCACTTCCCTACAACGTCTAAAACTATATAGACATATATATATATATATATATATATATTGTGTGTGTGTGTGAGGCACACGTGTGGTGAGAAGGGCCGAGGGACAAAGACCGAGTCCGTCTCGCATTATTGAAAATCACACCAATATATACAAGGCTACCATTTGGCTGTATAATCATTTTTTCTTGCCAAAGTTTCTTTTCATAAATTTTATAATATATAGCAACCTAATTTTTTGTCTCCTCTCCATGCATATGCCATAAGTACTTACACGTTTACATTCACATATATATACGTATATATATGTGCATACATAGATATATATGTATGTTAGACACGATAGCTTCAAACTTACGAAATGCAACTCCTAGAGGTCAATATATAATTATATAACTATCTATCACACCCATATAATCTTTTTAATTATGAGCTACTCAAGTACCGTCTGCAACACAGCAACATTAATAACTACATGTCAATAACTTTATTTCCTACCATAAGTATAAACTTATATATATATATATATATATCGTGTTTCAATCTCTTCTCTTTATCTCAATCTTTTTTTCTTTTTTTGGTTATGGTGTAAAAAAAAAGGTGAAATTGATGAATATTACATCATCTTACATAAACTGGTGATATAGAGCCTCATGTGTTTGCATGGATAAAGGATCGAACCTGCAACACAGTTATCATCATGATTAGTCACAAACAAGCTCTAGAACCAACCAACTAACCAACCGCACGATCAGACCAACATCATCGTAGGATTGTAGAGGGGGGGCTGCTCTGCACATTATTGTATATCCCTTTATTATATTATTATTTATTTTACATTAAACTTAAATTAAATTAGGAGAATGATAGGCACACGTGCGAGAACTGGCCTTCATAGGTTGGTGAGTGATAAGACTACTCGCTCACTCAGGGCTGCTTTAGGGGCCCTATATATCTATATATATGTGTGTGTAGAGAGAGAGAGAGACTGAAAGAGTACTAGATCTACTTCTGGTCTCTAGCTAGCTTACAAGACTAAAAATACAGAAATATAGGATAATAATAACAGAGGTTTAGGTGGAGTGAAGGGGGCTTTGAAATTTTGGTTATATCATTCAATATAAAAGGCTACATATATATATATAGCTAGGTGAGGACTGAAGACTACTGAGGAGGACTCTGAGGACCAGTAAGCAGGACCAGCTAGCACAGCCGAATTCATCAGTTGCGAAATTGATTTTGGTGATATATATATATATATATATATATTCACTGGTGATCATTAATTAATATAACT
Source organism: Ficus hispida (assembly GCA_025413025.1). Taxonomy (NCBI): domain Eukaryota; kingdom Viridiplantae; phylum Streptophyta; class Magnoliopsida; order Rosales; family Moraceae; genus Ficus; species Ficus hispida. Next base: position 409,770 of record CM046367.1, read on the forward strand.
AGTAGTGAAGCAGCAGCAGGCTGCAATTTTCTCCAAAAAAAAAAAAAAAACCTTCAAAAAGAGGGGAGAAATCCACAGAGAAAGCATGTATCATGTGATCATGAAATGATAAATGATATCATATGATATCACACACGCGCGCGCGCTCGCATTGGCAGCGAATCCAACACAAAGGATCATCAACTGTCGTGTCTCTCTCTCAGTCTCTCTCTCTCTCTCTGATGTCCGATCTCTGCATATATTATACATACATATATAAATATATCTAATGTATATGCTGTTAATAATTCGATATCCTCAAACCCACCAATGATCTGCTGACAGTTTGCTTTTTCTCCACGGTTGCAAATTGTAATATATATGCTGCCTCTCTCGTTTTCAAAATTCATCGACGCACCGCCTTTTTACGACTTTAATTACCTCAGCTATGTACTAATAAATTAATTGAGTTTAATTATTTGATCTCGTAATTGTGTCTGTTTATATATATATTTTTTAAGAAGTCTGATTATATTGTATTGATCCATGATAAGTGCACTCTTCGCATCATGAGGAGCATTATACGTGGAATTTTGCATGTGTTTATACTAGGAGTGTTCACGAAATTCATCAATTCGCTCAATCTAGTCCAATCAATTAGATTAAATTAGATTAAGAGACTAATAGATTGGTTACAGATTAGGATTTTCTTAAATCGAATCTTTTGGATTGGATTACGGATTGAGCATTTTTTCGATCCGTGTAATCCATTGATCCGTCAATATCTATTGAATTACTTTGATGTAGTATTAGTTAAGTTAATTAGTATAGATATTTTATTTTGAGTTTATTCCAAATTTGGTTGTTGTTATGTACTTTAAATTAGAATTTAGCTAATAATTGAAGACTTGAAGTTAAGGTTTCATTTGGTGTTATAGTTTGAGTTGAAATTTTTAAGTTTGAGTTAGTTGACTTTTTTAAAAACTAGTTATAATTTTTGTTGACTTTTTAGAAGAAGACAAAAAACTGAGATGAAAAATTTGGGATTAAGATGGTTTACCAAATAGAGGCTAATTGTGTTGTAATTTTATTGAACTATTTCATATTTAAGTATTATATTTTTATATTTGAGTTCCTAGAATTTTTCGGATTGAATTCGTGAATCCAATTCGTGTAAACCAATGTTTATAGATTAGATTGAAAGCTTCACATACTGGTTTATGGATTCGAAAAATCCCAATCTAAATGTCACATATTAGTTTATGAATTGAGATCTAATCCGTAATAGCCAATCCGTGAACATATACAATCTATGGCCATGGTCAGGTCGAGTTTGCATTGAGGAAATTAGAATTTTTTATTTTATTTTATTAAGGCACTATTTAATTATAATAAAAATTTTATTAAATTTGTTGTAGCTATTCTCAATTAAATTAAAGTTAGTGAAAAGCATATGTATTAACTGTAATCAAAACATGTCCTGGACTTTTTACCAAGTTCCGAATTACCATATCTAATATTTACAATTTTACATTTGCCAATGATAATGATCAATATTGTATGTGGAGTTTAATAGTACAAAGAATTTTTGAAAGTGAACGAGTATTCATTACTTATTAAAATATATAACAAAAATTCTAGAACATAATTTTTCAAAAGAGTTAAGACACAGCATCAAATGTGTATTTTATTATTATTATTTTTTTGGTAGAACAAAATGTGTATTCAATGTGTCGAAAAGATAATGTTTAAAAACAGATGACAGATGAAACAAATAAGTTAATGTAAATGATATCTTTCACTTTTCTCTTTTCAGGATGTTTTTTATGTTGTGAAAAATGAAACTCTTTTAGCAGATTATTTAAATATTTTTAGAGCGAAGGAGCAGAAAAACAACTTAAGTTATAAGAAATGCAGAAATTGTGCCAAACATGCAACAATTAAGTCCAAGATAAGAGCACATTTGATTGAGTCAAACATTGAATGGGTAAATAATAATGCTACTACGTACAATCGAATTTCAATTAAATTTTACCTTTTCTGCTCGAGGCTATCTGAAGGACTACACCTTTTCTGCTCTTTCTATATTTACCGATGCATATGGACATTACACGTGTCATAAACAGACCTCATAGCCGGAACCTTTTCGTGATGGCAAAACAGGGTCGTAGCAATTAGGAAGAGCATAGACAAGCTTATTTCAGGGGCATTTCAAATAATATCAAAAAAAAAAAAAAGAAAAACTTCTGCCAAAAATACTGGTGTTAAGGGACACTATGGTAAATCTAGTTTTATTTATCTATTAAAAGAAGCAAACTCACTCAATTATATCTGGGGACTTTTTCCATGCCGAAGAGATAATGGGCAAGTTATGAATCCCAATCAAAAAGCTTGTTGGAAGAAAAGACAATCCTTTTTAACCGAATGTGGCATTTACGCCCACACAATCAAAACCTATATTTGATTGCGTAGTCCTTCAATTTTGTGAAGGATTCCTTTGTTTAACAATTAAGGCCCTTACGACAAAATTAAATTTAAACACCCCAAAAAAAAAATTAATAAAAATAAAAATAAAAAACTGATATTGCAAAAAATCTGTAATAATAACAATAACAATAATAACTCAAAGAGGATAATATTTAGACTGATTCAATCTGAACGACCCTTTAGTATGACTAGGTATAACACAAATAAACAAGTACATAATTTTTATCAAATGCAATCTAAACTCAGTTGCCTGTGGGGAGCGAGAGACTCAACGTATCTTGTGTTGCAGCGTGGAGTGCTTCCCTTTAATAAATAATAATAAATAATAATAAAATAATAATAAAAAAGGTTTTTAGGTTGTCTTGAATATCGATTTGGAGTCCTCGGCCCTCTCGTTTTGTTTGGGCTCGTGTTTTGAGCCTTTATTTGCCCTCCGTGTGTGGAAGCTGTTGCTCTTAATTTGTCTGTTGTTGGGTTTTATAAAATTCTCTTTCAATAAAAAGAAAAATAAAATAAAAAAACACACACACACACACACACATTGTAAATCCATGGCTTTGAAAAATTAAAAAGTAACATCAATGGTTTATGACGCCTTTGGTAGAAACAACAATAAAATTTTTCATAATACCAAAAAAAAAAAAAAAAAAAGCGAGGAACTTTGTTCGATTAGAAGCATCTCTTCCTTGTCTCCTGCCTCATCGCCGCATCTTTTGTCCCCTCCGTCGCTGATTTCATCGACATTCACTTAGGCAACGTCATCACTTTCTTTTGCCTCATCGCTATTAATAGGCATGGTTGGTTCCGTCTGTCGCTGATCTCTTTTCCACCCTCCACATGCTTGTGAAGTTCCATCACTGACTTTGATTTGTTAAAAATTCTTAAATAATTTGATGAGTTGTCAAAATGATATTAAAATGATAGTTACTGAGATAGAAAAATAAAACAACAACTTTGAACTCTTATTAGCTTTTTTTTTTTTTTCCCCCAATTGTCTTTTCATCAAGTATTATCTTTCATAATTGATTCTGCCACGCTAGATCGTGAGAGTAGTAAGACTTAAGGCATCGGGCTGCTTAGCATTTTTGTTTATAAAATTATCTTCAAGAATTATCTTTCAAGAAAAAGAAAATAAAACACAAATACGTTATAAATGCCATGACTTTGAAAAATTATATCCATGGTTACAACAGAACAGAACAAATAATAGTAATCCGAACAACTTATAAATAGAAGAAATAACGTAATGACTAATCGAGATCTATTAATTTTTATCGAATCTTGACGTGCCAAATAGGACCTCATAGCTAAATAGACAGAGGTGGGTAGAAGGGTATATTTGGGTATTTTGTGAATATCATGAGATATGGTTTTGAAAATTGGGACGGCAAAATTGAAAGGAGATGGTGAAAAAAAAAAAGAAGAAGAAGTATATTTTATATTTTATATTAGATTGACGACATCCACCTTTGTGATAATTGTATTTCAAGCCCTTTTAAATTTTGAAAATTATAATATGGCCTTCAACTTTCGCTCCCAAGTCCTAACCCGATATATGAATTTGTCGCCTTCCTGAGCTCCTCTTTTGTTTTTCAACCGTCCCTTCCCCTTGCTTCTTTCTCTGGCCGAGCTCGGAAGCACAACTCAAGCATTGTTTCCGTTGCTTCACTACGGAGCTTTTCCATCGAGTAGAGGGCCAATTTCAATTTCTGCCGCGCAATTTTTCGGAGCGAGGAATATTTTTCAACCATCTTGAAATTTTTGAGGTAGGGCTTTCTCACGTTAATCTGATATTTCGCTATTGAACTTGTGTTTCCTTCTTGATTTCAGTTCTAAGCCTGATTAAAATCTCTTGGCTCACTCTGATTTTACACAAAAGAAAAAAACCCTAGAATCCTGAAATCTCTTTGAAATTAGCCTGTTGAGTTTTTTCCCTCGTGATTTCTTGTTAGTTCTGAAACTCATTGAATATCTTTCTATTAGCTTTGTTTTTTTGCATGAGCTGTAGGAGCCCTCTGTTTTCAATCCTAAAACTCTGAGTTGGATTTTGGTTCTTGCTCTTTGTTGTTGTTCCTCTGTGTTTTCCATTTTAGTAGTTTTTGCTTGTGGGTTTTGTTTCCGAACCCAATATTTATGTAACACGCACACACACACACACACACACACACAATGATCTAAGATAGAGAAGTTTTATTGGTACGGTCATTACTAGAATTTAGAAAATAGCAGATTTCTTCCAGTTTTATATCTGTAAATGAATCGTGTTTCTCTATTCTTTTATTGTCCTTGATGAAATCTCGATGTTTAGTTGGGCTGGTATTTACTCATTTAGAATTACCCATTTGCTCATTTGCACATATATGCTGTACTATATGCAGGACCTTAAACCTCTCGAAACTAAAACCAAGTTCGATATGAAGACAGTCTCGGGGACTGTCATCTCTTCCAAGCCAATTTCTCTCTCCAAAGCGACTTCTATTCTGTCCACATTCGTCTCCACCGAGAATGGCGCTTCCCAAGCTATTGGTGCGTACCTCCGCCGCACCTTGGCGTCATTCAAGGAGTTGAAACAGCTTCACAAGGAGCTCAAGACTGATCGATCCAAACACAAGCGGAAAAGACGCAGATCAGAGATTGCTGAGGATGGAGAGACAAACATTGGAGAAAATTCGACTGCAGTTGTAGAAGCAAGCCAGGAAGAGCCGAAGCGCAAAAAACACCGGAGATAAACTAATTGCTTGATTGGTCATTCATCATGCAAGGATTTCTAGCAATTTTCAATTTTGACTAGAAATCATGGATGCTTACAATGTTTATCAGAAGAACAACAGAATGGATTACCGAATTTTGGATTTCTCATTTGTAGTTTGAGTTCCGTTTTTTCTAACTTCATGTTTTTGCCCCCAATTTGCCCATGTTTATGTCTCAAGTCAGAAGCTACCTTAATTTAGGTACGCAGGCTCAGGCTATATCTTACTTTCCTCGTAGTAATTGTTAAAAGCACCTTTTGTCTTACTTCACAAATCAAAGCGCTCTGTATCTGATGACATTACTATCATTTCTTTCCAAACCAAGCATCGTTCATCATATCTTTCAATGGTTCCCTTAACTTGATTCTCTAAATTGGCGCCATTTTGGTTTGTAAGAAGATAATTCAAATATTTGCTTCTATTCTCGACCACATTCCCTGGACAAGCTTACCATTAGTCCAGCATTTGAGCTTGATTCTTTTTTTTTTTTTTTTTTTAATAATCTTTATCACTCTCTCTCTCTATTTGGGAGGAAGCCAATATTCCCAGTTCGTACGCTTCTTTTTTGCCGAATCCCCTCTAGATTTTCTGTTTATTGTCAGTAAGCAAGTAAAAGTAAGGGAGTTCCTCCTATTGATTGCTCTTGTTTTGTTTTGTTTTGTTTTTTGTTTTTTAATTACGCGTCTTCATACATTCACCAATTTATTTTACACCTCTCTCTCTAAGATAGCTACATATTAGTTTCTCATATGAACTTAGATTTATAATACTACTCCATATATACCATATTCCTTTGACGTTCGTCCTCTATCATGCAAACTATTTGAGTTTAATTTTGCGTCTTGTTCTCTTTCAATTATTCAAGTTCAGTTAAGATGGTTAATATATTATTTGTAAAGAACTATGATTGCATACTTAGATTCAAAGCCAGCAAAAATTAAAGAACCAAGCTTAAAGTCTCAGCTCAAAAAACCTTTACTTGAAAGCAAGATCATATAAATAATATCCGTAGATATATATATGTATATATGTATATACGAAGTTACATACTGTAGTCATGTGCATAAATGTATAACCATCTTCTCACTCCCCTTCCATTATCATCTTCAACAACAAAAATGGCCCTCTCCTTGTCACTTCCTAAGAATATATTATCATCCTCGCTTTCTCCATGTCTCTTTTGGCCTCTAATTCACAATTGGCCTTTTGTCGCCATTTCTTCATCGTGGGGTACTCGCCGGAGGACTTGACATCCATGGACAAACTAATCAAGCTCTTTGAATCCTGGATCGCGAAGCACGGAAAAGTTTATGAGGATGTTGAAGAAAAGCTGCAGAGGTTCGAGATTTTCAAGGATAACCTTGAGCATATGGACGAGACGAAGGAGAAGATCACCAACTATTGGCTGGGATTGAACGAGTTTGCGGATTTGAGCCATGAAGAACTCAAGAACAAGTATCTGGGGCTAAAACGTGGCCTGTCTAAAAGGATAGATTCCCATGAAGAATTCACTTACAAAGATGTAGATGTACTGGATTTGCCAATGTCAGGAATGGAGAAAGAAAGAAGCTGTCACTCCTGTAAAGAACCAAGGTTCATGTGGTAAGTAATTTTTCTTTTAAACTATACCCTCTTCTTTTATTGTAAGAAGGAATGTTTAATATGAAACATATATATATATATATATATATGTATGTATTACATACGTGAATTTGTATTGTCGTCCAATCATCCCATAGTCATATCATAATAAAAGATAAAGAAAAAAAAAAACGAAAGTTGATGAAAATATGACGGTTTGGAATAATTATATTTGATATGATAGGTAGTTGTTGGGCATTCTCGAGAGTAGCAACAGTGGACGGTATAAACCAGATCGTGACGACGGGAAATTTGACATTGTTGTCTGAGCAAGAGCTAATCGATTGCGACAAACCTTACAACAATGGGTGCAATGAGGGTCTTATGGATTATGCTTTTGCTTTCATTGTTTCTAATGGAGGTCGTCACAAGGAAGAGAACTACCCTTATCTCATGGAAGAAGGCACTTGTGGAATGGAAAAGGTCATGCCCAGAGGCCGGGCCTCTATTCTCTACTATCTTTTTTGTTTTTCCTTCTCCTTCTTTTTTTCTCTCATCATACATTTATGAAATACTAATAGAAAAAACAAATCCATAATATATTTTAGATTTTGTGACTATGCATCCACAGGAAGAACAAGGGGTGGTGACCATTAGCGGGTTTCATGATGTGCCAGGAAACCATGAAGAGAGCCTGTTGAATTCACTTTGCACACCAACCTCTAAGTGTTGCTATTGAGGCTTCCGGCAGAGATTTCCAATTCTATAGCGGGGTAATTAACTCTACTTAATATGAAGCTTTCTTAAATAATCATAATAATTATTATTATAATAATAATGCTAAAGAACTCTATTTAATTTCCCTCAAAATTAAAAAAAAAAAAAAAATCAGTCTACTTATTGCTCAATTGATTAGAAACAAAAAGAAAAATTTTAATATCCCTTAGAATTTAAACTCAAGGCTTGCCATGTGTTTGGATCACTTGTTATATTGAAATGTTCACTAAACTTAAAATGTTTGCATTCAAACATAAAATTTGAACGGTATATTTAAATAAAATGTGTGTTGGGGTTTTTTTTTTTTTTTTTTTTGGTTAAAAGTAACGATTTGATAATTATCTTTGTAGCTCCATTATGTTTAAATTTATGCTCCTACCTAGTATCTAGAAATATTTGAATAATATAAAAATAGAAAAATAAATATGATACGAATTTTGTAAAAATTAAAAATTAAAATTGAATAGTTGTAAAATAGTTAAATATTCAAAATCGCAAACTTCAATAGTTGTGCAACCAAACCCATATTAAAGCACAAATATTGCATTTGAATCAAATGCAAAATTGAATATGCTATCCAAATGAATGGATAACTAACACGAAGAAGGAGAAACTAAAACACTGCTATAAAGCGGAGGAAGAACTGAATTCATTAACTTGAAAAAAATACAAACGTTTCTTATCAATTTTTATAGGCTGATTACACCTTTATTCTCTAACTAACTACCTAGCTACAAAATAGGAAAAACTACCACCTAAATATTCTGCTAATAAACAACCCCAATAACTCGAATTTTTCGATAGAAAACGACTCACAAAATAACACAAAAAAGAAGAAGTAGAGATCATTATTATATATGTTTATGGGTTGTAGGGTCTATTTGATGGGCATTGTGGAAGCCGACTAGACCGTTGGAAATGGAAATGGATCATCAAAGGGTTTGGATTACATCATCGTAAAGAACTCGTGGGGTCCCAAATGGGGAGAGAGAGGCCACATATTCGAATGAGGACGAACACTGGAAAGCCTGAAGGTTTATGTGGAATCAACAAAATGGCTTCTTATCCTACTAAAAATATCTGACCATATTTTTATTTTCCTCTTTATTTTACCCAATGTTGTTAACTCATGAAAGTTTTTTTTTTTTTTTTTTTTTCCGTTAAATCATAATAACGTTGAAATACTATTTATATATATATATATATATAAATTAATTATGTCTTTTCAATCTTTGACCATGATCTATTTTCCCCTTCATCTTCTTTGCCTACTTTTTCTTCAAGAGTTAATTTATATACACTGCTCTAAATACATGACACCACAAAAAGTATATCCACTAAAAACCTAGTTTTCTGTCGAATTTGAAGCATGCAAACATAAACCATTTTTATGTAATTTGATTAGAAGTAGCTGTAAGGCTCTGTAAGGATTTTTATTTTTTTTTGCTCTCTTTTTAATAAGTCAGAGAAATAGATCCTCTACAGTACAAAGAAAGAAAGAAAGAAAAAAGAAAAAGAAAAAAAGAAAGTTACTTGTGTCTTGTGATTTGAATAATAACTTTTTAGTACTAGTAGTTTTTTGCTTTTGTTTTGTTTTGGCTGAGATGGAACTGGTGGTTTGATCTTGAACACCATGCCGAATGTACATGGGAGATTCAAGGAGTCAAAGCAAAGGGGTTAAAAATCAAAATTCCTTTTTATTTAATTATTTATTTGTATTTTTTAAAATAATATATTTGTTCATTTATATTTATTTATCAGTCATGTTCTGATGTTGGACTAAGAACCTTTTATGGAGTGACGATATACATTTCTGGTTTTAGTAAACCACCAGCCCATGTGATGGAGCTATAATAAATAAATAAATAGATAAATAAATAAAGTCCCTAAAACTTCTTTCCTTTTGGGTTAGAGATTAGATTGGTAGATTCAAGTTTTGCGTTAGATTAGATTTCCTTTTGACACGTTTTCCTACCTAATGCTTTTTTTTTTTTTTTTTTTTTCCTTGGGTGTTGGAAATAATGGTCTTCCGTTTCATTCACTACCACCCTTTGACGGGTAGATTTTCCATCCAAAATTTTGTTCTAGTAGCAAAATACTTCATTAGTCCACTCGTTCTCCTTTTTAATCACTTTGAAAGTCATGGGATTCATCAAATGAAACTTCTGAATCTATTAGATCTAGATCTTCATCCATTTTTATTAATTTTTTAAATTTAGCTTTAATGCAATCTTACGAATTAAAACGGCATAATATCATTAATTTTTTTTATACCTATGTGAATGAAATATTTTGATTATTAAAGCAAATAAGATAGAGAAAAATGAAAGCACTTATTGAAAGGGTTTGAAACAAGAGAAAACAAAGACGGTTCTAATAAATTGAAAATCTTAGCTGGATGAAGCGACTGATCGTAGGTGTAAATAATAAGACTATCTGAATAAAAAAACGAGAGTCAGGAGTAAATGAGAAAATAACCTTAAAATGAAAGATTAATAAAACCATTCGAATTATATCCAAATGACAAAATTAATTCATTAAAGATGAATGTACTTTTTTTTTTCCTAATCAAATTTTGTCATGTTCACTTTTGAAATATCCTTAGATTGAATCTAATTTGAGTGTCAAATAGTTTCATCTACAAAAATTCTCATTTGTTTAAGAGAGAAAAAAGAAAAACATAAAAATCAACAGTAAAAATTTTCTCTTTGTTGAGTGATACCCAAGTTAAAAATCATACCAAACAATACGTTATGACAAAATTCTAATAAAACATGAACGCAAAAATCAGTTTACTTGTTTTCTCTTTTGTTAATGTTAATAAATTGTTAGGCCACTGAATAATGATTTGGACCAATTACTCTAAAAAGTATAAATACAAAAATAATCATGTAAAGTAAATAATATCGTTATTGTATTACCGTTTAATGATATGTTGCAATATTAGAGGAGGACCCATCTATAAGGGGTAATTCCTAAGGTATAAACTTCAACCAAAACATAAATAAATAAATTGTTGCTTCTATATTTTTTTTAAATCCCCTAAAATGATTAGTATTTTTTCTTTAAGGAAAAAAATGGAAGGCAAAGGACCGAAGAAAGATTCTTGTGTGACAGTGACAAGAATCAACTTCATCGCTTCAATCATTGAGAAAACTAAAAAGAAAAACAAAAGGCTGAAAAAAAAAAAATTATTGAGAGAATGTTCCGGCTTGATTGGACCATTTGAAAGTTAAAATAAAAACTAAAATTGCTTAACTCATATATGAACTTTTAATTTTATTCAATTTTAATTTTTAAACTTTTTTCATAATTTGAATTATTTTAAATTATTAAAATATTTTTACAATAAATTTTATCATTTTTAATTAAATTAATAATTATTTTTATTTAAATATTAATAAAAATGACTATTATAATAATAATTTAATAATTTAAGAGTAATTTTTTTGTTCTTTTTTCATATTTGAAATGATTATAAAATATTAAAAACGTTGTCACAGTAATTATTTTCATTAATTTTTTAACAAAATTCATAATTAATATTATTTTTTATCAAATTATTAATGGATTATGTCTATAAATTAATAGAAATGATTATTGTAATAATATTTTAAAATTTTAAAATATTTCAATTATGAAAAAAATTTATGGATTAAAATTGCACATGATTTAAAATTTATGGACTAAATAACTAATTTATAAAAAAAAAAACTAAAATGAAAGAAATATCAATAGGCTCCACGACCACACCTCACACCTTCTAGCGCGTTGGTTTGTTTTCTAGAGTAATATTACTGAAAAATAAAAATATGAGTAGAAAAAAAAATATTTCCAAAAAAATCATTTTTCAAACAAATTGAAAGCAATCCATTGTCTTTTATAATTCATACAATATTTGATATCTGTGTCGTTACATATAATTACGCTTAGCATGGCTCCTAAAAATTTATGGGGTCTCAAACTCAAATTCAAAACCATTAAGCGAGTGAAGTGGCTCGCCCCATTGTGAAGGAGAAGGTGGAACGGAACTCGCTTTTGACTCAGTTTGTGAGCGAGTGAACTGGGTCACTGTTAGCTGAACGTTGAAGGGTCGTTGCCAAAACCAATCTCTCTTTCTCTCTCCTCTCTCTTCTCTCTCTCTATCAGGTTTGAGTTTGATGTTATGTTAAGTTGTATTGTTGCTCTGTGGGATAATCTGGGCAAATTCACATCACTTTTTTTTTTTTTTTTGGTCCCTGCCTAATAAAAAGCCACAGCCCACTTTGGCGTGGTCCAAAAACTTTTAATTTCGGTTTTCAAGTGGTAAGTTATCTGAATTTTGTATCTCTTTATGGTTTCTATCTAATTTTATTCTTCATTTTCAACAGAATACGAAGTTTCAACAGAATCTGTGGTAATATGAATAGTTACGTACTTGTTTTGTTGTTTGTTTGATAATTATTGTTGTTTGGTGATTCTTTTTTTTTTTTGTTGTTGATAAATTTGTTTGGTGATTTGTTCTATTAAAGATTGCGTTGAGTTTTTCATCTCTGAAAAAGATGAAGGGAGCTGCTCTGGTGGCCATAGCCGCAACCATTGGTAACTTTCTGCAAGGCTGGGATAATGCTACCATTGCCGGTACTTGTCCCTTCAGATCTCCACAAGTTTTAATTTTTATTTTTTTATCAATGGGAATTTTTTTCTTAATCAATTCCATTTCGTGTTAGTCTATGTCTAATGGAATCAATCATCGACCGCTATCATATCAAAACTGTTACATAATCGAGCGGGAATCAACCGTGGTGATGAATACCAATGCTCTTTTATATGCTATTGTTTGAGCGTCTTTGTTTCTTTTCAGGGGCAATTATCTACATAAAGAAGGATCTGGCCTTGGAGACTACAGTGGAAGGTCTAGTGGTGGCCATGTCACTCATTGGAGCAACAGCCATAACCACATGCTCAGGAGCTATCTCAGATTGGGTTGGTAGGAGACCAATGCTGATAATCTCGTCGGTGCTCTACTCGGTTAGTGGTTTGGTAATGCTGTGGTCGCCAAATGTGTATGTCCTGTGCATAGCCCGGCTTTTAGACGGATTTGGAATTGGTCTTGCTGTCACTCTTGTCCCTATCTACATATCTGAGACTGCTCCATCGGATATTAGGGGATTGTTGAACACTCTTCCCCAGTTTACAGGCTCCGGCGGCATGTTTCTGTCGTATTGTATGGTCTTCGGGATGTCATTGTTGCCCTCACCAAGCTGGAGATTGATGCTTGGGGTTCTTTCTATTCCCTCTCTTATCTATTTCGTTTTGACAGTATTTTACTTGCCGGAATCTCCTCGTTGGCTCGTTAGTAAAGGCAGGATGCTCGAGGCAAAAAAGGTTCTCCAGCAATTACGTGGAGTGGAAGATGTTTCAGGTTTGTTTCTCATTGGCCATCGCTAATCTGCTTAACAGACTCCATCTTTTCAAGCAACGGCATCCTCACTTGTTTTTTTATTTTTCAGATTTTGAGATACAAGAAGTATATTTGAATTTTGAAGTGAAGGAAAGAAGTTTGCTTTCTTACTTTTATCGGATACTGACATTTTTCTCGTCTCCCAATGTTATGAAAAATCATAGGCTATGGAACTTTAACTTGTCCAGCAATTGTGTTGATTGTTCATTTTCAAAATGTTGGTTAAATGTCTCTCCAATTACATTAAGAAACGTGTTAAAAAATCATTACGCACCTGCAAGTTCTCGGTGACAATTTCTTATACGACTTAATTTATCATGTCAAACTTGCTGAAACTTGGTTGATCACAGGGGAGATGGCTTTGCTGGTAGAAGGTCTTGGAATTGGAGGCGAAACTTCTATAGAGGAGTACATAATAGGCCCTGCCTATGCCCTAAATGAGGGTGATGAAGACGCGGAGAAAGACAAAATTAAGTTGTATGGACCGGAAGAGGGACTTTCCTGGATTGCCAAACCTGTAACTGGACAGAGTTCTCTTGCTCTCGTCTCTCGCCAAGGAAGCCTGGCAAACCAAAGCATGTCTCTAATTGACCCTCTTGTGACCTTATTTGGTAGTGTCCACGAAAAGCTCCCCGGTATAGGAAGTACGCGTAGCATGATTTTTCCTAATTTCGGTAGCATGTATAGCACGGCGGATCCTAGGGCTAAAAACGAGCTGTGGGATGAAGAGAGCTTGCTAAGGGACAGTGAGGGCTGCATGTCTGATGCTGGTGGTGGAGGGGACTCAGATGACAATCTGCATAGCCCCTTGATCTCACGCCAGACTACAAGTGTGGAAAAGGACATGGTGCCTCCTGCTTCCCATGGCAGCACTTTGAGCATGAGGCGCCATGGTCCTCTTGTTCATGGTGGTGGTGGGGAGACGGTTGGTAGTACAGGCATCGGTGGTGGCTGGCAATTAGCTTGGAAATGGTCCGAGAGAGAAGGTGAGGATGGAAAGAAGGAAGGAGGGTTCAAGAGGATCTATTTGCACGAGGGGGTCCCAGTGTCTCGGCATGGATCTCTTGTTTCACTTCCCGGTGTTGATATTGCTCCAGAAAATGAGGTTATCCAGGCTGCCGCTTTGGTAAGCCAGCCTGCTCTTTTTTCCAAGGAGCTTATGGACAAGAACAATGTCGGACCTGCAATGGTTCACCCATCTGAAACTGCTTCAAAAGGGCCAGTTTGGGCTGCTCTTCTCGAACCAGGTGTTAAGCATGCTTTGATTGTTGGAATTGGAATTCAAATCCTTCAGCAGGTTGTGGAAGTGAAGTTTTGAAATTTGCTTCTCGGCAGATAAATCGTGTGTTGATGCTTTATGAGGTAAATTCAGTTACTGAATCTTTTTCTTTTTATGACTTTGCAGTTTTCTGGTATAAATGGGGTTCTTTACTACACACCCCAAATTCTTGAAGAGGCAGGCGTTGAAGTTCTTCTTTCAAACATGGGAATTAGTTCGGAGTCCGCATCATTTCTTATTAGCGCATTCACAACCTTGTTGATGCTTCCTTGTATAGGTGTTGCAATGAGACTCATGGATGTCTCTGGTCGAAGGTGGTCACTTTTTTCTACGTTTTTCTTTTCAACTTAGAATGGCTCATTGTCAAGGTCTTATCTTTTTATATATTATTCGTTCCAGCAAATCTCATCAAGTTTGTTTTTTTTTTTTTTTTTTTAATTAACATAATTTCTGGTGTGGACTTTTAGCTTTTCTGATTGCACTAATATCTTGAAAGATGAGGCGAAAGCTATGACATCAAGGACGATCATCTGACTTTTTTTGAATCATCTCTTTCACTTTTTTCTCGGACTATTCCGATAATTGTTGAAATCCATCCTGCTCTCACATGCTCCCATCGAATTTTCTCTATCATCATCATCATAGGAAATAATTGACAACTCTGGTTTTGACTTGTGAACTCTATGCTACAGGCGGCTGCTACTCACCACAATTCCAGTGCTAATAGTTGCGTTGATTATCCTATTAATTGGGAATGTTGTGAGCATGGGGTCGGTAATCCATGCTGTGATCTCAACCGTGTGCGTCGTGGTCTACTTCTGCTGCTTCGTCATGGCGTATGGACCCATCCCAAACATCCTTTGCTCTGAGATCTTCCCCACAAGGGTCCGTGGCCTCTGCATTGCCATCTGCTCACTGTTTTTCTGGATAGGTGACATCATCGTCACCTACACATTGCCCATCATGCTTAGTTCAATAGGGTTGGCTGGCATCTTCGGCATCTATGGCGTGGTCTGTGTCATCTCTTGGATTTTCATCTTTTTGAAGGTTCCGGAAACCAAAGGCATGCCTCTTGAAGTGATTACCGAGTTCTTTGCTGTCGGAGCGAGACAAGCTGCTGAGGCCAAGAATGACTAAACTAAATTCTGCACCAGTGGCTGCTCTGCTACTGCCTCTGCAACCTCAGGCCGTCCACAACTCTTCTGTTTGAAGAGTTTTGATAGTTGGTCTGGCTTTTTTAATGGAGAATATCTTCCTTTTCAAGCAAGTCACACATTGTTTTTCCCCCTCTTCAATTTTGAATTATGTTATAATGGAGTAATTTAATTGGAGCTAGATTCATCCTATAAAATAGTCAATAAAGAGTTTGTTAATTTAGATAAAAGAAACTCTGTTATCGCCACATTCCATTTCCAAATAGTATTTTGTTTTATAAGTTAATATTTAATTCAGTTTATTAACTTCCCAAATCAGGATTAATATATGCTAAGACTCTTTGGATCACGGTTTTAACAAGACGCCCCGAATCGCTCATCCAGGCCTTGGTTGGGTCAGCAGCAAACATATCAACACATTGCTCCACGCTTCAGTTAGAGGCTAAATTTACCAACTTGAACAAAATGATCCAAAATTTAACTTTTAGAGAAAAAGTATTACGAAAATGTCACATCAACATCAAGAAATGATTTAAAAACAAAATGAGGTGGAACATGGTAATATGCTTCAGGCACAAAAACTTCCGACCACAATGTACATGTTAATCTTTAACTAAGCCATCCTATTTACAGTCTCGTCTTTCAACTTTTTTTCTTGTTCTTTTTTTTAAAGGATATCTGCAACTGTCTTGTAAAAGGCAGAAACTCCATCAGTCCGTAGAGAAAGATTGGCAAGTGATAAAACTGTTTATGTTGCCAGAAGAAAATGGTAGCTTAGGGCTTTTGCATTTCCTCCGAAGATAATGTACTTCCAGATGAATTTGGTGGCCGTTCTGGCAAAGGAGCCCTGGAGTTCCCGACATGTTCATTCAAGACGTTCTCTTCCCCACGTTCAGGCGACTTTGGATGTGTCTTGAATGCTCGCTCAAAATCTTTAGCGTTGCTAGAGTCTATGACTAACTTGTTCAGCTTTTGCTCCTACAAATTACCAAAACAAAAAAACAAAGAAAGTAAGAAAGTAAGAAAGAAAGAACAGGTATCAGGCAATTGTAGGATTCGCAAAACAGGTAACAGTTTTTGATGCAGATACTGTATGCACGAATAATCATCGGATTTGCAAAAGTCCGGTTGAGTTCTTCAACTTATTAAACAAACCTTCTGATAGCAATTAGCATGAGTTGAATGCCATGCCCAATAGAAATAACTGATCAAACGAAAGGGAATGAATTCTCAGATATATACACACACACACATATATTTGTTACGCTGGAACTAAGATAGTAAGATTAAGAGTGGTACTTACACCCTGTAAAGCTTCAAGCTTTCTCTGCAGGGCCTCGTGCTCAGCTTGAATACGAAATGGAACACCGTGTTTTTGACGCACATTATTTTGTGCCAAATCTTCATCAATGTCGCTAGCAGTGGTTGCAAAAGGATGGTTTGCTGGAATCCACCGAACCGTATCAGGGTCAACATCAGGAGGTATGGAATCTCCTTCCTTAAGAAATACGGTTGGTCTCTTCCACTGGTAGGCTCGGGACCTCCTTTTCTGATGGATAGCCTGTTGCTCTTCTGTAAGGGTAACAGGTGCTAAGCGATAAACTTTTCCACACATCTCTACAGTTGAATCGCTCTTACCCACTTTCACCAATGGATTGTTGAATGGATCATCATACTTCAGAGGCCTTGTTCTGTGGAATGCATCACAAAAACCAAACCAAAATGGGCAAATTACTCGACGCATCAACTTATAACTTCTCAGATCATAAAGAATTCAACTCGAAAGGGCATAGCATAACCATGGTTGTACTTCTTGGGATTAAAACAAAACAGTAAACAAACATTTGAGAATTGGGCATGAGGTATGGAGTGGAATCATACATGCCTCTTCTATCAGACCTCAGCTGACCACGTCTAACGAGATCGGCAATGGAGCCAGGAGGATGGCTGTCCCTCGACTTCCTACTCACATAGATTCTCACAGCCAAAACCAAAAATGTAGCAGCAATAACAAACCCAATCGCAAAACTTGACCCCACTTGTCGTCTCATCTAATTACAGAAACCCAAAACGTTCATAACTATTAGCATTCAACATAAACTAAAAACCTCATCTGATCTGAATAACATAAAGCACATACATTTCCCAACTTTCAGGAAAATGGAACAAAAATTAGCATAAGCCCCATCTAAGTAACACAAAAACACAGAAATTTCTCAAATTTCGGGAAAATGAATCAAGAATAAGAATAAATCCAATCTAAACAAATACAAGAACACAGAAATTTATTAAATTTCAGGAAAAGAAAATAAGATTGAAAAAAAAAAAAAAAAATATATATATATATATATATATATATATATATATATATATTGTTACCGCGAAAACAATGGGAGGGAAGGGGCGGATAGTTCCTTGCAATTTCTGAGGTGGGTCTTTGACAGTGGTAGTAGTAATGGTGGCCTCGCTCTTGGAGGACTCACAGTCACCTTGGTCGGCGGCGGCGGAGATTGCGGAGGCATCAATGGCTCTCAATACAAACTTTGGAGTCGGCGGTTGCCGCGGAATCGAGTTGAATCGAGCATTACATAGGACGAATTCTGGTCTGAGCACCACCAGGTACGAGGTTGTCCGATGCTTCAAAGGACCCCAAATTGAGGGCTGTAATTGATACGAAATTCACAAATTCATTATTAAAAAAAAAAAAAAAAAAAAAAAAAAAAAAAAAAAAGCAAAACAATGAGAGAGACTTTGGACAAATTGAGGGAGCTTGCCTGAATGGTGGAAAGGGAAGAAGAAGCCATTAATGGAGGAAGTTGACGGCGTACTTCAATTTCATTCCTGAAAATGGTTGCCACTACTATCACTACTCTGCAACTCCAACCAAACTCACACCTGATCTGAAGAAGAACAAGTGATTGCATACGCAGTACTCTTCTTCATTAAAAATTCATAATTTATTACTAATAAGTTTGCCAAATTTGCAACGTCGGATCCGTGGCGCAATGGTAGCGCGTCTGACTCCAGATCAGAAGGTTGCGTGTTCGATTCACGTCGGGTTCAATGCTCATCTTTTTCTTCTCTCACTTATTGATTACGTCATTTTTTTTTTCACTCTAATCTCTGACACAAAAATCGACTGACAAATTTCTTAAATTTAGCAAGGATAATTGTATCTTTATCCTTACAGATTAAAAATTTTAAAGAAACTATTATATTAAATGTAAAATATTTTAGTTCTAATGGATTTTATTGAAAATTAGGAGAAAATTTTTATATTTAGCATAACATGAAATTAAAACATGATTATACATGTTTTATAAAAGAGGATTTTTTTTTTTCATTAATTTCAATATCATGGATAAAAAATGAAAAAAAATAAAAAATTCAAGAATTAATTTAAAAAACTAAAAATTTAGAATTTTTTTTTTTAGGTAAAAATTTGGAAATTAAAGTGATAGAATGAACATAATTCAACAAGTAAAGGAATAAATTAGTTTTTTTAATTTATTTTTTATTTAAGAAGAAAGGATTTTATAGTTTTAATATTTGGCTACTATAGAACAGATATTTTAGGAGGCACAAGGGTGGGCAGCGACAGGTGCGTTTGGTGGCGACATGCGTAAGCAAAGCCGGTAAATACGACCGGCCGACTCTGGTAGTGAATGCGAATGGGACAAGCAATTAGCGAGGCCAACATACAAAAAAGATAAAGCTAAATAACAAGCCTTACACAGTTTTGTCCCTTTTTTCTTTTTTTTTTTTTTTTTAATATCCGAAAATGGGAAAATTCTGTTGGGTGCTTCCTCATACTATGTATGCAATGCCTTTTTCTGTTGAATCTATTCACTGCCCTTGGGCCATTGCTTTTTTAAACTTCTTTTTTCGCGAATATTAGTACTATATAGTTCTCAATAATTGTCCCAATCTTCAAACTCTTGTTATATTGCACTTCAAAAAAAAAATAATAATAACAATAATTTAACTCGACTAGAAGAATATTATCGTGCACTTTAGTCTTGGGTTCTTTAATAATAATGCTTTGAACACCAATCGGAAGTTTATATAGTTTTTTTTTTTTTTCTTTTTTTTGTGTGTCTATTTTGATATGAAAGGCACAATTGTCCATCTTCTGCTCATCTTTAGTGCCGCAAAGAAACCTTATTTTATTGGACGGTTTCAATTAAAAGGGAATGTATGTTTCTTTCATAAACTAGTATTAGTATCCAATTAGTTGGTCTAACACTATCTTCTACTAGGTCAATATACGGAGGGAAACACATGTTTGTAATTTCCTTCAAATTGGAGCGGCCTTGGATTATTAAACGATATCTTAGAATCCATTCCCTAATTTATTTTATTATTATTATTATTTTTTTATTTTTTTGGTTAGCTTAGTGCGTTTACCGACTCTTCTTCCAGTATTCTCAATTATCACCATAAGAAGAATAATTTTGTCCTGTTCATAAACCCAAAAACATTTTAACAAAATCCTTGATTCTTTTCTGGCAGCCACTCACCACCCAAAATGAAAATCAAAATATCTTTTAATTTTATTATTATTCATATAGCTTTCGTCTTATGCTTAAAAAGCAACTTAATGATTGCTAGTAATTTTCAATTAATACGATACACTATCAGACAAAGGAAAATAATCTTCTCTTTTGGGGATTTATCAGCAATATTTTACTGCTCGTGACTTTTTGCGTTTTCCTTGTACCAGTTGCACTTTGGGAGTAGGAAGCGTTTCCACACATTTGCGTAGCATGTCTAAAATTTTGCTTCTTTTTTTTTTTTAACAAGTAAAAAGGTTCCCATGGACATATTTGAGACGATATAATAATCTTTTACGTACTCTCTGGACTCAATTGGTTAAAAAAGGTTACTTGTTTGGAATAATACCAATTATAAATTGTTTTTGTTATAAAGTTTGTTACTTTGGGGCTGAAGGGGACAATAATAATATTAATTAGTTGCACATGGAGACAACCACCTTAGAGATGGGCGGGAGGCAGAGGCACTATATTTTAGTGCTCGATACTCGTCTTTTTTTTTTTTTTTTTTTTTAATATTCATTAAAACCAAAAAAAAAAAAAAAAAAAAAAGGTTACCTTTAGTGATATTTTCTTTATCGTTTTGGACAGCCTGGCCTTCTTGTTGGATTGGTTCAATAGCACTACTACACTAGAAAGCAATCTGTTCAATTCTCATAGTTCCAAATTTTCTAGTTGATTGACCATAGAACAATGCTCATCGCTTCCCTTCATTTAACAACGAAATTATATGCGTTCATACCTTCTTCTTTTTCTTTTCATGAACAAGATAAATGATGTCCTCACAATCCCGTCTATTATCCGTTTAAAAATTTAATAAAATCATAAGTATAACAATATTAGAACTAACTAATTTTTCAACTAGAAGATATCATTTTTAAGATTGGATATTAAAATAAGATGTAAGGATTGGAATTTTGATGTCGAAACCGGAGAAGATATCAGAAGAGCATCCATGACTTCCATTCAGACAGACTCTTGCAGTTAATCCACTTATGTTTATTTTTATTTTTATTTTTATTATTTGTAATATTTCATGGACAATTTATGTTGTAGAATGCGTATCATTACTAAAGTTTTTTTTTTTTTTTTTTTTTTTTTTTTTTGGGTGAGTAAGCGAATGCATACCACGGACCAAGAAAGAAACAGAACAACCAAGCCAGGAGGCACACTTAAAAAACAGCCCAAGCCCAAGCACAAAGGACAAGTAATTATCCTAACGATAATTTTGATAAGATTCAATAGAAATGTGCCAGCATCAAAGTGCCCTTTATCTATTAGTCCTTCAGCTTTAAAGAAGAAAGAAAGAACTCAAAAGCTTCAATGAGGTCCCCGACACAAATTTCTTTTTATCCTCGATTCCATGGCCCACTTCAAAATTTAAGGACGAACCCATACTACTTCATTTGTTAAAAGAAAAAAAAAGGCTCATTGTAATTTGCAAAGTCCATATGATTTCCACATACACACACACCAAACGTAAAAGGCCAAAAAAAGATTTTCAAAATCTCTCTCTGCAAGTAAGGAAACAAAAAATCAATCAAAGCACCTAAGAATTTTGTATCACTTGAATCAAAATTAAAAATAAAAAAAAAAGTTGCAAATGATGGTTGCTTTGACAAATAACGATCCAGCAAAAAAAAAAAAAAAAAAAACAATTAAAGATTCGTTTGATGTTTGGATTGAATTTGAGATGGGATGAAATTTTTAAATATGAGTTAGTTAATTTTTTAAAAATTAGTTATAAATTTTGTTTATTAAAAAAAATAAATAAAAATTAAGATAAAAAATATATTTTAGTTAGAATTAAATTTTGTCATCAAGCTAAAATTTTGATAATATGTCGTATGTGGACTTTGTACGACAGGCACAAAGAGAGTCTTCCTTGACATCAAATATGTCCCATACTAATTTCAAGCACAACAGAATATGAAAAACGCAATATATATATATATATATATATATTAGAAAATTTTATAGTACTAGTGGGATATTTCTTTGTTTTTTACCCACTCAATTGGAATTCCCAGCATTATTTATTTAATTTGATATAGAAATTAAATTTAAAAAAAAAATCCAAACACCAGCATTATTTATTTAATTTAATAGAGAGATAAAAGTTATAAAAAAAAATTAAAAAAAAAAACTAAATTCCGAACACCAAATCTGAAGAACATGATAAAAGATGAGTATTAGAAATTTTGTGGAGCAAATTGTAAAGGTTCAGATATTACATATGATATATATACAACTATACAAACAGCAAATCAATTACAGATAATCGCAGTCATTGGCAAGTGATCGTCATCTGCCAGTACTTAGTCCTAAGAATATTATATTTTACAAACCAAGATCTAACATAAAATTAAAGATCCAGTTAAAAATCTAGAAATTAATAATTAATTGAAGCGCTTTATAAAGAAAGAGAGAAGATTCGAAGATAGTGGAAGAAGGCTAGGGCAAGAACCTATTGATGTGGTCCTCTCTCTCCTTCAATCTGGTCTCGGCTTCGGAGCTGGATGAGCTCGCCGCCGGAAAACCGCCGCACTTCTGGCACCGGGCGACGACCAGAATCTGACGGCAGGAAGGGCAGGAGGAGTGGGATCCGAGCCAGGTGTCGATGCAGGCGACGTGGAAGGCGTGGCCGCACTGCGGGAGCTCGCGGATCTCGTCGCCGACGGCGAACTCGGCGAGGCAGATCGCGCAGTCGGAGAACTTGGGAGCCAAGTCGGCGGTGAAGGAGACCTTCGGGAGGGAGCGGAGGATCTTCTTCTTGAGGCCCTTGTTCGGCGGCGGAGGGGGAGGACGGGACGATGAGGCGGCGGCGGAAGAAGAGGAGCCTCCGCCCGAGAGGCGGCGGAGCCAGGCGCAACGAGCGACGGCGATGAGGCCGAGGACGCAGATTAGGGCGCAGAGGAGGGCGGCGAGGATGACAACGAAGTCGGAGTCGACGGGAGGTTCCGACGACGTCGGCGAAGAGTCGGTGACGGTGGTGGACGACGGGTTGACGCCGCCTAACAATCGGAAGGAACGATTCATGTGAATATGAGAGGGGGGAGAGAGAGAGAGGGATAGAGAGAGAGAGAGAGAGAGAGAGAGATGAGAGAGAAAGTTTGGTAGTTCTGGTAGTATGAAGTGTGTGAGTAACGTCTTTATGGCAACCAGACGAAACTAATAAATTCATTGAAGCAAGATATACATTTTTTTTGCTTTTTTGTTTTGTTTTTGGAATTACATTTCCCTTTTTCTTTTTCGTTATTTAAAATGATTTTTAAAAAATAGACGGAATTTGGTGGGGGAGTACTATTAATAAAAATGAGAGAGACTTGGGGATGGAGGCCCCACATCCCATTTCCTCTTTTGGCTTGTTTGCTATTTTTTTTTTCCTTTTTTTCTTAGGTATATATAATGTCCCCTCAAAATGTATAGATATATAATTTACGTTTTATTTTATGAGATTTTCAGCAGTAATATAAATTATTATAAACGTTTATTTTTAGAGTTATTCGGACAAGAATATAAATAACTGCTAACAAAAACAAAAAAAAAAAAACTAAAAAACTAAAAAACTCGGTAATATAGTCTTATATTCAAGAACATAAAATGCACAAGTCACTACTCACAACTGCAGGGTTAAGGGTTTTAGGTCCATCTAATTACTAGATCAACGTGTTACAATAATTTCATAAATATCTTGGTAAACAAATAAAATAACTACATGTTTAAATCTGACAATTCCATAATCTATCAATAAAATATAACTTAGAATCCAAGAAATTGACACTTAAAAATTATTATAAAATTTGACATTTTACACACTATCAAATTATTAATCCAAAATTTGTGTAAGTGAAATTAAAATATATATAGATATTGTGTCTGCTACCTAGAGAAAGTGTTCTTACGTGTGGGATTACAAACCTAAAAATGAAAATGATGAGATCATATCTTCTTTATTAAAAAAAAATATATATATATATATATATAGTTTTTTTTTGTTTGTTTGTAAATGTATAGAGGGAAACCGAAATTTCCGTTTTCTTTTCTTTTCTTTTTCGTACTACTTTTACGTATTCTTCAGTAAAATTTTAGTAGAAAAATAATTTATGAACAACAATTTAATCAATTCCAGAAGTGAAAATAATAATAATTTTTTCCGACAGAACATTAATAACTGTAAAGTTCTTGGTAAACCTCGGTAATAAAGGTGAATAGCTATTCAACTGCTCGAAAATCGAACTATAAATGTTATATAAAGAAAGTTGGAAACAGCTATTCACGTTATCGAATAAATAATGGTAATACTTGGATAGCTAAAAAATATAAATATCATCATAATTTATTTTTAATTAATTAACAGTTATTTTAAAAAAAATAAACAGTTTGATGTTCGACGGGTGAGAGATTAAACCCGCTACTTTTTAAAAACGTTGAGATTTACGTGATATTGTTTTTTTTTAATTATTATTTTTATACACAATTCTAAAACAGTGAAATAGTTCATTAAATCCCGGGATCCAAGCCAAAATAAGCACAGAAAAAGGCCAGACACATCTTTCTCGCCATTACCGGTCAGTAAATACTTCTTCCCCAGATTAAACTAGCGAAAATTTTGATCATAAATTACATTCTTAAATAATTAACTTTTTTTTTTATTAAATTTCGTTAGATTATTATGTATTTCCTTAACGAATCAATATAACATTTATTTTCATATTCTATTTTAAAATGTTCCTTAATAATTTTGAGGTTTTATTTATATTTTTCTATAATATAAGTGTCAATTTTGAAGCACAATATTATTAAGGAACACCTCTGTTATCTAACCTCATACCTTAATATCCATGATTTAAAAACTTTCAAATGAATTCACTTTTTGACAAACGAAAGAGAGAGAGAGAGAGTTCACTTTGTATTAATCAATTTGGGTGTCCAATATTTACAGTTGAAACCTTTTATAAATTAAAAGAAATTAAAGATTGAAGAAAGTCTCAAGTAATGGGGAGGGTAAGAAAAAGTGGACAGAGGAGAAGTGGACCAATAATAATAATCTTGTGTATAATTGGATAACTTACTGAGCCTCCCCGTCTCTTTTATTTATTTATTTATTTATTTTTTGTGCATTTATAGACTATCGTCCAAAGCGACTATCACAATCTATTTCCAAAAAAAAAAAAAAAAAAAAAAGCAACTATCATAATCAACATTAATTTCCTTTCCTATTTAACTGCTCACACTAGAATAAAATTAACTCGGTCTACTTAGAATGGATAAAATAACAACTATTTATATACTTATGGAAATTGAAAATAAAGTTTTTATGATAAAAACGCCTTATTTTTATACCAGAAATGTTAAAGGAATATATGTGTATATATATACTTCACTTATTTTGTATTTTAGTTATTAGTTTAATTTTTCAATGTTATAATTTAGAACAATATTTTATATCACGTACTGTAAGTTTTTATTATTAACACTCGTGTAGACCATTAACATGAAACAAGAAATTAATTTTAGTGATAATGTAAAATAAAATATTCTATAGTAAAATCTCATGTCTAAAAAAAATGATATTATGAAAATTTAATGCTAATTTGTTCATATGACGACGAATAGCAGATTAGTTAAGCATCTCAAATGATAAAGATGGCAGATTATAATCTTTCATCACATCACCTCCTTTGAGGCTACGTAAGAGATCTACACCATTTTTCATTGTGAAATATTTTTATTTTTTTATTTTTTAAGAATTCTTCTACACTTTAAAACTTTCATGCCATTAGCCAGAGATGATAAAACCAGCCACAACTACTCCGTGAGGAACACCTTCTCGATTGAGAAAATAAATTTATTTTTCCATTATCTTTAAGAGAGTTTTTATTATATGACTTTTCATTTTATATTATCGATAAATATTATTGTTTTTAATCGTTTGATTAATTTTTAAAAATCTAATTTATAACTTGAAGTAATTTTGTGATCTAAATTGTAAATTTTTAACGTGTTTAGTTATAAATCAGACAGTTAAAAATTATTTTCAAACGTTCAAACATGAAAAAAAAAAGTAAATAAAAGATAAAGCTAAGAAATTAAGATAGGAACTGACATTTTGATTATATATCAAAATAGCAAAGAAATCGAAATAGTCCTTATTATGATTGTTTCAATATCAATAATAAGAATTTGTGTTTTCAAATTAAAATTAAATAGTTACTACTGATAATATTAAAAAAGTATACGTCATACTGCATAAGGATCCTAAATTTAAAACTTATGTGTTTTTTTTTTCCTTCCCCTCTGATCATTTGTTTCACATTTTCACCTAAACCTCGTATATTAGTACGTGATTTTTTCCCCCCTCCTCTGATCGTTTGTATCACATTTTCACCTATTCTAGATACTCTTTTTTTTCTTAGGGAATTCTATTTTCAGTTTCACTCCCAACAATCTTAAAAAAATAATAATGAAAAGAAAGAATTCACAATGCACAAGACGACAAAAACAAAGTTAAGAACCACATATCCACTTTTTTTTTTTTTTTTTGCTAAAGACATATATCCACCGTCTAGACGCTCCTTATTTCATTAGTGATGCATTTTCCTCCCGTTCCTAGCTACAAAAGTACATTTTTTCTCGAGGTGCAAAAATCCCAATGCCTCTTTAACAAATCTAATAGGACGAAATTTATTGTATTCGTTGAATCATTTGATTAACTTTTTGAGAATTTAATATGTGATATCATTGTAAAAGAATGCAATTTAATATGTATAACTATCAAGACATTGAAAAGTTGATGTATCAAAGATGAAGTACTACTCATCCTGCAACACAATTTTTTTCTCAGTTTTTTTTATAATTGATAGCGAGTGAATAGAGACAACAGAGACTAGGAACGGAAATTCCCTATTTGCATTTGGTATTATCAACTTTTCTTACATTTGCCAATCATTGTTTTGAAGACGATTCCAATAACACTCTTCTTTGTTTTTTGTTTTTTGTTTTTTGTTTTTTTTTTTATCGTTTCATATTTATTTGTTAAAAAAAGAGAGAATACAATAAATTAGTTGTTTTCTTATTATTGTTTTCATTTTCTAAACTTATACATCCAATAAATATTTTTAGAATATACCCAATTGAATATAATTTTGAAAAAATATATATATATATATATTTTTTAATTTCAAACCTAAAACAAAAACTATTTTTAAAACGCTCTCAAACAGCCCAATGTATTCCTCTATTTGTTTCGGAAGTGAAAAGACTACGGACTCTCACCCTCGTCTCTTCGACTATTTCAATTAGCAACAAAAATCAAATAACGGGATAGAGATAATTTATTCTATGACCAAATTAACTTTAATTTAGGTATGTAGCTTTAGCATCACGCACTCTGGAGGATCATTTCCTAAGGGCGATGAACGTTTCCAAATTCCATTTCCTACCAGCAACTTTTGGGTCAGCGGCAGTCCATCATAATCGTAGTACGAAATAATAGGGCCATGAATATGACATATTATTATGATGGTGTTCTCCACAATAACAAATTTATTCATTTTTAAAATTTTTATAACTCAACTTGTCATTCACTCGACCATATCTCATTGGATATATGGACTGTCTTCTTCAGCATTATTCATGGCTTAAAAAAAAAAAATGAAGTGGTTGATTCATGGAATTTGATTAAAAGAAAAAGATTTCCATCTTCAGATAATCATAGTAAGGCTCTCATATTTAAGGTTATTTAAAAACTAGGTTAAAAAAAAAAAGAGTAGCTTTGGTAGTTTTCTTGCTTATGTTCTTAAAAAACCTGTGTTTTATATGACTAAAAGTTGTTTTTTTTCCGCAGACATAGTCTAATAATAGTTTATTTTTCCCCCCTCAAGAAAAGTAGAAAATTAACGTCTAACGAAACGACAATATCGTTAAAACAATAACTATAATCATAATATCAGTAACTTTAGAAAACAACAAAGAACTCGGGAGAAATGAAAAACACCTTTTCATAAACGACAATAAACTTTGGAGAAACAAAAAAGATCTCTTCATAACGACAATAATTTTCAACATATCCCACAAACGACATTATTTTTCAAAAACGACAACCATTCGACAGTAAAGTTTGCATCCAATTTTCATGGTGTTTGCCTACTAAAATTTTCAATTTTGTTTTATCTCTTCGCTATTTATTAGATAAATATTGATGCGACTCCTTTTCTCTCATAAATTTTTTTTTTCTCATCTTTTTTTTTTCTTTTCTTTTTCTATCATATAACTTAAAATGCTACTGTTTTAATTAGTACTTTTTTTAAAAAAATGTTATGGCATGTAATTAGGAACGGTTTTGTGTAACATATTGTAAATACTTTATCATTTATATATCAGACCACTAAAAAATTAATCAAACAATTAAAACAACATCGGTTACTAGAATATAAGTTATCAAAGTTTCTGCCATAACTTTGTCTTTCTTTGAAGCCCACAACTCTGCCTCTGCCAAACGTAAATAACATGCTTTGAACTCATACTTTACACCTTTTTACTTATTTTGACTTTCTCTCTTCTTCTTCTTCTTCTTCTTTTTTTTTATTATTTATTTATTTATTTTTTTTCCAGTTTTCTCTTATCTACTTTGACTTTTACATGATGACCAACTTGGATCAATCTAAAGAATGTTACTCATCATAATTCAAAAGCAGACAAAACGAAATAAAAAGAAAAATCAAATCTAAAAGAGAGAGAGAGAGAGAGAGAGAGAGAAATCAAATAAACCAACTTGTATTATTCACTTTTCCTGTTATCCATACGTGTATAAATTAGTGTAAAAATATGCCAGTAATACCTATTTTTTAAAGTCTCATATAGCATATTAACAAGGATTCTATTAAAAAAAATATAGGAACTAATGACTAATGGGAAAGCTTAATTAAAAGACAAATAGAAGATAGTGTTGTGAGATTCGATCCTCAGAGTTAGTAGAAAGCTAGGGCAAGAACACATTGATCATGCGATACTCTCTCTTATTCGCCGGAAATCTGCCGTCGACGGCGAGAATCTGGCGGCATTATGGACAGAAAGAGAGCTATCCGAGCCAGATGTCGATGCAGGCGACGTGGTAGGCGTGGCGGCAAGGCGGGAGCTCGCCGATCTCGTCGCCGACGGCGAACTGGCCGAGGCAGATCGCGCAGTCTGAGGCGGCGAACATCGGAGCTTGGGGAGGGAGCGGAGGATCTCTTCTTCAGCCTTTGTTCGCCGAAGGACGGGACGACATGCGGTATCCGTTCACGAGGGTAAACCCGACGGCGATTAACACGACGATGAAGAGATACAATGGCAGTGCTGACAACGAGTAGTCGGCAGCGGCGGCTGTGGCGACGACGGTGGCTGTGGGCGACGACAGGTTGACATCGCCTAAAAGTCGGATGGTTCAATTCATAGAGAGAGAGAGAAGACGGAGAAAGTTTTTGCAATACTAACAAATTAGAGTCCGAAAGTTTATGTCATTCTTTCTCTTAATAAAATGTTACTCTTTGCTTCACCATGAAAATGAAAACATAACAAAGATATGATTGTGGGTAAATTCTAATGTTAATTTTATTTATTATAAAATGTAAAATTTGAATTTCTCAATTTAATTAAAAAAAAAAAGAAGAACGTTTTCCTTTTTCCCGTCAATCTGAGTTTGAATCCCCCATTTTGACTTTAAAAAAAAAAAAAAAGAAAGAAAGAAATAGGAGCGTTTCTCTTTTCCTACCAATGTTTCCCTTTCTATTAGAAAATATTCGAAGTTTTTTTTTTATAAATAAAATAGATTATGCAGATAGAGATTGAAATGCCCTATTAACTTCAGGAAGGTGGATGCGATCTACGTGATATATGGATTTCTTATGAAATAACATGTTTATATACTTCGGCAACGCGATAGTGACGACTCGAATCCAAATATTCAACAAGGAGAACAAATACCCTACCGATCCACCTAAAGGACGTTGGCAAAAATATTTAAAGTTTTAATTAACAATTGTATGCACAAAAACATTTTTAATGATTAATCTATCAAAATATTAATCTTGTTTATCAAAAAAAAAAGAAAAGAAAAAGAAAAGTTTGTCAAAAAAAAAAAAAGAGGATATTAATCTTAAGTTGGTAAAAAAAGAAAAAAAAAAAAGAAAAGAAATGTTAATAGACACCAAAGAAGGGTGATTTGATACTACCCTTTCCTATATTTACCTTGAGTACTATCCTACACATTTCCTCTTTCTCATCAGTAATTACAATTATATTGCGATTATTTGTTAAGCGTGCTCTTAAAATAGTGAAAAATTATTATATTTTTAAGGATGAAATCTAAAATAGCACCAGTGTATGCATAAAATGAGCAAGTGTGTCAAATATAGAAGTGAATGCACATGGACTCCCTGCCTCTTCTCTTTCAAGCAGCAAAATTCAAATAGCGGTTGAGGTATTTATAACACCAAACTCCTTTCGGAGATGGAAATAAATAAATAAATAAAAAGGTATGTAAAATACCTAAATGAATAAATGAGAAATATTTTTTTATGTTATTTGATAGAAGAAAAAAAATACATATTAAACCACTTATTTTACAATCGGGGGCATCCATTGATACTTATTTTTTGTTTTCCCCACCCTTCTACTTAAATCACTTACTCTAAAGATTTAAATTTTAATTATTATTTGTTACACCCTTTTTTATTTCAAAAAAAAAAAACCCCACATAAAATCAAATTATAATATTAATCCTTTTTTCACCCACCAAACCACACCCATTAAACCAAGGATAGTTTCTTTTCTTCTACATTTTCTCACTCACCAATCAAGGGAAAAAACACTATACTTATCACTGTTCTTATCCGAAATTATATTGCATTCGTTCGAAAAAATTACGGCAAGGACACGTACTAAAAAAAAAACACCTACAGCTGCATGAATAACGCTAAAAATATGTTGGAACAAAACTACAATTATAAAGTAACTATAGCATTTATCAAAAAATAAAAAACACAACGACGGCTATATGATCAACCACAAAACAAAACGGCAGATATCGTACTTCCCTACAAGTGGAAGATCAAAACATATGACAAATTAAAAAAAAATAAAAATTCATGAAAAAAATTGTAAACGAACTCCAAAAAAAAAAAAAAGAAGAGAGAGAGAGAGAGAGAGAGAGAGAGAGAGAAGAATCCACTCCAGAATAGAAACAAGGTGCAAAGAAAACAATTCATTTATAGAAATTGTGAAGGGTAAAAAACACTTTACTCTCTCACAATCAATATTCATGTTTATCTTGTCTTATCTGAACAATTAGGACACGAGAGTTTTTTTTTTTTTTTTTTTTTTTAATTATTATTATAGCAAAAACTAGGTAAGTAGCGTACGGTGGGTGTAATGAGTAATTTTTGTAAACATTATTGTACTTATAATTAATTTTATCAATAGATAATACAGTAAATTTATTTAAAAAAATGGGTAAAACAATAAAATGAAAGGTGTCAATATACCTTTTATTTACAATCATATCTTTAATCCTTATATAATTGAGAAGTTGAATAATTAATAAAAAAAAATTTCATTTTGATTATTTTCCCAAAGTTGGAAAGATTTAAAAAAAATAAAAATGATGGGTTGGTACCTCAGGCAAAAAAAAAAAAAAAAAAAAAATTATTTTATTTTTTGATGGATTGGGTTTACGCCTCCCTTCTTTCTCTAATTCTTCTCTATCAAACAACCCAAGATTTTGTTTACTAAACATAGGAATTGCATCACATACTTCACCAACCCCTTTCGAGGGAAAACCATGGTATGTGGTATGTACTAAAATTCAGCACGGAAATAGGAGGTGACTGCTGCATCTATTTTACAGCCGACACTTTCATTAATAGTTTATTAGAAAATGGCTTTTGTAACGTCATTTTCTCCGGTTTAAGAAAATGCTGATTTTTTTTTTAAATAAATTTTTAAAGATGGTCCACTGATAGACCAAGACTTGTCGTAATATCCATAGTAATTAATCAATATCCATTCTTTAGTGATAGACTATTTGTCGTAATAATAAAAAAGGCCATTTACCCAACAAAAAAGTTTTATTTTTTTTAATTTTAAATTTTCCATATTCATTATTCAACCGTTCATAGCCACCATGATAGCATTTGAGTTTAGAGGAGAGAAGCAAGAGAAAACCAAAACCAAAACCAAAACCAAAACCAAAACCAGAAGGGGTGGGAGGGATAAATGTTTCCATTCCATACGGTAGCCTCAAACAACGTGTTTCTGCTCAGCAGCAGTCCATCATAATCAAAATACAAATAAAAGGGCCTGTATCAATATCCAAAAATTATTTTGAAGCTCCCGCGTTCTTACAAGTCAAATCTGACATTCCATCTACCATCACGATCGACGTTGAATGTCCAATTGTTTTCCCTTAACTGAAAATATGGAACCTGTGAACCAAAGAAACAATGAAATTGGGAAGCAGACAGACAACACTGCACATCTTAACAAGCAAAGAAAACAAGGTAGATACTCGATAGTTAAGAAAAGATCTATTTCATCCTGTTAACAATTACCCAAGCCTTTTAGGACAAGGGGAAACACAAAAAAAAAAAAAAAAAAAAAAAAGAAAAGAAGGTAAACTAGTCTTTTATAGACAATCCTTTCCCGCACTTCGGAATAAAAGAGATCTACTATAATGATGCTATGAACAGTTTAACTAAGAACTGCAGGCTTATTTGCATAACATAAGAGGCTCGGGTGGGTACAAATTGCGGCGGCTAGACATACGTACCTGCTCAATCACATGATACCCAATTTTGATCCTAACATCTTGTTCCTTTTGGAAATTTAAAATGGCCCAAGACAATTCAGCGGCGCCTGTCGACCTCCTCTGTCAGTATTAGAACCAAATCCAATTAGCACATACAATAATAAGGAAACAAAAGCCAACAAACCAGTAGTCGATATGGTCTAAAAACCATACATGTGTAGAAAAACAGTGGTATTTCGGAACTGATGGCTTATACCAACCTGTTTAATGTCTTTGTCGATGTCACAGCGTCCCTTGATGTTAAAGCTTAACTGGCCATTGGTTGTGACAGGGAATGACTTCTTCCCACGGATAACATACCGAAGTTTCTCGCGCTTATTGTATTGTATTCCAACTCCCAGGCTAGCTGAGAACTAAAAATTGACTATTTTACTTAGAACTACCTACATATATCAAAAAGAAATGGGGAAAAAAAAAAAAAAAAAACATTTGCATAAAAACAGCTCTTAGAAAATACAGCTGAACCAAAAGGAAGAGCATACATCTGGATAGAAGCGTCTCAACAACGCACTGAAATGACTCGGACTTCCAAGTCGTGTATCAAGCTCCCCATGGACCTATTACATGATTTACAAATAAAATGAAAAGGCAAAAAAAGAAAAAGAAAAACAAAAAGAAAGGGATAAATAAAAACTGAAAATGTGTCAAGAAATGAGGGAAATATGATATTTGAAGATTCTCAAAAAAAAAACCCAATTATCAGTTAACCACTTTATCAGAGTCCATTTAATACACACACACACACACGAAAATAGCATTTGATTTGACGACTGACAAACAAAGTTCACTATACACAAGAAATTTAGAAGAGTAATCCATCCACCTTAAATCCTAAGAAAATACAAAATCCTCAATTTGAAGCAAATGAAAACGAATTCCCATAAAAATAACAAATTGTAGCAGAATCCATCTCAAAGTCCAAATGACCTAGCTAGCATTTGACGACTGAAGCACAAAATTCGACATTCAAAAAAGAAAAAGGAAAAAAGAAAAAAGAAAAAAGAAAAACCTGCAAGCGAGTTTTGGAGTCGAGAGGGAGGCTCTCCTTGGTATGAATCCTGAGAGACTTGGAATCTGCAGCATATCTGAGAGAAGTCTCCATCTTCTTTTATGTGAAAACCCTAGTCCCCCCACTAATTCAAGATGACCGTCACCGTCCGTCGCTCTACTCTCTCTCTCCTCTCACAGTCACAGTTCTCCCAAAGCTCCGTTTATCTATCTTCTTTCCAAGTTTTCTTCCCAGAAGTTCCCTTTAAAATTTATTAAAAAAAAAAAAAAAAAAAAAAAACGACTTTGCGCTTCCGTGCCGCTCACGTGTCTTCTCCCAGAAAACATTCCACCTGTTCAACTTGAACATGAAGTTACTCTGGACCAGGCCTCATCTTTGGACTTGGGCCTTTTCTCTCTTTAGTCACTGGAGGCCCACGCTTCTTGTTCGTCGTTTTTCTTTTTTCGCTTAAAACAACGACTCAGCGTTTACATCACAAACGACATGTCGCTTTATGATTGGTCGTTGTTATTGATAACGCACGGACGTTATCCGTTATCTTCTTGTTTGCGAATTGGTTTGCAGTCCACTTCTCGCGTCGAACGGCGTCGTTGCCAAAAAGCGTTTTGGGAAAAATTGGAAGAGGAGGAGGAGAGAGAAACCTCCAAAAACCTCTCCGAGCTGAAAGAAAAACAAAAGCCAGAAGGAACTGAAGAAGAAAGAGACACAAGTTGAACTGAAACTGGAAAGAGAGAGAGAGAGAGAGAGAGAGAGAGAGACTTTGGGTTTGAGGAATGGGAATGGGATCGAGGCTCGATCTGTTTCTGTTAACAATCGCCATTCTATTGGGAACTGTGCTTTCTGATCTGATCCTCTCCAAGGTTGATCGCCGCGTAAGTCTCTCTCTCTCTCGGATCTGCTCACTTTCTTCACCTTCGATTGAATTTCATGTGTTTAATGTCGGACTCTTTGATTTCTTCGAATAATTTTGCTTGGTTTTCTTTTGAATCGCAGGTGGATTTGAGATCGCAAATTGTTCGTATCACTTCCACACTCAAGGTGCGTAATTTATCCCTCTTCAATGACCTTCTTCAATTTCTTCTTTTTAGAACAAGTTACAATCCTGAAGAAAACCCCTTTCCTTGTTATCCAATCCGTCCATGGTTGACTCATTGAGATGTGTTCCCTGAATGTGAAAATTTTTTCTTTTTCATTCTTCCTTCGTTAATAACCGAAAATTCACTGAAAGTTTTGTTGTTTTAACATTCCATAATATGAACTTGTATTGATGTTATAAATTCCAAATTATGAACTTGTAGTTGTATTGATCTTATAGAAGTCCAAAATATGAAGTGTATTTGATTTTTTATAGTCCAAAGTATGAACTTGTGTGGATTTTTCAAACTAGTTGCTGTCGGTTTGCAGGTTGAGAATGACGGAACCAATTCGGTTTCGGAGGTTCTGTTGGCATTCCCTGATAACCACGTTAAGCATTTGGCGTATTTGGCTGTTACACCCAAGGAAGGGAAAGGAAAATCAAAAGATTCAGCCAATAATTTCCCTGTGGAGCTTGTCCACCCTAAAGACATGCCTCCTGCCTTGACATTCTATTCCGTGTCTCTTCCAAAGCCACTGGCCAAGGGGGCCAGCTTAACATTTGATGTCTTGGCTGTTTTCACCCACGCTCTGCGTCCATTTCCTGAGCAAATTACTCAGGCTGATATACAGCTTCTAGTATTTCAGGAAAGTGCACACTTTCTCTCTCCTTATGCGGTCAAGGTCCAATCTCTCAGTATTAAATTACCTGATGCGAGGATTGAATCTTATACGAAGTTAGAGAATACGAAGATTCATGGTTCAGAGATCAAATATGGTCCCTATGAGAGTCTACCTCCCTTCTCTTACTTGCCTATTGTTGTTCATTACGAGAGCAAGCAACCCTTTGCTGTTGCTCAAGAGCTGGTGCGGGAGATAGAGATTTCCCACTGGGGTAATGTTCAGGTGACCGAGCATTACAATCTTAACCATGGAGGTGCTCAAATTAAAGGGGAATTTTCCAGGTCTGGTTATATGTGATTTTTTGGGTCGTGACAACATTGGTTGGATTTGGGGTTTAATATAATATTTTCATTCTTTCTTATGCAGGCTTGATTATCAGGCCAGACCTCATGTAAGGAGTGCATCCGCTTTTAGGAATCTTGTTGCAAGATTGCCTCCACGAGCTCGTTCTGTCTATTATAGGGATGAGATTGGAAACATTTCAACATCTCATTTATGGGGTGATTCTAAAAAGGTAAGTACTTTTAATTCATGTGAAATGATATTTATTATCCTTGAACATTTTAATGTTCGTAATTGTGCTCACTTATTTTCCATGATTCCAGACGGAATTGGAAATTGAGCCTAGGTATCCAATGTTTGGTGGTTGGAGAACTTCTTTCACCATTGGATATAGCTTGCCACTTCATGATTTCTTATTTCAGTCAGAAGGGAAGCGTTTCCTTAACATCACTTTTGGTTGCCCCATTAACGACGTGGTCATTGACACCCTCATTGTGAAGGTCAGTTAAATGGTGACAGTTAATGTGTGGTCTCACTGGTCTTGCATTTAAATTTCTCAGCATTTGATATTGCACAAGAATTATTGATTCTATATAAGTAATGTGGTAACTGATACTACAGGTTGTTTTACCCGAGGGCTCTAGCGATATCTCTGTGTCTACACCATTTCCTGTGAAACAGTTGCAAGAGGTATATCATATTTTGTATACTATCTTTTGCCAACTGGCGTCATAATCTTCTCTTATCTAAGCAGTGGCCTTGTTAATTTATTATCAGTATTGATTTTTTTGCAGACCAAAATTTCCCACTTGGATGTTGCGGGTAGACCTGTGGTTGTGCTGGAAAAAACCAATGTTGTGCCTGAACATAATCAGTATTTCAAGGTAGGTTTTTTGCCCATTATGAGTGGCCGGAAATCATTATGATGATGGCATGCAGAATCATATCTCTGTACAATCTAAAAAAATACATGACATTTTCTGTTTACAAGATTTTGTACATTTCACGTCTAAAATGCAGTGTTTCCAACTTAAGAAATAAAAATAAAAGTTAAATTAAATTAGAAGGAAAATAATTGCCATAGACGTCCCTTATTCACATTTTGGTGCTATCACTGCTCATTTTGCAGGTGTATTACAAGTTCAACAGCCTTGCCCTGCTAAGGGAACCATTGATGTTGATTTCTGGGTTTTTCTTCCTTTTTGTTGCCTGCATTGTTTACATGCATGTGGACCTGTCAATCTCCAAATCTTCTGCTTCTTATTTGGCAAAACTGCAGTGGGATGAAGTGAGTGAATGTTCCATCCAATATTTTCTTATGATTTACAACTCGAACCTTTTGCTAATTAAGTGGATTTCATGTTGTTCTAGGTCCAAGCATCAGTTCAGCAAGTCCAAAGTATCATCAGTCGATGCTTATCAATACATGATAAACTGGAAGCATCATTGCGTGATCTTTCTAGGACAGGGGATGTCCAATCCTGCAAAGCAGCTCGAAAAGCTGCCGATGCTTCGTTGAAAGAACTTACCAAAGAGCTGAAGCCTTTGTTGACATTCCTGCAATCATCACAGCAAGCTTCCCAAATATTGCCCAAGGTTTATCTGCTGCTTCATTATATTTTTGATTTTGAGTTATAGCTAATCAGTGTCACTAAATCATAGCAAGAAACTGAGCAAAAATTCCAGAAAATCAAATGTTCATACTGTTTTGGAGTCTGTAACACGGCTCAATATGCTTGGATAATCGCCAAATATCAGGCTGTTATGCTCAGCTGCTATTGTTTCTACTTCTTTTGATAGGTTGAGGACCTGGTGGCCAAGGAGAAAGATATGCAGGATAGATTACTGGCGAAACACTCCACAGTTGTGGACTGCTATGAGAAGAAATATGGAGGAAAGGAAATCGAGAATCGTGTTGCTCAACAGCAGCAGAAAATCAATGCCTTGAGGCAGGAGGTTGACGATCTTCTTGACTTTGTCGACGAGATATAAGAAAATGAACATGGCAGGAATGTTCTCTCCTCAAGTTAAAAAGTTTTTAATCTTAAAAATTTTGTCCATTGAATCAGCCCGGATAACATGTTAGTTTTGAGATCCTCTATTTAATCAGATAGACAGGTTTTGTATCGTTGAGGACCAAAGTTTACTTTTATTGTTGTTATCCAACCTTATACTTGACCAGAAGATCTTGTCTTCCTGGACCAGTCCTGGGAAATCTGGTCCTGTTTATATTTTGTTTCAGTTAGGTTAAATAAATGATGAGCAGAGCCCTAAGACATTGAGGTGCAGCCTAGCCATGGAATCCATGGATCTATGACGATGACGGTATCTCCCCTTGGCCTTTTTGCCTCTGAAAGCCTCCTTCCTCAAAGGCCTGAACATTCATCCAATGCACTCCTTTCAATTCAATAAAATAGGAGAAAGTGGAATTTAACAACAATTAGTTACTTTAGTTCTCTGCCTTATGAACTCGTTGCACTCTTGCAATTAAGACAAATTACTTTGAGCAGTCGCAATTGAAAAAAACAAAAACAAAAACTGGGAGGAAGAAACAAAAGGAAAAGGTACAAATGTGAATCCCCGATGCCTCGAATTTCTCATGGCCAAAACCAAGATCACTTTCCTTCCATGGAATTCACTTGTAGAAGCTCAATATTTAACTCAAAAGTAGCTCCTGGCTGCCAAAAAGAAAATCTAGTTAAATACAGGGAAACGAAATTAAACATTGTTGTTGATCTAATTACACTGAAGTGGGGTTGGGGGTTGTGGGGTGGGGACTTGGGTTGGTGGCTTTAAAGAGCTTACTGGGATCTCATTACTACCCTTCTTGCCATACCCAACCTCCGGTGGAACAATTACAGTTCTCTGCAAGAAGACATCAATAGACAATGAAAGATGTGAGAAATTAATGCTGTGTCTTTCCATTTCAGAAGAGCAGAGCAAGAAGAGGACACTACCAACCTTCCCTCCAACTTTCATGCCTTCAGTTATGGAGTACAATGCGGGTGGAGGTTTTGGTGCGGCCTGTGCAGAAAACAGACCATTCGGATTGTCAACAAACTCTCGCTTCCGTTCTTTACCTGGAGGATCGCCAACTTTGAACTCGTACGGCTATTCAAAACCACGAACATAAAAGTATTCACTCATCGATAAGTTGAGCATTCTAAATTTTTACCTTTAGTCCAAAATTAGAGTTCAACTTTATCCTATGCTTCCTGAAAAGAATCTATGGCTCTGCCTTTTAACTTAACAGAACTTGATCAAAGCTTGTCTGTCCAAAACTATGTAACACCTTTTCTTTTTTTTTTTTGTTGTCCCCTTTTTTCTCTTTTTTCTTGGTACCCTAGCATAAAATTCTTCCAATAGAAGACAACTAAGGATCGAGATTTGAGATGAGAGAACCTGGGCAATGATACGGTTTCCGGCTAAGAGCTTGGATTCTCTACTTGACAGTGCTGTGATCCCTCGATACATGCAGTCAAAGTGCACCTGTGAGTTTCAGGTGTTAATCCCATTACACTTAATCAAAGACATAGCCATTATGGCTAAACCATTTGCCTAATCACATATTTCACAATAAAATATTGGGGGGGGGGGGGGGGGGGGGGGTGTTTTGGAACCTGAACTGTCGATCCTTTTTCAGCAACTGGACCCTTTCCCTCAACCACATCATAGTATTTCAATCCATTAGCTGCTTTCAAAATTATTAAAAAAAATAAAATTACACTCATTCTAAGGAAGACAGAAGAGCAATGCCTTCCCACAATTAAATTTTCACAGCCATACATTTATGAATATAATTGATATTCTATATTAGCAAGTTAGTTCTGAAGGTTAACGTCTGATATTGATACATATTTTACCATTTTGAATTGAATAAAGGTTAATCTATCCGACAGCTAAAAGAGATTCATAAACACTATCCAGAATCTTCCATTAGAAGCATAAATTCTGCAACTTTGCATTTAATTCGTATTGTTAATTCGTACATCATTCAGATCATCTGACCCAATTATATATAATGTGTTCTCTTGAAGTCTAATTCACTTGTGAAATTAAAGCCAAATCCACAGTGCCCAAATTCAATAGTCATAAATTCATTGCAATAAACTTTAAAAGAAGAGCAGAGAGAGAGAGAGAGAGGGAGAGTAACAAACGGGCAGTAAGGTAATCTTCAAGAGGGATGGTCTTCTTGTTGCGTCTCTCTCTGGCCTCGGACGGTGGAGAAAGGCAGAAGGGCAATGTAGAAGATATCAGAGCAACAGCACATCTTCTGGAGATAAGGATGGGTGGCTGTTGAATCTGAATCTGGGTTGGTGTTGTTTGTTTTGAAGTAGAGACTTCAAACCTACTACAACAATTAATGGTCCATTGGTGCAAGCACCTTATTGAAGCCATGGCCGTTGGTTGGTTGGACTTAAAAAAGGAAATTATTATTAACAAGCCAAAGCTGTTTTGTAGCCGTTTCTCTTATATCCCCTCTATCCACTTCCCTTTTCTCAAATTACAATCCTATCCCTCTTCCAAACTCAAAATTACGGTTTTAGAAGCCAATACCACCATAACACGTGCATTATTGCATTTTGTAGCGCTCTAAGTTATTTTTACATTTTTTGTTTTTTTGGAAAATTTCATTCAATTCAAAATAGAAATTATAAACATATGAGATTCACTCCATGTTATAAAGATAAAACCCTCAACGAAAACCGGAATCATCGGTACAATCTGATGACACACGAAAGGAAAAACGAATGTCTGAGACCCAAAAACGAGATAATAACTCAACATACTACTATCGAGCACTCATAAGACTCTTTTCAATAATTTCTCTACAATTGATATAAACTCCATATCGATTGAGAGACTACCAATTGTAGCACTGAGGCCACCACTAAATTCGTGTAAATTTATAACGAACGGAATTATAATACCGCATAGATTCAGATCTGGTGTGTAACAAGCCAATTTGAAAGGTGGGGAAACTACCACCGTTATTACAAACATAACATAAAAGAAAACACAAAAGTATTAAACCTAAAAGTCGAAGACAAATACACCATTATTAAAATTAAAATCCCACAATAAACTAGCAAAATCTCACCACCACAGATATTATCATTGGCAACAACCTGGCTATTGCACCCACCATGATCAAACCAAACAAAGCCATGGAGAATAAATTTATCGCTAAAAGACCAAGCACCCAATAAGTCCTCATTTTCTATACGCCATATACATCCCAAAACAACTTTAAATAGTCACGCCGTAACCTATATCTTTTCTATGGTGATGAGATCTCCTCCACACGGGTCTAGAATTCGAAGGCCAGCTCGAAGACACCGTTGAACTCCGGCCCCAAAAAAGGAGAGGCAAGTCTACAAAATCCTAAGGTAGAGAGAAAAGTTTAGAGAGAGAGAGGACAAAAAAAAAACAGTTTTTTCTTGTTATTATTACATTTTTATTGCATTACTCCTAAAAAGAAATAGTATTTCTTTATTCAACACCTTTGTTTGTCTTTTCAAAAAAATACCTATGTTTGTTGTTCTGCTGGTGGTTTATTAATGAAGACACCAAAAATAATAATATTTAGGATATACTTTCTCTATTTCTCATCAAGTACTATTTCAAAACGACACTTGTAACTTTTTTTTATACTTTATTACAAATTGACTCTAATGTAACATTTTCTGCTTATAGTTCTAAATAATAAATGCTACAAGACTCTTAATATAAAATTATATATAAATTAACTAATAATTATAAGATGATAAATACAATATCACAAGTGTCTACATATC
Source organism: Ficus hispida (assembly GCA_025413025.1). NCBI lineage: Eukaryota > Viridiplantae > Streptophyta > Magnoliopsida > Rosales > Moraceae > Ficus > Ficus hispida. The sequence goes on from CM046367.1 coordinate 451,467, forward strand.
CAGCTATCGAACAAAAAAGCTTTCCTAATACTGGTGGACCTAACAATTATTCTAGTACTTTTATCTAAGAAATGAGAATTAGAATCCGTCTATATACACCTTATAGTTTCTTAGTAAACAAAAAAAAAATGTTGTAGTATCATTAAGAGTGTAAGTACCACAGTAACTCATCTTATATTGGTACCAAAAAAGAACTATAAACAAACATGTGAAATGTACAACTAGTTTGCGACCCTTAGATTGTCCAAGGCACAATCGTCTACCGTCTAGTGTCTTGGCTCCTAACAAATAACCAAAATTTGAACAAAATTTAAGTTACAACAGCAATGTAAGAGGTAATGTTTCTAGTCAGGAAAAACAGTAGTGTTTGTACTTCTAAAGGAGGTCTGGTTGGCCGTAGTTGTGACTAGAATTAGGGGGATGCAGTTGAACATCCACACCGGACGAGATGTTGGCTACTGGAGGCTGAGAACGTCCGTGTGGGTGTCCTGGGGACTGCAATGGCGAATCCCCGGGACTTCCTCCCAATGTCTTTGTAGGGATCTTCTCATCCTTCTTCTTCACTGCGTTTTTGTGCCACTTCTTCAACGCCTTTGATGTTTGTTCGTCAAATATCGACTTCTTCATTGTCGATCCCATCTACATTTTCACAATTTTTCCCGCCACCAAAAAAGAAAAAATGTGCCTTGTTACAACTTGACTGATACACAAGCATTATCAAAAGATAAACGAATCAAGACAACCATGTTTACCTGTGTGACCAGTGCATACAACGGAAGTGTGATGTAGCTGCACACGAATTGGACCACAAACCTGTCCAGGTTACAGTAACATTAGCAATTCTGATCTGGAGGAGTTGGAGTTCGAGAAAAACAAGCAATATATATATATATATATATATATTTTCCTGAGCATTGGAATTGATTAAGCAAAGACGTACCCAAGGGCAACTCTCAAAATTATGAGATTAAAATCCTCATGAAAGCAAGATCTTAACCCGAACTCGTACTGCATGCATAATTCAGAGTGGAATTTAAGATTTGAAGGAAGTAGAGATGCAAAGTAAACTATTTTTTGAAGAACAGGGCAGATTGGTCCATTACCCATATCCAAAAGAAATATGTTATCTCGAATGCGTTCTGAACCATAAAACAAATTAATCAACTCTCAGAAACTTGATCTTACAAAATCTGAGTTTTCAAAGATAAAACAACGGGTAAAGAATACCTGAAAGAGGACGAAATGGATGAGATGGAGAATTAATTGAGGCCAACTAAACCAAAAATGTCTATCTGAGACTTGCACGAGAGGTATCCCTTGAACCACAGCATGTCGTTCTTGAATTTCAAGTGCCATTTGTGTTATAATTGCTTGAAGCTTTGTTCCCACTGCTAAGGTCACCTTCAAACCAGTACATTAATTATTATTAGTCCTTTCTTGGCTATAAAGTAATCATAAACCAGAAACTTCATTTTGAGGACAGATTTCTCACAACTAGAGGGAGTATAGACAACCAAAACATAGCCTGCCATCCTGAAATGAAAGTTAACTTCATTTATCATATTGACATCCTATGAAAAAGTTTTGGAAAAAGGAAAATAAAAGGGAGAAGGAAGATTAACCATGAACGTTGAGAAGCAGAAAGAACACCATAGAAGTCCATAATACCGGACTGCAAGATCATCTTTGTTGTTAGTTAATGGCTTGAATTCAAAGAAAAATATTACTAATAAGGCCACGAAAAGCTTTAATGGAACAAGTGTAAGAAGCTTACGTGATTCCCACAACCACCTTAAAGTCATCTTCCAATGACCTTTTGATATACTTTTGAAAATCAAACTTACTTCCAGGGGCTAAGTGAACCTGTAAATAAGAACATTCATCGTAAGGGAGAGTTCACAAAATGGATGATAATTCAGACTCTGATCAAACTTTAGGGAAACTCACAGCGACAAACCCATGTCGCATGGTCAAGTAATCAGCCTTGCGAACAGACCTAAAGAATTGTCGCAGAAAACAAACCTGCAAAGATTGAATGTCCAAGAAAACAAGTGTCAAAGAAGGGAATCTGATTTCTGTTTCAATGAAGCAACGGCTTCAAAGCTTATATTTAATTAAACTTAGTCAGTGGGACAAATCAAGAGATCTCTTACACCATAAAAGGTGACTGCTGTTTTAGTCCAGAATCTTGTGTGATCTTTTACAAAAGATGTCTCATGAGTAAGCCTGAATTTTGAAGGATCTGCTTTATAAGAAAGCAACCACTTAAGTACTGAATATACAAAGTATATAGTGATATTTACAGCACTGACTAGCAATTGCAAACTTCACTAAGGATACAAGTACAGAGTACTTTCTATTAATCAAATAAACTACCGTTCATGAATTCTTCATGGTGGGCTGTCTCTCGTTCCCAATCTTTCCACCCACGAATCTGTCTCAAAAAAAAGTACATATATAGATTGAACAACTATTTATGGATCAAGGCTCTACAAATAGAAAATCAACATTAACCCAAAAAAATAAAAAATAAAAAATAAAAAATAAAAAGCTGTGGAAATGATAAAAGGGAAATTCACATGATTATACTTCAGCATTTATTTTTCTTTTTAAACGTGTACCCACCTTTAATCTTCCTAGTGTCATGGTCATGGCACTGTAAAAAACATGAAACAGCGCCAAAAAGAAAATGAAGATGTGCAGCTGATGTAGCCCATTTATAGATATAAGTGGCACATGACCCTAAATCAAAACAAAAGAATGTTTCTTCCATTAGAGTAATGACCAGGTGCTCATCAGCTTCCACATTTGAAATCAGTTTGACTTACCTGTTTACAGCCAGCACCTACACTATCAGCTGCTAAAAATCTATGCTCATTCCACAAAAGCTTGCGATGATGTTCCTGAGTCCCACCAGCGACTCCTGTCTCATGCCCGGATTCATAACTGTCACCACCTCCAGGCAAAGGGCAAGGCAACATTGTGCCTGCAATCTTTACGGGAATACAGATCCTAGCAATGTAGGTTTGCCCAAAAGTCATTATCAGAGAAATGAACCCCAGAACCATAAGCTCTGCAGAAAGAGGGAAATAACTAGTCATGTGAATGCACAAACTTTAGTAATCAAATTGGTAAGACAAAAGCTTTCTTCCACTATCGGTGATGCAATCACCACGAGTGTGACACAGTGGCAGTACATCATCATAGTGGGACCCAATTTTTTCACATTTATGGTGATGCATCACTAGTGATGATAAACAGCAATGCCCAATCTCAAAGGCTTGAGTCGAAACACGAGTGTTTTGATTCTATGAGATATAGGAATGGCAATTTTACCCCCTTTCACTTTCTGAAGAGCTTCAAACAAAGCTTTCTTTTTTCTTTCTTGAAACCACTGAAACAGAAAAATAAAAGAACTCTTACACGGGGACATAATGAGACAAGTAAAATAAGCATTTATACAAACGAAATATTACTCTCCAGTCTCTCCCAAGAGCTCCAAATATTTCTAGAAATAATATCTTGTGTATAAATAAATTATGAACAAGGAAGATTTTATGGCAGAATACAACAGAATATCCTACTGATACTACGCAATTCTAAGCCGTCATATCATACCAAAGTTAGATCGAAAGTAAAAAAGTACGCAAATTTAATAAAATTTGACAAATAAGTCCAAAAAATTCTCCTGTTATTAATTTTCCACAACCTAGATTATAAACTGGACAACGTATCTTTTTATTCCCAATAACCATTTGTTAAAAAACAAAGCAATAAGTTTGCGATCGAATCATAATACATCAAAAAAAAATTTTAAAGATGGATTATCCAAAGTAATGACAATATATATATCTATTGTTTTGGTTGGGGATTGAAGACGAGGCAGGCTTACTTCTCCGACCAAGTGAAGAACCTTCTCGAGAATAATGGAAATGACGATTATGACGGCACAAACGGAGGCGACAGCCCACGTCGGCGTCTGATCAAGCTCCCTCGCCTTGGAGTCTCCGCCGCCACCACCGGCCATTTCCAAACCCTAACAACTCCGGCCTCCGATAATAGGCACATCCACCGTAAATGTGAAGCAAAAAATGTGTGCAAAAATTATTCTCTACAGTGAATAGGATTTCTCCAGAAACAGCAACTACAAGAACAGAAGAATGGAGAGATGACAAAAAGGAGACCATGTTTGGTGGAATTGGTTAACCGGCGTGAGAGTAGGGATTCTTTTTGCCTAAATTAGGCTTGAGGTCCAAACGCAGCCACCTATAAAAACCTCCATCGGAGATTTCTTCTACAACTCCCAAGCCGGAAATTGGGGGCTCCCGCCAAATTTATATTTTATTATTCTTATTATTATTATTATTTCGGGGAAAATTGAAAAAAAATGAGACTAAAAAATAAATAAAGACGCCGTTGCCGGGGATCGAACCCGGGTCGCCCGCGTGACAGGCGGGAATACTCACCACTATACTACAACGACTTGCTTGTCATTGGTCACAACAAATTAAATAAAAAGAAAACAGAAAAAGGTCAGAAAAATCTACAACCAAAACACAGTAGAAACGACAGCACTAACTTAAAAGGAAACTAGGAGAATGAACGTGGAAGGAGAATGACAAAACTAGGACAGCCTCAACAACAACAACAATTGATGAGGTGTCACCCCTAAACTATCCATTAATTAAATTTTAAGTATTAATTATTACTTATTGCACCTATTTTATTATTCCAAAAAAGTCTATACAATTAAATCATAATATTTATTATTTTTGTTTACCCACTAACTAGTAAATAAATAACCCTCCTTTTTTCAAACAAATCTTTTTTTTTTTTTTATCATTTTCGTTGCTTTTTTTTTTTTTTTTTTTTCCCTTCTATAAATCCAACTATGCTTAGTGTTTTTTTTTTTTTTTTTCCCATATAACCTATTTTACTTGAAATCCAATAAAATCGTAATTTTATTTGTATCCATTTCATGAAGTAATGTCTACATATATAGTATATACATATATACACTGAACTTCGTAACATTCATTTTAGTTATTGTTGAAAGTAGTTGTTCGTGACATAGAGGATAAAAACCCATATAAAGTTTTTAATTTTAATAATCTCTTTAAAAAATAGGGAATGGCTGAGGTTCTATGGTCTCTACCGATAAAACCCTTTTTTAGACCGTTAAGATTTAATCGAATGGTTCCAACGTTCATGGTGTACGATATTTATCATACATCTTACCTCACATAATCATTCCCACCCAAATTCTTCTTCATCGCCGGCGATCTTCCCGCCGCCAGTGCCGGATGCCGGTGACTCATCTCCGACGCCGAAGGCCCAACTCCGGCCCCCAGCCCCGGACGACGGCCGTCGGCCGCCGACGATCCCATTTTCTCTCTCTTCCCCTTTCTCTCTCTTTTCTTCTCTCCTCGGTGGCCCACCCCGACACCGGCGACCCACCTCCGGCCCCCATCCTGGGCCGGCCAGCCACCGGATGCCGGTGAATTTCTCTCTCTTCCATTTTCTTTCTCTTATCTTCTCTCTCTCTTCCCCTCTCTCTTTCTTCTCCTCTCTCCCGCCGCCCCCACCCCCGGCCCCCAGCCAGCCCCCCGGCACCCCCCCCCCCCGACGACCCCCTCAGCTCCCTCTTTCTCTCTCTTCCCTTTCTCTCTTTTTTCCTCTCTTATCTCTCTCTCTTCGCGACGGCAACCGTGAGTCGCGCCGGCCGAGGGTGGGTCGGCCCCGCGAAGAGAGAGAAGAGGGAAGAGAGAGAGAGAGAAGAGAGGAAAAGAGAGAGAGGGGAAGAGAAAGAGGGGGCGGAGGGGTCGTGGGGAGGGGGGGTGTCGGGGGGGCTGGGGGGATGGGGGGCGGCGGGAGAGAGGAGAAGAGAGAGAAAGGGGAAGAGAGAGAAATTCACCGGCACCGGTGGCCGGCCTGCCGGGGCTGGGGGGCCGGAGGTGAGTCACCGGTGTTGGGGTGGGTCGCCGAGGAGAGAGGAGAATAGAGAGAAAATGGGGTCGCCGGCAGCCGACGGCCGACGTCCGGGGCTGGGGGCCGGAGGTGGCCGGAGTTGGGTCGCTGACGTCGGGAATGAGTCGCCGGCATCCATCGCCGGCTGCGGGAAGATCACCGGCGATGGAAAAGACTTTGGGTGGGAATGATTATGTGAGATAAGGTGTATGATAAATATCGTACACCATCAACGTTTGAACCATTCGATTAAATTTTAACGATCTAAAAAAGGGCTTTACCGGTCTCTACCACAGCCATTCCCTTTAGGAAGTTTTTCTATTTTTAGAAAAAGACATTCAAGATTTCAACTTTTTTTTTTAAAATTACATCATAAAAAATATACATCTAAAACTACATATTTTACTAGTCTCAACTAATCGTATTTAAAGTAAAATATGGATATTAGGGGAAAAAAAAAAAGTTGATGAAGAAAAGCAACATAATTGATAAGAAAATGATAGTTTAGAAAAGGTGAGGATTATTTATTTATCGGTGGGTGAAACAAATAAAAATTAGAACTTAATTATAGTAAATTTTTGGAATAATCAAGGGCGTGTGAGAAGTAGATGGTTGATAGTTAAAATTTTATTAAAGGATAATTCAAAAAAGTAGGTGAGAAAAGTATGTCGACACCAATAGCTGGGAAAAGTAAATCGATGGGCGTCATCAGACAGGACGCCCCCTAATAATAAACCACACAACAAACAAAAATGACAATCAAAAGCATAAACGACAACAAAATATTTAAAAAATAATAATTAAAAAAAAAAAAAAAAACACTTATATGTAAAGGTTACACAGAAAGTATACCGAATTCTTTTGGGAACATTTCACGTATATCAAATTCATATATACTATGACAATATCACGAAAAGATAAAAGCTACTGTATTATCCAAAAACAACAAAAATAAAATCTTTAGTTGTCTTAAAAAAAAATCTACATGAAAATATAATAATTACACAAAAGCTGCAGGTTCAGCACCACAGTTTGAGACCCACAGATGTTTAACACCGATAATACTCCCAAGCATTTTTATAACTGGAAAGTTAAAAAGAGTTCCTGAAAATGAAACGCAATTTCTTTAAAAATCAGCTAAAAGTCTTTACAACCCAATATATAGAAAATGAAATGGGTAGAATCCAAAATTCCTTGGAAAACAGAAGTACGAAAAAAAAAAATCCAGCATTACAGGTTAGCTAACATGATGCAGAAATGTACACATGTTACGTAACAGAAACGACTCTGGCTATCTCTCCCTCTCAACCTCTCTGTGGTATATCTACGTGAAAAAGAAATCAGTTCTCAATGTTAGTGATCTAAGGCATTCTGGAAGAAAACTGATTCTGTTGGTGATCGCTCGGAACGAACACAGGAAGCTGGCCGCCGCTCTGTGATCTACCCCACTGATATGTCGAAGCCAGTGAATTCGTACTTCTTGTCCCTCTGTTGGGTTGTTCATTCACAATAGGCCCACCAAAGAATATCGATTGACCTGTGTAGAGTAGTTCCGTCCTGGAAACCTGAGAAGACGAACCGGCATCTCTGGAAGACGACGACACATAGCGTCCGGCTTCTTGATCCCAAACAACAGATGATCTCATGTTCTCTGCAGTGCTCAAGTTGGTCCTTCTAGTGGGGATCATTTGCGAGACATTCTCGTTTCCTTTGCTTTGTTTTTCTGAATTCAGGGATGGATCTGTTGACGACTGATAAATGGGGTTATGGTGATCTCTGTTAGTAAATCTCTGAGCAAATGGGGTAGGGTTGAAGCTAGAAACGTGAGGACTGCTAAGACTACTGACACTCTGTTGACATCCTTCCATATCTTCCCGGCTGGCACGGCTTGGGGGATATGAACTCTTGGGAGATTTTTTGGACGTGCCTGCTTTAGCATTTTTGTTGTGGAAGCCATGATCAATACTAATTGGACTGCTCCTTCCGCTGACACTGCTACTGGATAAATAATCGGCGTTATACGCATTATGCCGAGAACCAATTGGACGAAGTACAGATGACGATGCTCTAGCCTTCGCAGCTGCTTTAATTGCCTCACTAGAGTCCAGTTTGGCAAGCTTCCATGCGCTAATGCGTGGTACATGCTGTGGAATCTTTTTCCCTTTATCAGGCTGCGGTATTGCGTCTGGATCCACTGTAGAGGGTAGCCGCCCTGGCTCCAAATGTGGAATTATTTCATCCTGCACATATCGGGTAAAGACCAATTATATATGACACAGAATTGCACATGAAATGCATGTAATACAAGTGCCCAGTATTCTGTAATTAAAGAACTTGCCAAAATCAGAGTTCTTGGGAATCGTTCGCTTTTCTATCCATAATTGTTACAAATTTGTTTAAAATGTGTCTGTCTAGATCGTCCTTTGATTTGTTAAAGAAGTACTAAATATGATAAAAATCATTTTAGACATAAAAATCGGCAAGGGGCATGAGAGAGGAAGGGGGGATCCAATCCTCCCCTACTTTCTCAATCTTATGAAATTATAGAACCCCACATAAATATACGAGGTTAACTGAAAATTTTCCATGCATGTACTGACACACAATAGAATAATAAGCGTTCATGCATATGGGCTCACAGCGTTAGTAGAGTTGTTCAGGGCACTTTGAATGCTAATTATGATTTATGACAACGATTCTGCCGCTGTTAACACCTAAAGATGGTAGTACCTGGTGGTCCATAAATATACGGGGTGGTGTGCACCAAGCCCCTTTATATTGCAAACTCATTCCGATGGAGCTTCTCCCACTAATGGCAGTCACAGCAGAGCTAGTAGGTGAAGATGGCAGACTTTGATGATCCCCACCATCTACAGATGGTCCTGGAGGTTCACTTTGCGCTCTCATGGCAACAACATACTCATATGTTGTGATACCCTACAACAGATTACATGCCTAGTTAGATAGACGAAGACAGGAAAAAGGGCGGGTGTAGGCCGTCCAAGGAAACATACCTTCTGAATCAAAATTATGTGGAAAAAAAACAGCTCTCCCAAAGGCACAATAGCCAAAAGTGAAAGTACAGTACATAGGCCCTGTATTCAATACAAGTACCATTGTAAGTTTCACCATGCCATCACCACCACCAAACAGGATGCGAAGATTAGACGAAAGATAACAAAACAAATACAGCAAAGGCAACAAGGAAAACCTACCACCACTATGGCAAAGGGAATCTGGGAGAATCCAACTCCAAGTTTGTCAGCTATCAGCTGGTTCATGCCCTTTTTATCAACAAAGCAACGAACAAAAACAGCAATACCAACTCCACATTCAACAACAAGCTGACAAAGATAGACAGAGGAGAGACTAAAGTTAGTCTAAAAAATTGAGCCAATAAAGTAGACTAGACTAAAAACTGTGATGTAATTGATCTAAGGTCCAAAGCTTACCCAACCAAGGCTAGCAGCCATGAGGCATACAAAGGTAATATAGTTTTTCCTCCCCACACAGTTATTCAACCACTGCACCAACAACAAGTTTTCTGAATTACTAATTAGAATATCTAGATATCACTAAATAATTCAGGACTTCGGAAGACATGACACAACGGAAAACTGTTAATAACACATCAGTCTTACCCGACAGTGATGATCAAACCCGTCAACACATTTATCACAACTTCTACAATGTTTGCTGAATTTACGTACCTGCAGAAGAATACAAATGATATCAGTTGACCTGACTTCTCTTCACATTGCTTTGGTGTGTAAATAACCATACAAAAAGACTGCAATATCGCTAGCTAGTTAGCATTAGAAAATAATAATAATAATAAATTGGGAAAAAAAAAAGGATGACATATAATTCTACTTTCCAGTTTATGTTCCTCAGGAATTTATTCCTTCTTTTATGCAATCTTGTTAGGGCACATGTTTTAGGACAAAAAGGGATCAGTTATTGAAGAAGAAAACCAGATAGCTCCTAACAGAAATGAGAGATTACTAGTAAAGTCTTATACCTCAGCATTACACAATGTGCAGAACAAAGCATCCTCTCCAGATTCTTGCTGAAGAAGATCATCTTTCCGACAATCTTTTATAAAAAAACAACCGCAAAGGACAACTCCAAGTTTTGAACAACAAGTTGAATGGTGGCTACTATTTTTTCCTCCGTTATGGAGTTCCATTTTGCCAGGGTCTCCCACAGAGGACGCATTCCCTATAATAACACAATAACTCCTCAAGTTATGCTTTTAATAGATAGAACAAGCATCAGTCTTACCCAAGTAGTAATATTATAGGTGCTTAAGCGATGACAATAAGAAAATTTCAAACAGAAGAATCCAAAGGAGAATAAAACAATGTCACATCCAACAGCTTTTATCACAATAAAGTTGTCAATCCAATACCCGTGCTATTAGCTACCTAGAGATAAATTCATATGTGCATTTTCTACATATCCATAACCCAATAAACTTTCTTGTAGCCAAAACACTCACCAGCCATATCTATGTCCTTGTGTGATTTGTAGGTAGACATCTTGTCAGCTTCAATCAGAATACCAGGATCAGCAGGATCTATGGCTGTGCATCTAACGTAAAGAATGAAAACGGCCAATGCCTGGAGACCGAGACAGCAATAAGATTAGGGCAATAACCTGAGCAGCAGAGCCAGCGGGAAAGCAAGACAAAATCTTTTAAAAGGATAGAGCTTCTTACCAAGACAGAATAAACACCAATAGCGGCATATTCATAGATATGGCTTCCAAGAAATGGAGCAAAGAAGGCATAATATGCGACGGATAGCAAAAAGAAAACTGTTATAGCAACAACCTGAGCACACACACACACACACACACAAAATAAAAAAAAAAGTATGTGTATTAGCCCAATGTGACATATCAACAAAATGAACAGCACATTAGACCAGGCTACCATTGTAGATTCTTTCCATATTTCAAAATGAAACTGAAACTAAAACAAAAAACAAAATTAGAGTTTAGTTTCTTCCTGACAATTATCTCGAAAAAAACCAAAGTATGAAGGCAAAGAAAAAAATCGTTGAAACAACGTTTTGGTCGGACATATCAAATCAGAGTAATGCATTTTTTTTTTTTTTTTTTGAAATGAAATCTTAAATCAATTTGAACAAACTATTTATGTTCTGAGAGCATAAAAAACAGAAAACATGTAAATAGATCGGAACTGAAACGCGGACTAAAGATAAACAGTGAAACTCAACAAAATCAAGTGAAATTGAAAACCCTAACGAAAAGAAAAAGAAATGGAAAAGTAGCAGAGAGAAGGAACCTGGAAAGTGTGAGCAGGGAGTTCCCATCCATGACGGCGAGCCATGACCGAGAACCAACTCCAAAGCGGTAGAAAACCAACACCATCTAACAGATAAGAGAACCAGCTCGAAGCAACCAGGAATGGAGAAAACCCAGCCTGGATTTTTGGAAACAAATGGTTCAGAACTGTCTCTCAGTCTTCTGCTGCTTCTTGTTCTGTCAGACAAAATCCAGATTCCTTCCAATGGCGAAGAGAATGGCGGTGGAGGCTAGGGTTTTATGGAGTTGGAATCCAGTACTCGGAAGGAGAAGAAGAAGAAGACGAAGAAGGAAATTGCTTGGACTGTGTGTGATTTTGATAAACAGTTTTTTTTTTTTTTTTTTTGGGGTGAACTACGGTGGTTTGGTTTGGTTTTGGTTTTGGTTTTTGTTTGTTTTTCTTTTTCAGTTGAAAAAAATAAAAAACAGAGAGAGGAGAGAGAAAAGGAGTACGTCTTGTGCAGTGGGGGGTAAACGACGCTCTCTCTTCTTTTGGTCACACAGCAAACACACTTCGAAAGCTGAAAGCTGAAAGCTGAAAACTGTGTTTGTGCCGGCGACGTCAAGTCAAATCGATGATTTTTTGAGATTTGTAGTTTTTTCTTTTTTAAGAAATTTTTTTAATAAATCATTAAAATTTTTAAAAATTAATTAAAACATTATTTTTTTAAAAAAATAATTAATTATTTTTTTTAAATGAATTAATAATATAAATTTTATAATTCATCGATTATTAATTAATCATTAATTTTCATAATCAATTAATGATCGATCAAATTTAAAAAATAACAGACAATTATTTTTTTAATAAAAAATTAAATCATCAATTAAATTAGATAATTAAAAAAGATTATCCAATTTAATTTTCTTAATTTTATTTTTATTTATTATTTTTTGTTTGAGGCCTGATTTTTATTTTTATGATTTGTTTTATTTTTTTTTAAATTTAAATAAGGGATCCAAACTCTATTGTTATTGTTTTATTAGCTATAGGTGAAACCTAATTTGAACAAACTATTTACGCTTTCTGACTTGTAATATGCTATGATTTGCCTTTTTATGGGAGCTTCTATATATGAGTTCGTATTTTGCATAATTTTCGTTTTTAAGGTATTTAATTATTTTTTTTTTTTACAATTTGATTTATGAATATTCTTATTAAAACTGATATGTGTGACATATAAATATTACTATAAATAATGTAAAAACAGAATGTTATATTATGAAAACTCCTTCTTCTTTTTTTCCCTTCATATCCTGCCGTAAACTTCTCTATCTTTTCCTTCAATTTTTTTTTTCGAAAAGTTTTATTCAAGAATTTCATTTTTCTTTTAATTTATGATAAAGAAATTGAAACTTTACATTATATAAGAAAACAAATATCCTTGTGTATAATTGTTAAATATCTTTTCAGTAATCTTGAATTTTGATATTTTTTTTAGCTTTGATATATATATATATATATATATTTAAGCAAGCTTTGATAATATATGTTATAAAGAATAGTAGTGCGCTGATAAAGAATAGTACTCTACATTTGTGCCATTAATAGTGCGCTGATAATTTTTTTCATTACACTAAATTTTCCTCTTCTTTTCCCTTTATTACGAAAATGCAGTGTTGATTATTTTTTTTTAATATTTTTAATGGAAAATTTTAAATTTTTTAAAATTAACTCTATTCTTTCTTAATTCGTCGTTAAAAATCAGGACCGTCCATCTAAGATGGAACATGTTACTTGATGTGGTAAGTTTTTGGGGGATTTAATTTGATCTTTCCGTCTTTATTAGTGATTTTTTTCTTTTTTATCTTTCCGTTAAAGAGTCAAAATCTTAGTGTGGCCCACATAATCCGCAGACTAATTTAATGGTTTCCGCATTAGCCAAAAAAAAAATATAATAATAATAATAATAATGTGATTGTTTTCGTAATTTTTGAGTTTCCCTTAAAAAAAGGGGGGGAAAATTTATTAAAATTCCTTTTGCGCAAAAGTTAAAAGAAACACTCTCATTTAAGAAGCTTTATTACTTAAAAAAAAAAAAGCTTATTATTTCCTGAATTTTAGGAAAAAAAATTCTAAAATTCATGGCATAGAATAATATTTAAGACTATATTTTTTTGAGAGCTTCATGGCCTTTATGTAAAACATCAAATATATAATTGTTTCAATTATAAATTATACAGTAGAAAAATAATTCAAAATACAAAATATAAATTATATGATAATGTAAAATAGGGAATCATACCATAAAAACTCCCTTATATTTTTGTTAGAAAACTATAAGTCTTTTTCTTTTTGGGATATAAAAACTGTATATATATATATGTAATTGCATTAGTCTCACACAACATAATTACTTCTCAAAAATAAAATAGGAACAAACAAAGTTGTCATTTTAAAGACACCTTCTGAGTAATTTAAATACAAAAATTAATATATTTTTTTTCGAAAGTAAAACAAATAAATATTTAGCCAATAGATAATTGATATTCCAATAATTCCACTTCATATAAAAAATTGCAAGCAGAATTTGACTTTCAAAAAAAGATGCTTAGCCCAAAACACTAATAACTAAACTAATAATGTAGGATACTGTTTTGTTTAACATTACCTTTGATTTTTGTCTGCAAGGCTGTGTTGTTTTATTGCAGATGCTTTATTAATGATAAATACTTTTATTTTTTTATTTTTTTAGGATTAAAAAATTTTAAAATCTTAATTAGGAGAAGGTAGACCCTTCAATAATCATAACACTGACGTGTTTCCAATTAGACTAATCATTTTGGATAACTTTATTCTTCTTCTTTCTTCCTTTCTAATCCTTGTTTGGCGGAAGTAGCCAAAAGACAACGACAAACATAAGTATTGGAAATTTTTATATTATAGACCAAGTATTATTTTATATTACAATGACACCCTTTTATGCGCTTGGCATGTTACGCTTTTTCTTTTTAGTCAATAGTTAATAAATCAGTGATATCCAATCCAAGTGAGCCTCTCAAAATTGGTTTGGTAATAAGAAAGATACTACTCAAGAGCATAAAGACAAAATTAAGTGCTGATTTATTTATTAATACATGAATTAAGACTCTCGCTTTAGCAAAAGAAATAAAATAAAACAATTTGTTTATGCTATCAGAAAGAGAAAAACACTAAATAGCTACTAATAATTCATAATACAAAACTAATTATGCACTTATCATGTGGCTAACAGTATGGGATCAAGATTAATAATGTGGACAAACGTCAGCTAAAATACCTCTTAAATTTTTTTAAAAAATTTTGATATAAGAAAAATCCTCTAGAGGGAGGGGGAAAATATATATATATATATATATATATATATTGCAAAAGGGCAAGTTCAAGAAAAGTCTGTTTAAAACAATCAAGGCTTAACAAAGGAGAAATCCAAAGGACGAGGTTCTTCATTTCTGAGCGATTGATGTTGTAAATTTGAGTTATGACCATCATGAATAGAAATCTCAGAATTGGAGAGATCAGTTTCGGATTGATAAGTAGTAGGGGAACTAAGAACACTTTCGAGGTCGGATTGAGTGGACCTGTGCTTGTGGCCGTGTAGCAAATGCAACGGGGATGCACCTTGGCTTGGAGTGTTTTCGCCGCTCATAAATCCCGTCGAACATGCATCAGCCGAGCTTTTCCTTTGTTTATTTCTCGCCTTTGCAGCCTTTTGCCATTTCTTCAGCGCTTTTGCGGTTTGCTCCTCAAAGATTGCTTGTTTCATATGAGACCCCATCTGCAAGCATGCATACACGAAATTTAGTATTACTACCCAAATCAAAAGGAGCGCAGCTTAACTTAATTAAATTTTCTAATTATTATTGTGTCATAGATTGACTACTGGCAACAACAGAGTAAACATTTATTTCTCACCATTATTAGTATTTTCTTTAAGAACTAACAATTTTTGTTTTCTTAATATTTTTCACAATCATTATGAATTTATTTTTAATATACGATTTAGTATATTTCAATACTAATGGTTTTCGATTTTCTACATGTCTATATGTATCATTTTTAAACGACCTAAAATAAAATTAAAGATCAGATAAACTCCCAAGCAAAAAAAAAATATATATATATATTTTAAATCTCATATAGCTAATCATCACAAATTAACTTGTTCTGTTAAAGTTGTATTTGTTTTTGAAGCTAATAACTATATCTTAAAGGAAGCAAAAACTTTCTAACAATATGTAGAGTGAGAAAGTGGATCATCAAAAAAATGAAATGAAATAATGGCTAGGAGATTAAGTATGAAAACCAGAAAACCAGTTAAATAACTTAAATATTAGTGGGATAGTTCAACCAAAAAAAAAAAAAAAGAATTATATTTGAGAAAACAAAAACATTCTAATGGGGCATGTATGAACATTTAAGCAAATTTATGGATTAAAATTATAATATTGAGTGGGACACAGTCGTCCCCACCTAAATCTGTCCATTAGCGGTTGTGGACTTGGTTCAGTCGTGAATCCACACCTCACTTCTTATGTTCAGGTTATAAACTCAAATCCCCATATTTCTAAATTAAAAAAAAAAAAAAAAAAAGTGTTGCACATTGATGGGATTAATTATACTAATTACCTGTGTAATCAAAGCATAAAGCGGGAAAGTAATGTAACTGCATAGGATCTGTAAGGCTAACCCAAGAAAAACCCTTGTGATCAGAATCACTACCAAGTTTTCGTGGAAGCAAGACTTCAAACCAAATTCGTACTGCATTTTGCACATTGAAGCAGTTAATTAATTTAGAGAAGGATCTTATATATATATATATATATATATATATATATATGTTAATTGCACTTAAGTAAGATAGTTCTAACTTCTAATTAGTGCAAAAAAGGAATAATTAGTTGATTGAGAATAGTTACTTACCCATGTCCACAAGAAATATGCCATTTCAAACGCGTTCTGTGCAGGAGATCAATAATCAGCTATAATAAGTTAAAAAATAAAATAAAAAATAAAAAAGAAAGAAAGAAAGACTAATTTATATAGTTTTTTTCACATATGATAAAATGATCTAATGAGTCAATTACAAATGGTTACATAAATGATCATGGATGCAAAAAAGATTTTGTAAATTTAATGGAAGTTAAAACAATTTGATGGTTTAAAACTGTATAATAATTATATTTGTATTGCTTGAGAGATCAATGATAAGAAAAGTTGGTATAATGGTGTTTGTAGGTATAGACCTGGAATAATGTGAAATGTATCAAGAGAAGGATCCAATCTGGGCGATTAAACCAAAAAAACTTGTTGCTTGGCTCTACAATAGGAGCTCCTCTCACAACTGTACTTCGGTCTTGGATTTCTTGAGCCATCTCCATTATGATAATTTCCATCTTCGTTCCTACTAAGAGAAGAATCTGCACAAATACACACAACACCAATAATGAGTTTTTGGGCTCCTTATTAAAGTTTGAACAACTGGTGAAAATCATTTCCGTATGTTGGTAACATTTTATAATAGCCAATACAATACTAATTTGCTTTATAATTTGAGGTCAATTATTAATTTGATTGTTTTCTTACAGTGAGAGGTACTAATGTCAACCAGGAGAGCGCGTACCATTCTGCACCAATTAAAAACATATAATAAGGGACACTACATATATACATAAGTTTTTTATATGTAGATATATAAAAAGACTTTTACGTTAGCTGAAATTCGAGAATCCATCCATCCATGTGTTGTTTTCTTTTTCTTTTTCTTTTTCTTTTTCTTGCGAAAAAGAAAAATAATAATAATAATTAATAATTATCTTGTGTATGCATGCTTGTAGTCACGTATAAGATCTATCTCTCTATACTGAATTTAATCAACATTAGCTATATAGAAAGAAACAAATTTAGTCGAAATTAACTTAGACAAATGTCCTTGAAAGCAAACAGTTTTTATTTGTTATCATTTCGTTAGTTATTTAGATTCATATATGTTTTTACAAATGAAAGAGGGGCGGTGAGAGAAAGATTTACTGTAGACATCTAGAAATAAGAAGATGATGGCAAAGATCCATAATGGTATGCTGCAAAATCAAGTAATGCTTGTGTTAGAAAAAGCTCGAGTTTATAATCTTCTACAATTAGACTAAAGAACACAACAAAATAATATTTGTCAACTAACTTATCATTAACAAAATTAAAAGTGATCATTACAATGTCAAAATAGATATAATAATCACAAGTGATTGGTACATCTTGTTGGATTGGGTTGAATCCCGTTTTTCTTTATTTATTATGTATCGTGAGAAATAACATATGATTAAGAGTATCGAAAGAGAGATCACCTAATACCCACAACCCTTTTGAAATCATCTTCCATTGATCTTTTTATGTACTTTCGGAAGTCGAATTTGCTATTAGGAGTCAAATGTGCCTGCAATATTTGTCATTAAACTTTTCAAGTTAAGCATAACAAATTTGACAGAATATTATTATATTCCTGTAAAGAAATGAATTTTCTTTCGTTTAAGAAATATTATTTAATAGTTGTATATATATATATATATATATATTTTACAATGGAATTCTTACGTTAATAAACCCACAACGCATAGTCATGTAGTCTACTTTTGTTACAGAACGAAAGAATTGTCTGAAGAATGCCACCTGTAATTGTACATTTAGCTATCTAATTAACTACCAAACTAATCACAATGAAAAAAAAATTATATTACTAATATTTATTAAATTCTTACAATCCATCTAATTCCAGGTATTCTAGAAATGCCAGAGTGACGTTTCACAAAGGAAGTCTGACGAGCAAACCTAAATCTTGTGGGATCTGGGAAACAAAAAGAAGGCTCGTATAATTCATAAATTGTGGATTCTTTTAACTAAGAATCTCGTCAAAAACCATTATCATGTAATTAGGACTATTAAAAGATAAAAAAATAAAAGAGACGCAAATAATTAAATGTACCATTATTAAATTGATATTCAAAAGATGATGTTTCCATTTCCCATGTCTTCCATTTCCTTATCTGCTCAAAACTAACAGTAATAGATTACTACATATCCGATCCGTTTCTTATAGTGGGGCCACCAAAAAGTTTCGCATTAAAGTAATACCATCTTTCACTATATATTGGTAATGCCGAGTGTTTATTGCTTGATAATTCTAATTTGTCAATTGTCACATATGTGATGCTAAATCACCAACAATACATGATAAATAATAGTAATTTGAAGAATGTGATAACAAAAACTAAAAAACTGAAAAAAAAAAAAAAAAAAAAAAGAGGCCTTTGCTTTGATAGAAACATACTTTAGCCTTAGCCAATGCGATGGTGATAACGCTGTAGAGGACATGAAACACAGCCAAGACGAAAATAAATATGTGCAACTGATGCAATCCTGTGTACGATATCAATGGAACTTTGTCCTAATTTCCACATGAAACATATATACAAACATATATATATATATATAGAACATATTAGTATCAAAAATCAAAAAGTATATATTCACCAATTAATTAATTCTTCAAAAGAGTATTATATATAGATAGAAAGCATACATATTTGGAGCAATAGTCATATTTAGAAGCCGAATTAGCCAAAGCTCTTCGCCACAGAATTTCATCTTCAGCATAAGAAAGCAACTTTCTCCTCTCTTTATCATCGTCACCACCACCATATGTATTATTTTTAAGCTTACATGGAAGCATGAACTCTCCAAGCTTTGAAGGGATGCATATTTTCACAATATATTGTGTGCCCACAGTCAACAGAAGAGATATGAACCCCAACAGCATTAGCTCTGTGCAAAAACATAGAATATATATATATATATATATATATATATGTTGTTATAGATATACGATATTCGGTTACACATACAAATATTGAACAATATAAGGGGTTTATGTCAGTGAGAGCCCAAAAAATAAAATAAACTTTTAATTAGTTATGATGTTTAACACTGGTCTTCATAAACATTTTTCTATAAATATACAACAAAGTGAAAGAATTAAAGAGAATTATGTGAAAATTTCTTGTTGACCTTGCGTAAGTCTTGGATATAAGAATTTTCATATATCATTATCAAAAAAAAAAGTCAAATTAAAAATACTTGACGAATATTTGATTATATCCAGAATTAGCCAAAAAAATTCTCTAAAAATTAAAGCGCATATAAAATCAAAGTTCTAACCAGATTTAATTTTCTCGAGAGCTTCAAGCATGGCCTTCTTATGTCGTTTCTGGAACCACTGTATATCATCATCTCAATATGTGTCAGATTGACAAGTTAAGAGACCACTATACATGATGACCAATTTTCCAAACTAACAATGAGGGAAACTAAGAGCAAAAATAATACATATATATTAGATATACCTTTCCGAGATATATAATGGCATGTTCAATGAGGACAGATACTATAACGAAGACTGCACAAACAACGGCAACTGCCCATGTGGGTGTCTCTTTCAGATTCCTTTCTCCTGGACTCCCAACAGCCATTTCTTCCTAAATTACACTAGTTACTACTCTAACATCTGTTACTTTTTCCTTCAAAGAGAAAATGTAACTTATTTTTTCTCCCAAAAAAAAAAAAAATTTATATATATATATATATAACTGATCAATACCAGTTAATTATATCATATACGTAGAAGAAGAGAACGAGAGAGAGCCGGTTTAATATAAGTTATTAAGGGATTGTTTGATATTTCATTTCTTCTCCAATTAAATTATATTTTTTTGACTTGTTTTTTGTTTTTTGTTTTTTTTTAATGAAAAATCAACAAAAAAAATATAACTAATATTTAAAAAATTAACCAATTTCAATTTAAAAATTTTAATTCTAACCGACGATTCAAACGGAACCTAAAACGCATTGTCATTTTAGCGTTTTTCTTCACACACAAACATATCTATATATATATATATATATACATACACACACGCACATCGTTATACTATGCGCACAAGCTAAAAAACTTGTCTTTACTTAAAGTGTTTTCTTTCTGCGATTCGACCGAAAAATGCATAGTCGGTATTCTGTCTTGTTCGATTTATGAAACTAGAAGTAGACATATGTCTAATAAAATCAGCACAGGCCGGCTATTGCTGCCAACGAAAGAGAATGACATTCAAGCGTAGGACCTTTTTTTTATATATAATTATTTTATTAATAGGCATTTTCACACACACACACACATGATTTATTTGACAGTAGCCTTTTTTATTTTCTTTTAACAGTTTAGTCTTAAATTTTAAAAATAATGACAATTAACTCCAATTATTAACGTAAACAAGATTTTAGACAGAACAATTGTGGCGTTCAAGGATTACCTGACCTCGCTCATATTTCTCATCAATGTTATTCTTGAAAGAGCTATCCAATTAGCAATGTAGTTTCTTTTCTTTTCTTTTCTTTTCTTTTCTTTTTTTTTTTTTTCTTTTTTTAAATGCCAATTAGCAATGTACGTACTTTCTGAAGTACTCCTCGAATTCGCCAAAAATAAACAGCCATTAGGAATCGGAGTTAACTAATTTGGAATTTTTTGGACTAAAAAGCGAAGAGAATAATATGATAAGGACAACCTGTTAAAATATAAAAACTTCAAGATGTATAGCTCTAAAACCATTAATTTAATGCACTAGATTTGTTCTTTAGTGGTGTGCCAACAGGTAGTAATACAAAGTTTTCAAAAAATAATAATAATAATAATAATAATAACAACAACAACAACATTTCTTTTTATTTTTTATTTTTCGATAGATCTATAGACGCTCACTTTTATTAAATTTAGATACTTAAAACTCTAATTTGCCATTTGGTGAGCTAGTTCAAATATTCAAAACCAACATTCATGTTCGTAGATTAATACAAAGTATAGTTCAATTATATGTTATCTGTAGGGTAACATACATGCGAAGTATTCAGCCACCTTGGGGGATCTCTTTTTAATATTCCTTGGTGATAATGGAGAAGGGTAGTTAGGTAGCTTAGAAGAAACCGAATGAAGATGGTTGGTCGTCTCACGACTCACCCTAAATGTGTTTTCTCACTTGGCATTTTGTGAAGTTTTAGATCCCCTGCATATTTTGTAACTGTGTTCAAACTACGGACTATTTCCTTAAAAAATTATGAATTCGGCGTATAAATATACATACATACACACATACACAAATGTACATCTTTTTTTTTTTTTTTTTGTCATTTTCATCTCTCTTAATAATATCATGTCACGTTAGTTAAAATATTTTAATTGATATGTCATTTATCGACATGCATGATATAATTAGATGACCATAAAAAAAAATTAAAAATAATAATACGAGCGAGTCTAATTTAAAAATAATACATGAAGCAATATTCTAATTATCTATATATATGCACATCAATATCGAGTGTTCGTGTAACATATAGCTAATAATTAATCAAATACTAAAAGATAATGCATGGCATCGTTGATTAAAAACTTAATTGTTGAAAATTTGGGTTGCATCATGATTTGAACAACATTGAAGCTGGGTGGATTGTAAGTGATATACATATACACACACATATATATAGCTAATCTATGAATAATTAAAGAATAAAACTAAACAGGAGAAGAAAACAGAATGATTCAGCGTAATAAGGGAAAAGAATTGCAAAAAACAGTGTGTCTGTGTGTGTGTAAATGTGTATATATATAAAGTAAAAATAGCTAGCATACTGTTCAATGAGTACATCTACTATAATGAAGACTACACAAACAACCGTTTATTGGGGAAAATCAGTTTATACATCAATCCAACATTTATACAATAATGAGTGCACAAAACAAATACCATCTTTTTACTAACAAATAGGAAAAGACTGCAGTACAACTCATTTTATATACTATATCGATAGAGATCATTTTTAAATTATTAAAATATAATTGAATAGTTAAAATATTACTTGTGTATAATAGTTATAAGGTACCTGATCTCATATTAATATAAACTAAAAAATTTAAAAATATAATATATAAAAAATAAAAAAAATAAAAAACTAACACCCTTCAATCCAATCCCCCCTATCCCCCCTATCCCCCCTCCCCCTGCAACTAGCCCCGTTCCCTACATGACGCCGACAAATCCCACTTCCCCCTGGCGATGAACTCCGCTGTGTGCCGGCGATGGATCCACCCATGCGATCTGTAGCGAACCCACCACCCCTCCCGTCTGTCCCTCCCAGATGCAGGCGAGGAGCCACCTGTCTCTGCCCCGTGTGATTGAACCCCCTTCCCCTTCAGCCCCTACGATCCTCCCTCCCTAATCTGCAGAACCATGGCACCTTAACCCCTTGACTACCAGACAACACCCCCCCCCCCCCCCCCATGCAGAACCACCGCACGCTAACCCCCCGACTACTAGACCACTCCCCCCCCCCCCCCCCCCAAGCAGAACCACCGCACGCTAACCCCCCGACTACTAGACCACCCCCCCCCCCCCCCCCACCACCCACCCCCCACACGCCATCTTCACTTGTCATGCTGACCCCATTGGTCGACGTCCCAGAAAATCTCCATCGATGGAGGTTGG
The DNA here is from genome assembly GCA_025413025.1 of Ficus hispida. Taxonomy (NCBI): domain Eukaryota; kingdom Viridiplantae; phylum Streptophyta; class Magnoliopsida; order Rosales; family Moraceae; genus Ficus; species Ficus hispida. The sequence continues at coordinate 474,324 of CM046367.1, forward strand.
ATTTTTTTAATTTCTTTTTTTTAATTTTTTTTATTTCTTACAATTTTAAAATAAAGTGTCTCAACTGTTTGATTATATCTAAACATTTTAAAAATGAACTCTATTAATATAATATATTAAAGAGGCTTTACCGTAACCTTACCTAATAAATAAGAATCACTTGTGCTTTGGTAAACAAAGTTTATGTAAATGCTTAAATGGTGTGTAGACTGACACATACTATTCATCTTAATTTGTAACCAATTTTTTTTTTTTTTTGGTTTTTTGCCCTTTAATTTCTCTAGTTAACTAATATAACGTGCCCATACCGAATGCTCTCCCAAATTTTTAAAGCACAGTCAATTGTTCCACACTCTCACAATAAGGGGCTATAATTTCCAATCGAATGGAGGTTTTACAAATGATGAATTTGTAAACAAAATACATCTTCAGAACTTAAACAAATATATATAATTTAGCTTAAATTGGGCTATGTACATACAGTCTGCAACACACATGTTGCACCATATTTACAAGAACATACAATCGGAATGGCACTAATCTATTATGATTCCTTGACATATATTGGTGTGTTGTGCCCATTATTCCGTTTTAATTTTGGAAACTACTGCCCTATTATGTACCTTTTAACTCTTTTTTTTTTTTTTGGCCTTAATAGGTGTAATTTACATATCAAAATTTTTATTTTTGATAATTTACGTTCGGAATTTACAAATTTATATTTGTTCAGGAATTATTAATTAATAACATGATTTATCATTTTTATCTATTTTTGAAGTAAATTTCTTAAGATTAAGATCTTCAATTAAATTTTATTGAGATAGAAAATTTTGAATCAACTTTGTTTTGGATATAAATTTATTTTAATATTGGTTAAAAAATACATCTTATGCTCTTAATTTACTGCGTAAATGCAATCAAAGTGTCAATTTCCATTAAAAAAAATCAACATTATTATAAAAAATTGTTAAATATTTATAAGTTTAAGAGGTAAATTATAAGTATACGATAAGTTCAGGTGCATCAGTATCCTACTGACGGAGGCGGTTACCAACCAATAACTAGGTGGTATCCTACCAGTGGAATTGGTCAGTGATAATGGTTACCAGTCAGTACGCGATAGATACGAAATATAACCAACAAATGACCATCGCCTTATCGAAACATAATTAATACCGGATGGATAAATTAAGAATATAATTGGTATTCTGTAATAATAAATAAGTAACAAAATAAATATTTAATGATGCTTTTTTTTTTTTTTTTGATAAAAATCAATTGAGGCATGATTCTACGTGTCCAATAAAGAGCCCAAATGTATAGTTCTTGGGATAATATGTGACCAGACGTCCGGATAACATGTGAAATCTGTGATTTTTTTTTTTTTGGAGGAGAGGAATTTGATCCCAAATTATATAGTTCTTGGGATCTGCAACAAATTGCCATGATTAACGCTTCATGGACTAAATTTGAAGGAAGATGGCATGGGTATATCTTTGTTCGAAACCCAAAAAAAAAAAAAAAAAAAAAAAAAGGAGGGGGTGGCAAAGTAACAACTACATAATCTTCTGAGTAAAATTCGATAGTTTATCTTTAAAATTCTTGTCCTTGGACATTTTTAAAGAGCCTTCATATAGAAAAAATTAGACAAGATGTGAAGTTTATATAATCTTGACAGATAATTCTTCTCGTAGTTACTATTAACCTTATTTAAAAAGATATCTCGTGTCTTATTTTGATTGAATCTCGTGCTAAGAGAGAAACTTTTAAAGAATTGATAGTTAAAAGCACTAATGCAAATATTAATAATTTATTGCATTTCACCTGGAGGAGGAGGATACTAACAATTTCTCAAAAAAAAAAAAAAAAAAAAAAAGAACTCCATGTTTGGTTCGTATGTTAATTTTCAAAATGCATGGATGGAAAAATTAACAAAAGAGTTTTTTTTTTTTTTTTTCCAACTTTTTCTATTATTCTTCTTATTTTAAAAAATGGTGAAACAACTTATTTTCAAGCACATTTTGTATGGTGCTCTTTTGAAATTTTTAAAATTCTTTTTTTACGACAGTATTTTCAACATTATTTCTTTTTATTTTGTAACTTTCCAAACTTATTTTATTTTCAAAAATGAAATATATATATATTTTTTAATCATCTTCAAATGCCATCATATTCTTAAAATGAAATAAATTTTTTCGTTTTAAAGAGAAAATTTTTCATTAAAGAAGAATATGATGTAACAAAGAGCTATAGCTTTTTATATAATCTTTTGTTTTCGGGGGGGAAAAAGCCGTTGATTGGGGCGGGGGCGGGGGCGGGGGTTGGGAAACATCATACTTTTTGACAACGGTGCATTGGACAGCTTTTTCGTCTTTGTCAAAAGGTCCCATATGCAAGTAAGAAAACGACAAAAGCCTCAAAATAATGAGTCCCTTACAGACACACAAACCCCACTCTTATATAGTACCAGTGGTGAGTTAATTCAAAAACTTTTACAGGTAGCTTTCACATCTGGTTATCCAAGTTTCCTAACCAAAAGCTTAACTATTTTCCTCACATGAAACAACACAAATTGAGAAACGAGGCATCTCTCAAGCTCAGCTGATTACTGTTGTGGATACCGGCAAGGCCCATAACCTATCACAATATTCAAACACAACACCCACCATTATTAATTAACACCATAATAAAGTGTGATAATTTGAATTAAACAGTTCTACATTTAATCAAAACTATGTAAATGTTTAATATGTATATAACTGGGAGATTTATTATCGGTAAAAAGGAACTGCAGTTTTAGTAGTAGTGGAATTAACTGTTTTTTAATTGAAAAGAAAAGATAAAAACTGCTCCAATTCATAGATCATGAGGCTAAAGCTGTAATTCCAGCCTGCCTGCCTGCCTGCCTGTAATGAAAACAGCAAATTTAGAAATGTAAAGGAACCAAATGGAACTTACTTGGATCAGTGAAAGTGACAAGACCAGTGCCTTTGAAGTCACAATTCCAGTAGTTCCTGCCATGCATTTGGTAGTAAGAATTCATGGCGTAGGAGGCATGAGCCACAACCTTGTTTGGCTCAAAACAATCCCCACTCTCATTGTATATCTCCCTGCAGTCCACTCCCCCTGGCCCGCAGCAGAAGTCCAGCACCGCCTGCAGCACCTTCTCCTCCGCATGCGGCTTCGCCACGCACCACACCGACGGCCCCACCCTCGCTCCTCCGCCGCCATTCATCTCTTTCAACCCGATCCCGAACGACGTCGTCGCCGTCCCTCCGCAGAACTCGCAGCTCAAGTCCACATCATACACCTTAGACCCGTCCCCGTCGAACAACCCAAAGTTCCGCTCCGTCGCCCCTCCTTTCTTCTTGTTCTCGTTAAAGAGCGAGAACACGAATATCTCTATGTTGTCCCTCGGTCTCATCGGCGTCCCTTTATTCGACTGAGCCCTCTGGATCAGTCTACTGTTGTAAGTCCTCGCGTTATCTTTAGTCGCCGCGATGTCGCCGACGTCTCCTTTTGACGGCCAACCTGACTCCGACACGGTTATCTTTATCGTTTGATTTCCGTAGCCTAAGGAGTTTATCGCCGACCGTACGGCGTCGATTTGCGCGTCCAGCATGTTGGTGTACACGTACCCCTTCGGGTCGCGCACTCTGGTCGTGTTCCCGAGCAGCGCGTACTGTAGGTTCACCGTCTCCGGGTTGTCCCGGTAAGCGAAGTACGGGTAAGCGTTGACCATGAAGCGCGAACTGGTGTCTACTAAGAAGTCGAGTAGAGCGGAAATGGTTTCGGCGATGTTTGGAGCGAAAGTGGCGGACGAGGGAGGGAAGGAGGAGGCGAGGACGGCCATGCTGTGCGGGGTGGTGACCTTGATCTTCCGGTCTAGGCCGCGGGCGACGAGGACGGCGTGGAGATTCCGCATGGCTCGGACAAGGGCGTCGGGATCGGGGACGCCGTCGTCAGTGGTCGTTAAGTACTCGTTGCCGACGGCTATAGCGACAACGGAGGTGGCGGGAATGAAGGGGAGGACGCGGGTGGAGAGCCATTGGTCGGCGGTGGAGGTGTCGGTGCTGATGTTGGCGACGCGGGAGTTCTCGACGGCGACGATGAGGTCGATGCCGGTGTTGGAGAAGGCTTCGAGGATTTCGGGGTTGGTGTCGTAGATTTTGACTTTGTTAATGAGGGTGGACTGGAGGAGTTGGGCTACTTTTTTGGGCGGCGGGAGGTTGTTTCCGAAGGTGCCGTAGTTTACGCCGACGGCTGAGACGGCGGAGGAGGAGAATAAGAAGGGGGTGAAGAGAGTGTGAAGGAGGAGAATGAGAATGAGGGAGAAGAAGAGTTTGGTGGTGGAAGTAACCATTTTCGTATAGGTGGTTTGTTGTTTGTGGCTAGTGATGTATATAATATATGTAATAAATGTTTAATAATTTGGAGTGTTATACTAACAAGACTCACAGTAATGAGCTATAGTATTTGACAGCCAAAATTGGGGAAAAGAGAATAGACAACAAGATTTGCTTTCAAGAAAAAAAAAATCAAATAAAATAAATGCAAACTGATTAGCTTAAAACTGTTCATTAAGAACTTGCGACTTTATCTTAAAGAAAAGAAAAAAAAAATATATATATATATATATATATATAAACACACATTAAACATGATGAAATTAAATATAATAATAATATTTAAACTCTTTAACTATTTTCCAGTTTAAAATTTCCATGTGTTAATGCCATGTAAAAAAAATTCATATTTAACTTAGATTCAATCAAATTTGCACAATAGCGTTGGTGTTCTAGTATACTTATTATTAGGGATACATTAGTAAAGATAAAACTAATTTCTTTTTATCTAATATTTGAAGATTTTAAATCAACTGAAAGAAGTCAAGGAGGAAAATTTGTCAAATCAATGTAGTTTTTTTTTTTTTTTTTTTTTAACTTAAATCAATGTAGAACAATAATTGTCTAATTTCTTGAAAATGCTAGATTTATTGTCCTTTCATTTCACGTGCATTACATGCAGGAAATTTTGTAAATTTACCTAAATCGAAATTTAATTGGAGACTTACTTTCGGTTTAGCTCGTCCATTAAAAATAAAATTTTTAATTAAAATTGATAAATTTTTAAAAATTAATTATAAATTTTATTAATTAAAAAAATAAAATAAAAAATATAATTTAATTAAAATTAAAATTAAATATTAAATAATATCTTAGAACCGCTTGGAGACACATGGTCAGAAGATTCGAAAACATAATCTGACTTTTGGTCCCACTTGTACGAGAGTACTGCTATATGCAAAATTCAAAAGAAACAGAGCACGGGCATTGTTACTGGCTAATGGCATCTAGCTCATCTTGCATGGTCCACAGTTGGCTCATCCCTTAAAAAAAAAAAAAAAAAAAAAAAAAATCATTATAATATTTCCTTTTTCAAGGTGGACAATTTATCTGTTCATTTTCCCCCTCATGACGAAGATGCAACACACTTAGCATACATGCATTCAAAACCTCGAAGGCATTTTTATTATTATGCTTGAATTTGGAATTTCAGTTTATAATGAAAATTTTAAATTACAATTAATCGATTTTTTAAAAATTAATTAAAATTTAAAAAATTAATTAAAATTTATAAACTTTTTGGGTCTAAACCGAAGAGGCAAACAACCTCTAAATAATATGAAATCAGTGACGGATATATATCTAGTTGCCCACACTGACAAAACCAATACTACACAGTTGATCTACCTATGGTTTAATGAAATGCCTCAACTAAATTAAACGACAAAAAACTAGTGTTAAAGGACATCATTTTTAATTTTAATTTTTGATTACTAACTCATGTGTTAATAAACTATTATATTTTCATTAGTATATGAAATCAACTAATAATGTGAGAATCAATTGAACACTTAATATTAAAAAATTACAACTCATATATTATATAAATTGACATTCAAAAATTATAATTCGAGTTGATATCCCTAATATTTTGCTTAATTTTTAGTATAATAATAATAACAACAACAATAATAATAATAATATTCTCCTTTTCCCAATAAGTCTAATAGATCCTCACCTATTAAGGAATCCTAATTGAAATATAAGTACAAAATTTTAATCCTATTAATTCAACCCTGTTTTTGTCACAACATTGCATCATTTATAAAACTCTGTAAGAAGTATCAGTGGTCTCTGTAAGTGGTGTCACTGGTGTGATAAGATACAACTTATTTTTACAAAAGTTAGATTAGGTTTCTTGTTACGTACTTGAGAAAGAATTCCTCTTCTCTACAATGCACATAAAGAACCTTGTAAACCTCGATTAGGAGCCTTGGAAATCGACTAGAGAAATAACCATCAAATCCCTCAGGAACAGGTCCCAACAGTTCTTGGATTTCCCTAGGAAGTTCCCGATAGTGATTCAGCTTGTTCCGAATCACGCGCAACAAGTCGCGGATGCTGTCGTACTTGTAACGCCTATACCGGCCGATGTTGTTGATAAACACGGCTTCCATTTTCTCATCCCATTTCCCATTTAATGCGACGTCTGCAACACTTTCTAATGCATTCAGGAGTTGGGAATCGTTCTCCCTATCTTCGAGTTCAACCCGGTCGCTTGCATCTCGGAGAAACGATAATCTTACCTCAGGACTCCAAAAGAAAGGATGGTGCATGACATCAATGGCTTTTGGCCTACAACACAACAAAACAGTCTTAAACGAATAACCCTGTAATGCTCTCTAATGTGAAATAAACAGCATCTAAAGTTTTAATAGCTATGAAATCCCAAGCAGAATTTCTATCCATCGCCATTTATTCCTACTCCAATTCCACATTCCGTGCAGGTGTGTCCACACCCCCCCTGGGTGGATGAGAAAGAAAGGATGTCTAGGAGCAAACCCCCAGGTTCCAGACCCAGGGGTCAATTTTCCCGTATGAGCATTTGGTACATGTATCAGTCCGTGGAAGAGTGAAAGGGTCACCACTACAGAGGATCTCCCTACTAATCTTAGATAGGTCATCTAAGGGTTCAGACCAAGAGAGAAACTTACCTCAAATCAGGGTTGGGATCCAAGAGACGGGTAAAAAGGTTCACAGCTGCTGGCATATTCTCAACTAAGAATAGGTCTTTCCTGTCGTTCACGATGTTTATATCGCGCTCGATAGTATCACCATATGGGTGCTTTCCCCCAGTGATACAGAAGAAGAGAACACAACCTAAGCTAAATAAATCTACTGCAAGCGTTTGTCGCTGCTGAAGAAGTTGTTCAGGTGCTTGCCAACCTGAACTACCATAACCTGTGGTTCAACAACAACACAATATAAGCGAAAATATTTGAATGGGATATTGTTCTTAACAGAAATTAGAATTTCAATTTCTTTTTTTTAAGCGAAACAACTTATCCCAAATCTGTACATTCAGATCCTTGGAGATGCCTTACCAGTAGCATGTTGTGTTATGGAAGACTTATCCTCTGGAAGGCGCTTACTAATACCCATATCTGAAAGTTTTGCACTTAAAAAACTGTCCTTATTTATCAAAACATTTTGAGGTTTCAAGTCTCGATGTATAATTCCAAGTTGATGCAAATGGGCAATCCCAGAAACCACGTCCCTACAAAAATATTGTTACTTCCAATTCGACTGTTTTGCTAAAATCATCAAGTGACATAAGTGGAATTGAAGATAGAAAACCAAAAGAGTGAATTTGTTATAGCATCTGTACGAGAAAAATCTATACAAAAATAGAGGAACCAAGCAATACGAGGGGAGGAAAATTTGGCTAACCTCATCAATTTCAACAACTGGAGCGTAGGGTCTCCATTAGCCTTCCACAATTTAATATCCTTATTGTTTTCCAATATTTTATGTAACGGAACTGTGTTTTCATTAGAAAATTCAGAATATTGATCCTTGGTGATGGCTTGACTTTGAAAAGATTCCGAATAAAGATAAATCAGATCATTCAAGTTACAAGCACAACGTTCCAAAGAGAGATAAACAAAGTCTTGATCATGCTCAACTCCATACCAGCGGACAACATTAGGATGTTGATCAGAGGCAATAAGAATCTGAATCTCTTTAACAGCGACATCATGATGAGTCCGAACAAGGCGTTTAACAGCCACTGAACGACCATCATATATTCCCTCTAGTACAACAGTGCCATTGCTTCCCTTAGCAATTTCTTTCTTTGAAACAATTAACTTACCAATCTTACGGTTATCTAGACAATCATCAACAACCTTGGTAAATGTCAGCAATGCTTTTCTTCCACTTCCTTCAGAAAGTAAATGCTCATCTGAGCTGTAGTTTGGGCTTTTCTTGGAACTTGAATTACTATTCTTGTTTCCCGATCTCCGATTTTTCTTCTTTTTGGGAACCCCAGCTTGTACCTCCTTATTCAATTTTCTCTTTTTCCAAGCCACTATGAAACGGTACAATACAAAACACGCAATGCTAAATGAAATAGGGTACTGCAAATAAAACCTTGCAATGGTTTTAGATAAGGCAGTCGTGAAGATCACTTCCCCAATGCCACTGGCGTTTCTACTCGAGATCCCCGAATAATTAGTCTCAGTAGAAGGCAGGGCAAGCAGCACTTCTCTATGTGGAATGCTTTTGGAAGCTACTGGAGTTAAGCCAATATCCCTCGGAAAAATATTGTATTTAGGAGCAGGCAAAGGGAGTGATTTGGCCGCAGGAAGCCCACCAACTAGTCTGTCAAATATGGAAAGAGGCTCTCTAAATCTACGGTTGCGAATCTGAAAGATCATAGGCTTAACTTGATGGGATAAGACCGATTTGGAATCGCTCTTGTACCCTCCACCAAGCTCATTTCCAGAAACAGGAAACCTAAAAAAAGCATCAAATTCAGCAAATGTCAAATTCCATAAAATTTGACTATTGTCAGGAGCGTAGTGCTGCAATACATAATCTATCCTCTTGATGTAGAGCAGCTGCCCAACTGCTTCCAAGTTCTCAGAATCCGACTCTACCAACTCTTCGATATCGTTTCTCAACACAACTTGCTTGTCATCATCATCATCATCATTCTTGATACCACAAGAGTAAGAAGCATCTGAATATGTATGAATCAATTTCCCGGATTTGGCATCGACAAGAAGAACTGTAGTTGTCCTTGATCCTAAAGTGACTCCTCCATCTTCAGTTATATGTGGTGTGGTTCTGATATAGTCATCAATACTCATTGGCAATTCCTAGAACATGAAGAACACAATCATCGAGCAAAGCAACCATATTTACAGGAATGTCGAAATTGAGATTGGTTGGAGAATATTTTCATAGAAACATCGTTAGATAACATCGATATCAGTCAATGTACAAAAATAAAAATAAAAATAAATCAGTATCCATGTTGACTAGGTAGAAACTATAAGACATCTAAATTATATAATATGATGATATTTGAAGAATATCAATTGACTTGTCCATACCCCATATTTACTTCCTGGATTCTGTAGATTGAACCAAAAATATATTATAGAAGATTGGTGGAGGTGAATTGGCATACCATAACTTGGTCATGGCGCTTGCTGAAAATGTATAGCTTCCCATCATCACCAAAATCGACAAAAACATCAGTGATTGGTTCTGATGAATTATTATCTCTAGAAGTACCATTTTCAGTGTTGGGAATATTCTGATAGGAGGAATAAATAGGCAAGCCTGAGGACCGCGACCACAGTACTTTCCTTGAAGTCGTGTCCGCTAAGTACAATTTTCCATCCAGATCCACTACCAGAGCTACATCATTCTTGCTGTTCAGCCCCCAATCATTAAAAATAAATAAATAAATAAATAACATTTCTTTTAGCAGAAATCCACAATTTTCTCATCAATAACTCTATATATATATATATATATATAGCAATTAAAAAGAATGAATTGAATCGAAAAATATGAATAAATAAAAAAGATTTATACTCACGGCGTACGAGGCAAGAGAGAATTGAAGGAATTGGGGGTGTTGGGATTGGGATAAGAGAGGGAGGCTTCTGAGGTCTCCGAGTCGGCGAAGCATCCGATGACCGAGGCAAGGACGATCTTGAACAGCAGAAGGAAGATGAGGTATCGTCTCATTAGTTAGGGCTTTGATTTGGGAATCAGGGCTTTGATTAGTAGTAGATTGGATTGGGAATTTCTGGGGGGCTTCAGAACCAAGATAAATTTGGACACAGAGAGAGAATAATAGGAGAGGAGTTGTTTCATGAATCGGCGAGGTTTGGGATTTTGTTGTCGCCGGAGGAAGTTTCTGTTCTGCTTCTTCAGCCAACCAGAGTATATATATATATATATATATATATATGTATTAACAATATTTCTATGATCCTAAGTACAGGTTTCTAGATTCTATGTGGAAACATCATCTTCTTCGGTTGTTTATACCCAAGTTTATACGGAACAACGGAAAGTAAGTACCCAAGTTCAATGTCGCCACGTCATTGTAACTATTGCTTTTTTTTTTTTTTTTTTTTTTTTTTTTTTTTTTTTTTTTAACTAACTAACGTTGTCAACCCCATTTTAGCTCGTTGTGTTTTTGCCCTAGCTAGCATTTGGTTACCGGCTAAAATTATGAATTTTTTAAAATTGGAGTTTTTAAATTAAAATTAGAGACGTGAATATTGAAATAAAATTTATTTTAAAAGATAAAAAGACAAAAAAAAAATAATAATAATAAAAGTGAAAATATTAGATTGGACCAAATGCACACTAAATTAGATAAACAATTAGAATAAGGAGGTATGATGGAGGGAGAATGGGTCCTCCAAGTTTGTATCGCATACTAATATTATCAATTATAAATGTTATGTTTGCCTCCCTTGAAAGCTCGTTGGTGTTACGACTGTAATCAATAAAATTGTGTAATGGAGAGAATAGAATCAATTTGCAAAAGCAACGAAGTCAACGCAGAGGAGAGGAGGGAGAATGAATTCATCTTCAATGTGGAAAGAGCCCTCCATCTTGGATGACAATTGACAGGACGAGGTGGCTGGCTGAACCTAAGGTTGAGTAGGGGGAGATCGACGGCCTTCTTATTCCCGATCAACAGCGTTACGGCCGAACTAATCAGTGCTCAAAATTTCGTAAAATGTTATCGTTCTAGAATCCAATATCAATATTTACTGAGTTTCAAAAATGTACAAAAACTAATAATTATTTAAATCGAATGGTATCTTCAAAAATGTTATTTTAAATCATAGTATTCTAGGTGATCAATTTGCTAGAAATTTTAAATCATGTTGGGATAAGTATTTAAACCTCTTTATATTTATAATACATTTTTTTTAAAAAATGTCATAAGTTATCTTATGTTCTGTGTAATGCTACAATTTTTTTTCGTGTTAGATTAGAGAAAACTTCTGTTTTTTTTTTTTTTAAATAAAATTTTAAGGTTTGAAAAGAATATTTTTTCTACGAAATTTGTCAAATTGATCAAACATAAAGGTATAATGAGATTGTTAAATTGGTTGTTTTGCACTATAAATTTGGTTACATTTTTGTCAAAATGGTGATTTTCAATAGGAAATTACAAGAATAGGGGATGATTGTGGGGGGCTCTCCTTGCAATAGCGAGGTACCTGGACCACTCACTATAAAGCTCTCCGGAGTAGTCAGGACCAAGGCTAAGAAAACATTTTTTGAAAATGATTTTGTTTTGATTATAAAAAGAAAAATAAGAGTTTTTTTAGAACGATGATGTCCTATTATTGTTAAAATTATGCTTGGTTGTAAGATTGGTTTGGGTCCTTAAAAAGGTGAAATTGTGTTTAGATGGATTTAGGGGGCGGGGGGGGGGGGGGGGGGGGGGGGGGGGGAGTGTTAAATTGTAGAAGTCTTAAAAAATGAAATTTGTAAAGGAAAAGCAACTTTCTAGCGTTTTCCATTTCCTTTACAAAACCCATTCCATGAACTAAATCCTCGTGTCATATATTGATGACAAATTATTCCGAATGACCATTACAATGAAACGGAAACCGTCTTAATTTATTCATATATGTAGACACTAGCAATGGTTTTAGTTCCGCTCTTGGATTTCATTACAAAGTAAGCATTGAATGAGATGAAACCAAAAAAAAAAAAATGATAATAATATATAAAGGCAGAGTTTAATTGCCCCCCTATACAAGTAACAACAATTAGACCAAAAAAGAGGCTGTGGACAGGGTGGATCTAAGCTTCATAGACTTTGCACTCCTCGTCCGCAGGGTTGGTCTTGCAGAAATCCTCCAGCGGGTCTCCGCTTCCTCCAGTCCCCGCGCCTGGCCACTTGGCCGCCACCAAGTGTGCCAAATCTACCACCCTTTGGCTGCATTTCCACAAATCACCCCACATTTTAGAGTACTAAACCAAAGAGGGGGGGGATATATATATATATATATATATGCGTGTTGGGATAGAGCCAAGTGTCCTCACCTGTATCCCCACTCGTTGTCGTACCAGGCGACAACCTTGACCATGTCATCACCCATGACCATGGTGAGGGAAGAGTCAATGGTGGAAGACACGTCGGAGCAGCGGAAGTCAACAGAGACAAGTGGGACATCGCAGACATCCAAGATGCCCTTCAATGGCCCCTCTGCTGCCTTTCTGAAGGCTGCATTGACATCTTCCGCGCTAATACCCTTCTTCTCGACGTTAATGACAAGGTCCACAACTGAAACGTTTGGTGTGGGTACACGGAGCGCAATGCCGTTGAGCTTGCCCTTCAATTGGGGAAGCACCAGAGACACAGCCTTGGCTGCTCCGGTGCTTGTGGGCACAATGTTGAGTGCTGCAGCTCTTGCTCTCCTCAAGTCCCTGTGTGATGCATCCAACAGCCTCTGCCAAAAAACAACACGTGAATTTAAGCTATAATTCGTGTTCATCTTATTGAGGAACTATAAAATTGTTCACACCTTCAATTTGTTCATCTTATCGAGGGAACTATAAAATTGTTCACACCTTCAATTTATCATTCTTTAAAAATGTTCAAGATCACACCTTCAAATTATCATTCTTTAAAAATGTTCAAGATTCGGTCAAAACTATATGATTTTCCCTACATTTTAAGCATCTTTCAAGTCGTTTGAAAAGGTTTTGACGACTGAATTATTACCTGGTCTCCTGTGTAGGAGTGAGTGGTTGTCATGGTTCCCTTGACAATACCTGCGTCAAAATCGAACTTGTTACGTCAGTTTACACTAGCCATGTTCTCCTGGTGCGGTTTTCTTTTCACCGAAATACATTACCTTATATGAAGCATGTGACAAACACAAAATCAATATAGACACTATAAAAATGACCAAAAGCTTACCAAATTCTTCATCCAAGACCTTCACAAAAGGAGCTAGACAATTTGTGGTGCAAGATGCATTGCTGCAAAACACATGGAATTAAACATAAAAAAGTGCAGACATATATGTAGTTTGGAGCATCAAATTGACTAGAAGAAGAATCCTCACCTGACAATATTGGAAATGTCGTGGTCGTAATCTTGTTCGTTCACACCAACAACGTAAGTTGGAATGTCGGCACCTTTGGCCGGAGCTGTAATAATAACTTTCTTTGCACCGGCTTGAATGTGTTTCCCAGCGCCAGGGCCGTCAACAAAGACTCCAGTACCCTGTTGGTTCAATTATGTTAAGTCCATCTCTTCTTACATTAGTTTAAGTACGGAACCGTGTGAATCCAGAATATGATACAGTAAGACATTCACTTAATTTTGTTGTTATCAATGAGCAATTTCGTATTGGAGGAAATTTACCTCAATAACAATGTCTATGCCAAGTTCAGCCCAAGGAAGCTGGAGGGGGTCTCTGTTGGAGACAACCTTGATGGGCTTGCCATCCACACTGATGGTGGTGTCGTCCACAATTTTCACGTCGGCTTTGAAGGTACCGAGCATGGAATCATATTTCAGCAAATGTGAGGCCTGTGTTATGTTCAACAATCTATTAGCAAATTATCAAAAAATAAAAAATAAAAAATTAATTTAGTCTAATGATTTTACTCTTTCTAGGATTAGGAAAGAACTATGGTTTAATTCTTGTTTTTTGGGTCTTACATGCATCCTAAAATTCAGTCATTGGATGAGCAATAAAACGATTTGAACTGGTCAAAATCAGGCTGTTTTTGTGCTACTGGGGTACAAGCAGATAAAAAGCTTAAAAATTTTCAACAGTCCAAATCGTTTTAATGCTCATCTGGGTGCTGAAACGGACCAAAAAAAAAAAAAGTGTAGTAGTCTAGTCGTGCTCCTAAATTAATTCCACAGAAAGAGAACAACAAGTGTTTAACTCTCACATTCTTGACACCCCCACTGTCATTGACAATGATGACGTCGAGGGGTGAGTTTACCCGACCATGCCAGCAACGAAGGAAGTTCCTGCCAATGCGCCCAAATCCGTTGATTGCCACCTTCAATTTGGCCACAGTTTCTCCCTTCACAGGGGTTGATCCTGCAGGCTGATTTGGAGATTTGTACCACATCATTAGCTATGGGACCAAGAATTAGCATTTCAGTTTGTTGGACAAACCATCACTTTAAGAATTAGCCCGCCCCCTTATAAAAGCGTTCGAAAAACATCTCTATTTCATTGTGACTGGTTGATCAACGAATATATCATAAACATGTCTATTTCATTGTGACTCGTCGAACAATGAATATTTCATATATGACATAGAGATCTAGCTTCATTCAAAACTATATGTTCAGACTAAAGCAATTAAACATTGGATGGACACACATATCCATACACATACGTATGGTGCAGAGCTACATATAGCTCAGCGGAGGGAGATTTTAAAATTTCTATCTTTATGTTTTAAGAAAAATAATAAAACTTAATTTTTGGGAACTTATAACTGCAAAATAATGATCACACAATTAGAGGTAATCGGGTTAGTTAAGTCATTACCATGGGGGTAAGTTGAGCGGCCATGACATCGAAGAAGGAGGCCTCTCTCCCATTCTTGGAATAGGTGACGCATGAACAGGATCTTAGCCCAGAGAACCCGGCAACTTCTAGTTTCTGCAAAGCCAAAGAGATTTGAAGAAAATACGTAGTACACATATATAAATATATGTTTGTATCTATATATATATAGAGCTTGATGACTTGTGACAGGAAGATAATATACCTTAGAAAAGCATTGAGTTGGGAAGGAGTGGGAGGGCTTGGAGTTGGGAATCCTTGTGTTGGTTGGGATTCTTGAAGAAGCAAGAGCTGCGTGGGAGGCCATTTCTTGCTTTGCTAAAAAGCTGGAGAGCTGGATCACTTAGACTCTTCAATTCGTTTTTATAGTTATTTATTATTTATTATTATTTTTTAACTTTCTTTTCTTGGTTTTGCTTCTTCTTCTTCTTTTTATTTGTTATTTTTTATTACAAATAATGGTGGTGAGGAATGTGTGGTGAGAATGGAAGTAGAAGATTTAGGAGATAAGGCCATCATGTTTTAGCCTGAAACTTGAAGAGAAATATGAACCTCAGATCATTCACCTCCTCTTTTTTTTGTCTTTCCCCAAAATACCCTCTGAATATTTTTCTTCCTTTTTTGAGTTCTTTGTGACAAAAGCTTATAGTAGCCACAATTGCGGTTCATATATGCTGTGTGTCAAAATTTGAGCTAGAAATCTTTTTTGTCCCCCCTTCCCCAAAATCCAATTTTTTAGATTTTTTGTTGGAAGAAATTTATGGCTGAAAACAAATCATTGGTGAATGGTGGAAAATGCTTTTTGTAAGAGAAAAATATCCCTGACTAAATTTTTCATTTTCCAAGTAAATTTGTTAATTTTGTTAAATTTAAGAATCGTTAATATTACAAACAAGGACCAAAGCTATTAGAAAAATAACTTGTGGACTAATTGATCAAAACAATTTTAAGCACTAAAATGCTACTTGTTAAAAGTTCAGCAATGTAACCCAATATTTTTGCGATGGCTTTCCATTTTGACAATCAAAGCAATATCTTTCGGGAAAAAAAACACACACACACACACACACCCGCACGCATTCTCTTGCACGAGCAGAAAAATCCCATGGTTGTTTTAGTGGAAGCGGGTGTAGTTGTTCTAAAATAATCAGTGGTGTTTAAAAGCCACGCTCACTCATAAATAATAACTAATGGAAAGGAGATTCCATATTATGGAACTCATATATGAGGATCAACCTTTTTATTAATTATGATATGTAACGTCACGAATGCCCGTTGTTCCCTTACAAGGTCATTCAGTCACTTTTGAATAACTCCCAGTCGTACATTTATCTAGAGTCCTGAATGGAGCGTGAATGGATATCGAACCATTCAAATTTCAAGTCACAAAATGATATGTCGAGTCATTGTTCGTTCAAAATGAAATCCAATTTATGACATTCATTCAATTCATTATCCTCCAACTCATTCATTCCGAATTGGGATTTTAGTGCGTTTAATCCATCAACTTTTATAGCCTGTTTGGCATGACTCGGCCTAGCTCAAGGCATCTTTCAACCACCCTATTATAAAATAAGGTTTCAAACACTTGACTAAAAACTTACAGTCTAACTTCACTTTTCTTCTTTACTGGCCAAAAATATAAGCAAAAACTACTCTCTTTTTACACTAACTAAAAGTAAAAACAAGAACTCTATCAAATAATCCCAAAGTATTATGATGATTTGCTCCTTAAAACTTCGCAAGCCGATTTACCTCTCAATTTAATTTTTGTGACAACTTTTGTCACTAACAAAAAAAAATTGAGAACGAAATTTCAAAATAGTCAATTTCACATTTAACAGAAATAAATACATGCACATGACGTGATAACTTGAAATTTTCTTATGTATAAAGTCACACAAAGTACAAAGATTCCATTGACTGTGATTGAAAACCCTTCGAAAATTAGAAGATCTTCCACTTTACGTGATTGCTATTGTAAATTTTTCTAATTTTTGCGACATAGGCAGGCATGTGGCTATCTTTGTTAAATTTCAAAAATCTTTTGTTGATCACAAGACTTAGGGCCAAAACAGCCAAATAAAATAAAGTTATAATTCGATGACAAATCGGCAAAAAAAGTTAGAAACAAAACTATCACCTCAAGGACCCAGGTACCCTTAGAAACAAAACTGTCACCTCTTAAAAAAGTCGACTCAAGTACGCATACAACCCTTCTAAATTTCAGTTTGAAGTAGTTCTACAATATGCAAACAAGAAATAGCAAGAAAAAGTGAGAAAAACGTTAAAATATTATCAAGTATGGGATCATAAGATCAGATCACGCAAAAATATATATTCCCAAGCTAAGAGCTGTACTTTGAAAGGAACGTCTATATTGGTTCACAAGCACATAGGAAAGTGTGTGCGAAAAAGTTTAAATTTCATGTCTCAAGTCTGGAACTGGCACCACATTGCAATTAAAAGTAATCTTTATATGGCAGCTTCAATTTCGTCCGATCCCACAGCTACTCCGTTAGGGCCATCTTCTGTTCGGAGCTGAGCGGAAACATCATCTATGGCAGAGTTCAGCTGTGCAATCTTCTCAGCCAATACTTTTCGGGTTTTCTGCAAAGGCAAGCATCGCAATGAAAAAGTATGTCTCATACGATTGGCCTTGCAAAAATCATATTCATAAGAACCAAGAAAACTCAAGAGAATTCCTAGATTCTAACAAGCGATTGAGCAGAGTAATGGAGGATTCTATTATTGAAACAAGAACGAAGCACAAGTACAATACAGATTCGCAGACGGTCAAGAGGTCTTCTAGCTCTCCCAAATCACAAAATCAGTCCCCAAACTCCCCAAACCCCCCCCCCCCCCCCCCCCAAAAAAAAAATTCTCACTCTCCCCCCTTCTTTTATAGTCCAATCACCTAACCAACCAACCAACCTACACTAACTAACTAACTAACAAACAAGTCCTATCACATATAAATTAGTGGTATTTACTTATATGGTAACATTTCTGGCGACGAGTCATTCAAAAGAAACTAGAACAAAAACGCCAATTCCATTTTTGGGATTCTTCTAAAATACACTATATCATTTCGTGAACATCACACCATGGTAATATTGACAAGGACAATGGGTTTTGTGGAAACTTTTTGAACCATAAATCAACAGAATCAATCGCCATTCTAGCCAGGAAAAGGAAAAAAAAAAAAAAAAAAAAAAAGAAAAAAGAATCAATCGCCAAAAACTAAAAACAGTACACAACAAGAAGGTCTAACAACAGAATTCCTTAAAAATACGTGTATATATTTATATATATTAGTGGAAACAGCATTTAAAGTGAAAAGGACTAAAGAAAAAGAATCAGGAAAGACTACAGATACAAGTTCGCAAAGAAAAGTCAATACTCATCATTCGTTCAGACAACTACTTGAGGAAAAACAGCATTAAGAACAAGTTCTCACCTCCAAAGCTTTTTCTTCGTCATAGATGAACTTGGGTAGTTTCCTCATCAAATCCTTCCGGTCAGCTCCAGTCAATGCTTTGCTGATCTGTAAAATTTATTACAAAAGAGAAAGAGAGAACCGTCATGAAAATGATCATCCAAGCTAATTGCTGCATGTGGCCATGAAAGAGAAGCAACACCCCATATCCAGAAAACTACAATACCCGAAATTCCAGACAGCCCAAAAGCTTAAGAACTACAGTGCCAAAATATATAAAAATCACAGTTATTAGTAGCAGATTTAACTCGTTTTATCAATCAAATGTCCCTCATAACAATGTTTCTATGCATTTCTAGAAAACAAAGCCACAAGAAACAAGTCTCACCTGAGGTGCATACACACAACCCAGCGTGCCAACTATAATTCCTCCCAAAACAAAGCCACCAATAAAGATGCCAGCGCTACTTGGCCTTCCACCTTCACTGCAATTACAAAAGGAGGAGATTGACATTAGAAGTTCATTCGCGCATGTCCTTTGACAGCTCCAAATACAACAACAGAAATCCACGAAAGAAGCAAAATGGGCGGGGGTTGAGTATAAAGGGGGAATTTGTAATTCAAGAAATACTATAATAGTTAAACAAAATTCACTAGAGATCTCTTAACATAGGAGCAACAACACGTGAAACTACCTTATTGTTTCTTCAGTAAGCATGAAACTAACAGTAAAAGGACGTGCACATGCAAAAGGAAATCAAAACCTTAATGAGTTCGAGAATCCTCTTCAGCCATATTTTCTACAATGTCTTATACTCATATAACACAAAACCTAGATGATAGACTTTTGTTCATTAACAGATAAGTACTTGCAGCAAGGTTCAAGTGAACAATTTAGTTGCAACTGAAGCATACAGACCGACTGGAACAAATCAACATACCAGAACTAATTACACACAAACACCAAATACCAAGCATAAGGGTCGCAAACCAAGGACAAATATAATACCTGTACGCAGCTTGAACAGCGATGGACCTTCTGCAGTTACGCTTCGAATTGAATGACAAGTTTGTAGGGACTGCACTCCCAAGAAATTCAGTGGATCCCTTCACTGGAGATCCTGGCCAAACCAAATAAACAATAATACAAATAATTACAAAAATTCAACAGCCAAGCTCACTAAGAATTATAGAGATCACACCTAAAGTGCTAATTGCTTATTCCTAATTCCATCCACTGACAAAGTCCATAAGTTTATAAAGCTTAAACATTGTAAATCCTAAATCCCAATTTCATCAATAGGAAAATTCCACAGAAAATCTCAACATGAAAATCGGAAACGTGCAGAAATCAAGAAATATGTTTACCTAATAATAGGATCGTAATAAATGAGTTCGGATTCAGAAAAACAACGATAATTATAGAATCCTTTTTGGGGGATTTATTCATAAAAAATATCGGTTCTTCTTTTTGGAAAATTTTCCGAGTTGATCTAACAAAAGATTAAGTTCAGATAACGAAATTAGAATGGAAGAACTCGTCAACAAAAGAACATTGTTCAAAACCAGAGAAAAGCAAAATTCGAAACACACTCTTCATATCGCTCAATAGACAAAAAAAAAAAAAAAAAAAAGTGTGAAGAATGAGTTTCAGAAATGTTACCAGAAGAAAGCAGAACTCCGCGATTCTTTGTTAAGATCAACGAGTTGGAAATGGCAGCCATCGTCGTTGCCTACACAGACTGATTGATTCAGAGGAGAGAGAGAGAGAGAGGCAAGACAGTTGAGCTGGGAAGGAGGAGAAAACCAAATGCAACGTCGATATTATCTATGCTTCAGCTGGATCGGCTTGTCATCATTATTATTTTTATTTATTTATTTTGAAATCCAATGTTGGAATATCTCTCAAAATATATATATATATATATATATCGAGAAGGAAAGCTACGGGTGTCAATCTATACACCGTACGATTAAGAGATCAGAGCATGTCGCTTTTCGCCGTTATGGAACGACACCGTTCCATATGCCTTTTTTTTTTTTTTTTGGGGATAAGGTAAGTTCCATGTACTTCTTAATTCCTGTGCGATTATTAAAAAAAGTGGCCCTTTTTTTATTTTTATTTTTATTTTTTTTACATTGGGGGGGGATAAGG
Source organism: Ficus hispida (assembly GCA_025413025.1). NCBI lineage: Eukaryota > Viridiplantae > Streptophyta > Magnoliopsida > Rosales > Moraceae > Ficus > Ficus hispida. The sequence goes on from CM046367.1 coordinate 494,865, forward strand.
GGAGTTTCATGTACTTCTTTAAGTCCTATGCGACTATTAAAAAAAAAAAGGAGTTCTAGAATGAGAATCCCTTATTTTATCCCATTAATGGGGTAAAAATTTTTGATCTTTCCATTAGATTTTCACGGTTCGAATTGAAAATACATACTGAAACTTATATGGGATGTATAGACAAGATTACATTTGAAAAAAAAAAATTCAGATGTTCTTTTGCTTCTCCCTCCCTCTTCCGTCACAAGGCTGTGCCCCTCCCCTTCCCCCCACCCCCCCACCCCCCCCCCCCCCCCCCCCCCCCTTTCTTTTGTCACAAGGCTGTGGGGGCTCGATGGAAAGGACTTGCTCGTTGGCGATGCCTAGCATGGTTGTCAGATTCACGATGGAGTGGTTTCTTCCTCGTCCTCTATCCAAAACTACAAATTTTTCATAATTAATTAATATGACACAAATTTTAATTTTATTAGTTTTTGATTTGTGTCATATTCGTCTAGTATCAAATTTTAATCATATATTAGTACAATGATATTTAAATTTGTGTCATGCAGGTGGTTTTTTTTTTCATCCTTTGATCAATATGATATATAACTTCGTCATTCTTGAACAACATTACAAAATTTTAATTTTATTCTTTATCATATTAATCTACTATCAAATTTTTGTGTCATAGTTGATTAGGGCTTCGATCCTAGTGTATTTTTCTTTTTCTTTTTTTTTCAATTTCACTTTAAAAAGTTTTTATTTTTCTTATTTTAGCCTACCAAATATTGTTTATTCCTATTTTATAACAAGCCTTTCTAAACACTTTATCATTTAATATATATCAGTATTGAACTGATAGGCTGACTCTATTATTGTTTGATGTCATATATAATTGTGCATTTATACATATATTTGGTCATGGGATTTAAATTAGGTGGCGTGAATTCAAAATGGATTATTTATATAAATGTCTAAACTGAAGACTATGATTTAAAAAATATCAATTTTTTCTTTTATTTTCATGAATGTCTAAATTGATACTTATAAAGATCATATTACCCTTTTAGCAAGAATTGAAACTAAGAAAATAAAAAATTGATTAAAAAAGGAAAGAAAAAATCTCTAAAAAAAATACAAAACTAAACAAATCTTTTATAAAAAAGGAAAAACGACCATTTTACTTACTTTATTATAAAGAAAAAAGAATCATAATTGATATTAATTTTATGATACATGAAAAACATTCATTATAATAAATAATTGATCATTAAAATAAATTTACAACAAACATATAAAAAAAATTAAATAGATATTGTAAAAAAATATGAAACACTTTAAAAATTTTTAAAAAAATTATAATTATATAGCAATTATAATAAAGAAAAATATATCATAATAATATAGTAATTGTCATAAAAAATAAATAATTTCATTACATATTTAAACTTTAAAAACTAATTATTAAAACAATACCAATAATAATAAATAAATAAATTATCATAATAACGTTACAATTATCATAAAAAAACCTAAATCATATTTAAAAAAAAAAAAGGTTTCTAAGAAATATAAATCATACTTAAGAAATATGGCTATAGAAAAACCTTTATTATACTAATAAGCCATCACTATAATAAAAAAAAAAAAAAAAACTAGTAATTAAGATAAAGATACAATAATAATAGACAAATAAGGAAAAAAAAAGAATCATAATGAAAGAAAATAATGTTAAATATACTAAAAATGATAAAATAAGTACTACAAGCAATTATTTTTTTAGAAGTGGATATTTACATAATATTATCAAAAAACAATATATTTTAAAATGGGACTCTAAAAATAAACTTTTTGTGTAATTATTTTATTTAAAATTTGTCTTGGTATAATTCTTATGAAATTGAACTGCATTTTATATTGTCAACTTGTCATGAAAAATATGTTATGAATTTAATTTTTTCCATAATTTATTATATAAAATTACGTTATTAATTTCCTTTTTTATTATAATGCTCTATACGTCTAATCCACCTCATCCAGTCTATCCCATGTTCACACCCTAATAAATAGAGTACAATTTTTTTTAATGGAACAATAAATAGAGTGCTTAGACAACGGCTAGAAGGCTTAACGACAAACGAAGAAAGAAAAAAAAAAAAAAAAAAACTATAATCAGCGGCGAAGCCAAAAATATATTTAAGTAGGGCATATATTAAAATTTTTTTTGAAGATAAAATAAATTTTAGGAAAGGCTATATGTTAATTTTTAATTTTAATAGATTTATATAAAAAATTTTAATTTTAATTTTAATGAGGGCAAAACATTAAAATTATAAACATATAATTAATTTTAGTAGAGATTATATGATTATTATTTGTTTTTAATTGGGTCATCTATATGAGAATTTTTAATTTTTAATAAATAAATTATAAAAATTATAAAATTTTTTAGGTAAATTTAAAAGTATAAAAAAATTTCAGTAGAGCAGTGGCTCCTCTCGCCACCACCTAGTCCCGTCACTGGCTACAATTCAGTAAATTATAGTGTACTAGGAATAGAAAACATGATAAATGGAAAGATAATAATATTGAAGCTTGGATAAAGTTGAGGAACTCCATATACTTGCAGCAAGTGAGGTACTCAATTATGTCAAAAATTTTCCGAGACAGTTAAAATAAAAAATAAAAAAGTGACGTATGAACATGTTATGTGACCCATGGATTTAAATCCAAATAGTGTAAAATTTACAGCAAAAAGTACTTTTTACTCTACTCTAAAAACCCGTATCAATAGACATAAAAAAAATAATTATTCAATTAAAATGGAGGATTTATGGTGCATATTTTTTTATATACATTATTGGTAGGATTTTGTCTAAGATCATTCAATGTTAATCGAATGAATAAGATATAAAAGGTACATAATAACTAAAATAAGTCTTGATTTATAGGATTGTAGGAAAAAAATTAAAAAATTGAACTCTTATTCGTCTTCTTCGTCAGGATTTCGCCGAAGGTTTGTGCAGGTATGGGGGCGAGGGAGTTGTCACTGGAGGCTCTGTTGAGGCGGTCACCGCAAGTTGGAGGAGTGGGTTTCATCGAAGGTTCATGTCGATCTTTTTTTTTTGGCGGGGGGGGGGGGGGTGTGGTCATGCCGATCTGTCGTGGGCGTGTCCCATCGTTGGGGTCCAGGCACGGAGGGGGGAGGGGGCCGTCATTTTGCCGAGTTTGGGCAGATTGAGGGGGGGCCCGGTGGGGGTGGGTCTAGGTCATGCGAATCTGGCATAGAGGTGTCTTTTTGCCGGGGCCTGTATGTGGCACGAAGGGGGTGGCGGCAGGGGGTTTGGGCTGCACCGATCTGGTGTTGGAGGGTGGTTGGTTTTTGCTAGAGGTCGGCAGTGAGTGGTGGTTTCGAAAGTCAGGGGCCAACAGGGGAATAGAGGGGGCAGCAGTGGAACGTTAGGGTTTTTTTTTTTTTTAATTTATTAGACTATAATACTTTGAGTTAAGGTGTATCACAATTATCACACACAAATAATATGTCAATTGTTAAAATTTATCAAACGGTCTAAAAAATGAACTCTGCTGATTGGCTTTCTAAATAAAACTCTACCACAACCTTTCCCAAATTAAAAATCCAAATACATTACCCATTTAATAAAACCCATATCACCAGACTTAAAAAAAAAATAACAATAATAATAATATTAAAAATAAGCCATAACAGACCTTTCTTTCTTTAATCAACCGGGTAAAACTTTTTTCCCTACCCTTCAATGCCTTTAAATGTTCCCAGTCACTCTAAACCGTTGGATTACTTTGTGTACACTTAAAAACTTTCTAGAAAAACAAATGGGCAAAGACATATATAAGCGAGAGAGGATATATGACACGTATTAGCCGAAAAGGGGGGAAATTTTTTTTGCGTAGATATTGCTTGCTTCCACTTTACAGAATATATATATATATATATATATATATGTATTTCTAAGTAATTATATATAGACAATTAGAATGCTCTAAGCCAGTTGAATATAGTTGACTCAGATGTGCTAGTACAATCAAGAAATATGATCTCAAAAGTGAAAAATTAAAGCGCTAATTCCCGAGTTGATGCCACTTCTAGTAGGCCATTTCTGTTTGTGAAATTTCTGTTTTCCTTCCCAAGTCACCGCGCTTGTCGTTTTCAGATAAAGATCCGTCCAACTTCCTTCTTTTACTACTAGAATTGGTGTCATCTTTCCTCTCATCCATTAAGGAGAAAAATCTCCTCAGCCGCCCTGATCTCGACTCCCTTTGCCCGTCTGATATGCCGTCCGGGGGAGCAGCGACGTATAATTTCTTCAAGATTTTGAAGAAGTATATTGAAAGAGCGAGGACGCAAGCGATCCCGCAAATGAGAAATAGGCCCCAGAAGCTTTTGAGGTGAAGCTGGTCTGACTCGAGTTCAGCGCCCTCCATGCTGCACGCACTCCGCATCAGCCACTTATCGTGGATCCTCTGGAGATCGCCGTTCTCTGACAGCTGGAGAATCGCAGTCGACATGTCCACGGCCAAAGGAGAGTCCCGAGGAAACGCCTGCCACAACGAGCAAAGAGGCAAAACATGTCAAACCCTTTTTGTTCCTGATAGTGTATATTAGGATCAATTTGGCAATGACGAGAAAATATAAGCTACGTATTTACTCACAAAACCCCAGCCACTTTTGGTGAACTCCTGGCCAACAACTCTAAATTTGCATTGTGTTGAGAGGAAGAGTTCGATGTAAGGACGTTCATCGACAATAGCAGCAACGCCTCCCTTACTAGGACCATCCTGAAGTGCTTTAGCATAAGCTTCAGGCGATCCAAGAGCAATAAGCCTAGACTTGGAAATGCCAAGTTCCTCAATCAGATAATGCTCAGCGAAGGAGCCTATTTGATACCCAATCGGATCGTCGTTGGTTTTCAAGCTTTCGATTCCTTTAATGGGAGAAGATAGCTGCTGCACTGTAAGGATTGATGTCAAACTTGCTGTGTAACTCGAGTTGATTATCAATACCACAAAGAGCCATATGATTAGCACGAAACGGCCAAGGGTGCTCACCGTGTTCTCTCCTGCAAAAAGGATCAAAAAAACCAACCACAATGAATTGAACATCTTTATACCACTCTCTCGTAAAAAGAGATTTTACTCAAGACACTTACTGTGAGCAAAAAACATCGTTGAAAGGCTAAACCTGCAGGGATAACGAAGAAGAGATGAATTAGAAACAAAATACTGCAAAACCCTACAAGGCGTTATATATATATATATATATATATATATTATAGCAATTTAGCTATATAGAAAATTTTCCTATGGATAAGACATAAGCAACATAAGGTTATAAAATGTAAGTAAAGAACTCACCAGAGAATGGTTATAAGCTGCCTTTTTGGTGGACCCCTGAACTCATCATTTATTCTATGCTCCAGAATCCACACAACTATTCCAACAAGAAGGAAGAAAACCGCGGTTACTGTCCACATGAGTGCATTAAACGGCCGTAGGAAAGCCCAAGCCCCAGTGTTCATTTTTTTAAATGGAGCCACGATAACAAGCCCAGATGCAGCATATGGCTGAGTAAAATCTACGATCCTCGTCCTGTTAGTGACAATAGCAATATCGCCAATGGCAGCATCAAAGGACTGTGAGATGAACAAAATGATAGAATCAGCCAATTGCTTAAACTTTTTCTTTATATGATTTTAAACGGTCCAGTAATAATAAATTTTCAATGTCTACAACTTACACCGGCTGCGATCATGTTCACAAGTTCTGTGTAGCTTGGGTTTTCACGACCATCTCCAAAGGGGATGAACGTAAATGGCACTGCATATGGTAGTAAGTTCACAGCAGCAACAAACACGTCTACACAGAAACCCTTGAACGTATCGGTTCCTCGCACTTGAGACACAAATTCCTGGTAACTGACCCGCTTAGGCACGCCAATTCTTAGTTGCTTACCATTGTTTGGGAACACCCAACCACGTGGCTTTAGTGATGTCTCTCCTGGCCATATAACGCTGTATAAATGCTGGTTTGCAATTGAACGATTAGGTGGCCTAGAGTAGAGTGTCTCGGGAGGGACAGTTGATAAACCAGAGTAGTTGCTCCAGTAACCAATTAGGCGAAAACCAGTTCCAAGCACGTTGATAATATCAAATGAAGGAAAAACAAGAGATCTGTCCGAATCGAACCTAATAGGACCTGTCAAACCAACAAAATTACTTTGCAATATGTTCTTCAAGAGGAGATCGCCTTGATCAAAAATGCTCATTGCCTCAAGGTGAAGTTGCCTGCCTTCCGTGAACTTTATCTTGGAATCATTAGAAAAGGAAATAACACCACCCTGATCGAAAAATGCATCAATAGCATGAGCAACCATCCAAACAGTATCATAAGCATAGAGTCCATAAGAACTCAACCCCAGAGAACCACCAGTCAACTTGCTCCACCTAGAAGTAAAGGCTCTCTTTCTATCTGAATCCGGTGTATGATGGCGCAGAACAAGCACTCCTTGCATTGACTCCATCTTTTCCGAGGGAAGAGGAAAAGAAGAGTCCAAGACAGAAGAAAGCCAATCCGTGGCTATCCATACGAACCCATTGCCCATCATTCCAAGAAACTGTGCCACAGAGAAAACAGTGAAACCCGAATCCGGATTCACATGAAGAACTATAACTCGAGATTCCAGTAACGCCACCTTAACAAGAAGATCCAAGATTTCGCTCCTAGTAACAACACCTGGTGGGATTGGCACCTTGTAGGATATTATACAACGCCTCTCTGCAAGTTGATCACCTAAGGCTGATATACCATTTCGTCCAAAATCATCATCTACGAAAATGGCAATTACCTCCTTCCAACCATAGAAGTTTACTATCTCAGCCACAGCAGTCATTTGATACAAATCACTCTGAATTGTCCTAACAAAGAACGGGAATTGAAGGGAAGAAAGAGTTGGGTCTGTGGCCGCAAACGACAACAAAGGGGTCTTGAGTTCATTCGCTACGTGTGATGTAATATGTGCAACAGCAGAAGATTGCGGTCCTATAATGGCGATCATATCTTTCTCCATGAGTTGCAAAGCTGAAAAGTAAAAACGACACATTCATCATAGCCTACTATATCGAGATTTTTCAGTAAACAATCCAACCATTGCTCAGATGATATCGTAATCATCAATGCCAAGTTTAACAAAATCTTAAAGTTCATAATTATGCAATTTCTATCCATAGAATTCTCTAATAGACTTACAAAATCTCAAAGGGAAAGTTTGCGGTAAAAAAATACAAGGTAAAAGTAAGTACCTTCAATCATGCCAAGAAATCCACTGCAGTTGGAGTTTTGCTTCTCCACAAGAAGTTTAGTCCCATGGAGGATGCTGGGATTTGAGTTGATATCCTTCGCTGCTTCATCAATGGCAAAATTGGCAACTCGACCGATTGTAGAATCAAAGCTGAAGATGGCTCCGATATGGACCGCAGCCAGCCTTGAAGAAACATTTTTGCCATCCCCAAATGGAAAATCCCCAAGACAGAGAAACACAAACGGAAGAACCCAAACAAAATTCATCTTGAACTCCCTAAAAACCTTCCTTTTCGTGCCCAACAACATGACACATATCCTTGCCCTCCCCGGTGGGATTTGGGTAGAATTCGATTCATAAGTTTACAAAATTTCCCATGACAACCCCAAAAGAGATGTTCAAACCAGAATTCCGCTGCAAAACAGAAAAAAGCATAAGGGCCTTTAATCTAGTTTCATTCTTGACAGTACTTTGGGAGAAATTCAGAAATGAACAACTAATTTATTTATTTAATTTTTTTTAAAAAGTACAACTAATTTACACAAAAACCAGATAGTGAAAATGGGTAGCACAGGGTTCCTCCTCTTGTTCTTGGTGACTAGGAAATAAATAAATAAATAAATAAAAACAAAAAGAAAGAGGCCCTCACGTCAAATCATGATGATTAGCAAAGTTCACTTCGTGTTTCCTATTCAGGAAAACAGAAAGAGCATTTTATAACTCACGAGATAGACATTTTAATATTATCATCTCATTTTCTTTATTGGGTTTCTCCATTTCAGGAAAATTCATTCAAGAGACAGAAAATAAAACGTGAAACACAGCTATAACCAGAACACTTCTTCTTTCATTGGAAAGAGACTCCATTACTAGTTTCCTTAAAAACCCAGAAAGAGAATTTATATTAAAACTCAAAAGAAGTCCCAAAGAAAAAAACTTGCCTCGGAAAAAAAGAGAATCGAAAAATGGTCTGGGAATGAGTTGAGCAACAACCGGTTCAAGGCCTTTGGTCTTTGCTTTTCCTTTGTGGGGGAGAAAAAATATGAGAGATAAAAGAGTGCGAAAATGGGTTTAATCTTTGTCTTTAATGGAAAGAGTGTATAAAAACCCTGATCAAAGTTGAAAGGAATGTGAAAAGAAAAGAAAAGAAAAGAAAAGAGCCGAAGAATACAAACAAAGAATCTGAAATCACGTGGGACTGGCTTACCATCAAATACAAGTTGCGGTGGGAATTTTTATTGGATACAATTTAAATATGCTCTTTATTTTATTCGGTTTATTTGGAAACTAAAGATGCCTGATTACGTTCATGATTCTTCTGTTACGCGACGTAAAGGAAACTATGGCATGGATATTTATGTATTTATTTACGGAGCATTATTCACGGTAAATGGTACGGATATTTACGGAGCATGATTCACGGTAATTTTCAACGACATTATGAATATCAACGATAAATAATTCATTTATTAAATATCATTGAAGTCGATATCTTTAAGATATCGTTATAAGTAAAAATATTTACATTAAATCATCGTAAATATATTATTCACCTTAAATACTTTTAAAATATATTATTTATTTTAAATATTTTTAAAATATGTTATTTATTTATACAAGAAGAGGATGAGTGTTGTGGAAAAAAGTAAGGTATGAATGAGATCATCAGGAGTGGTATGTGTCGCCACGTGTCGAAGAGGTTCTGCAGCAACTCGACTTCAGCAATCAAATTTCTCTGGATGATGTGATACTTTTATCGACAATGACTTTTTCTTTATAAATAGTTTTTTTGTTTTTTGTTGTGTAAGTTTGCGTCTAATAATACAATGTCTTTGCATCTTTTCTTTGCGTGTTTTTTTTTTATAATAACGAAGGTGGTTTCTTCACCTTCTGAGTTGGTTGTTTATCCGTCAGATTTGAGTTTTGGCGGTATTTTGATCTCGCTAGAGTTAATTCTACGCAGAGTTAGTGGTGGCCCTAATACTAATAAGTGTTGGCCCTCGATTGATCGGGAAAATCCATTAATTAATTATTAGGATTTTATCAAAAAAAAAATCTTACATGTGTTCGATTTCAGTGTGCTAAGGTATATGCCCGTAATCGGGTTTCAAATATACGTATTTCCTTTTGAACATCATCATATTTTATTGGTAGATCCATTTTTGTTGAAGGATTTTGTTTCATATAATACGGTGTTTCTTATATTTGGTATTTTTGAATTTTCTTAGTGAGTTTAATGAAATTTTCCCTTCAAAAGAAAAAGGAAAAAGCAAAATATGTTATATAATTTTATGTAATATATTAAACTTTGAAACGCTTGTTAAGTTAGTATTATAATGACAAATGACAATGTTTGTGAACAACCTAAAGAAAAAAAAAAACATGAATTTTATCATTAAAAACATGTAATTTTATGAAAATAATAAAGAACCGGGGTAGTAGATCAGATGTGTGTTGCGAAAATAAAATGCTAATCATATTTCATATATATGGTCTAAGTCACAGGGGTTCAAATCAAACACCAAATTTTTTGCCCCATGATGTCCTAAGCCGCCCGCTTAGTCAGCCACTCAACCTTGCTCATAGTATCAAACAAGTATATTGAACTCACAAAGCAACTAAGTAAAGTAATACAAAGGCAACACACACCAGTACGAGAAAACTCTCAACGCTTTTATCGATCACTAATAAAAAGGAATACAAAGTCTACTGCAATGATCCGACACAACGAATGCGTCCTCTGCTGTACACAACTTAGTCTATTTATAGGCAACAAAAAGGTCTTGGACAATCCCCACCACTTTGAAATGATCTGGGTCGTGGCCACGCATCTTGGCTACTGTCCGGCCACGGTGGCCCTCCCTGGGCCACCTGAGGCCACTCCCGTCCCTTCGCCACCTGAGGCCACTCCCTTCCCTGGGCCACCTGAGGCACTCCTAGGCCACTCCCTTGCCTGGGCCACCTGAGGCCACTCCCTGGGCCACTCGGGCCCACTCCTAGGCCACAAAAGGCCGCCTTTGAACGTGGCCACAATTCTGGCCCTGGGTAATTCGCGCCTTCCTAAAAACATGGGCCACGTGCTAGGCCACGTCCAACGTCTAGCTGCGTCTTCACAAAACTAGGCTCTTCTGTTGAACCACTCGCCCGCGTCCCGCGGCCTCGCTGGCGCCCTTCACCAAACTAGCCGTTGCTGACTGAGTCAGTGGCCAATTAAGACCGCCACTCCTAGGGCAGTGTCTGAACCAAGTGCACGTGTCCCCCCATTTCTTAGTCCCTGCCTAAAGCTTGCTTGCTCAAGCCTTGGGGCCTGCACCGTGCACGCTAGCCTTGCTTACGTGAGTGCTCATGCATGTTGCCGCTTGTCCGGCCGCTGGGCCACCCCCCGCCCATGCTACACTAGTGCCTGCCTTGGCCGATGCTTGGCACCCATTTGGCCCACACTGGCCCTCGCGGGCCTCATGTCGCTTTAAGAAGGTCTGACAGTCTATTTATATAGAGGCAGGCACAGAACAAAAGAAGCAGATGGATATGGAGGGTCACGTGGATGACGTGTGTGAAATTGGGGAGGGCAAATATAACAAGAGCCATAAAAGGCTAAAATTGGTCAAACAGTAATCCATTTACTACAGCCATACGACAAGATAAGAATAAATTAAAGTAGCTTTTGGAATGAAAATCAATGATTTTTTCTTTTCGCTTCTTTTCTTTTCTTTTCTTTTCTATAGAAGGATACAATGACATTCATATCCTACCAAATTCCATTTCACATTTCTTTTGTGACCCATTTTTTGTCCAATTCCAATTTCCAACCCCACTTCATGCAATTCCAAACTCAACCTCATACTAGATATACAGCCACCATCCCATCAATAAAATGCCAATGACATTTCATTAGTCTTTTATTGTAGGCGGCAATAGATAATGTACATTAATTTTCATTAGATAATTAAATCCGATTGAAATCACATTAATTGATAAAAAATCTCGTTTTTTTTTTTAAAATTAGTTTATGTTCTTTTTCTATGCATAAAATGGTTTACAACATCAAAAGGACAATGAGAATATATAATGTAAAAAGTTGAATGCTACATGAAATTATAGGATTGCCAAAGACGTATGTCTGTACTAGTTGTCATTTCATCCTTTCCTTTGAAATGAGAATATGATCCTTCTATGATATTTCACGATTGTACTAGTTATCCTCGAATCAATTGGGGACATCTTTATTCCAATTGCGGATGGGAGAGTCATTTCATTTTAATTAAATAGGGATAGTCATATTATTCTATATAATTTTTTATTTAATATAGAGGTGCAACTAAATACTTTTTTTTTTTTTAAATCTGATGTAAAAATAATTTTTTTAAAAAAATCATCTAACAAAAATATATGAATATCTGATGGTTCAAATATTTCATTTTTAAACCCTTCCAAAGAAAAAGGTGGTCCTCCCATTTTATCTGTCTTTCTTGTCCTCGTATCATTATACCTCAGTGTTTTTCAAGCTCCTTCTGTCCCACTCCCAAAAACTCCTCTCAAAATGTGTGGGTTTTCAGTTTTAATTGAAAGCAATAATAGTTAATATATTGGAATGAACTATTTTAGTCCACTTGTTTTCAAGGACTCCATAAATATGAAAGATACGTGGACATACTACCAGACAAGAAATGGAATGGCATTTGGCTTTTATTTTATTTTTTTCTTTTTATTTTTGAGCTAATGTATTTGGTTATTTGCAACAAGGAAATCTTGTAATTTTTCCTTGTAAATAATGAGCCCCTCCACAAAGCACATAGCTTGTGATAATTAAAATATTGTTCCCTAATAAGGAAGTTCAACAAAATCTTAATCAGGTGTCCAAAATGGTTCTTTTTTGGCTGTGATTCTCCTCATCTTACAAGTCAACCTAAAGCCAAATAGATTTTTGTTTGTCTCAACTCTCAAGATACAGTATATATGTATATGTATATATATATATATATAGAAAGAAGAGAATACCCAACTTCTACGAGTACATCAGAGTATTGTAATTTATTATTATCGGTGATATATCATCAAATATGTGATAGTAAAATAAAAATAAATCATATATACCGAAAAGTATAACTAACGGTTAAATCTCATTTTGCTGTTTGACAGCTGTGATATGTTGACATATTTACAGCAACTTTATTACAGATAATTCATCAATAATAGTATACGATCGATAATGCCGATTGCTTGGGAACAAAAGAGTCTACAGCCACAAACACAAACACAAAAACAAAAACAAAAACAAAAACAAAAACAAACAAAGCAAAAATGTGATTGGGCTTTGGCTACTGCTGTGGGTGTGAGAGACCAACGAACTACGAAAGAAGTCAAGAACCACTTCCCTTTGGGCCTCTTCTCTACGAGCCCCTTTTGTAGGTAGAGCGATGGGAATTTTTGGTTAAGCATTCATTTAAAAGGGGAGGAAATTGTGTTAACGCCACCAAAAAGGTCAGCTGAATATGTCTTTGGTACATAAGCTACAATAATCAAGTTTAGCACAGAAAAGAAGTAGAAAATTTGATCTTTTATTTTTTTTCTTCTTCCAAGGATTTTTAGAACAAAATAAATTAACAAAATTAGCAATTTATAATTTTAATTTTGTATTACGTATAATTTAAGTGATATAACTGTACGAACCAATGGAACTCTTTGGCTGCTAATATGTCTTGGGTTGATTGGTTGGGTTGAAAGATGGGTATGAGAGGGAGAAAAAGGGGGCGAGGAAAAAATACCAGTTTCCTTTTTTGCGGTTTATAATGAATGTTCAATTCAGCAAAAATGAAAGAAAATAAAAATAAAGAAAAGTTAAATTAAACAAAAAAAGAAAGAAGGAAGTACATGGCCGGAAGAAGCAGAAAGAGTTGCTGGACATGACCGGCATATCGTCGGAAAATAAAAATGGACGGCGTCATTTTTGATTAAAAGCACCCACTGAATTATGACTTTTGAAACTCACTGTAGCTCACTTTTAATAGTTCTCTGTGAAAAGGCATATCTTTACAAGCATGAGGATCAGCCATGCATGTCCATAGACTTTAATCAACCGCTCAAAAATTTTTGCCCCATTGACGAGGTAAACTGGGGAGATCTCGTTTAGAACTCCCGAAAATAAAAAAGCGAATTTGTTTAACCTTAGCCAAAATAACAATTTTCTTCCAATCAAAAACCAACACGTGTATCCCAAGAATCCAAGGCGCTCTCTCGTCCTTTGTAGCCGTCTACTATTTTCAAAATAAAAAATAATAAAAGAAACCTCCTCCGGAGAACAGAGATTCTGACCGTACATCACAGAAGTGTCAGAGATCCAACGGCTGGGATGCTCTGGCAGCACCAATCCACGAACATGAGGCCACAGATCCTCCAATGACAACTGAACACGTGTCCACTAACTCTCACCCTCACGATGGGATCCACCGGATTACCTGGAATCGCCGGTGGCCAACCATAAACCAACGGCTTAGCGGTCTTCCTCTCTTTCTCTCTCTATCTTTCCATGCTCTTCTTTCCTTCTCTCTCTAAAAATGCTTTTTTTGATTCTCTTCTTCCTTTTCTACCTGAGGCAGACATCTTTTCTAGGGTTTCACCACTGATCACCGTTACGAAAAGAAAGATCAGAAAAAGTCGAAGCGTAACTCGTAAGAATCGCCGTCCTTGTCCTCTACATCTGTTAGAACTCTCCTTTTTAAAAAAAAAAAAAAATTTCTTATGGTTCCTTGTTTTTGTAAATCTCCAAGAAATTCTGCCTTTTCCCGTTTGATTATTGCAAATTTTCCCAGAAAATTTCGCTACCTCCTCTCTTAACTAGTCGTTTTCCTTCCCCCTCATTTTCTACTGTCAATTTTGAGTTAAATTTTTCTACATTGTGCTCGGAATCTTCTCGAAGATTGCGGTTCTAAAGAGTTGATCTTTTTGTGTGGAATAGGATTCTGAGATTGATCTGTTGGTTGGCTCATTAAGTTATGTGATTTAGAAGATTTTTGAATTGGCGGGGGTGTGAAGATTGAAATTTGAAGAGTGAATCGGTGGTTTCTTGGTCTATTCGGCTTTCGATTTCTCAAAGCATTGAATTCTGAGCTAGTAAGACAAGGTAGATTTGGGCATTTCTTGAAGCTGTCGGTATACTTGGAAATTATTCAATCTGTAGTTTTGCTTTAACGATAAAAGGAATAATTCCGTTCCTCATAGATTGGAGTTCTTAAGTTTGGAGCTATAAGGAGCTGGTATTTCACAAGATCTGGTTCGACAATTTATGCATCTTGATCTGGAAATCAGTCGCTTTGAGGTTTATAATTAAGATTTGTCTGTTGATCTCTGATTGATTTGGAGGGAATAAGTATGGCTGCGGGTATGGACTTTTCGCCTCCGTATAGATTAGTAGAAGGGGATTACAATAAGGACAATGTATCAGCCATGGAAGACGATGGTTCCGAGAATCTGAATAATATTAAACAAATTTCGAATGGGAAACCTCCGCGGCATCTGTCTGCAATGAGACATTCTGTGAGCTCTATAAAGCTTCTAGCAACTGCCGATATGGTGAGTTATTTTCGAAATTGCCAGTTGTTGAATTTATCAGGCTACTATTATTGATTCTTTTTATGATTGTCGTTGATATAATGACTAGAATTTGAACCTGACCATCTTCGAATCTTAAGCATAAAAGTTGACAATGGTAGAAATGCTAATTTGGTGAGTTCTTTTCGAAATTGCCGGTTGTCGAATTTATTAAGCTTTTACTGACTCTATTTAAGATGGTAGTTAGTTATAAAAGTCGTATGTTTAATGTTGATATTATCATAATTTATGTATCACTGCTAACTTGTGATGCATTTATTCAAGCAGTTACTGATTCTATTTAAGATGGTAGTTATAAAACTTTTATGCTTAATGTTGTTATTATCATTAAGGTTTGAAGCAGTTTGAGATCTACTTAAAGCCTTATCACGTTTTTACAAAAGATTGTGTAGTGCACGTTAACTGACTTTCTTTTAACACTTCTCCAGAGTTTGGACGTTGGGGTAATAGCCAATAATTCACCTTCTGACGAGAAACCAGGGTTTCTACCAATTTTCCGATCAGGAAGCTGTGCTGAAATGGGACCTAAACAGTACATGGAGGATGAACACATATGCATAGACAATCTTGTTGAACATTTGGGCAACACTGTCCCTTCACAATTCCCTTCTCCTGGAGCTTTCTATGGGGTCAGTATATCAATTGTAAATCTTCCCGTCAAACATAGAACTTTAAGTGTACCTCTTGTTTAACCATTATTCTTCTTATTGTAATCATGCATTGTTTGCTATTTGATGCGTTGAAACACAGAAATTTGCCTGGATTGATAAATTTGAGGAATATGGGTTTTTGTAGCATAGGCGTAGGAGGTGGTTATCATTTTAAACTAGATGGTTGTGATGATGAACAGGTGTTTGATGGTCATGGAGGTACTGATGCAGCATGCTTTATCAGAAATAACATTCTCAAGTACATAGTGGAGGACTCCAATTTCCCAATGTGTTTGGAGGAAGCAATTAAGAGTGCTTTTCTGAAAGCTGATTATGCATTTGCGGATTCTAGTTCTCTCGATATCTCCTCTGGGACCACTGCTTTAACTACCCTTATTTTTGGAGGGTAAGTTAGTCCCAAATCGTCTTTAATGATACCTTTTACTTTTGGAATTAGATTGCCTTGGTCAGTTATTCTGAGAACGTTTTAGTGGAAAAGTTTTGCCACAGCAACAATAAAATAAAGTGCCTAGACATTGAGCTCACTTCGTCTATTTCTTTTTCTCGCTCTACACAGGAAAATGATAATTGCCAATGCCGGGGACTGCAGAGCTGTGCTGGGGAGGCGAGGTAGAGCAATTGAGATGTCAAAAGACCACAAACCCAATTGCACATCCGAAAGACACAGAATAGAGAAACTTGGCGGTGTCATCTATGACGGCTACCTCAACGGTCAATTGTCTGTTGCCCGTGCTCTTGGGGACTGGCATATGAAACGTGCAAAAGGCTCTGCCTGCCCTTTGAGTGCAGAGCCAGAACTGAAGGAGACACATCTGACTGAGGAAGACGAGTTTTTGATAATGGGGTGTGACGGCCTATGGGATGTGATGAGCAGCCAGTGTGCTGTGTCTATGGCAAGGAAAGAACTGATGCTCCACAATGACCCCGAAAGGTGCTCCAAAGAGCTGGTTAGGGAGGCTCTCAAGCGCAACACTTGTGATAACTTGACTGTTGTTGTGATATGTTTTTCCCCCGACCCTCCACCACGGATAGAGATACCTCAAACCAGAGTCAGAAGGAGTATATCTTTGGAAGGTCTTAATTTACTCAAGGGTGTCTTGGAGTTGTAAACTGGTAACGCAAGGAATTTGTTCAAAGAGCCATGTACAGAAACACAAAGGTCAAATTGACGGAGAGGTATTCTAATTCTTTTTTCTTCCCACGACATTGCCACTGCTTGAGTCATGCCATGATTGGCATTCACATTCTGGGAAATTGAAATAATATCTATTTTTTAGGTTTTATTTTTCATATTGTATATTTTGTACATCTGAGAGAATTTGCATTGTACCAAATTGAGGTTTGGAACCGTTCATTGTTTGTAATTCTAGTTGTAGTTCTCTTCGATGAAGAATTTTCCATCTTGTTGTCCTCTATGAGCAACATTATCTCTGAGAATTGTGTGAAGAACTGCATTTTTCCCTAGCTTTATTCTTTTTCCCCATTTTGTGATTGGGTAGGAGACAAAAATCTTAAAAGAGCATTGAATTCTAGGAATATATGTAAGTCACGTTAACCAAGTCCTTTTCTTTACTTTAAAAAGGAAAGAGATAGACAAAAAGTGTTTCCTTTGACTCGAATTTTTTAAGTCAACATAACGGTACATTTGATAGCTTAAATAATTGTAGCACCAAAATTTGCCGAAGAGAATTGAGCAGTTCTCATTTTACGACTCTGGTGAGTATTTCCTACTAACTTCGACCGTTGATCAAGTTATTTTGCCATCAGCTTACTTTCCAGCTGCCTTTAAGTGAATCTGAGAATCTCACAGACTCACAGTTCTCCATCCGATTCATCATTGTCATGGTCGTCTTCTTTGTAAGAACCACTGCAATACATACATTTGTAATATCAGAATGCCATGTATATGGAGAGAACACTGGATGTCAAAGTAATCCAAGAGAATATTTTGAGGGACAAATAGCATTCCAAGGTCTAACTGGTTTAATAGACCAAAAATAATAAACAAGGCTTAATTTGTTTTGCTCAGAACTCCTAATTGGTTATTAGTCTAAAGAACAACATAAAAACATAGTTCCCTGGCAATTTGGGATATTCCGAAATTGTCACGCCATACATACAATGCCTGGTTGATGTCTGCAATGATAGTTGAAAACGAAACAAGAAAAACAACAATGAATCTAGCTCCACACACGGTACCTTGTCTTGCTGCAATGCTTACTCAGATCTTGACATAAAACCTTGCTTACATCTCCTACTTTAACAGATCCTTTCTTTATCAACTCTGAAAACTGCACGAGCAAGAGATATCATGGACAAGGACAGATTAAATTCCTAGATAAAGCAACCATTAAAACATTCATTTTCGTAGATCATAAGAACAAGGGATCACCTCATCTTCTGTTTCCTCAAGCAACCTGTCCCACGAACACACGGATTAGACCAATCACCTCTGTCAAAAAAATAGAAAATATATTAATAAAGATCCAACTGCCTCACCTTCCACAATATGTTGATAAATCTTTAGAATAAGCTCGAGCTTCTTGTTTATCTAAAAAGGGAAAAAAAAAATCACTTCATATCAATAGAACTAAACAGGAATCCACAGAATGAAATCAACAAACGTAAAATGCCAAGATCGGACATTAAAATTACAATATGTTTGTATTTTTAAAATTTTCGGTTATCATCAGTAGTTTCATGGTTATATTATTTGTTATGTTGTATCTTAGTGAGAGGGAAAACTTGCATCAGCTCCACTACTAGGATGTATTTATATATCATCAATTGAAAGAAATGGGAGGACTGTTTCCCTTTCGTCTCATTCATGTGTTTATTTACTAAATTATCAATGCAATTCAAGTTCCTAACAGGTAAGCATACACTTGAGTAATGTGAATCATTCCCTTTCCTTTTTCCTCCTGTTTCCTTTCAAACCCTTTTCCTTTCCCATCACAATCCAATGAATTAGTAAATGCCCTTATGCAAAAAAGCATCACGAGTCATCAAGGAAGCAACCGTAGGAAATACATACTTGTGAGGTTGTCCCAGTTATCCACTTTGATCCACTCTTGTCTGCTTGGCTCTAGCTGAAAATGAAGAATTGTACAAACCAACGTTTTAATACCAGAATAACTAAATATGCTTCAAGGTACAAAAGGCAGTATCAGGATTAATATTTACCTTTCTAAGAGTGTAATCTTGCATCTTTTCACAAAGCCCATCCAGAAGTTCCACAACTCTCAGCTCACTCACTCTGTTGAAAGAAACACACAGGACAATTATAATCTGTTTGAAAAATGAACGATACTAATCCTGCAGCATAGAAAAAGGATATAATTCATCACAGACTCGGTAGGAGCATCTCCAATACAATGCCAATGATCAAACTTAACATTGGGATAAGAAAACTATTCTCCAATGCAATACTATTTCTAATATCATCTTTGACATATGCTTAATGCTAAATTTGGCATCAAAGTATAGCATATGCCAAACTTTGGCATTTAGTTATTTATCGATCTATGCCTTCTCACTTAAACACGAAATTTCCATTTGCCAAGTTTTGGAAATAAAAATTCTCTCTCTTACGAATTCTAAAGCTTAAAACTTTACTATCTTCAGTTCAGACATGTACTTCAGAATAAGTCCTCTAATCAATGGCATTTCCAGCACAATTCTAACAGATCAAAAACGAAATGACATCGTCCATAAGTCAAAACACGAAGGAGAAACTGAGAAACTGAACCTCGTACCTGTAATCGATCACTTTTCCCGTCCGTTGACCTTTAGAATCCAAGCGGTGCCTCATATCCAAATGATTCCTCGGTTTTTCCTGCAAAATGCATCATCTTATTATCCAAAAAACGCCATTAACAAAATTAAAAAATACATATATTTTTTATCTTACATTGGAAAGTCCTCGCTCTAGCTCCTCCTGCAAGGATCAAATTCACGAGAAACGTATGAGTCGAATTGAATTTCTTCCAAGTAATCATCGTTTTCTGTCCTGATCCAAATTTCTGGGATCGAAAAAATGGAAAATTGAAAAAGGAAAGAGAGAGAGGAATCGAATTTTACAGCAACAGCGTTGCAGGCAGAGCACTTGTCGTCGACGGAGAAGACGACGGAGAAAATGGAGAGAACGAGAAGAAGCTTGAGGAGCATTGACGAGGAGGTCATTGTCATCATCCTCTTCTCTTTCGTCTTTGTTTCGAATCGTACTCTGTTGCACAAGTGAAATGCTTTTCCACGCTTCTTTCTTTATTGCTATGTTTCCCCTTCCCCCTCCCGTATCCTCGGTTCAAATACTCTTTAAATTCTTTTAGAAAGTAATAATTTGATCTTTTTTTTTTTTTTACCACAACGATCATAAATTCCTATTTACTTAGTCAATATGGTCTTTTATGTCAAACTCCGTTAGAAATCTAACAGAATCTTACTAAAATTATCAATTTTGTCATAAAAAGACTAAAATACCCTCTCTCTCTCAACCCTCGGCACGAACCCAGATCTGGGTTGTGCCATTGCCGCCCCCGCCACAACCGCACCATTGCAGTTGCTCCCCCCACCCCCTGCACCCTCTCTCTCTCTCGCCCCCTAGCATGAACCCAAATCTGGGTTGCACTGCCGTCACCACCCCTCACCCATGCCGATGCAATAGCGCCCACCACCCCTCCACCCCCGGCGCCCTCTGCCGCCCCCTCCCCCTCCCCCTCTTTCCCTCCCTCTCACTCCCTCCCTCTTGCAACCCCACCGCCACGAACCCAAGTATGGGTTGTGCCGCCGCCGCCACCCCCCCTCGTGACGATGCAGTCACGCCCCCTCCCCTTCTCCCTTCCTCCTCGTAAACTCATATCAGAGTAAAAGCCCAGACCCCACAAACTCTAACCCCCCTTCCACCGCCATCGCTGAACTTGGCCTCAAAACCTAAACACCGAACTGGGTCCCCCCCTTAACACCTGCCATCACCCGAGTACTCCGATGTGGGTTTCCTCCTACTTCCCCACCGGCAAGCTCGGGCCTCGACCCCCCAAACCCAACCACCCCCCATGGATCAGAGAAATGAAAAGAGAGGAGAGAGAGAAAAGAGTGAATTTTTTAAATTTTTATTAAATTAAATATTAATAAATTATTAAAATATCATTTTATTTTATTATATATTAATAGAATTGGACGAAAAGAATTATAATAGTCAACATTTTAAAAATTTAAAGTAATTTTGATAAAAAAAATAAAATATCAAATCGTCATTTTTTTTAAAATTCAACAACTTAAAAGACTAATTATTTTATTTTATTTTTTTCCAAGTCCTATTGTCCTTGCCTCCTGTGGACCGAACGTGTTTTGCCAATCGGCTCGTGGGTATCATTATTCTAGCCCATGTTTGTGGCCTACATTCAAAAAATCCCTTTTCAGGATAAATGAAAACAATTATAATAAATAACACTTTTTAGAAAATAATTTAAATAAATGGGTAAAACTGCAATAAAGCTATTTTTATATACTTTATCAATAGATTTCATTTTTAAATCATTCAGATGTAATCAAATGACGGAGATGTTACTTGTGTACAATAATTATCATATATCTTACCTTATAGTAATATTTGATTAAGAAATTAAAAAGAAAATATAAAAAATCCACTTTCACCGGTGAAAGATTGGGGGAAGAGGAGGTTTCTGTCGCCAGGATTGGGAAAGAGGGAGGGACTAGGTTGGTCAACATCATGAGGGAGGGTAGATCTGGTTGGAGGGGAGTGGGGGTCCATCACCGGCGTTGGGAAAGGGAAGGGGGTTGGTCTTTTCTAAATTTTTTTTATTTATTAATCTATACTAATATGAGATAAGGTATAGATAATTATTACATACAAGTAACATCTCGCCCATTCAATTATATCTTAACGGTTTAAAAATGGATTTTATCGATATGATATATAAAAGAGGATTTACCACAATTTTACCCTAAATAAATAATATGTTTTTAAAATATTTGAAATAAACAATAATTTTTTTTTTTTGAAATGAAACAGCAGATTAACTATGTAAATAGAAAATTTACTAGGTTGTAAATACATCATTTACTTAGTAAAAACATAAATAAATAATTTTACATGATATGTAAATGCACTATTTATCTGAAAAATTAACATAAATAAATTATTTACATAAATCTGCTATTTATTATAAATATTTTAAAAATCTGTTGTTTATTTTAATTATTTTTTAAAAATTATTGTTTATTGTATTCTCCCGGACTCCAAAAAGTACTAAAGTTTGGGAATACATTGAAAAAAGATGCCAAAGTTCATAAATAAATTTTTAATTTTTAATTTTATTTTAAAAGAGAACGTAATAAATATTGAACAATAGCTAAGCCAGTTTTATTTATTTATTTTTTAAATGAATAATACCTAACCCAGTTGAGTTAGCATAAATAACTCAGCTCTCAAGATGTATGGTTTCACACAAGCTATGGAATCAAAACTCAACTATACAAATATTCATACAAACTTTACACAGAAAACTAATTCCAGGAAAGATGATATAAATTCTTTCAAGTAGTAGTTCTATATCAGAGTCGATGAATAGTTGGAACTTGATTCAGGTTCATCCATGATGGTTTTTGGTTCCCAATGCTTCTCATATTGATCAGTGATTAAACCAAATTCCTCTGCATCATGGAGATGTACCATGCACAACTTTTGACTTTTCTTCTTTCTCCACAATAATAACAGAAATCAGTGAGTAAGAAGTTGAACAATGCCTCTACTGCGGCGCTCAGATTGTAGCGCTTGTTAGGCTTGTACAGATACAACATGTTGACGAAATCTGAACTTGGAATTATCAAATTAGCACACCACCGATCATCGTAGACACTTTCGCCATGTTTGCTCATGAGATGGTATTTACAAAACAGTTTGAGACTGCGCTTGTTGCCACAAGAGCGGCAGTGACCGCGAGTTCCGACAAAGCACACAGCGAAACCCCATGAAGTTGTTGTCGCTCCAATGTGGAGGAAGCTAGACATTTATTGACCATCCCTCCGACCAATAGTTGAACCACTCCGGAATTACATTTCCTGGATAAGTAAAATGGATTGGACAAATATCCTGTATGAATCAAAAGGAAAATGCTGTAAAATGAGTGAAAAAGAATGGGAAAAAAAAAAAAAAAAAAGATTAAGCATACCAAGCAAATCCAATGATATTGCA
Organism: Ficus hispida; assembly: GCA_025413025.1. Lineage (NCBI taxonomy): Eukaryota > Viridiplantae > Streptophyta > Magnoliopsida > Rosales > Moraceae > Ficus > Ficus hispida. The sequence goes on from CM046367.1 coordinate 517,663, forward strand.
TCGAAATTCAGTGCAAACGTTGTTGTGATCCAATTTCAAGCACCCACAGAAAGAGAACTTTTGGCCTAAATATGAACAAACATCATCCCAACTTTCTGATGTGAGTCTAGTAGAATTTTCCACAGCGTCAAGATATTTCACGGACAAAGGAAGCTCCGGTAAAAGTTGAAGATATCTGCAACCTCTTAACCCCGACCCTTCAAGACTCGAAAGTCGCTTGATACTTGTAGTTGACATCTGGTTCGTCTCTTGTTGTAAGCTTTGCAGTTCTGGGCAATCAAAGATTTCAAGTCCTGTAAGATATTTTGTTGATGAGAGTCTCTGATGTGAACAAACATAATCCCAACTTTCTGATGAGGGTTTAGTAGAATTTGACATCTGCTTCAATGACACCCAAGTCTAAGCAAATTTTATTCCTTGGAACTTTAGGAAACTTTTCGATAGACGAGCAACCCCTCAATACAAGAGATATCAGGGACTCCAGTTTGCCTTTGCTGCTTTGAACGTGCACTAAGCTTGTGCATTCCTTGAGATGTATTCTCTGAAGTTTCCTGGCTTTCGAGAGATTTGGAATTTCAATCAGGTTCTGAGAATAACTAATATCAAAATGTTTTAGATTCCCAAGATCCTGACACAAAAATTAGGGGTGCAATCACTAAGTTTGTAATTTGTATAATTAAAAATATTAAGATATTTAATCCTCTGAAACTAAAATCGTAACCTGCACTCCATCCCAGAGATGCTCAAGTTTGCTCTGTTGCATGATAAGTTGGAGTAGCTTTTTTCCTGCAAATTTTGGTGGCAGAGATCTTCTCGGGTATTCGTTCCATTTAAGATATATTAGAGAATCGGGAAGAAACCTAAGCTCTTGACGGAGGTGCACTTTGTACTTTTTGTTGTGTCCAGAATTCCCAATTATGAACACTTGCAAATTATGCATCCTTTCGAAGACCGTAGGACTGATGTTTCCCCCTTAGTCAATCTCAGATATATCTAATCGTATGCCTTCAATAGCTTTCGTTTGCTGACAGTTAAAGAAGAATTAAAATATAATTGAGTATGAAGTTAAATTTACTGAAAATCGTGTGCCTGAGATATTAGTATGCATAGCAATAATTTATCCTTGATGCTGTACAATTAGAGAAGTCTTCATTTCGACTTAATGTGACCTCAATGCACAACTGACACTTACCATATTTTTATTGAAGTATGACAAACCTCTTGAGAATTCGGCAACCTACAACGCTTTTCAAGCCTATCGGGTTCTTGGCGAGCTATATTCCAACCCAATTTTTGCACTAGATCATGCATTCAGAGTTGGTTGTCGTTTTGGATAGTTAAGAGAGACTTGTCCATGAGATTATCTATTACTACAGTAACAGAAAAATCATATTCATGTAGAATTTCTTCTACGTGATGTCTATCCATTCCCTTGAAGAAACATGCGATATCAATAAAAATAGCGTTCTCTGTTTCATCCAATCCATCGTAACTTATCTTCAACACATTTAGAATTTTATCAAGGGTTTTTTTTTACCAGTTTTTCCAGTGCCATTTCCCTAGTCTCTTCTCTGTGTGAACGACTAGAGAGAAGGTAAGAACCCAAAACCCTTAGAGCTAATGGGATACCACCAACATAACATACCACCCTTTTTGATAGCTTCATGTAATCGTTGGCTAGAGTATTTCCTTCAGATTCTCTTGAGACAACAAGCCGAATAGATTCGTCAAAATTTAATGCCTCAACTCGGTACTTTAAAGTAACTCCAAATTCCCTAAGCACTCTTTCATCTCTGGTTGTTATAACAATCCTACGTCCAGCACCAAACCAATCACAATCTCCAACTAAATGGTCTAATTGCTGTGACTGATCTACGTCATCTAGAGCAATGAGCACCTTTAGACTGCACAGTCTCTTTTTACGAAAAGGCGGTAATAGTGATGGGGTTCCTATGTTTACATTAACTTCCTTCACCAAATCCGCAATAAACTTGCTTCGCAAGTGCCGTAATCCACCAGCCACGTTTGATTCTTGGCTGACATTTGCAAGAAAGCAACAAATTTCGGATTCAAAACAGAGTCGGTTGAACACAAACTTCGGTAAGAGTTGTTTTGCCTATACCACCCATGCCCCAAATGCCTACCATGAGAACATCCGGTTAGCCAATGTTTAACAACGATTCAACTCTCTTCATGCGTCTATAAATTCCAACTAGTCCCTTGAAATCATCACTTAAATGTATGTGATTCAACTTCTCTAAAATATCTTCAGCAATGTCTTCAAATAGTTTGGACTCTGGCCTAGAATATTTTAATGGAAAACAACCTTTAGTTAATTAATCTTAATGGAAAAAAAAAAAAAAAACTGTTAAGTGACTTTAAAACTTATACTAAAGTTTCAATAAGACATTAATAAACCATATTCTAACATTTCTATTACTTATTAGAAAATTGAAAAACTATTTTGACCCATTAAGCTCTTTAAAACAAGCCACCACTTACATTCTTCTACTGATCAAAAGCAAAAAAATCTTTGCAAATCGAGCCCCTGACGTCCATATATATAAAATGTTTCACTATAGCTTTCTGTTTGGATTTTCTTGGTGTATGTGAGCACAGTAAACTAATTTTGTTTTGCAACAAGGACAAGAAGATCAATAACATTAAGGATCAAGTTGAAACAATAATAACCAAGTATGAGATAAAGGAAACCTGGTAACTTGTGAATTCCACCGAGAAAGTTTGGCTGATTCAGTCAAAGCGTCCCTGCACTTGTGTACTCTGTCGTTGAAACATTTTTCATGATTTTTTAGTGCTTGTTCAAAACTTCCTCGTTGTTTCCTTATATCGGATGGATCTGCATTGTAGAAGACAGGTACAACAAGCTGGCCTGATCGTCTTCTGCATTCGAGTATCTCCTCCGGCTCACCCAAGCACCACGACGATTGAGCATAATTCTTGGAGAAAACAACCAATGAAATCTTTTGACTCCCGAATCGCTCACATGAGAGCGGGTGAAATCTCGTCTCCTCTACCAAGACTTGCCTCGTCCATGTAGACATTGAATGTTGTTCCGACGTAGAGCAGCATAAAGATGGCTTGTGAAGTTATCGCGGGTGTCTTCGCCTCTAAAACTAAGAAAAACATCGTGCTTTTCCAAAGAACAAGAAGAAAAAGAAATTAATCAGCAGCTTAAGAATATCAAAAGAATCAAGCAAGAGCATTAAGTACTAAAGTGATAATTTATCCTTGAGGTTGTATGATTAGATAATTCCTTCACTTTTTCTTAATGTAAACTCAATGCAGTATTGACACTTACGATTGTTTTTTGTTTTTTTTGAAGATGTGACAGACATATTGAGAATTTGCCAACCTACTACGCTTTTCAAGCCTTTGGGATTCCTGACGAGCAACATTCCAACCCAGTTTTTGCACCAGGTCATGCAGCCAGAGTTGGCTGTTGTTTCGGATAATTATGAGAGACTTGCCAATGAGATTATGATCTATTACAACAGTAACGGAAAAATCATACTCGAGGTATTTCTTCAACGTGATGCCCATCCATTCCTTTGAAGAAGCATGCGACATCAAGGAATACGATCTTCTCCGTTTCATCTAATCCATCATGACTTATCTTCAACACGTTTAGAATTTTATCAAGCAGACCTTTTGTCAATTTATCCAGTGTCATTTCCCAGGTCCCTTCTCTCTGCAAACGACTAGATAGAAGGTATGAACACAAAACTTTTAGAGCTAATGGAATACCACGAACTTAGTATACCACCTTTTTGGATAGTTTCATGTAATCTTTGGTGGTAGCATTTCCTTTATATGCTCTTGAGACAAAAAGCCGAATAGATTCATCCAAAATTTAATGCCTCAACTTGGTACTTCAGAGTAACTCCGAATTCCAAAAGTACTCTTTCGTCTCTGGTTTTTATAATAATCCTACTTCCAGCCCCAAATAAATCACAATCTCCAACTAAATGCTCTAATTGCTGTAACTGATCTACATCATCTAGAACAATGAGCACCTTTAGAATGCGGAGCCGCTTTTTAAGAAAAGTCGGTTATTGTAAACATTTAACATCCTTCACCAAATCAGCAATGAGCTTGCTTTGCAGTTCGATCAAAGCATGCAGCCCCTTTTGATTTTTGCCTAACATTTGCTAGAAAGCAACCACTTTCGAATTTAGAACAGTGTCGGTTGAACATGACTCGGCACCAAAGCCCCAAATGCCTACTATGAGAGAACATCCAGTGAGCCAATATTTATCCATGATTCAACTTTCTTCATGCGTTTATAGATTCCAATTAGCTAGGCCCTTGAAATCATCACTTCAGCTTCTCTAAAATATCTTTAGCAATGTCTTCAACTAGTTTGGACTCTAGCCTAGAGTAGTTATGGTAAAACACTAGGTTAGTTAATTAATTTTGATGGAATAACGAAAACAATAAATAAATAAATACAGCTATATTACTACAATTTTGGCAAGAAAAGAAGAATCATGGAATCCTGATCACTTGAGAATGCCAATCAGATAGACTGGCTGACTCAGTCAAAGCCTCCCTCCACTTGTGTACTCTGTCCTCGAAACTTTTACAATGTTTTTTTTGAGAGCTTGTCCAAAACTTCGTCGTTGATTGTAGAAGACAGGTACAACAAGCAGGCCTGATCGTTTGCTGCATTCTAAGTGTCTCCACAAGCTCACCCAAGCACCACGAAGAGTAAGCATCTCACCCAAGCACCACGAAGATTAAGCATCTCACCCAGGCACCACTACGAGTAAGCATACTTCTTGGAGAAAATGACCAGTGAAATCTTCGACTCCCGAATTGCTCTCGTGAGTGCGGGTGAAATCTCGTCTCCTCTTTCAAGACTTGTCTCGTCGATGTATACGTAGACCAGTGAAATCTTCGACTCCTGAATGTTGTTCCGATGTGAATGTTGTTCCTCTACTCTCTTCAAACTCCTTTTTACTACTGAACCACCTATATAAATAAAAGGATAATTTTTACCCTTCTTTTTTTTTTTTTTTTTTTTTTTTCTTTAGGGCATAATTTTTACCTGTGCTCCCTAAATTTTAGTGTCATTCTTATTTTATCTCTTACATTTTCAAATTCTCATTTTTACTTGAAATTTTGAATTTATCACTTTTTTTAATAAAAATTTCTCTTGAAAACAAACCAAAAAAAAAAAAAAAGGAAAAATTAGTCTCATTTAATCACTTGGATTATAAATTTTGTTAAAAACAAATAGAAAAATAACACATTACTGTAGTTAACCCCCTCTTTTTATGTCTATTTTTTAATAGAAATTCCATAAAAGGGGTTAAGTAAGATGAATTCATAATTCGGGGGTAAAGTGGGAGTTTTTGAAATTTAGGGTGCAATGTGAGAGACAAAAGTTGATAGGGTACACATGCGAATATCCTAAATAAAACTATTTTTAAATATAAATAAATTTACTTTCAAGGACAAAAATTGTATTAAAAATAATATTTCTATAGTAAGAACCCCATTTTACACTACTAATAAGTATTGTTTATTAACTGTTTTATTTATTTTTTAACGATTGATACGTGACTGTGAATAATTTTTAATCTTGCGTAACAAATTTATAACATGTACATTAATAGAAAGGGAAAAAAAAAAAAAAGTTTTGTGAGCAGTGTAAAATAGGAATTCGTATTGGCAAAATTCCCTTTTAAAAATACTCTTAAGACACCAGATCCTAATAATTGAAAACAAAAACAAACACAAAATAATTCTCTTTAATAGAAGAAGTACCGTCTCAATTTCTCGAAGTGATTTTCCTTTAGTTTCCACCATGTTTATTTTCTTGTACAAAACCTCCATTGAATAAAAGGTAGCAAATATGGTATCTAAGAGTCAAGAGTTGCTGCCAAAGTTGCAGCAAACACAGGAAAAGCAATCCCACCAAAGAAATTTAGTCACCTAAAATGCACCGACACACAAAATGCCATTAGCTTTTGCCTAATTCTGTTGAGGAAATATTTTCAGGGAGGTCTGGAATTGGACCATGCTCCTATATAAAATTTAAATGCAAATTTAACAAAAGCACCCCACCAACAGATAGGTACAAAGAACCACCATCTGATGCAAGTTGGAGTGCCACTAATGCACTTTATCATACATGTAAACAATACAAAATGTATACATATGGAAACGTCTTTAATTTTCTATTACATTCGAAGCTGTTTAGAAAATAGATTTTTTTTTTTATGATATTGTTTATTATTTACATTTTCTAATAAATTTGAACTAACAAAGTATTGATCGTGTCAACTATTTTGATGGATTTAAGTCATGGTACCGTGTCTGAGTTTCTTTCATTTTACAATAATAATCTTTTTTTTTTTTTTTTTTTTTTTTTTTTTTGGGTTAAGAGGATGTTGAATAATGACATTTGGACCAGATCATTCATCTGGACATCCGTTGTGTTCATTAAGTCAAGTGGTCCTCCAAAACCCCCCAAGTAGTTCGTCCACCACTTGTTTATTAATTCCATTTCAGCTCCTCTCAAAGCACTACTTATATTTGAGATGCCCATAATGCATTCACATGCGACTCCGGCCTATCATGTTCTTTCGTGAAATTTCATGATGATTGACCCATTCATTATTTCATCTACTCAATATATATACATATACATATGCATATGCATATACATATATATAGAGATACATATGTGAAATCATAAAATTTAAGGTTGTATTCAATTGTCCAACGTAGGCAAAAATAGTGATGTATAGTCGTCACACGCCAATAATAATCTCTTCATGTTGTTCTACTACTTTTGCATCATTATATTCTCCTGCATGGCATAAATGTGGAATTTACTCATTAGGAAATTATATATAGATGAACAGTTGCAACATTTTGAAATCCCCTCCCTCCAATCTTTATTCTCCATCTAGCTAATTCAAAGGAAGGCAATTTTAGGTAAGATTTTCTAGTTTGTATTTTTGCAGTGTGTGTAGATTGTAGATTTTCTAGTTTGGATTTTTGCAGTGTGTCTAGATTGTAGAACCATCTTTTCGTTGTCATTCTTTTTCGTTCCCCTAAAGTTAGTGTAAAAATTTAAATTAAATATTAATAATTTTTTAGGGGTTAATGTGTAATAATGTTAACAAATTATAAGGGTTGTAAAATTAAATTATTTTTTATGTGTAATTTCTATTTTTTTAACCAATGTCCAAACAATGCGTTTCGAAGACTTTTGTAAAAAAAAATGAAGAAGAAAAGTTTTTGATAATTTCATGTGCACTAATAAAGCCTTTTAAATTGAGATATGATTGCATTTAACAGGAAATTAGGTAATAAATAAAAACTATCAAGAAAATAAGATGTTGGGAATCCAATTATTCAAATTTTAAAGTAGTGATTCAAATATCAAAAAAATAAGTTTGAGTAGTTGCAGACATAATATAATGATAATCTAACACCTGAATCCACTATAAGATGGAGACTGTAGATTCAAATTCCTTTATTCCCAAGTTAAAAAAAAAAAAAAAAAGTTTGAGGATGCATTTGTCAAAATTTTCAAAATGGGTATCAAATGACAAATGTCCAAAAATTTGGGGATCGTAAATGCAAAAGAACCTATATTATATGATCATCCCTTTGACTCTCGTGGCCTAAACCGGGTCCACATTTGCTACCTATCCCATTCAAATTTATCGCCGAGCATTTCGGTGTCACTTCAATCTTTTTTTTTAATTATTATTTTGTATTATGAATATATATTTTAATTCATCTTCAAAAAATATAAGTATTTTAATTTATTATTATAAATGTCATTTAACTAGAATCCTACACGTTACTTTGCTACAATATATCTCTGAATAAAAATATAATTTAATGATTTCTCCTAAATATTAAAAATATCAATCTAAACTTATATCCTTGAATATTATGATTATTTTCATTTTGTCTGCTTAATTTAAATCTCTAACTTTTCCTAACCTCTTTGGTTAAGATTTGTAGTAAAAATAATAGGAAAATAAAATAATACTACCATAGTTAACTTATTTTTTCTGCTTGTTTTTTTAATATAAATATTGAAAGAAATTAAGTTAAATTAATTTAAACTTTAAAGAGTAAAATTTTAAATTTTAAATATTTAAAAAAATTAGAACGACATTAAAATAAATAAAAATTAGGTGCGTAGTTGATGGGGGCAGAAATTCTGTTAAAACGACAGAAACAAACTCATGTCTTTTTCTTTTTTGTTTTACAAAAAAAAAAAAAAAATTATTATATATAAGAAGAAGGGGGGGGAAAAAAAAAAAAAAAACACTGGCGCGCGTGACGCCGAGACCTGGTGAGGGAATGAACCCGAGCCAACCAATAGAAGAAGAGGTAAGACCACCTTGGAATTTGTGACGCGAATCACGCGGGTGCTGCTGTAACCACACCATAACTATGGAGAGGAGAAAGAGCAGGAAACCAAAACCCACTCAGCCCCAAAAAAATAAAAAAAGCCGCGTAGAGAGGGAAAGAAAAAGCGAGAAAACAAAACGGAAAAGGGTAAAATGCCAAATAAAAAAGAAAAAAAAATTAAGAGAGAGAGGGAGAGGGACGAGTGAATTGCAGCAGCAGGTGGTGAAAAGAAAAAGTGGTCTCCTTTTTCTTTACTTAAATTAATTTATTAATTAGCTTAAAAAACTTTATAATTGATGTTAAGAAAATTATAATATTTTATAAGAAAAAAAATATTTTTTAATCAGTGCTGTTGTCCGAGCAACCTACAAGTTTTTCTTCATTTTCATTAAAATACGTCCAAAAAAGGCGATTTCTATTTATTTTTACTGGTTTTTCATTAATTACTATTTATCTGAGAATTATATAAAAGATAATTTTTAAAATATAATCAAAATATAATAGAGTTGTGTGTATGAGTATGACATTGATGGCATATGTCCGATCTCTTTAGCATTAAAAAAAAAAAAAAAAAATGGACGCGAAAAGACCTACCCCAACTTCTTCACACAACTCCCTCTTCATTCTCATCTCAGATTAAATTTTCTTTTGTTTTGTTTTCTTTTTCAGCTTCAATTAATCTCTTGGAATTACTAAAAATCCCAGCTATGGATTTTTGTTGTTTCAACCATGAATTTGTAAGTAGTTCCTCTCTTTCTTTCTCTCTATCTTTTTTTTTTTTGGGTGATTTTTTTAATGTATTTTTTTTCTGGTTGGGTTTTCTGAATTTGGTGAAGAGCCGAGAAATCGGTGGGGAAAATGGCTGAAAATATTTGGTTTTTTTTTTTTTTTAGTCGTGTGTTTCGAGAATTGAACATAGGGCTTTTTTCCCTTGGAAATTGGTTATCGACTTTATTCAGTTTTTTCCCTTTAATTTCTCGGCAACCACACGGAAGCTCAAGTCAAGTTTCGTTTCTCTCTCTTCTCTTATTTATTTTGCTGTAATGCCCAACCGGAGCCAAGATTTGAAACAAGTACTAGTTACTGTGATTGGCTGATTCGAAATTGTAGTTCTAATTCTAGAGTGAATTCTCAGGTTGAGCTGTAAATTTAGTGAATAATTTTACCCAAATTTACTTAAACCCTAATTTTTTAGTTTGATTTGAATTCTGTTGTTAGTGCTTTACAAGGCTAATGGATACCTTGATGGAGATTTAACTGAAGTTACTAGAGATTTTTCCCCTTTTTATTAGTTATAATAACTCCATGCTTTGGATCCGAAAATGGTAAATTGGTAAAGAAACTTCTGTACTTGTTTTAGATATTTATACGCGTACGATTGTTTTGTTGGTTTGTCATTTGCATTGTTGTGATTTATGTTGGTTTGTCATTTGCATTTTTGTGATTTATGTCTTGTTGTGCTTTTTTTGTTTTGTGTTTGTACTCTTTGGCTCTGTTGGTTTCCGGTAGCTGATGCGAATGCAAGTCGTGGGATTTTCATTGTTGCATTTTGTAGCTGAAAATTGCCTATTTATTTTTACATTCAAAATGTATTCTTATGTATAAAGGTTTTCAAATTGATCAGGTTGTTGGTGAATAATTGAACGTAGAGTTGCAAGATAGTGATGGGGTAAGTGTTTATGATTGCAAAAGATTCGAGTACAGAATGTTTACTGAGAGACTGACTGGTGGCAAATCACTTAATCAAGATTTCGAAGCATTGAGTGTGTCGAAACGTCTCGTCAGAAGTGTTAGTCAGAAGTTGAGGAAGAAGAACAACCAAGGCAGATTTGAGGAAGAGGACGACGTAAAGGGGATATCTTTGAGATGTCTTGCTTTGTATAGTAGAGGTGCGGGCTGCAAAGTAGGAGCCGACACGGGCGAGGAGTTCGGAGATCCAAGTAGCAGGAGGAGGTCAAGCGCCAGCGATGAAGGCAAAGGGTACAAACTGATATGCGGCACCGAGGAAACTGGAGTTGATTGCTTCTCGTACGGGGTGAAAGAGATATTTTGGAAGAAACATAACAGAAAGGATTTTGAGCTTGAAGAATCGATAAGGAACAGTAGAATGCATATATTTCTTCCTGATGACATATTGGAGATGTGCTTAGTGAGGCTCCCTCTAACCAGTCTCATGACTGCACGGCTGGTGTGCAAGAAGTGGAGGCATTTAACTACCACTCCTCGGTTCCTGCAAATGAGACGTGAAGGCTCACATCAGAATCCATGGCTGTTTCTATTTGGTGCTGTAAAAGATGGCTACTGCTCCGGAGAGATACATGTCCTGGACGTGTCTCTAGAGCAATGGCACAGGGTGGATGCCGATATTCTGAAAGGGAGGTTCATGTTCTCTGTTGCCAGTATCCAGGATGATATTTACATTGTCGGAGGGTGTTCGAGCTTGACCAACTTTGGCAAGGTGGATAGGAGTTCATTCAAGACACATAAAGGGGTCATAATGTTTAGCCCCTTGACTAAATCATGGCGAAAAGTTGCACCCATGAAGTATGCAAGATCCATGCCTATCTTGGGAATTTCTGAGGTAGGTTCAGATTTTTCTGCTGGTCAAAGCCTTCAGATCCGGCAAGATAGGCGTCCCAGAACAAGGGTTGGTGGGGTGTCGGATGTTTATGAAGATCCTCACAGGCTCTCTCTGAGGCGCCAAAACAGGAACACTATCGAGGAAAATGAGGCTTCATTACTGCCCAATAGGAAGTCATACAAGTTTGTTAGAACAAGAAGTGATCTAGCAGGCACAAAGGGCGGCAAAAGGTTTGTACTAATTGCTGTGGGTGGTCATGGTTCTTGGGATGAGCCTTTGGATTCTGGAGAAATATACGATTCCCTGACAAATAAATGGACGGAAATCCAACAGTTGCCAGTAGATGTTGGGATTATTTGTTCTGGGGTTGTTTGCGACCGAGTCTTTTATGTCTATTCCGAGACTGACAAGCTCGCAGGATATGACATAGAAAGGGGTTTCTGGATTCGAGTCCAAACCACTCCATTCCCGCCGCGAGTGCACGAGTACCACCCAAAACTTGTGTCTTGCAATGGCCGACTGCTAATGCTTTCTGTGTCCTGGTGTGAAGGGGATGGTCAGATAGGAAGGAGAAACAAGGCAGTAAGAAAATTGTGGGAGCTGGACCTCTTTTATCTTACCTGGACAGAGGTCTCAGTGCATCCCGATGCGCCAATGGACTGGAATGCTGTATTTATGTCTGATCGAAACCTGATTTTTGGGATTGAGATGTTCAAAATATTTGGTCAAGTATTGGATTTTTTGACCGTCTGTGATGTCTCGGATGACGGGATGAACTGGAGTCATATTTCAAGGAATCATGTAACTCACGAATTTGATGCTTCCTCGTGCATGACTAAGTCGATGGCCGTTCTACATCTGTAAAGTCTATTTATTCTTTCGTCGTTCGGAGCGTTTAAGATATCCATTCTCCCTCATGAAAGACACAGAAATCCAACTTGGCGATTCCATTTTGAGGTATTCTCATACAGTGCATTTTGTATCTTGGTGATAACCCATCAACTCAAATTTTCTTTAATAATTGCTTTTAGTGGAGGTATGTTCGTTCCTGTAATCTTTTTATTTATTTTTGTCGACCAGACATTCATTTGATTTGTTATTTTAATTGAAGATAAACCTTTCTCCACCTACTTTTAGTGGATAAATTTTATTCAAGTCTCATTTTATCTCCTGTTCCCTCACATTCTCTCTTTCAAAAATTGTAAAAATATATGTATTCTTTCCGAGCCTTGAACAAAATCCGTACTCTTGGGAGTTGTATATAAGCTGTGTTTGATTTCTAACTATCTTCAAATTTTCTAGAAGAATCTTCAAATATCACTTATGACCGAACCATAAAAGAATTTGACATCATAATTCAAATTAGTGGATTCCATTCAGTAATCCCTTAGAATTAAGAGGGGTCAAAATTTAAGGGCCGTTTGTAATGTTTCCGGACGTAATTTTGCAACTCAACTCCAAAATTCTCTAATCCATATCTTATTTTCTCTATTCCATTTTTAAAAGATTTGAACTTTAAAATCCATCACTTTATTATTTTAAATCAAAATGAAATATATTTCTTTTAAATTGCATAAAATATATTTCTTTAAGATCTAATTTTCGAATACATTTTAAATTTTCTCTTTTTTATATCACATTTTTTTTTTCAAATAACACTAAAATTAAACACAGATTTCAATTTTAACCTACAAAACTACAATTATTATTCCAAACGAGCCCTAAATTTGATGAAAGATTTTGAACTAATCAAATCCGTCGCGTACTCTAAGAGTTTGTTTGGAACACCAGTTGAAACGTTGTTTTCCTAGTTGAAGTTGAACTTTTCTTATTTGGTAAATCAGTTCATCTTCAATGCCCCTTTAAACCGTTATATAGTAACCCTAGATGGGTTTACTGTTCAACGAATCTCCCCTGCTCTTTTTGCCTCGCCCGTGCCTGCCTCCTGCGCACGAATCCCTCGCCTCCACTCCGGCGCCCATGTGCCAGTGTCAGTTGGGCCTGTTGGCTGTGCACCCATCCCATCAAGCATTAGCTGCTCTGTAGTAGCTCTGGTTTGTGGCACTCCTTCCTCTCTCCTCGCTGACTTTAAATTTGGCTTGTATTACCCTCGCCCACTCCCGTGAAGCAGATGCGGCGCCAGGGGAGGCTTGGGAAATGACGGCGAACCGTTGGGCGGATTATCAATTATTTCCAAGTTCGGAAAAAATCTTCGCAACCCGTCAAGTCCTGCCCTAATCCGACAACTTCGACTGTATACTCATCTTCGGCCTCCAATTCCGAAGCCCTAGTAAAAATCCTTGCCCTAATTCTTGATTTTATAGTTCCATTTTTTAATTGTGTTGGTTTTATGTATTACCCATGAGTTCGTTGAGGGACTCACAACTCGAATTCGAGTTTCAATTTTCTCCCTTCCCTCAATCGAGTTGCATTGGTGCGTAATTTCAATTTAAAGCTCCATTTGAGCATGATTTTTAATGCTTAATGTTGATTGATGTAATAGTTGGTCGTTTTGCTGCCTATTTGATGTTTGTTGCTCCATTTGAGCTTCGGTTGAGATGCTTAATGGAGCAACATGGCCTACGATTCACATTTGGTTCCTAATGTCAGTTTACATGTCCATTTTCGTGTTGATTTGCACAGCGGTAATGGTTGATTACTGAACGTGTTGGTCGTTGTGGTGCCTAATTTCTGTGTTTACTACCATTTTCTTGATGTTGATTGTGGTTCCATGGCTTAATGTTGAATGCCGCACTAGTTGGTCTTTTTGGTGCCTAATCTATGTTTTTACTTCCACTTGTGCCTTATTTGCACTGCTTAATGGAACCCTGATGCACTTGTTGGTCCTTTTGGACCCCAAATTCAGTTTTATGCTCCATAAGATCATGAGTTGCAGTGGTTTATCTTTTTGATTGATTCACAAGTTGGTCGTTTTTGGGCCTCATTTCTGATATAAGCTCCATTTGATCTCGAGTTGCAATGCTTAATGGTGAATGCTGCACTTGTGTCTCCATTTGGTGCCTTTTTTTTTTTTTTTTTTTGCTCCATATGAGCGTAACTTGCACTGCCTCATGGACCATTAATGCCCTACGTTGTCCATTTGGTTACTGTTTCCAACTTTTGTGCCATAAGTTCGCCTGATTTGCATTGGTTAATGTTGATTGAGGGATCTTGTTCCTTGTTGTGCCAAATTCCAGTTTTATACTCCATTTGAGCATGCGTTTCACTGCTTAATGTTGAATGATGCACAAGTTGGTCCTATTTGTGCCTAACCTTTGTTTTTAGCAATATTTGATACTGATCTGCACTGGTTATTGTTGTTTGATGCACTAGTTTGTCCAGATGCTACCTAAAAACAGATTGTGTGCTCCATTTATGCAGGATGCGCAGTACCTAATCTTGTTTTTTACAATATTTGGTCCATTTGGTGCCTAATTCCAGTTTTTACCTATCATTTGAGCATGATTTACTCTGCTTATGATTCAATGATGCACTAGGTTTTCCATTTGCTGTCTCAAATCAGATTGTGTGCTCCATCTAAGACAACTTGTGTTATGATGTAGCACGTTTGACGCACTAGTTTGGCGATGATGTACACAACAAAACAGATGTATAGTATTGTAGTCTGATTGGTGAGTCAGGTAACCGAGCTCTGTTGTCAGTTACCGGTCTATAAACACATGCTTGGTTTGATGTGGGCTCAACAGTATGTTATTCTAGTGATAATTTGTGTTAAATCCCGAACCAATGTTTTATATACCATGGTAGCCGAACAACAAATCGATTATTTAACATGCCTCAGGCAAAAATATGTCGTTGAATTTATACTGAGCCAATAGTTTTTACCCCTCACACAGTTTTTTTAAATAATTTACACTTGTTTGGTTATCGCTTTCATAAGGTGATGCCGCGAAAAACTTCGGGGGATCATTACTTTTGGGACTCCACAAAAGAAAAAAAATTCCTGCTTATGCTTGATGAGTACCTCGCCTGCAGTGGCGGTAAACATCCCCCCAAAGCAACTCTTGAAATTTGGACCGCCCAGTTTAATGCTGAGTTTGGCGGGGTACCAGCACATGGAATGACATTATACCAAAAGAAAGAGAGGATGAAGAAAATATATAAGGGCTGGAAGGCATTGCACAGTCGGTCTGGTCTAGGTTACGATCCAACGACAGATCGTGTGATATGCTCTGATGAATCGTGGTAGAGCTTTCTAAGGGTAACTACATTGTGTAATATAAGTCTATGAGTTATATTGTTTTGATATGCTCTGATTATACTTGTATTCATCTAAAAATTGATGTGCAGGTTTTTAAGGAGTGCAACCATCTCCCCCACGAGGGGTTACGGCACAAGGAGCTTTATTTCAATGTGTTCGAGAAAAATCACACTGCCGGTGCATCGGGGTATGGATCAGTAACCATGCCATCTGACAGTACTTCGTATTGCGACGTTGAAGCTTCAATGGACTACTCTGGAACCCCGATGGATTTAGAAGAGGACATAACGCCAACCACCGGTGCGCGCCCTAGTAACAACATTAGATCGGGAGCCGATGCAGGTCCGTCACGGTATAGGGCAAGTTCCGGTAAGAGGAAGCAAAGAGAAGAGACATATGAGATGACTTTCATGGCAATGCAGGAAATAGTAAGTCATTTCCGGGGCCAATCGCATTCGGGTTAGAACAGCGAAACCTCTAACCGGCCGGATCACATGCTCATGTGTATAAGCATTATGACAAAGATGGGTATTCCACCAAGTGATCGGTGTAAAATGTGGCACTACCTTGATGCTCATCCAAGGCTGCAACGTCCATTTCATCAGCTGTCCGATGTCGATAGGCGAGAAATTATTGCATCCGTTGTGGATCCCCTGTCGCCGCCGACTGATTGAGTTTCTTGTTCGAGTCAATTTTTTTTTTGTTTTATTTGTTTAAGGATATTTGAGGTGTTAATCGTTTTAAAACATAAACTTTTTTTTATTTATGTTTTCACTCTTGAAAATGTTACAGCCACTGTAGGTTGAGCTAATTTATGGTTTTTAATTTATGATATATCAGATCACAGTGCTAATTTTTTGTACGGGTTCGAAGTAAAAATTTACCTATCATTCAGATCAGTGCGTAAAATTTTTAAAATCACGCTAACAATTTTCTTCCAACAGGTTAGAGGCAAAATTCACCGCCAACTGATATCGATAACCACAGCAAAATAAACGAGTATAATTCCTCATCCGATGACGAACAAGATGATGTATATTCCGAAAACGAGTCAAGCGACCTTAGCAGTTATCTGATTAGGGCAGTGGTTGCCGTCACTGCCAGCAAGCGTAACAGGCGAACAGCCACAACCAATGCATAACTTGTCACTTACCGGGAGCATGCGTGTTGAAGAGATATTAAATGGGCATGCAGAAATAATTCAAGGATTGATAAGTATGAAGGCAAAAACGTTCAGATCATTAAGTAACATGTTAGCTAGTCGGGAGTTATTGAAGCCAACTCGCAACATGAATGTGAACGAGAAACTGTTTATAGTTTCAACCATTTGTGCAAGAGGCGCTACGAACCGCCACATATCGTATTTGTTCCAGCATTCGATAGAGACAACATCACGTTGGTTCGATAAAGTGTTGAATGTAATTTTTTCACTCAAGGATGAGTTCATCAGACCATCCGACGACACATCAATTCAAAATTTGATTATTGAGCATTCGGACAAATATCGGCCATGGTTTGATGTAAGTTATTTCAGTTATATTAGCACATTTTATCGTATTAAATTGCTTTAATAGAAATCTACGAGAAATTAATGAGGGAGCTGCTAAGAATTTCCTAATGTTCCCTGCAAGATTGTATTGGTGCTATAGACAGTACGCACGTCCCATGTGTCCCTCGCCACGAAAATGCTAACGCTTGGATAAATCGCAAGGGATATCACTCACAAAATGTATTAGCAGCTTGTTCATTTAACATGAAATTTACTTACATGTTGGCTGGGTATGAGGGATCTTGTCATGACACCAGAATGTTGGAAGAGGTAATAGCATTCTATGGTTTCCCTATGCCTCCACCAGGTCAACAGACAAAGATGATATTTTTTTCAGTTATTCATTCATATATAATAAATAGGTTAAAATAATGATAATTGTCTTCATATAGCGAGTTTAATTGTGTAGGTAAATTTACTTAGTAGATTCGGGATACGCCAATAAGGATTGTTTCCTTGCTCCATATCGACGGGAGACGTATCACTTACCGGAATTTCGACGACATTGTGGCGGGCTAGGCAACCGCCGTAAAGTTTTTAATTACACACATTCATCGCTTCGGAATTGTATCGAGCGCACATTTGCTGTCTGGAAAGCAAGATTTAAAATACTAAAATGCATCAACAACTATCCAATGGACAAACAGGTAATGATTCCCGTGAAGTGTGCTGTTATCCACAATTTTATAAGAATGGTGCAAGTTAAGGATCCATTACTGGAAGAGTATGTGGCAGATTGTGTGCCTGTACGGGGAGATGACGATGTTATTGCGGATTACGTGTTTAACGACGGGCCCGATGGAACTGGCCCAAGTACAGGACCGAACCAACGTGAATCGAGTAGGGAAGCAATGAATCAGATGAGAGACCACATAGCTGATGATATGTGGGAAAGATATCAAGCATCTCCGTGGTATTAAACACCGTGAAAACTGCTTAATATTCTTATCTACTTGCGCCATAATAACGATTGTAATTTTTATTATGTAATTATCAAATTTTAATGACCAACAATTATTTTTATTGGCATAGTTTGGATGGCGACGTCCGAATTTTAATTACAATTAATGATGGGTGTTGTTAAATGTGCGTATTATAATCTACCCGTTTAGATGTGCGTATTATTAAATGTGCGTGTTATAATCATTCGTTTGGTACATGAGTTTGAATTACAATTTTTTGGTTTCAGTAGTCAATTTTTTGGATTTATAAGAAAATACAAGAATCTTGATGGGAAAAAGGAAAAAATAACGTTTGATAAACCAATTTTGAGTTGGGGATCTAACCAAGGACTAAAAAATACAATGGAATGTTAACTACAGAAAAAAAAAAAATTGTTCAACTTTTTTTTTAACATTCAAATAGGGCCTTTGTTTTTTTTTTTTTTAAACTTTTAAACTCAAACTTTTTTTACCAAACACTCAACTCAAACTAAACTTTTCAACTCAAACCTTTTACCAAACACTAAACTTTTAATCTCAACTTAACTTAACTCAAACTCAACTTCAAA
Organism: Ficus hispida; assembly: GCA_025413025.1. Taxonomy (NCBI): domain Eukaryota; kingdom Viridiplantae; phylum Streptophyta; class Magnoliopsida; order Rosales; family Moraceae; genus Ficus; species Ficus hispida. Next base: position 535,931 of record CM046367.1, read on the forward strand.
ATATCAACTCAAGCTTACGAACCAAACAAACCCTGATTCTTCTTACCAAGCAAGAAATCTCAAAACTTGTCCACTCATCTTCCCACTCCAATCCCAAAGCACCCCGAAGCTTTTCATACTTTTTTATTCCTTAGTTTTGAATTTGTCTCCACATGTAAACATTTGTTATGGAGTACATGCTGACAGTGCATGTGTTACAAAAAAGCATGATCAATCACAAAGTAATTATAAATAAATAAATAAATAAAAACCTATTATTAGCATGCCAAACATAAAAATATTAAAATTTAAATTAAAAAATTTTTAAAACCGTAAAAGCTTAGAATGAACATGATAAAAACGACTCAAGAACACCTTTACATTGATCAGTTTACTCAACAATATAAAACTGATGAGAAGCCTTAAAAGAAAAGAGGCGAGGCGACCAACACTCTTGATACCTGATGCTTGTACTTGTAGGTTTAATTAATTCATAAGATTTGGAACCAGAAAAACTGATGGGAATCTCGGCATCACTTGGAACAAATGAACAATGTTGAAAATACTCTACAAGTGGGAAACTCTGTATACAACAACAATATCTACGTTCAATTTTGAATTCTGTAAAACCACACCAAAAAAAAAAAAAAATATATATATATATATATATATATAGAGCTTTATGAGATAGGATTCCTATCCCATGTTTGGGAAAACCCCAGAGAAGTTTGGTAGCCTATCGACATGTTTCAAAGCATGCTCCGCGATCTGTCGGGTCCGGTAATCGGCATGCTGGAAGGCATCAACAAGAGCGGTACTCACATTTGGATCTCCTGAAACTTCATAGGCTATCTCATCAGTCCGCAATAGTCTCTCAACGGCCCATACCGCCCTCCTCCTCAGATTCTCCGTCCTTTTCTCGAGTAACACGTCTAATATAGGCCGAATACCCTCAGCCTCGCATAACACCTTCACTCCTTGCTCAATATCAACTCCATCATCCAACAAAGTAGATATCGCAGCAAGTGCGGCCTCAGCAACCTTCTCATTCGTGTGGTCTAACAGAGCTACCAACTTTTCCACGACATGTCCTTCCAAAAGACAAAAACTCTCCCTAAGCGAGCATGTTCCACGATGAACTTGACACAATCCGCTTATGACAGGTTGTTTGCTAAGACATGGAAAGATTGAGGCACAAAAACCAGGTGAAGGCAAGTCAGGAAGCCTAGTCAAGTTCTTGGATTCTTGTGACAGGTTCTCCAAGGCTGTTGCAGAATTCATCTGCACACTGTTGAGTCCGTTTGTCTGAAGGAGTTCAACAAACAATGCAGCAAGATTATTCACACGACAGAGCTCAATGGCAGCTGGCTCATCAGCCAGTACAAATGTCACCATTGAAAGTACTCGAACGAGCCCTTCCAGGAATGGTGTCACATAGCGACCTCCCTTGGTCTCCCCCTGTCGGATTTTAACTATCCTGGTGTACACTAGTTGAAAGGCACCTTCATCTAGCATCTGCCGGGTTAGGCCCAAATCCCTCTCTGGAAGCTCGGCCAGGAGGCCAATTGCTGCAGCCTGCTCTTCTGTGATTCCAACATTTTCGGATATCACTCTAATTAGGCTTCCAAGCTGGCCAACTGTACCACGTAAAGCATCAGTTAGTTCCTGACCCATGTGCGGGGAGAGCTTCTGAAGAAGTTTTATTGAAGCAAGACGCAAATCTTTTTGCGGAGCCTCAATGAACTGAACCAAACTGATAGTGGCACCAGAGCTTTTAATGGCAGCAACAACATTCTGAACTGTAGAGGGAGAACTAGTGAGCCCAACAAGAACCTGAAGAAGTTTGCACTCAATTGCTGGGCCAGTGTTGCTAATGAGATGTAGAAGGCTATGGACTACGTCTTCTGAGACCAAACTCTGGTGATCAGATCCGACTGGAATTGACTCAAAGTCATATCCTGAGTTCACAACATTGGCAAGAATTGTCGCGGAGACCTCTTTTAATCTCATGGGCAGCTGATTCGTGCCAACGGCAAAGAGGTCCCTGACAAGAGGAGGAAGTATTCCTGCCTCTATCAACTCCTTGGCACTTGCCTCGCAAGAGACCTGGTTTAGGGCCTTTAAAGCAGCTTCTCTTGATTGCATATTACCACTCCTCATGAGATTTATCAAAGAGGAACCCACAGTTCTAACTACAAAGACCTTCACCTCATTGTCTAAGACCAGCTCACCAAGGAAATTAGCCATGGCCAGTTTGGTTTCCGGGGGCCCTGCAACCAGTAGAGGAAAATAGTTACTGAAATATCCATGTTTCAAAACAACAGCACATGATAAAAAGAAATCAAAACACTCAAGCATATTAAAACAATTTTCCTAAACTTAGAAAATTAAGAATAAGGAATGGTTTGAGCAATGTTGCTCGGATGCTGATTAGTCATACGAGTCTTAAAAAAGTAACTGGAGTCCCACAATAAGTGAAAAAGAGAAAAAAGAAAAATCAGTTAATATGTTTGAACACCGAAAACAAATTTCAAGCAAAGACAACAGGTTACCCCCACTTTTGCAAACTTGCCTATATGTTAAACAGAATTAACTATTAATAGAATCAGCTGCGCAAGTTCTGCAAATATCCGCTGTTCTATCAAAAAAAAAAAAAAAAAAGTTCTGCAAATATCAATTCCAAGCTTAAAGATCTCAGGGCAGTGAATGTACCTTCAAGAATTTGTGTCAGAAGAGGTTGTAGCCTACCATTTTCAGCCATCTGACGCACATTGTTCTCACACTTCCCCAGATTCTCTAATGTTTTGTCGGCCTTCTCAACGGTCAGGATATTTGCTGAGTTGCTGCTTGTCATTCCAACCAACATAAGAATAGCTCCATTGATTGCACCAATCTTCTCACACAGTGCTTCAGTTTTTGAAAGTTCGTACAGCAAAGAAACGGCTTCCTCCCTCTCTTTAGACTGCTCATGAGACAACAACTTTACTATACTGCGGACTGTGTCCCCCTCCGCAAATATATCCTGCAAAGCAAAGAGAAACGATAAACAAGTGACCCCCGAGTCCATGCTAGCAATTCCATATCACGAAAATGATGAAAGAAACTCATAGAAAAAACCTTATTGTCATCGTTATCCTCCACCACAATTCTTAGAGTTTCCAAAGCTCTACATCTAACTTTACGGCTGCTGCTCTTTAACATGTCAATAATCATGGGTATCAGCCCTGCACTTCGTGCAATGTGCTTATTTGACCTGCTTTTTTGGCAGATGTGCTGGACAAACTTCAAGGCCAGCAGAACATCACTTTCTGAACTGTTCAGGTTCAGTGATCTGCGAGCCATGTCCAGCTGAACAGCTTCATTCCTTGCATTCCACTCTTCAATGGTGTTCCGTAAAGCTATACTAGGCTTCAGATCTGTGCTCTTTAATTCTTTCAGTGTCAATGGACATACGAACTTTCTTCCACTCTCCTTACATTCCTTAAACCACTTTTCAATTGCTTCACGCTCAAAGGTTTGCCCATTTTCCAACGTAACAGGATCACGCATGACTTGCTTCGTTAAAGGGCATACGAACGTGTCATAAATAGGCTCGATGTGCATTCTCTCAAAAAGATGGCTGTCATCCGACTGACTGCCGGGATCATAACTGCCATCCCAACTTCCAGACATCTTATCTAAATTAGCAACCGCAACAAAGTGCTGTCACATAAAAACACCCCATTAATTATGGTACAACAAAAAACTTTAAGAAAAAGGGTAAAAGTGCACAAAAAACAACATTCTCATTCAACAAACAGTAGGAATGAGTAACAAGTTTTTTTGCATGCCACATATAGTTGAATGAAAACAAAAACAATTTAAATTTGATGCCAGGCCGATTAGTGCGATAAAACTAATTACAAATTTCAAACAAAAAGCATCTCCTCTGAAACCATAAACAGGTGGAAAATGACATAAATTACTACAAAGTATCTCTAAGCAAGATCAAGTGATTCAAATCTATACTAATGCATGTTTAAGAAGTACATAATGTCGTTGACTCGGTTGAACTAAAAAGGAAAAACAAGAGTAAGAGTAAGAGAACCAATTTCACCGCCGGTCATTTAGTAAGGTAGCAATTCAACCGTAGTGGGCAGCATATATGGACAATTCACCTCACGAGGGATCCATATTCCAGACGATAAAATTGCACAACCTCCCATCTCCGAAATTATTTAAGTACGTTACCCTTTACCTCTACATCTATAGCTTGTTTCTAGTGAGAGGAGTTCAATGAACTCCAGAAGAGTGAGAGGAGTTCAATGAACTCCAAATCTTCTGGTACAGAAAATTTCTAAGCAAAATCAAATCCATAACAGTGCATTCAAATCGCCATTGCCATGTGTCAAAACGCTTACAAAACTTGAAGATTCCATAATTAACCCTCCTAGAATTACTGCTTAACTCCCAAATTTTCATCAATTTTTTATTTTTAGCAGAATAAATCAAAAGCAGAACAACACCGACCATATTGGGATTGTGAATTGTGATCGTGATAATCCCCAATCAAAAACCTCAAATTTTTTTTCTTTTTTCAATTAATCGGATTCACAATGGTCAAATCAGCTTTTCCTTTGATAATTTGCAGGTAAACTGAATTCGCTAGTCCAGGCAATTCGGACTTAAAAAGAAGCGATATTTACGCAAGAAAAACAAGAACGAAGAACAGGGAAAATCGAAGACAAACCTTGACCGAAGTCGGCTAGAGAAGCTCGAAGTCAAGGTCTAATTTAAAGTAGCTGAGCGGAGTAGAAGCGAAGAAGAAGCTCCTCCTCCTCGTCCTCCTCTTACCGCCGTGGCCATGGATAAGAGAAACCAGAATTAGGGTTTCTTGCTTCTTCTTCTTCTTCGACGTGTTGTCGTTTAAAGGAAGGAAGAAGAAAAGCCCAGGAAATTCTCGTGGTTTGAACGAAGGAAAGAAAGCAACAAAAAGGACCGGCCAGACAGTCGAAAACCAAACAGAACGACAACAACAAAATTTTATTAAATAAACAGTATAATTTTTTTTTTAAATGTTAAAATGTTTGGAAAAATCAAAATCATGGTTATTAATATAGGAATTTGCAATAACAGGTGGATTATGAAAAGGTTGACTTGAAGGCGAACAGTCGTCGGGATAACACGAGACCAGCACACAAGCAGTGTACATATATAAATGTAACTGTATATGTATATACATATATATATATTCATACATATATATATATATATGTCAATGTAAAATTGTTAGAAAAAGTTAGAGAGAGAAAACGACGGCAAGAGTGAGTGTGGAGCCCACCCACACCCGCAGTTGACCCCACTTCCAAACCACCCAGCCTGGCAATCTATCGGCCTTTTCTTTCCATCCTCCAACTACCAAAACCTTTATTAGTTCTCAAGCATTTCTTCATCCAACTAATTATTTTCTAAGTTTTATTATTGCATGAAGGATGAAACATACTTTTACGATTTTTTTTAAATAAAAAAATTGTTTATTTTTATGGTATCAGCAAGGTAAATTTTTGTAATGGATTTTAAGGTCCTGTTAAGGACTACTATCCCTATATAGTAAAATGTTATCTGAATTTTAAAATATTAATTTTATATTAAATTTTTTATTTTTTTATTTTAAAAAAATTTAAACTTTTAAATTTATATTTTTTTCATTTTAAATTAAAATAATATAATTTTTATATCAAAATGTTCATGACGACACAACGAATAATACAAGATCTATTTTGTATATTTTTTCCAAACACATCTCAAATTTTTGTATTAAATTTTATATCACAAAATTTTTCCAAAAGTTTTCCCTCCAAACACGTAATTTCAACTCTATCTTCAAAATACTATCTCCAAATATCCTCCAAACAAATCCTAAATTAATGAGTGTGGTTTCTTTACATCGTATGATGATGTGATATTTTACATAGATATTCATAAATCTAGTAGTTAAAAATTTAATCTAACAATCATCAAAACTTGTTCAATTGATAAAACAAAAGCACCACTTCAATGGTAGGGATCGGGATATGTGTCTAAACTTGTGACATGTTGATTTAAATGTTAGATCTCTTATCATTTTACTTATGTTACCATTAGATTCTCTCAATAACATTAGTCCAAGAGACATCACTAATCCATTTTTTGTTTCAGTAAAATATATATATATATCTATCTTTTTTTTTTATATAGATTTCTATCCTTTTTCTTTTAAATTTCATTTGTTATATATAGGATCTGATAAATATTAGACGGACAGTGCAATACCTCAAGTTTTTTGCATTATTTTTTTTACACATGGTTTCCACTTTAAATCCTCCCTCCCCCCCCCCCCCCAAAAAAAATAATAATGATAATAAAACAATGGAAGAGCGTCGTTTTCCCCCGTTATTATTAAGGTATTTTTTTCCTTTTTTTGTTTTTTGTAAAAAGAAAAATAAAGATAATATATATTTAAGAAAATTACTTAAATAATCATTTTTTTCTATTGATTAACATGACACAAATTTATCTCTCTTAACTTATATGATACAAGTTTTAATTTACTTTAGTTTAATTTTGTATTATATTGATTTAGGGTTATTTTTTGTGTCATGTTAATGTAACAGTCTTTACATCTGTGATATTCCAGTGATTTCCTCCAGGAATATAACGAAATTAAAAACCATTACATCAACGTGATACAAAAAAATAGCATTAGATTCATATAACATAAAATTAAATTAAAATAAATTAAAATTTATGTCATGTTTTTTTATTATGTTGGTCAATAAATGAAACAAATATATAATTATTTTGGTAATTTTCCCAATTTTTATCTTTTTTTTTTTTTTAATTCCTTATTATGGGCCAGCAACTGTGTTGAATCAGCCCAAAAAACCGGGCCGGTTGGGCCCATTTCTTTGAAATTACGATATTATCCCCGACACATTCAGGAATAACGATGATAACCTTCACAAGACTTATTACTAATTTGGTGGACCCTCTTTGTGAATGAATGTCTGACGAACACCATGAAAATGGCAGTCGAAGAAGAAGATCCCCACACCCAGTGCTCTGAGGCCGGAGAATACGAAGAAGAAGAAGAAGAAGAAGAAAACGACACTCAAAACGGGGAGCAAAACGAAAAACGACATCATCCTCTGGACAACCGACATGCGTTGCAGTTTCTGGATTCCTTGGACGACTATCTCATCCAAATGGATTCACTTTCTTCTATACTTCGTCAGGTTCTAATCACTCCTTTCTTTCTACCTTAACCCTAACCCTAATCCTAATCATGATCTCGCTAATGCACTAAATTACGCTGAAAAGATTAGTATTAATGTTGCACTGAACAAGATTAGTTACAAAAGTTTAGGATGAAGAGATTAGGAGTAATTTGAGACTACTTTCAAGGTTTTAGGATGAGGAAATTATGATGAAGAGATTAGTGTTAATCTTGTGGTGAAGAAGATTAATTTTCAAAGTTTTTGGATTGGGAAAATTAAGTTTGCAGGGGAAAATGTTAATTTCAAACTTTTTGGACAAGGAAATTATGGTGATTAGTGTTAATTTTGCAGGGAATAAGATTAGTTTCATTTTTTTGGACAATGAAATTATTGTGAAGAGATTAGAGTTGATTTTATGGGGAAGAATAGAAATTTCCAGGATTTTTCCTGGGAAACTATGACGAAGAGATTAGTATTAATTTGCAGTGAAGACGACCAATTTCAAGATTTTAGACGAGGAAATTATGATAAGAGATTAGTATTAATTTTTCCAGGGTAGAAAATTCATTTCAATTTTTCGGAAAGCATGGCTGGAAATGGCTATTTGCTGGCTTTTGCGCATGCAAGCACGCGCGCGCACACATATATATATTTGAGATTTTAATTATATATCTGATGATTTTCTGTAGGCTTTGGTGAATATTTCTAAATTTCAAGTTGTGACAGGGATGGCTGGAATTAGCAAGCGCTAGACATTCCATGGGTGCGTCACGCGTGAATGGTGCCTTGTTAGACTTGAAATTCCACAATGCTTCTACATCCCTGCGAGTTACTCAAGATGATGGTAAATTCTTTTATACCTTTTCTTTTAAATTTTGTATATCATGTTTGATCAGTGTGAGATGCATTGTCAAAGGGCATCTGCAAAATTTAATTGCAGTAGTTATTCTAGTGTTCCATAGTTTATGAACAATTCAGGAGTGGCCGTCATGTAAAATGGAATTTAAACCCCTAACACCTGGAAAAATAAAATAAAAACAAGAGGAAAAGGAATCTGACAACTATGGTAAACAATTTAATAATGTATTGTCAAGGAAATGTCGCTTGCTGATAATCCTATGACTGCATCTACATGTTATTGATTTTCTAGGTTCTCCTTTATGTCTCATTGAAGTACATAATTGTATGCATGACATTGCATCCTCAGAATGTTTCATGATATATGATCTGCTGTAGATGATTCCGGTGTAGGGAAAGTACACTTTACATTGAGCAAATGGGTATCCTCTGGCAATGGCGAAAATGGCTCTGGGGAGGGAAAATTAAGGGAGGATAAGTCCCCACAGTTGCGACATCGGATCATATCTCCATTATCTGGTATACTCGTGCTTTCCCTGTTTATAATTTGATATGCTAACGAGTTGATGGAGAACAGAAGAAAAACAATGTCACCTGCCCCATGAAATAAGGATCTGAAACTAAATACCATAAGGCTCATTCACCGAATATAGAATTCAGCGTACCAGTTTTCTGTAACTTTTTTGGCTTCTTCTAACTGGATGCTGCTTTTCTCTTGTTGTTTTCTGTTTTGGGTGAAGAAACTCCAGAGAAAACCTCATTGCAAATTGGAGCTTCACTTATTGTTGATGATCAAGTAAGTGCCCAACAGCTCATGATTCATGCTCTTAGAGATCAAAGTAGAAATAATTCAGTTTTGTAGCATAAACATATTGTCATGCTAAGACTACGATTGTGTCTGGTAAGAGGGAAAAAAAGATGGACGAAGGAATGAAAGGTATATAACCTAGGTGCGAAAATGGAGAAAGGGCGGGCCCTTCTGCTATTGTGTTTGGTCCCATCTCCAAGTATTCCAAACTTTAGAAGGATGCAAAATTGGAGTCCTGCAAAAGATTTTGAATCCCTCATTGAATTCATTCCCTCCTCCTACCCCTGTCCGTTCTTCCACTTTTCCCTCTTACCAAACAAAGGTGTAAAAGTGGGATTATTAGTTGTAGCATTCAACCTATATACATGTATTAGGGTCAATAGTCATCCCAATGTATTGATTCAACAAGTCTTGTTTTCCTACCGTTTTAGGTTCAGAAGGAGCGATTAAAATCACTATCTGTATTTGGCACTTTGGTTTCGCCAAAGCTTCGAACTGCCCAACTTTCATTTGAGACAGGTGAATAACTTTGCCTTGCCTGGTTGGCCTGCAAGATTACTCTCTCTTTTCCTATATTGATAAGTTTCAACTTTTTATTCCTTTGTAGCATTGGGGAAGCTTGTAGAAATTGCCAACACGCGTTCAACATTGCTATCTGCATTCGATCAAGTTAAGGAAGAAATAGAAGGAACCAAGGACTGACCCCAAAAAAAAAAAGCTTTTATCAAGCTTCTCTCTCCCGTTAGCACCGAAGACGGTGATTTTTCATGTACTCACTTTAAATGTGTTGATCTTAACTTATGAGCTTGAACGCGGAGGTTTCTGCTTGTTGACCGCCTAAATTTTGACACTGTAAATGATATTTTAACGAGACAAACAAGAAATCATTTGAATAATCATATCACTTGCTGAATCTTTTGTGAAAGAGCAAGGGATTGCAACTTCACTGAAGCTCTGTTCGGAATTCAAAAATTTCGGAGTAACCAAAAAGTAAATTTTAACTTTTTGCAAAAGAAAATTTTTAGTATTCAATTTTCATTTATCAAAGTTTTAGATGTAACTCTTGTCTTTTGCTTGATTATTGTTAGATTTACTTTTCAAAAAGAAAAAGATTTTATCTTTATTTGTCTTTACCCTACGTTTTCCCTTTTACCGTTGTTTTCCTGTTGTGTCTTATTTTAATGCTATGTAATTAATTTTTCCTGCTGTTTACTATTAGATGTCAAATTCGTTGCTATTCCTATTCTTGTAGTCGTGTTATACTTGTTGTCGTATTCTGAATTTTACGACAACAGACTAAGCAAAAGATGATAGCTTCGCAAAAACGGCAAAGGATCTACTTAAAATGACAACAAAATAAACAAACGTGAACCGATTTCCGGAACGTAAACGAGGCTTTTTTTTTTTTTTTTTTTAAGTAATGAAAACGACGCCTTTTTAGGATATTGAACAAAATACACAATCATCTTACACGTTTTAAACTGATTTTGTCTTTCTTTTCTGTGCTGATCAGGTTTCCTAAAAAATAAATAAATAAAAACAATTAAATAAGTTAAATAAATAATAAATAAGAGGTATATATATATTTCTTCTTTGAAAATTTAAAAAGGTATATTCAAGCTCACAATTATTGCAAAATGAAAAAAAGAAAAAAGAAAAAAAAAAAGGCTGAATTGTATTTTTTCATCAAGCCTTATTGCGTGGTCACAAATTTATCTTTTGAATCTAAAAATGTGTAACAAGATGCTCCTAAATCTAATTAATAACGGTGTTTTTTTTTATAAAGATTAATGTATGGTTTTCATGTGTGTCTTTACTTTAATTAATAATATACAGTCATTTTAATCTATTGTTACTCAAATTAATTAAATTAAATATGTAATTATCACTAGATTATACATGCAACCCTATGTTTTGAGTCTTTGATTAAATATCAAAATAGAAAATTTCAAATTAATTTTATTGTGAATTTAGATTTGAGTTAACAATGATTAAAAAAAAGTTTTTTGTGATCTTGATTAATAATGATCTATGTGTAGCAACATGTCAATTTTCGTTGAAATATTAATATCATTTATTAATCGGGATGTTTTGCTACAAATTATTTAATTCAGGGGAACCTTTTAAAAATTAAAAGTTCATGGGGTGTATTGGAACTGTATGACAAATTCAGGGGTATTAATGTAAAAAGGCCAAAAGAATTCCCCATATAAGATGTGCGACAAGGATTAGGTCTCTCTCTTGTTGAAGCGCCGTCGGGCTCATATTGTAGCTTACCAAGAACCCCCTCCCTTCTCTTCTCTACTCGCGAAGGTCAGTCCCTCTTTCTGATCGTTGCTTTTATTTCCTTCACGAATTCACTCAACTTTTTCTTGTTTTACGTTTTTTTTTTTTTTTTTTTTGGGACAAAATGTTTCGGATATCTCTTAGACGCCTAACTGATTCTAGATCGGATTATTGATTTGTTTCGTTTGGCTGATTGGCTTCTCGTTATATTGATTGAAAGATTCAGTTTTTTTAACAATTGTTGTCAATGATGTAATTCGTTGGAAGAAAATTAATTTTAAGGGTTAGGGTTTGCGTAAATTACTTCCCCTAATAATTAATTGTGTATTAATTTGTTTATGCTGGTGATTTTTAGTACGTTTATTGTTTCCTTGCACAAATTTTATGGTGAATAATTTGTTGAACGGCCAGTTTGTGATTCGATATATCCCCTTGCATGAGGAACAAGAACAAGTCAAGAACATTAATTTTTAGGGTTTAATAATGTGGAATTAACAATATTTTTATCCAACTTATTTAGATCGAATGATACCCTTTCATGAAGAACAAAAGTAACTAGTAAAGATTTAGTATTTAATGTTTTTGTAACTTATGGTTTTGTCTATGTTGGTACCGATTATTTTTGTTAGATTATTCGTAGTTTATGTTTTGGGTTGGTTGTGAATGATTGGTTTTAGTAGAAATCTAAATATTTTATATGTTTCTGGCGTGGTGAAGGATGGAGTCTCAGGTGAAACATGCTGTGGTCGTCAAAGTAATGGGACGGACCGGGTCCAGAGGACAAGTGACTCAGGTGAGAGTGAAGTTTTTGGATGACCAGAATCGGTTCATCATGAGGAATGTCAAGGGACCTGTTAGGGAAGGTGATATTCTTACCCTTCTCGAGTCCGAGAGGGAGGCTAGGAGGTTGCGTTGATGATCAGGGGCATTGTTTTGTTCTCGGTTGGTGAATGTGCTCTGTTCTTCTTTAATTTTCAGTCTTTAGTTTATTATGTCGGGTTTTGTTAACTTATGGTAGTCTTGTTTTTGTGATAGAATCTCTTTATGGAATGGACAAAATTGTTTGTTTTGGGGGAAAAAACCAAGTTTGAAGAGTTTTTTTTTTTTTTTTTTTTTTTTTTTTTTTTTTTTTTTTTTTTTTTGGCCTGCTTCTGAAACAATTGAATGACATTATGGTTGCAAATTGATTAATTTGAGGAAATTTTTGTCGATGATCTGATTAGGACGCGAGAATAACAATTGAAGTACAATTTTTAGTCGTCGCTACAATTTTTTATTCATTTTCTGGTAATTACCACACTGATCAACTCCTACGGCTATTAACGCACTTAATTCTGAACAGCGGATGATTTGGTGTCGGGGTAGTGAGATTTCTTTCAAATTTCAAATTAATTTAAAATTAATAAAATTGGTGTTCATCTTTCGAACTAATAAAGAAAGTGGAGGGAGGGAAAAATTAGCCAAGAGAATTAGTGAACTTAAGTTTTTAAAATAAATTCAACACACTTAAATGATAAATATGGGGTAACGAGCAAGCTTTGCAAATTAGATCAAATGAAATGAAAAAGTATTCTAAAGAAGAATGTATTATTATTTAGAAATAGATATAGAAATCTCAGCATATGAATCGGATTACGATGATGTATTAACTCTTTTCCAATCTTTGCATAGCCATAAAAAAAAAAAAAAAAAATGAAACAAGCAAACATATAGTCACGGACGGTACACGAAGGCCATACAAACAATAATAAAACTGACTCATCTATAGTTCCAAACTATACAAACACACACAAAAATAACTAACCGTGAATTTATCAAACCCCCCCTAACACAAAAATGGGGAAACACTGAACAGAGCTTGTAGAGACACAATCAGAGCAAACCGCCAACTAAAAAGCACTCCAATTATCAGAACCTTTCTTCGGAGTCTGAGTCTCGGATGAGACCTTGAACGGACCAGAGGAACCAAATGGGTCCGTGTCATCGAACGAGAATGCGCCACTGTGGCCAAAGTCCCTCGAACTGTCTATGGAGTCGAACCTTGTAATCTTTTCGGGATTGTGGCCGAAATCTCTTGAGCTACTTATGGAGTCAAACCTTGTGAAAGAACTGTGGCCAAAGTGTGTGAAGGAGCTCTGGCCAAAGTCTTTGGTGCTGTTTATGGAATCGAACCTTGCAAGCCTCTCAGGCTGGGAAGAAAATCCGCCCTCATGCATGCTGAAGGAATCAAACCGCGACAAATTGTCAAAGTAGTGATCCCCAGCCTCACTGTACCTTGGCGAGTTTCCAAACCTGGAGAGTGGAGTGCCAGGCACAGAATCATCAAACGCAAAGGGGCTCTTCCTCTGAAACGCGCTTTCTGCCTGTGGAGATCCAGTTCTTATTGGGTTAACAGAAAAACTATCCGACCCAAACAAATCTCTGTTCTTCTCCAAATCCGTATCCTGAAGTATGACATGCAATATGGAAATAATTGAAGGACATGTACTATGGAAATACTTGAAATTACGCTGCAACAGAATCGAAAGAATATTTTTCATGTTTGATAATATTACGTGTATAAAAGCAATAAAAGAATAAGCAGCCAATGCTACTAAAAGTACGAGAATAAAAATAAGCAGGCAACCAAAAGACCCATGTCATGAAAAAAGATCATTATAGAACTTGACCGATCTTACTCAAAAAGGTAAATGAAAATCTCTAGAAACTGAAGGTTTCAACAATAAGAAAGAAACCCTCGCCTATTGCATATGTCAATGGGTCCCTACAAGATGCTACTACAGAGAATTTCCACGCAAAAACGTTAAAAACACACATTAGATTCTACTGAAGTGTTGTTCTTGGACTCGCTAATATAGGTATACTTCTAGGTACCAGATGTGAAACCATTAAATTGAGGGCATAGGCCGCACGGCTATGATTAGGAACCACCTAAAAGTGGAATCTATTTTCTAAAATAAAAATTTACTCCATCGGTTCAATGTTATGCAGAAGCCATCTAAAGAATACAATTATTTCATCTTTAACTTGAATAAAACACCAACGTGGTGAATGTTTTAACAAAAATAAAGGTAGCACAGGTTTCAAAACTAATTCATAAGCCACAAAGGTGCTTCAGGACGTAACGGACTCACATTGGTTTTCTGAGTGTTAAATCCCCAAACTGAGTCAACATCATCGTTGTTGCCAAAGGCGCCCCAGGTTGATTCATCAAAACCCCTGTCCAAGGATATTTTCAAATCAACAACGGCATGACATAAGAGGTGATTGCTAATTTGCTAAAAAAGAAAGATAAGGTTGAAAAGGTAAAAGAAAGAAATCATCAAACCCCACCTATGAGTTTCTGCATCTGCTTCAGAACTTTTATCATAATGACTCTCCGACTCTCGAGATGGACTTCTGGCAGCTGTTCTTCCAGCTGGACTGTCACGGGGACTTCTTGCATACTCGTCTTCATTATGGTTGAATACATATTCACTATCAAAGGCACCATCCGGGGAAGGTATTTCTCTCTGAACAGAATTTAATTGAGATGTTGGATGGATGGAGACATTTTTCACATCAATTGTGAGGTCGCTGACAAATCCTGAAAGTTTAATTTGCATTTTGGTAAAAAATTCATCATTTTTTTTTTTAACCAAATCACAAACTTTAGAAAAAAGAAGAGGAACAGTAGGGTAAACCTTCATCTTCAAACTTATCCCATTCTTCATCCCAAACAGCTGCTCCCTCTTGAATGCCAGGTGCCCAGCCTTGAGAGCCATTGCATCACGAATGAAAACAATTAAGCATTTTGGCAGGACAAATAAAGCACATATAAAGGGCGTGTAGTAATAATTTTTCTAGTCAAAAGAAATTTAAAACATTTTTGAATAACTGATAATACTCCTCTGATACCGCCATTGCATCATGAATGGAAACAATTAAGCATCTTGGTAGGATAAATAAAGTACCATAAAGGGAGCGCTGTAATACTTTTCCTAGTAACAAGAAACTTAGAACATATTTCATAAATGATAATGCTCCTACAAATGGTATAAGCTAGTGGGACTGGAGGTCCTTTAACCCAAGGAAATCTCCAGAAACCCAAAAAAATAAAAATGCAGAATTTACCGTTCGAAAGACCTCAAGGGGAGAATTGAATATATATTACAAATGAGGGAAAAGATATATTTTTCTAATGTCTAGACCAAAATTTTTTAGTCCATGGATGCTTTTCTCTCTATTTTTTCTTTTCCCTCAAACAGAGGGCCCTTATATTTAATATGAAGCAGCAGATAATGAGGATTGAGATAGACTTTTGAGTACCCTTTGGAAGCTCAATTATTGCACTTGACTTGACATGCAGTCCATGTTTCTTGCAACGCTCAGTTAAAGCCTTTATAAGCTCCTCAAGATCATATTGTATACGATCAGCACGGACCTATAATATAACTGGCGCATCATTAAAAGGAACACTTATCTAGAATCTCAAATGGCTTGCCATAGTTGATTGCTCAAAACCTACCTGAAGAATGCCATCGGCACTGCCTCCTTGTTCCATTTTAGTAATTGCTTGATTCAACTCCATTTTCCTTTCCTAAAAGTGAAATAAAGTATTTTAGCAATTTCTCTTTTTGACTGAAGAGTTAGTTTACAAGAAGAGGACTGTTCAAGGTACTGAATCTTAATTAGGGAGCCAAATAAGGGGAAAAAAATACCCAATACGCTGTAGAATGACCAAGGACCAAACCCAGTTCTTTAGTACAGTAATGAATGGATATCCTTAACATGTAACCCCTCCCGTTTAAAACCAAAATACTTCATTTTCAAAAATGCTAAAATGGGAAAAGAACTTTACCATAATAAGACAATAGACCAACGTGCAAGAATTCAGCAATAGGAAGTTAGATGGTGTTGAATTTTATTACCTGGACATCACGGAAGGTTGCCTCCTCTATAGTTAATTTAGATGCTATTTCTGCCACTTGCTTGTACTTCTCTTCATATTTCTTCGCCAGTGACCCGGCCTGTAATACACATTTTAAAGCAGATTCAAAAACTGCAATTCAACTTATGCAAGTCACATCAAAGTAGCAAAATTCAACATATCTTTAAATGACTACCTCACGCTTATCTATAGATGCCCTTTCTGTGATCTCGTTTAACTTATTATCACATCGGCTTTTGTACAAAACCTGAAGAGCAAAGAACATAAAGACAAAAGGAAACAGAAATGTGAAATGCAATGGAACTGATTACGAACTTCGGAGTTCAACTATTCAAGAATTAAATACAGCAAGTCTTTTGTGACAATTAAGCCATTCTATGATTTGATCAAAAAGGCCATACACCAGTAACTGGCTAACACAGAATTGCAGAACTGTTGATGTCAAATGGACGTGTTTATTTTGTTCCAAAGACTCCAAATTTAGCATCTTTTTCATTATGCAAGCATTATAAGCAACAATCAAAAGAAAAACTTCATCGTTGATGGTGCAGTCAGTGAGCAAACTAAATCTTTGATTTTATCTTAGGAAGCAAAACATATGAAAATATGAATCAATGAGTTCAGTCTTTTGACTGCTACCGCATCAAATCTGCAACTTTTGACCACTTATCAAGTGGCCAGATGTAAAAGAACCATAACAGAAGCTACTTACAAGCTCCTGCATTTTTGTGCGGTAGAACTCAAGCTTTTCTTTTGAATCCAATATCGTATTCTTCACCTCATCAACCTACAGGAAGCAAAGAAACATATTTGTAATAGCAGAGAAAGAGAACAGGACTCTTCAGAAATCTGATTCAAGCAAATGATTAACTGCAATAAATGGAATAAAACAACAAAGGAAATGCCTTTTGCCCTCCGGCTGCTAGGTCTTGAGGTTTAGAGTGATGCCCATTTTCACGTTGGTCTAGAAATGAGTCCTCCAACACTGGTGCACTTGAACTCTGCTGATTTGATTGCATGCCATCAGGCTTAGGAGCACTAGTCTGCATTTGTGGCCTCAAATTAACGATAGGTCCCAGTGGTTGAGCACCTGGCATCCCTTGCTGCTGTCCCAAACCTAAGCACAAAAGGACCAACTGTTCGTGAAGAAACATCTGGAAAAGATTCAAAAGAATGAAAGTAAAATTGAAGAAATGAAAAACTACTCTAACCTTTTCCATGGCTCGGACTCCAAGCTGCATTGCCATACGAGACTCTGGGTTGACCTGTCATTGACGTCAAGGTCTCATCCAGAATAACACTGTTTGGAAGGACAGCTGGAAGAGGGCGACCTTCCCTAAAGCGTTCCATCAAATAAAGCGCGAAGCAGAACTCCCTTAATGAAAGCATGCTGTCCTTATCCTGATCAGATAAGTCCCACACCTGCTTTAAGACCTCTGAAAACAGCCAACATGTTACATATTATTCGGAAAAACAAAAACAAATGAAAAACAGAACAAGAAAAAGTAAAGGCAAATTACAAATACCTTAGTAAGGCTTAAAAGAAAGATAAAAGTGAGAGGAAATCACCTCTTGGTAACCTCCAACTCAAAAATAGATTTCGAGCCTGTTCGCCAGTGATTCTCCCATCTCTATCAGTGTCTACCTCCATAAACACTTTTGTATACTTCTGAACATCAGATGGTTTCATTTTTGGCCAGTGAATCTGCGAATTGCCAGGCGTAGGGGTTGTAATTCCCACTGAAATACCAGATGATGTGAAAGCGGAAGAACCCGGGATAGGAGCCTGCTGGCTTGGGTTTAAAGGTGATTGAGGCTGCTGGAACTGACTAACCTCAGGCTGCAAGGAGAATGCATCCTGCAATGAATTGATTGAACTGTACTTGGTGGAAGTTTGGGGCCCGCTGGAAACTGGAAAAACGGACAATGAGGAGGAACCACTACTTGCAGAATACATTGACCTAGAAGATTCTTGTATTGGTAAAGATGGGTTTGCAGAAAACACGTCCCCTCCAAAACTTGAAGTGGAAGGAATTCCATTTCCAGAAACTACTAATGCTTTTGAGTCATTAACTGTCGGTTGGAGAAGTGTTGAAACTGGAGCCTGTGGTCTGGAAGCAGGAGAAGGCATAGGGACAATACCTCTGGGACCATTAGGAGATGGCCCGGTCCTTCCACCGAGCCAGTCGTTGGACAAGCCAGAGTTCTGGACACTGGGAGCCACCATATTAGAAGTAGGCATAGCTAGAGGTGGTCTCACGGGCTGAGTTTGCTGAGGAGGAAAATAGCTCTGGTTGATATTTGCATTAGCAAAAGCAAGGCCCCTAAATCCAAAGCCTTGAGATGATGGTGCAACTGACCCCATCTGGGACACAGGTGCAGCAGCCATCGAATTCGGTTGGGGTGCTGATGCAACTGGAGTATTAATTTGTGGAGCAGGAATTTTTGCAGCAGCAGGACCATATAATGCTGCCTTGACAATATCAGGTGTTAAATCTCGCTTACTTTGTGCAACAGTTACAAGTCTCAGAGCATTATAAAATTCCGCGCGGCCAAGGAAGCCAGTTTTGTTCTGATCAGCATGCATCCATACCTGTAAATCATAAACATCCAAATCTAATTCCGAAGTTCTGCAAAAAGCTACTTTCTAACTTGTTTTACTTTACAGATTGACCTGATCTCTGAAGCAACAACAACATTTCGATAACACCGTGCGTAATTTAGGCACGACAACGGCAATTCAGCAACTAAACTACCTAACTAACTAACACTGGTTCATAAAACCTAAAGCACTGAAAAGCGAGAGAGGTGAGAAGAAATCGGCAGAACCTGAGCGAGAACATGTTTAGGCAAATTGGAACCTTGAAAAAAAGCGACGGCTTCAGCTCCGCTGATCCTCCCATCGCCATCCAAATCCGCTTTCCTGAAATACGCCTCGAACTGATCCAAATTCGGCCCCGCCGCCGCCGCCATCTTCGCTCGATTTTCGCAACAGAAAACAAATTCGAGCCCCAAAACACAAGAAAGAAAAAAGACAAACAAAAAAAATAAAAAATTCTGAAAATGATGAACACAAAGACCCGAAAATCGAACCAACCGATTAAAAATGGCGGAATTTGATAGGATCTTGAGAGCTGTTGCGTGGGATCAAGGGATTGGTGATCAGATCGATGAGAGAGAGGTAGAATTAGAGAGAGAAAGTGATGACTGATGCGAAGAAAATTTTGAAAGGGATTTTTAGGGCTTAAAAATAACTAAAGGAAATAAAATGAAAAGGAGAAGAAGCTTTGCTTCCTTTCCTCTCTCTCTGCCATAGTTTTTTTTTAATTATTATTTGTTTATTTTTTTTTACCAGTCTATTTAATTTTATTTATTATCTGTTATATTTTGTCTCTGCAATTATATTGGATTCGTTGGATTTGGAGTGTCCTTTCTCTTCCCGTCGGGGCATGACCGTGAAATACTCTCTGTGTCTTAATTTATAAGATTATTTTCTATTAAATTTTAAAAAAGTTTATGAATTTTCCTAATTAATTCAATTTTTTACACAAAAAAAAAAAAATGCATGCTACTCAAGCATGAGGGTATTACGCATAGAATTCATGCACTCCTAATATGTGAAATTACGAAATTACTTATAAAAAAATATATATAAGAAAAAAAATTATAAGTCTTAAATATTTATTCTTTTGAGTTAATCATAAGTGTAGTAATTGAAGACATCATCTAGTAATAATATCACATTTTATTTTATTTAGATACAGAGTTTAAATCCCTCATCCTTAATTTAAAAAAAAAAGAGTTAATTATAAGCGTTTCAGAATTAATATCTATAACTCATATTTTCAACGTGTGTCATGTGTATTTTTTTGGTCAAAAATATAAGTGAGGGGAAATTCATAAATTTTTCTTAAATTCCAGAGATATAATGTTATAAATTAAAATTTGAGAGACATTTTATGATAAAATCTAAAGTTTAGGAAATAAAATGTAATTTGTCCTAAAATTTTTATTGGGGGTTAAGATACATAAGCAAACATCTCAACTATTTGATTACGTCTTAACGGTTTAAAAATGAACTATAGTGATTTGGTATATAAAAAAGATTATACCGTAATCTTTCTCTTTATTTTGAAAAAGAAAAATGAATACAATATGAATTTCGAAAAAAGTAAATTTATTCATCTTACATTGAAATGTTCATGATGATGGTAATAGAGCAGGACAGGAGTAATTATGTTTCCCCCTCCCCATAAACACCTTCTTTTTTACCCTTCATATCCGGCCTCATTCTCACTTAATTTAATGCGAGTGTTAGGACAGATAATCCTTATTAGGATGTTACTTATATCCTACCTATTAAACGTTTTTTTTTTTAAATCTCAAAACAAATTATATTAATGTTTCTATAAAATTTAGCAACATAATCACAAATATAATTAAAATCTTAAGAATATATCTAAATTTTAGGAATTTATAAATTAAAACATTAAATTTTCTTTTGGTAAGTTGGTTGGAGATAAAATTTTTAAATTTGAATTGATTGATTTTTTAAAAATTATTTATAAATTTTATTAATTAAAAAAAATAAAAATTAATATGAAAAAATATAATTTAGTTAGAATTATACCTTAATGTCGTATAAAGTCTAAGATACTAAAAATTCAAAATATATATATTAAAATTAAAAATATAAATATAAATATACAGTGAGAAGCCTTCCACCATTCCCGTCCGCGGGCACGTATTTATAGAGAAAAATATCATTCCAAAATATTCATCTCAAAATGATATTCGAAACACCCATAAATTATCAAACTAAAACAACTAAGGGAAAAGTCATATCATTTTTGTGTTTTTGTAAATAGAGGCATATCAAAATTAGGCTTTCCCTATAAATAAAATTAAAAAAAAAAAAAAAAAACCAAAGAATCCACTTTCCCGCAAGTACAGAGCCATTCCCTTACAAAGCTTCGTGGTTTTTTCCCCCCCAAAAAAAAAAAAAAAAAAAAAATTCCCTCCGTCTCCAGAGCAACACCGGAGATGGTTTCTTCCTCCGTAACTCCGTTGACGGCAAACCCTAACCCTAAGAAGCCGAAGAATGCGTACCACATCGGAGGCATACAAGTGGAGTTCCCGTACCAGCCGTACGGGACGCAGCTCGCCTTCATGGGGAGGGTCATCGCAACCCTAGATCGGGCTCAGAGAGACGGCCATTGCCACGCCCTCCTCGAGTCCCCCACCGGAACCGGCAAATCGCTTTCCCTCCTCTGCTCCACCCTCGCTTGGCAGCAACATTGCTCCTCCAAGTCTCACTCTCACTCTCAGTCTCAGTCCAACCCCGACCCCAAGGCCATGACCGACCCTCTCGATCATGGCGGTGGCTTTGTCCCCGAAGACGAACCTTCTGGTACTTGTTTCTCTCTCTCTCTCTCTGTCCTTTTTCAATGGAATCATACCAAAAAAAAAAAAAAATTATCCTGCAAATCTAATGTTATGTTTATGCTCCGTTTGGTATTCAAGTTTAGTTCTAGCTAAACTAGATTTTTTTATCTCTAATTTTTTTTTTTTTTTTGAAAAACCAATAAAATTTATAGCTAGTTTTTGAAAAGTTAACCAACCCCATCTTAAAATTTTCATATCCAACTAACTTGGAGTGGAGGCGTAAAGTCAAATGAATCAATTTCTTTTTGGTATTAGCGTTATAGGATTAACTTTTTTTTTTTTTTTCCCTTTTGGTTTAAGGCATGCTATCATCAGAAGGTCCATCAGAAGGTCCAGGATCAGCGCAAAAGACTAAAAAGGCAAAGGCAACACCTACCATATATTATGCATCGTAAGTTATGCATTTTTCCGGTTACGTTTTGGCTTAGTTTTTGAGGTTTTCCAAAAAGTGTGGATAGACAAGTATTTGTAGTTGCAGATGCTAGATTACATTTGGTTTTGTTCAGAGCTTGAGTGGTAAAATATCTTCTTTATTGTTGTTTCTTTTCATAAGGAGGACACATTCACAAATTTCTCAACTGGTTCGTGAATATCGAAAGACTAATTACCGAGTACCTATGTCTATTTTGGTAAGCTTGTTTGTATGTTTGTTTTTGTTTTTGTTTTTCTAATTTCATTCTTAAATTCTTTTAAATAAGTAATTGCAAAAAAAAATTTTGCAGAATTTCATGAAGTGGTATCCTTACTCAGAATCGTCCTACAATCTTTGTAGATACTATGTTACTTATCATATAATGAACACTTCCGTGCATTCCTTGTTTGGAAATATGGACACACTTAAAAAAAAAAAATTCTGACATCTATGCTAAGCTAATTGGAGGGAAATATTAAGAGTATGTTTAACTGTTCACCAAAATATATAGTGAGTTATTAATCACATCTTCAATTCCTTGTTTCCTTCATTATGGTGCAGGCCTCACGAAAGCAATACTGCACTAATGCATATGTTCGTGGAAAAGATAATCTTGATGAAGAATGGTATTTGTTTTACCATCACAACACTTTGTATTGTCCCGTTTTTTTTTTTTTTTCCCCTTTGGTTTCTAAATAGTGCCATTTGAATTTTCAGCAAGCTCCTTTTGAAAAACAAAGATGGAGGGTGTTCCGAATATAAGTGAGTTAATTATTGCTTCCTTTTTTTTTTATTTGTTATATCTTAGTTGCACAAATTGTTACTCAAGCATAAATTTATTAGTTTATCTTTTAAGCAGAAATGTAGATAAAGTTAAATGTCATCCATCCCTTCAAAAAGGAGGTTGCCACGAAGCCTTTGACATTGAAGATCTTGTTAAAGTTGGGCAAGTTGTGAAAGGTTTCCCTTCAATTTTTTCCCCTTTCCTTTTCTGTTCGAAGTTTGAAAAAAACATCTGACATCCACCTCCCCTTGCCATCAATTATGTCACTGATTTTTTTTTGGGACCATATCCTAGGCTGTTCCTATTATGCGGCACGCTCCATGGCAGATGGTGCACAGCTGGTATTTTGTCCATATAATTACATCATCAATCCAGTTATTCGGGGTGCTATGAATGTGAATATTAAAGGAGCCATTATTGTTTTTGATGAGGCTCAGTATGTTACACCACTTCGTCTATTTACTTTTTTAAAATTACTCAACTACGTACACTGTACTATCTTTTTGGAAAGTTTCGTTAATGAAAACTTTAACAATACAAGTCTTAGTCGTGGTCTTGTTTATTTGTTTGCAGTAATATGGAAGATATTAGTCGTGATGCTGGCAGTTTGGATATTGAAGAAGAAACTTTGCATAGTAGGTTTCCAAACTACTAAGAATTTTCTTGTTACGATTAACTTGTTTGTTTCTTACTTGGTTGCTCTACTTCTTAAAAGAATTGAAGGCAGAACTAGAAGAACTCTGTGGATATGATGCTTCAGTGTACCAACCTTTGTATGAAATGACACAGGTACAGTTTCTTCCATTTTACTTGCAATTATCTAATGTAAAAATCAATGTTTAAAATTGCGCAATCGGGCATTAAGGCGTTTGCCTTTTGTGAGTTGAGGCATAAGCCTTAACGTGTTTTGAGGCGTAAGCCTCAACACTACACCTTAAAATAATTCAAAAAAATATAAAAAATTTAGTAGTTATAAATCAATACTTAACATCATAAATAGTCTAAAATAAACAAATTTCATAAGTAATAAGCCTAAAAGAAATTAGCCCAACAAGAAGTCTGAAAGAAACACACCCTAAAATTAACTAGTTGTAACTCCTAATTCAAAAGTCAACCCCATCCTCATATATATTGCTTGAGCAGCCATGAAAAATGTCTTTGTTTCAAGCTTTTTAAGCAGCATAGATGGGCCCATGAACTTAAAAGGACAAAAAGGGGCCTGGTTTTTTTGTTTTTCTGAAAACTTAAGCTTTGGCCTTAGGCCTCTAGAAAATAGCCTCAGCTATTGTGCAATATTGCGCGCAAATTCCTGTTCCTCAAGTGGGAGAGGCGTAAGCAATTTTTTTCCCCCGTGATGCGTAGGCCTCAAGGCCATTTTTTATAGCCTTTCAGTGAGGCGGGCCTCAAAGCGGGCAATTGATTGCGCAATTTTAAACAATGGGAAAAATATATATGCTATTAATTGATTCTTAAAATGTATAGGACCTTCTGAGTTGGATTGATCAGAGGAAAAATATGTTGGAAAAGCGTGACTTTCAAGATTATGTATCTTGGTA
Source organism: Ficus hispida (assembly GCA_025413025.1). Taxonomy (NCBI): domain Eukaryota; kingdom Viridiplantae; phylum Streptophyta; class Magnoliopsida; order Rosales; family Moraceae; genus Ficus; species Ficus hispida. Next base: position 560,224 of record CM046367.1, read on the forward strand.
AGTCTATAAGACCATCATTCTTCTGGTTATTTTAATTCACGAATGTTTGTGCAGTTACTCTTCATGCTACTACTTGTTTATTTTATTTCGAAGTGACCTTAGGATTCTTGTACATACCCAGGATTCTATATAATGAACTACGGTAAATAAAATTGGGAGTTTTGTTGTGTTCCTGTCATGTTGCTATGAAGTACAGAGTAAAAGAATTTATTACTCATCTATTTTTGAACTTGACGTCTCAGATTTTCAGACCACCATATTTCTTCTGGCCTTTGAAAATTTATTGTGGATTAATGGGAATTAGGAGCACTCTGTAATATTTATAGTTTTTTTAAATTTGTTTTTTTGGTTTTTTTTTTTTTTTCCGTTTTCTTTGGTGGATGTCACTGGCATTCTATGTATGCTATAGTTGGACTGGTGATAAGGCTTTGAGAGAGCTACAAGAAGCTAACATTTCCCGACAATCTTTTCCAAGCTTGCTAGACTGTGCCGTGAAGGTATCTTTAGAATGAAATCTCTAGAACTGTGCACGTTCGCTTGCTATACTGCAATATCTCAAGATCTTATTTTTATTTTTTCAAGGCAATAGAAAATGCTTCAGATGCAGAGTTAGCAGCAGAAAGACATTTAACTGGCATGTCCGTGATGACACTGGAAGGTAAAGATCCAAATTTGAGTGTGCTAGATGTCCTTAGTCTACCCTGATAATAACATAAGTTCATAACCAATTAATATCATTTCTTTTGCTGGCAGAATTGTTCTCTTCTCTAACTTATTTTTTCTCAAGAAATGGGTCTCATATGTCTGATTACCAGCTTGCTGTTCGGAAATTTTCGAAAAAGGATGCGGGTAAGTCCTAAACAGAGTTATATTTCTTTCCTGTTAAAATAGTGGTATTCTGAACATTTTGTAAATGAGCTGTATTCTGTTTATTTAGAGTGAATTTTGGTCCCCTATCATGTTAATGATGCCAATAAATCTTAAAATTGATATTGAAAACTTAATACATTGAAACCTTTGTAAGATTAGCCAATCATTCTGCATTCTTTTTCCTACTAAATTACACATATCCTGCTTGGTGTTTTTTGGGAAAGATTTTGGCGACTGGACACATACCTTAAGCTTATGGTGCCTAAATCCAGCAGTGGTGTTTAAAGACATTTCTGAATTATCTCTGTCAGTCATTTTGACATCAGGGTAAGCATACCAAGATGATATGTTAAACTGTTAGATTGAGTATCCAAATTTGCTACTATTTTGATTTTTGAACCTTTTTTTTTTTTGGGTGGTGATAAGGACTTTGTCACCCATGAATTCTTTCTCATCGGAACTTGGTGTTCAATTTGGAACAAGTCTTGAAGCTCCACATGTGATTGATTCTGAATCACAGGTATATGTTTTTACTTCTTTTTTCTCCTTTTCACTTTCTTTTAGGTTTTGTTGGTTGCATAGTTGTTCCCTTACAAAGATATCAACTTATTCACTTTAGGTTTGGTCAGCCATAATATCTACTTCTCAAAGTAATTTTCCGTTGAATGCAAGTTATAAAACAGCACATATATATGCTTTCCAGGTACTAATTTTAACACCCCCCCCCCGCCCCCCCCACCTTTTTTTTTTAAGAATAGGCTAATTGTTCTGTGTTATGAACTTTTGTATTTCTTTTGAAGGATGCACTTGGAAAATCTTTGGAGGAGATTTTTAAAATTGTGCCGGGTGGCTGTCTTGTGTTTTTCCCGAGTTATAAGCTAATGGAGAAAGTAAGCAAGCGCTGGTGTGAAACAGGTCAATGGTCTCAATTAAATGCAAACAAGGCTCTTTTTATGGGTAAGGATTCCATTCATTTCCCCCTCCTTATGCAAGTCCCATGACAAACTGTAATAAGGAGTTTGAACTTCTCTGTTTACAGTTATTAATACTTTAACTTGATTTCACTCTATTATACTTTATCAATAGTCTGTCTAATTTGAATGTTATTTGCTGGTGTAGAGCCAAGAGGAGGAAGCCAGGAGGATTTTGAGTTCGTCTTGAAAGGTTACTACGATGCAATTCGTGGTGTCAATAAACCTCTATCTGGAAAAAGGAAAAGAATTAAGAAACTGGACAATAATCACTTGACTGCTACTCAATGTGTAGACAATAGTTATACGAAAGGAGCTGCTCTTTTTGCAGTGTGCCGTGGAAAGGTATATATAGTGTAGTCATCATAGTGTGAAACTTGGTCGTTCCACTAGACGTTACTTTGAAGTTGATCCTGGCCTTCTATTTTGTCACTGGCCGAATTAGTTGTAATATTTTTCTTTTTGGTTTTCTCAATTGCTCTGCTGTTCATGCAGGTGTCAGAAGGAATTGATTTCGCTGATGAAAATGCCCGATTGGTTGTATCCTTTTTCATCACTTGATTTTTTTCCCCCGTTGTTCAACTCTTTGGGAGAGGAACAGATATGTTGTTTCAGATTTAAGTAATTTGTCTTATAATGTGATTCATAAAGGTTGAATGTAGTGTTCGCTCTATAAAATTTAAACGCATTGGATTTCACCATAAACATGCCTACCATGGATGTTCAACAACCAACAAGATAATCCTTGACCAAGTATTTAACTTAATTATCTTAGATAATCGTCGGCATCCCATTTCCCAACATGTAAGAAAATTTTCTTTCCTTGTCTTTTTGTGTGAAGCAAGCATCTTATGCAAGTTCTGATTCTTCTAAATTTATCAGAAATGATATTCTAGTTTCGCTAAAAAAGAAATACAATGATGCATATAAAGCATCCAAAAATCTTCTAAGCGGGAGTGAGTGGTACTGCCAGCAAGCATTCAGAGCTCTAAATCAAGCAGCAGGTGCATCAAACCTAATTATCATTTTCTTTTTTCTCCCATTTTTCCCTGAGATGCATTGATGATTTTATTATTAATATAGTCTACAGCAATTTTATAAATTTTAAGTGTCTAATAAATCTGTGATATTAACTTTATGTTTGCTTTTTTTTATTAGGACGGTGTATCCGCCACAGGTCTGATTATGGTGCTATTATATTTTTAGGTAAATAATTATAATTTTACGTTGTTGTTGGGGCTTGGGAAAATAAACTGTCCGGTTGTTTTTTGGGGGCATAAAATCTACTCAGAAGACTCTTTGGTGATAACTTTTGTTAATAAGCAGTTTTGGAATCCTTTACTGTTCAAACTTATGTTTAATTTCAGATTGTGTTTTCAACTTTCAAATTCATATAAGATTTTCTTTCTGAATTTTACCTAGTTATTCTCAAAACTGGATCTTTATCTGAATGTATTTGGCATATCTCCCTCTTTCACTCTCTTTTTTACTTGGTGTACCAGTGGTCTGGATTTTGTTTCAATTCTGCATTCTTCCTATCTGTAGATGAACGTTATAAGGAAGAAAGGAACAGAGCATACGTCTCGAAATGGCTACGGAAATCTATTAGACAGTATGACAGTTTTGACTTGACAACAGAAGGATTAAAATCCTTTTTCAGTAATGTCAAGGTCCTTGTGGTTTCTCTTTTATAAGCCTGATTCTGTGTTTTATTCTCTTTCTCTTCATCAATGGGTGACAAATATCGCCAAACTGGCACACTTGTTTGTAGGAACGAGTGAGCAAGAATATAATGAATGTCTTGGAGAATTTGCCTACTAGTTCCGAAAATGTACCCTCTGCAGATCAAAGTAAGGATCAGAAATTGAACAAATCTGACCATTGTGGGCACAAAGAGCTTTCCTTGACAAGGTATAACACCTCTTTTCCCTCATTGAAGTCTGGTGATACCGCAGCATCTGCAAAGCTGGATGAAGATGCTGACAACTGCAAGGAAGTTATTGACCTATGTAGTCCTCAAAAAGATTCAAGGTAAACTGGATATACTTATTTCAGTGTTTTAGACATTGGACTAAATAAAATCTTTATTTCCAAGCTAAAATTTTCAAATTGGTCTAGTCTTGATGGTTTAATATTCTATATCACTTTTGAAGGAATCATTTTAAGATTTAATCTATAGTTGAAAAAACTGCAAAGAAATACTATTATCCTTTGTCTGCCTGATTTAGATCCGTTAAAGATTACAATTTAGGAGTCAATTTGCAGGTACCCTACAGCTTTATCCATGGCATTCTCCCTTGAAGAACCAGAAATGTCCATTGTTAAGGAGACGCCATGTGCAGATGATAACATTACGACACAAAGTCAATGGTCCTTTTCTAAGGATGAAGCCTGCTCAGTTGTTTCGAAACAATTGTTATTTGATCAAGCGTCCCCTGCTGATCGTAACAAAAGTTCTCTGGAAGCCCAGTGTTTGATTGAAGTTACTCCTCTGAAGAATGCTGCTGTGAGCACAAGCAGCTCAAAGCTAGAAATAGAATCATATCACAATTTGAGTGTTAATTCTTGTTTCCAGAAACAGAGAAAGTTCATTTCCACATCACTGGTATGCCTTCTCAAAGAAGAGCATGATACGGTCGATGCCAATGCTTCTCACTGTACTAACGGAGAGGCAAATCGAAGAATAGATTTTGGTGTTGGGAGTAAATGTGTAGAAGATAAATCCAAGTCATCTGCTTCGCAGCTGGTCCCTATAAATAGTTCTATTATGTCTTCGGGTCCTGCAATGGACCAGAGACTCCGTGTTTATTGCTTGCTTTGCAAAACCCCTTTGGGGCTTCCTGAGAATCATCAATATATGATATGCTATTTGACTTCTTCATCAAAGTTTCATTTAGAATCTCTTCGCAAAAAGATAATGAAACCTCAGCCTTCGAGTACATCAAAAGGCATACCTGTTCTAGTCACAGACATTTCATCGGTCTATCAGCCACTCTTCAATAGAGCTATTGAAGGTGGTTTGGAAAAGGGTATATGGTGTGAGAAAGACGGATGTGTATTCAATACCATTTTCTGCCCCTTCTGTAGTACGAACAACAATTGCCTTGGTGTACAGGTCATGGCAACTGATGCATCAAATATTCACCTTCTTAACAAGGTATGATTACTATGTATGCTTATAGTCTGTATATGTATATATGTGTGTGTGTTCTTATATTGTGCCTTTTTCTTCAGTTAAGCTGACTTTCTGTTCCTGCAGATATTGTTTTATGTCGACCAAGTAGAAATTAAAAGCCTTGAAGAATCCACTAACAAGAATTCATACGATGAGGTAAAAATTTCCATATATGATTCTTCTGTTTTGCCTTTATCCAAATGGGTTCTTAGGTTCAAATCAAGCTATGAGTTTGATTTCGCTGCTGTGAGGGAATTGCTAAAAGTGAGAAATTTCTGGCAAAGTTGAACTCAAATTATTTGTAGGATCCCTTGCCGGTTAGTGCCTCAAGCATGGATGAAGTGGCCACTAAAAACTACTTTGACAGATTCTCATATACTCCACAAGAGGATAGATCAGGAGGCTGGAGAACTGCAAAATCAAAGGTCAGAACTCATGAAACTTCTGGTTGCAGTGCGTCCTGTCAAACCAGAATCTAAAAGTTCACTTGTATTTGTGCAGTTTTTTCTTTTTCTGTCTTTTTTATTTTTTTCCCTTTTTTGAGAAGCAATGAATTGATGCAGTTGAGACTACCAAAGAGAGGCTTTATCTGTAAGGCAGAGGATCAATGACAGAACTTTTGTGTGCATACCTCTGATTTTGTGGCTTAGGATTTTGCTTCTTTAAGAGGTACTTGAAAACCGAGTGCAAGTCAATCTGTTCCACTGTGAAACTTTGATTAACATCTGTTTTTACCAGATTTCTACTGTGTTAAAGTAATCAAAGCACTTATTTGTGTATCTGCGGTTAACCAAGGCATCCAATTTGACTTCACATTTGAGGCACCTCCAAAACGTTATCGCCTTTTACCGGAAGGGAGAAGATTTCAGCAACCTGTGCACTCAAACACTTTGATGGCATTTCTGCTTTTTTTTTTTTTTTTTTAATATATATATAAATATATTTATTTATTTTTGATGTTTCTGATGAAGTACAAGTCGTAAGATAGATGCACACGTCATTTGTGAGTTGTATATAATTTTTTGGGATATCATTAGTATTATGGTTGTAAATACATTTGTATATAAATAAAATGGCATGTCATATCCGACATGTTACTTTGCTGCCCATAATTGGTCTCATTGAAGAGAAACAATCAACTTGGCACTTCCGCATATGAAGGGACCTAAAGTTGATAGTCAATGCTCCTGGAACTTATCAAAAGATGCATCAAAGAGGATCCAACTTGCATGTCCCCATTTTGTTGTCTCTTTTCACTTGCTTTAAATATTATCCCGTCACGTAAATTTAAATATTTTAATTGACATCACATATTAATTGGTATAACATAATATTTTAATTAATATGGTATTTAACTAAAATGATTTGATGTTATTACGGAGCCAGAAAAGGAGTCAGGGAGAAGAAGACATGGGAGTCGGATCCCATTAAGCTATCGGAAGTCACTTTTCTACTTGTTTTCATTCAGACCAGAAAGAAATAATCAAATAGATTGAGTGGACGTCTCCGAAATGCAAGTGAACAAATTTAGGGAATACCGGACTTGGTTTTCTTTCCTATTGATTTTTCATGGCTTCCAAGTTCAAAATTTTAAATAATTGGTTTGATTTTCGAGTCATCTCACAGATCAACGAGAGTGGAGCAGCACTACTCCATTTCTTTTCAAGTCATCTCAAAGCAACAGCACTAACAAAAATTAGCCCTGAGATTTAAAACGAACGGTTTAAACCTCTTTAAATTCTTGATGTAGGAATCCATGGAAGAAAAGGAGGAAAAAAAACAGGATCATAAGAAGTAAGAGACTGTTCTCCAAGGCCCAACTCATCATAATCAGATTGTAAAGATAACATATACATGGCAGATACTAACATTAAAGACCTTCACTACTAGTTTAGTTCTTTGCCAAGTCTGACACATACGATTTTATATGTGCACATATCAGACTGTCAGTGGTTGCTAAAATTACCTATTTGAGTATAATATTTTAGTAATGAAGTTCTCTCTCTAAGGTAATAATGCTACTCATTTAGAATCCAACTACAGCTCATCCACGTCAAATCCTCCCCAGGGAGGCAAGGCATGCAGCTCAATGGTGCTTCCATTAACGGACCAATTGATCAACTCCTGAAAATCCATTAAAAAAATTTTGAAAACTTTCATTAGAATATATCAAGAGGCATGTTCATTACATTGCAGTAAACATGTCTGAAAACGTAAGGCTTCTGTAGAGGAAAGGAAAGTAGAGAACTAAGAACGGAGACCGTCTATCCCCTTCATAGTATTTATTTACATGTTAGAAAGTAAAATAGAAAAAATCCAATTCCCTTTTCAATTTTTTTTTTTTACCTAAAAGGAAGTAAAAGATTTTTGTGCATGTAAACACTAATCATCCAAGTAAAACACAGCATTCAAGTTATCTATCTACCTCAGGACTTGGAAAATACACATGATCCTCACTTGGAGCCGAGTTCTCACAGAAATCAGTTTCTTCGGGTTTTGCACTCTCCTTCAAATGCTCTTGAGTTTCGGTCTCTACTTCCTGTTCCGCACTGTCTGGAGCTGGAACGGCTTGCTTTCTCTTCGAACGAGCTCTCCTGTTCTGGAACCAGTTGTAGACATTGGTTTCGGAAATTTGGCCATGTTGACTAAGCTCCGCGGTTATCTCTTTGATCTTCTGCTTGCTCGGGGTCCCGTTACCTTCATCGAAAATCTTCTCGAGAGTTTGAAGTTGCACAGGCGTTGGTGACCACCTCTGCCTTGCTGTGATCTTGTGGCCACCATATGTCATCAGTGGATCATAGTGAAGACTTCCCAGCTTCATACCTAAACCAAATAACTCACAAGTTTAGAGCCAAAAGGTCGAAAAAGGTATTAAACATGTTTTAACTTTTAACAAATATTCGTGCTTGTGGAAAGTACTTTACCAATATGCTACTCCGAGCAATTCAATACCATGCATATAGGAAAATTTCTCATTTCTCAATGGAAAAGAATCAAGCCAAGCTAGTTATTGCTTTAGCTAGCCATATAAATTAGTTAAAATTCCCACCATCTTTTTATATTTTATCAAGTTTATATTTATATTTATATATATATATATATATATATATACACATGTATATATCTTGACATGAGAACTAAACAACAGATGGGTTGCGTACAAGACTCAATCTGAATTGACCATGAATAACAACATGTAACGATGAACACCACCCAATCAAAACTTAAGAAATCAAATATGAAACACACCCAAAAAAAAAAAAAACAGAGAAAAGTGAGAGCCCAGAAATTTAATGAAAATATTTTTTTTTTTTAAAAGAGAGAGAGAGAGAGAGGAGAGAGAAACCAGCGAGATCGTGTTGGGAAGAGATGGAGTTGAACATGTCAGCAAGTTTCTCGCAGATGGAGGCGTAGACAGAGATCTGGTGCCTGAGAAGCTCCATCTGTTCGTCTGTCATCACCTTCACGTACATTAACCCTAGACCTTCTTTTGGATTTGGAGGTCGAATCGAATTCTCTTCATCTTCCTTCTTCTGATCATCATGATGATCATGATGATGATTATCTTGTTGTTGTTGTTGTTGAGTAGTCATGATCTTCCACTCCATCATCATCCTAAATCAAAATTTGCAGTACTACTTTCTCAATCTTCTTCTTTCCTCCTCTTCCTTTACAAACGTAGTCTATACAGTTTGTTAGCCCATTTGTCTGTCAAAAGCAAAAGCCCCGGATCTTCAACCTCTGTCAGAGACTGTCTTAATTAGAGAGAAAAGAGAAAAGAGAAAAGAGAAACAGAGAATCTTAGATTTGAAGCAAGTGTTTTAGTACTACGACTGACGAGTAAAAGACTGGTGAATGAATGAATCAATGTCTTTTTAAGGATGTACCAAAAAAGAACAATTTTGGTAAAGAATGAAAAAATAAATAAAAACAGACGATCCAAAAATATGGAGGGTCATCCGCTGGATCGGCGTATTTCAACGTCGCAAATCGCGCAATTTACCCCGCTCGCATACGTATCCTCTTTCCCTGTCACTTGCATAATCTCCACGTCAAATTATTTTATTGTGTTTTTTTGTTTTTTTGTTTTTTTTTTTTTATTTTTTAGAAATCTCAATCTCAATGTCAATCTTTAATAGCACAAGTAAATAAAATACACAATCAGTCAATCACAAATCTTAGGTTTTTTTTTCTTTTTTTTTTTAAATAATTATACTAATTTTAATCTGAATTTTTTAATCTTAATTCACATATTGATAATTTATCATCTTTTTATTAATACATAAATGTAATTTTTTAATTTTAAGTGATATGACAATCATTAAAAATATTATCAATAAAATAATGACAATTCACATTTCAAGTATAAGTAGGTTGAAACTTAAAGTTAAAGTTATAATTGATATTATTAATTTTAATTCTAGCATAAAAGGGTGGGTTTTTAACTGTAGAGAATGGCATACTTAGAGTAAAGTAGCTCACATATTATTTATTGATCATTCTAGAAATGAAATGCATGTTTATCATGGTGATGGTCTGAGTCCAAACCCACAGTTAAATATAATTCACTAGGGATGTGTGGGCATACGAATCCACCTTGTACGCGGTGGTTTTTATAAAGATAATTACATGTTTATTGTGTGGTAAGTCAAAATTTTACAAAACCAATAACATAAGGTGCAAAAATATCATCTTCAATGTTTTAGATTTTTCTTTTAATCAAACTTCTAAGTTTTTAACTTTTAAGTGATGGCAACATGATTCCTTCACTAAATGACTGCAAGTCTATGAAACAGAAAGTCTAATATAAATAATCACACCAAAAAAAAAAAAAAAAAGAAAGAATATGAAGTATAAAGACATGCTTAAAATATTGAGATTTATAACTCTCAGGACCTAAAAAAGTCTTTTAAGAATGGCGAAGATATACGTTTCACACGGTACTACTTGGCTAAGGAAGAACTATGAGGTGTAAAAAGAAAATACTAATTAGGACAAACAGTCATCGTTCACGGCATAAACTAATAGGGAATCTAATCCCGTTCGGTCCTTATGCTTTTGCACTATAGCGTTGATGGGGACGCAGAGTGTTGCCTTATTTTTGCTGTTGCTTTGTAGATCTCTTGGATTTCACCCTTGAGCCCCCCACCCTATAAGAGCATATATATATATATATATGAAAAATTGCAAAACGCCCGCAAAAAGGTATAAATATGATCTACACCTCTCAAAATTAACTCATGTAGCTATTATCCCCTAATAAAATTTTTTTTTTTTTTGTTTCGTCACTTGGGGGGACATTAAGTGGGCTAAGCAAAACACATTTGAAGGGAAGACGAAGTAAAATTAAAAAAAAAATACAAAATTATAATAATACTAAAAATCAACCTAGCAAGGGAAAAAGAAGAAGGCAAAAAAAGAGAGGAATCGGATTCCTGCTGGTGCTGGGGACACAAAGAAAGTAGGTGTACCTTACTAACATAAAACCCATCAAACAAAAAAAGCTCCATTAATTTGGATAAGAACACTCAGACATACTTTGTCACGTCAAGTTTGCAGCTTACGCCAAAGCTTCTGAAAATTGGTTAACCACCTAATTTAAGATTTGTGCTAAGTGGTCCCGGAGATATAATTTTGTCACAAGTTGACATTCCATTGTTAATGGTAAGCTATTTCACGCCCCTTAATCATTTTGTAATACTATTTGCATGGTTGGTCTTTTTTCTTTTTTTGTTTTTTTTTTTTTTAATCTTTCTCACTGAATAATACCAGAGAGCATAATAATATACCAGACAGCACTATTCGTTTTGAACACTACACGCTAATCCTTGGTGCCCCCAAATAGTCTTTTCAACAGTTAAAAATTTGTAAGGCATAATACAAAATTACTTTGAATTATATATAAGACCTTTAAGAAGTTAATCCAACAGTAAAAATAAAAATTCACATAGCAAAAAAGAACAATTTCTATTATACAAATTTCCTAAAAAAAAAAAAGAATTGAAAATACCCTTAAAACCTTCTATGCTACTCACGTTAATAAGCCATTGTAATCTGACAACAGAATATCCTATTTAATATTATAGAACGTCAACGGTCAATAAACCGGAAACCATACCTCATCCACACTATTGCACAAACTCTTCTGTTTACACGAAAACCAAATATTATTTAAAATTATGACCTAATTATGGTAGTATCATATCTGGATACGATTGGATTTAAAGAATAAACAAAAAGATTGCATGTGAATTATAACTAGCTTGCAAGAAAAATGGTATCCTTGCTAACGTGGTCAGAGCCAAACAAGTCGCACCGAAAATATACGTCAACGTAAATATATACATATATATATATATATATTTCCATTTTTTAAGCTTTTTTAGAAGATAAAAAACGTGAATGAAAATTGCAGCCCCTGTTGTTGAAATAATATACACTACACGTTTTCTCATTAACAGCTGTCATAAGGGGAATTTATCAATTTTATGCGCGAGTCAAAAGTTTAATATAGCTTAAACCTAACATTTTAGATTCAAAGATTGTGAACCAAAACACAAAAAACCACGCATAAACAACAAAGAGAAACCGAATGAATATAGATCGGAGATCATTCAATCCTAAAAACCATACATGCTCAAATAGGTTTTAACAAAACAATATAAATTATCACAAGTAAACGTGAACACAGACAAAATTTTCAAATAGCAAACAATTAGTATAAGAAATGCAAAAGAAACAAATTGAATACTAGATGGTAAAACGAAGAGACCATAGCAATTCAGTGACCATCAAAAGTTAAAATCAAAAGGAGGCCCAGCTTCTCTACAAAAGACAGAATCACCTAAGCTATTAGACTTAAAGAAACGTAGAAATAGAAATGATTCTCCCATCTATGATAAACTATAAAATAAAATTTCATAAGGCCCAAAATCAGTGGACAAAGGTAGTAGCAGTATATTCCAGCATCGAAAGTGAACAACTGATTAACAATTAATAATCAAACCCATTAAACATGGATTGATAAAATATTTTTTGACAGCCTAGGTGACTACCGCTACCCTCTTACGCCAATTTCCTACTCGTCGTCGTCCTCCTGCAGAACAAGCAAGACACAAACAATAAACACAAGCCACACACCATACAAGATCATCAAAGAACACTCAATCATCAAAGAGAACTCAAAAGGGCTGTGAAAACTTACCTCTCCACTGCCATCCTCGTCTCCTTCATCTTCATCATTCACCTCAGACACCGACTTATCAGAGGCTTCTTCATCTGCTGCATTGGCACCTTCAGCCTAAAAAAACCAACAAAACCCCAGTAAGCAAATAATCCATTTTTATACACTAAACTGGAATATAATCAAATCACAACATCAAACTTTCTGAATTCACCTGTCTTTTGTTGTAGGCTTTCAGGTTCTTCTCATACTCAGCCTTCCGCTTCTCTGCCTTTGCCACATAAGGTGCCTTTTCCTGGATGTATAGTTGTCACAACATTACTAACCATATAAATTTTGAATACGACGCCGGTTAAAAGGGAATTCATACAATGATAAAATACTTACAGCTTCAGACATGGACTTCCATTTTGCTCCAGCAGCTTTGCCAACCTAACAATAAATAAGGAAATTATGAAATACCCATAAGTTTTAGATCACAAGTTTAACGATCGTAGGCAAAACACAGCAAGCGAAATAGTTCATATACTTACGGCAGAAACTGCTTTGTTGTTAGGGTTCTCCTTGTTGAATTGCTTCCTGAACTCCTCCCTACAAGTATTTTATATTTTATTAAATAAATAAATAAACAATAGTTAGGGAAAAAACTTTAGGAAAAGAAAATGCATATGAGAAAAAACAGTTTCATGATACATTATGAGCAACGATACACATCATAAAAATAGTTTCTTTTCCTTTCAGCATTAAGCCTTCTGAAACAACTAAGTCTGTGAAGCTAAATTTCACGGATATCATCTTTAACAAATTATGTTATGAAAATATTTTAGACAATTTCTTAGGAGAATCCCAAAATTACATATCGTCAAATGAATAATAGATTTCTTTTTTTTTTTTTTTTTGCTGGAAATAATTTGTTTGTGTAAGAAATAAGAATAAAATATATTTCTCTATCAATTTTTTTCCTATCAGGATATCTTATTAAGATATTAATTTAATAATTTCTTCACCGAAACATAATCTACGAAAATCACAAAAACCACAATAAATTAACACCAAAAAAATTAAAAGCAGAAGAGTAATTACATGAAAACGAAGAAGGCACTGGCAGGCCTCTTAGGCTTGTTGGGGTCCTTCGCTGCCTTCTTACTCTTTCTTGCCGCTTTAGGGTCCTTCTTATTCACAGAAAGCCTACAAATACATGCCAAAAAATCAATTAAAAAAAACACAAAAATTTCAGATCCGAGACCTATGAAAACACGATTCTAGGGCTTAATCGAGAGACCGAAAAGAAATTGGGAGTGGAAGAAGAACTCACTTGGCGTCAGCTTTCTTCGAGTTCGACCTGGCTCCTTTCATGACGAAACCTGCAAGTTTAGCAACGGATCAGTCTCGAATCGCAGCGGAAACGTATCGAAAAACGGAAAATTTCTGTGAAATTCGGCGGAATTGGACCGGAATCGAGCGAAAATACCTGTTGGGGAGTTAGGGTTAAGGTTAGGGTTAGGGTTCGAATCGAAGAGAGGGGAGAGAGAGAGAGAGAGAGAGAGGTGTGTGTAGAGAGAGAAACAGATAGAAAGCGATGTATGCGGAGTGTGAAGGGACCAGGAAGAGAACCGAAAGGAAACGAAAGAGAGAGAAAGAGGGGAGAGAGAGATATTGTTATTGTTATTGCCTTTGGAAATTGAAATTCAATTGCGAACGAAATGAAATTTAATTTGGGGGGGTTTGGGCGGGATTTTAAATTTCATGCCACGTCACTGATCCGTGCGCTTTATTTCTATTGGCGGATTTCGGCATTAAGCTTTTTCATCTTTCCTTCTTTTCTAGTTTCTCCTTTGTGTTTCCTTTTGTGCTTGTTCTCAACTTCTCTTTCTCTATTTTGTTTCGTGAAAATGCTGTTTTTCATTTGCATTTTCTTGGGTCGTACAAAGGTGAAAATTTTCTGTCGTTCAATGAGAAAAGTTATTTACTTTTGGGAAATGGAATATCATTAGAATGGGGAAAAATGAACTCCCTTTTTTTTAAGTAGTAAAAGGGTAAATTTTTTTTCTCAAAAAAAAAAAGGGTAAATTTTTAGAAATTAACTTTTTGCTTAATGACGTTCATATTCTTCCTTCTACCCTTTTTCTGAAAATTACAATAAATTGTGTTTTTATGAAATTAAATCAAACAAATAGCATGATTTTTAAATTTTTTAAATAAATAACAACAAATAATCATTTACCATAAAATATTTGAAATAAACAACATTAAATATTTCAAGTCAATAATATGACTTATTATTTACATAAATATCTAGTTCCCTTTCTCTCTATCCCTTATTCTCTCAAATTTGCTAAATCTAAGATTTCTCTTTTGTGTGAAACTGCCACTGCTATCGTTGCTGCAACTGGTGAAGCTGAGCGGTAGTTCGACAATTTCAGTGGGAATGGAGTCGAAATGCTCTAGATGGGAGTTTTTTTTTATCAGATCTAGCCGACAAAGTTCCGGCGATTTAGGATCCAGCGATGCCTTGATTGTCCGATAGTAGGTACGGTGATCTCTTACTTCGAACTGATTGTTTTCCTCTAAGTTGTGGCGGTGAAGTGGTTGTTTCATATGAGCAATAATTTTGCGATTAATATTTTTTTATATATTAATGGTTTGTTCCTATATTTTAGTTTTATTTTGTAATACAAAAAGTAGTTTCCTTACCTCCAGTTTATTTTTCTTATGTGTTCCGTTTGAGTTCTTTTATAGCAATACATGTATACTAATTCCGCTAATGTTATGGCTAGACGGAATTTGTTACAGTCTCTGTGTTGCGGTGACTATCTCTCGATCGATCGGAATATTTCATTGATTGTAGATGTTTTTTTTTTAAGAGCTTTATGTAGGCTTAATTATAGGATTGCGAAGAAATTCGAGGAATTTTCCCGTCAACGGGTCTCTACTTATAACCTACTCACTGAACTTCATCAGATTTTGCTGATGAAATTGATCTTAGTCAAGGGTTACGTCGCTTGTACCACTGGATTGTTTTATCTTTTATATTGGTATTTGGATCTTATTTTATTCTGAATGATAATTTCCATTTCAAATAAAATAAATAAAATGTTAGTTACTTTTTTCTTCTTTTTTTTAGTTGAAAAATATTAAGTTCGTATTACTTTATAGATGAACGAGTTTAAAACCCGTGCGTTGCACGGGGAGGGAAGAAAAAAAATGAAAAAAAAATTGAGTATTATATAATAAAAACAGTTAATTAAGATATAGATTATACGGGGAAGGAAAAAAAATAAAAATGAAAAAAATGGAGTATTATATAATAAAAGTAGTTAATTAAAATATATATTATAATTACAATAAATATTGTTTTTAGTATTTACTATTATAATATTAAAGTACATACATTCGTATTTATAAGCGTAATTTTCTTGAAATAAAAAAATTTAAATAATAAATAAAATTAAAAAAATTTGAAAAATCAAAGATATAACAAAATTGCGGGATAAATTTAATAAAATAAAAACCAATTAAATTAACAAATAAACGTAAACATGAATAAAAATTTTAAAAATTTTATTTCTAAATATTATAGATATAAATATAAATGAAACTTATTGAACATTTTGTTTAAAAAAGATAACAGAAGTTAAAGAATAAAAAATTAATAATATCAAATATTCAAATAAAACATTACGAATAAGAATTATTGTTAATAGAATAAAATAAAATAATATATTGTTATTAAAAAATCAGAAAGAATAAATAAAATTAAAAACTTTTAAACTTAAATAGTAAAAAAAAATTTAATTAAATCAATAAATAAGCCTAGTAATAGAATAAATATTTAAAAAAAATTAATTTTAAAGAATAATATTAATACATTATATAAATAATAATTTAACTATAATAATTATAAATATACATAATTACTTAGAAAAATTATTTATTGATTTTTAATTTTATTGTAATTTTATAGACCTTTTATATTTTAAAATTTCTATAAATTATTATTTAATTTCATATTTTTTAGTTTGTTTGTTTATTGTGAATATTATAATTTAATTGTATTAATTTATTCTTTAAATGTATTATTATTTTTTTCGTTAAATTTTTATTAATTCAATAATTTAAATTTTTCAAAAATTATTTAACGGATATAATTTTATTTTTTATATATGATTTTTTTTCTATTTTTATTTTTTAAATTTATTTTACTATAGACATATATATTTTACTCTCTCTATCTCTTTCTCTCTCTCTCTAATGGCGGTCTCTCTCTCTCTCTCTCTCTAATGGCCGGATAATGCCAAAAGGGCAAAACCGACAAGTCAGTATGTAGGCAGAAAAATACAAGAGAATTGAAGGGCAAATGCGTCTTCACAGCATTTTTGGGGGCAAAGTCGCCCATTTACTATGTGGTAAACACATTCAGAAGGGCAGAAAAGTAATTTTACTGCATAATATTATTTGGTACTGTAACAGTAATGGAAAAAACAAAAAAAAAAAGAGCAAAAAGTCACTGTTTTTTTCTGTTCAAAGAACAGTAAAACTCCCTCCTCCTTTAGTATATAGTAATAATATTGGTCTATCTCTTTTTTTTTTTTTTCCTGGGAGGGAGTTGTTGGAATTAAAAGTTATGTTTCACAATAACAAAAAATTCTCCATTTATTTTTGTTTTTTGTCCGCTCATGCATTACCACTATAATGGTTGTTCTCTTAAACTCGTTTTTTTTTTCTTTTTTTTTTTTTTTAAATCCTCAAAACAATTAAACAATTGAGATTGGTTCTAAAATTTAAGCGGGCAAAATAGGAACACTCGTATCAGTAATCATGTTCCCAAAACGATAAATAGAGGATGAAAACGACAATTACGAAAGTTCTATTCCCTTGTAGGTAGTATTTTGTTTAACTGGTCAAACAAAACATATTAATGGGGCTTGGGTTTTGGATTGAAATGGCCTGGGCATGTTTGAAAGATACCAATAGAGAGTAGTTTGGTTTGTAAATCCAACCTTGGAATAAGACAACAGGGAGTTTTATGGGTCGTCTTTTCCATCAATTTGTTAGTAACACATATTCATTAGAATACGTTTTCCCTAACTCACTCCTCTTTATAATAATTCTGAACATATTTAATGATCATTATATTCAAACGCCGCTTCCAAATTCATGTGCTAAAGTAATATTTCAGCACTTGGATAAAAAAATCACTTTCCATCGTATTACTATTTCCAAAGCTAAATTTCACGATTGTTATATTTAAAGATAAGCATCTGATTTTTATTGGCACCTTGTTTTATTTTTTCATTTAATCATTATAATTTCATTATTTCTCATTTATTCAAATACTAAAAGTTTGTTTTTATGAAACTTATAGGAATGATTTTGGTGGGAATTCTCATATTCAAAACACAATAATGATTTCATTTCTTTTTCACAAGTAAAAGGCATAAGTCTCGTTCCGTGAAAAAAAAAAAAAAGTGACAAAATATGTGTATAATATTAGAAATAGCTAATACAAAATAATATAAAATCTCAAATATGTTATTTCTATTTATATTTTATATAACAAATACAACACTAGTAGTATACATGGATATTTAGTACTAATGCCCACAAACTTCATTTTTTGATAATTTACTCTATAAATTTCTAATTTTGATAATTTGTCTATTGAACTTACTAAATTGTAACAACGTACTCTTTATCAATTACTTTTATTGTTAAATTGATTATGAAAAACCCATGTACGTCTCATGTAAAAACCGGAAAAAACTTATTTTCAATTAAAAATCTTCAAATATAATACAAACCCTAATATAAATCTTCTATTTTTGAATATTTAACTTAGTGTAAAATTAACTAAAAGGGATACATTGCAATAATTTAACAAGTTCACGGGATAAATTAAAAAAATTAAAAATGTAGAGAGCAAATTACTAAAAAATAATAAGTTTAGAGGGCATCAGTGCTAAATACCTATTATACATTAGTTATGACTTTAAAGATGGGGTTTTACTTGTTAAAGGACCATTTGCTAGAGCATGAAAAGTTTAAGGGAGTATAGAGGTAAACACATTTTTAATAATGATCCCAACCGCACGATTTATCTATTATCAACTGAAAACATTGCAAAGAATGCTATTGCTAGCATAACATATGTCAATAAAGCTTGCACATAGAGTATCGGTTAATTAGCCAATAAAAACAATGAAAATATATTAAGGACGCTAACAGTAGCATGGTCAGTCGTGGTCAGAATGTCAATTTTTGGTGATTACTAATCGTGACATTAAAAAATTTAAAGGTATTTTGTGCTTTCAATTCACAAGAAAACAATATAACAGTGCATCCATTCAACAATTGAAATATATATCTAGTTCGCGTTACATTTTTTTTCATAGTGCTCATACTGAAAATACTTTATGGCTTTATATTGGATACCAATAGGTAGTACGATGGAGATTGACAGTTAATTAGATACAGATGATGACCAACCAATTTATGATTGATAATCAAAATATATAAGTGTTACTTTCTAAATGTTATTTACTTATTTCTCCCATGTTTGAATACCATGGGTTAGCAAATAAGTTGATCAACGGGTGGGTTCTTTACAAATTTAAGAATTAAATATATCACTCTGTTAACATATTTAAACCAAATTTTCTTTGCAAAATTATATAAAATTAATTATATAAGAAATGCAAATTTTTTTAATTATAAAATAATAAGAAGAGAGAAATAATACTCATATTACATATTTACTTATTTTTAATACATGATATTATTTTTAATATCAAAATTCATTTTCAATTCATATATTTTTTATGAAACATAAATTTCAAATTAAAATATAGGAAACTCTAACTCCAATAATAATTATTAGGATCAAGATGAAAATAGGCCCCCTAAGAAATTGGAGAGTGAGGCCCGAGCCGTAGGCCTATCATATTATGGAGATCCAAAAAAAAAAAAAAGAAAAAAAAAAAGGGCCCAACAGCTGTCTAGTAGTAGTAGTAGTAGTAGTAGTAGAAGTAGCGGCAGCAGCAGTAGTAGTAGTAGTAGTAATTGGGAGTTGAGGAGGAAAATGGGGGTTTGTTTGTCTCGTCGTCTCCAACCCACCCAACTATCGCTTGCTTTTAATCGTTATTCCTACCAACTCTCCCTCTTTTTATTTTCTCACAGCTACTCTTTTTCTCCTCCTCCGCCTAAAATTTTCCGCCCAGTCTCGTTTTCCCTCTTTCAATTTAGGGTTTCTCAATTTCCTATCTGATCGCCAAATCTCACGCTCCACAGCTACGTCATTCATTTTGTGTATGTATGTTTATATGTGTCCTGTGTATATTTCCATCGTATTTTTGTTTGGGTTTTGTTAGATTTTCTGTTTTTCAGTTTATGATCAAACACTTTGCGAAGATATTATTCTCATGAATTCTGTTCGTAAACACATGTAATCCATGTTTCCATTTCATAATATTGTGCTCTTTTTTCTTTTTTGAATCATTTTATAAGCGACATTATTTAACTGAATCTCATGGGCTCCTCTGTATTTCCTTGTTATTATTATTATTGTTATTTATTTTTACTTTAGCCAATTTTGGTTTCAACGAACAAAACTTTTCAAAGGATCAGTCGCGTTAGGCCAAATTTGAGCTTCTAGGTGATAATTATATTGCTCTTTTTTTCATAAATGAGGCAAAAAAGAGTGGATTCTGCAATTCAGTGAAATTTAAGGAAAATTAGGACAACCGAAAATTCGAGCGTGAATTCTCCAATTTAGGTTTCAACATTAGTATTGGACCTCCTATTTGTTAGGATATTGAGGTTTTTTTTTCCTGTGTGGTGTGTCCTATGCAACTATTCATTGTGCAGTTATTGACCCATAACTAGCCCCCACTAGGTTTTCTTTCAACCTTTTATTTTGATTTTTATTCATTTTTTAAAAAAATTTATTTTTGGGTGCAAAGCTAGTGCAGATGATGGTTTACACTTGATCTCTGAACTTCAGGTAAGTTCAAATGTTGAATGGTTTATTAGACTGATGCTCTGGCCATTGCACCTCTTTTTGTTTGGTTATCGTTTGTTTATCTACAACTAAAGGAAGCTGAATTTGCTACATATCCGTTATGTTTTGTGACAGTCTGTTCAATTGCTACAATCAACCCCCTTTTACTACTATTCTCTCAAGCTATTCAAACAGATGGTATTTTTTGAGGCACTTATCTTGGCATGAAAGTTACCATTTTGATTCGTGAAAAGGTGGTTAAGTTTTACATGATTCGATGGTTGGTTTTTCGCACAATCATTCATCTTGTTGTATGTACATTTGCAGGCACTTAAATGGGACAAAAACCAAAGAATTCTAATGAGGATAAGAGGTTCAACGTAAAGTGGACGGAACATTGGGATACCATCTTTGTTGATGCTCTTGTACACCAACAGAGCATGGGAAACAGGGTGGACAAGGTTTTCACTACTGCAGCTTACAATAACATCGTCAATGAACTGCGTGATAGACTTGGCGAGCCATTTCAGAAAGATCACTTGAAAAATCGTATGAAAACCCTTAAACATCATTTTAAGGAGTGCCACTACCTTTTCAGTGGTAATAGTGATTTTGCATGGTGCCCAGAGACAAAATTGTGGACTGCAGAGCCTGAAGTGTGGAAGGATCTAATCCAGGTTAACTATCTTGTGAGTAATCCATATTATGTAATAACATATATGTATTGTAACTAATATATCTATGCCTGTTTGCACTCTAATCATTTAGGCGAGACCCGACGCAAGAAAATGGATGTTTACACCCATACCAAACTATGATAAGTTACTGTTGCTTTTTGCAAATGAAACTGGTGACACTTTTGCAATGGCAAAGGATGAGGGAAATGCAGGAGTTAGTTGGAGAAATGGCAGCGATTTGAATTGCGCTGACCAAGTTATGTCGCAGAACGATGTGACTCTTACTTTGGAGGACTTAAACGGTACAAATGATGGAAATGATCTGCCGCCAACATCAGCAGAAGCAAATTCTCACGTCGATATTCAGCCGCCTTGTCAGTCTGCTACATCATCCAAAGGCAAGAAGAGAAAGGCTACAAGGAATTTCGACTTCGAGAGAGAGTTTGCGAGTGTAAGGGAAGCAATTAAGGATGTCGCCACAGCGATTAGAGAGGGAAATGCCATTGCAGAGAGGAGTCGACCCCGGGTTTATTCGGAGCAAGAAGTTTTCAGAGAACTTGTTCGCATAGGTGTCGAGAGGCAGTTACGGTTCAGGGCTTACACCTTCCTAATTGCAAATGCTGGAAGGGTTCGAGCATTCTTTGGATGCCCGGTCGAGGAGCGCAAGGAATTCTTGTTGCAGATGATGTATAGTCCTCAGGACTGTTAACTTGATATAGTTGCAGATAGGTAGGATTGTGTATGTTTTCAGACAGGACGTTAGGGATTCTTCTGTTGTAATTGCAGATGATTCTTTTTGATGTTTGGAAATCAGTGAAATTAATAAAAACAAAGAATTAACAATCACTTTTAATCTTGTGAATAGTGAAACAACACTGGGCGGTTTCATTGTTTTATGTTCCTCTCCAACGGCCAAGGCTTAGGCTCAACCAAGCCATGGTGAAGATACAAATACATATACACAACCAAATAATTATAATGAACATTCTAATTCCATTTCCAAGACCCACCCGAGAAAAAAGAAAGAAAAAAAGAAAAGAAAACTGCCAATTCCACTGTCAGTTGAGCTTCTGAATCTGGTAATTGACAGTTTTTTCCTTCCAGGTATCTTTATCAAGAGATGTCTCGTAAAAACAAACTTCTCCATTTGTTTTTACAGTCAAAGCAGCACTGCTTCTAGTTCCATAAAGACCCTGCAAATAGTATAGGATATATGAATATGTTTTGGTTAAATTTCTTCCATTTTGATATGATTTTGACCGGATCAAAGTTACAACGTACGATTATTTGATGTCATAGAAATGTTTACCAATGGTGTGTCGACTTCGACAAATATAGAGCTGAGGTTGGATTCCCAATCACTAGCACATATATGAGGTAATTCGCTTTCATTGGCTTTAACTTTGTCCCTCATGAGTTTCTCAATCATCTCTTTCACAGGGATTTCGCTATCGCCGTATCTACGAAGCTCTTCCTTGAAAGTCTCTTCCAAGCGCTTGGCCTGCCAATGCAATCAAAACAAAACTAGTTATTCAACGATGAATGATTTTAAACTGTCGAATGCTTAGTTATTCAACGATGAATGATTTTAAACTGTCGAATGCTTAGATCAATGCCATGTGCATTGAACATGCAAAGATTACTTTTGTCACACAATGAAAAACGACATATATAATCCCCCACACTGACCAGCGCAAACGTAAAACGACACTCCCTTCAACCTTGAAGAAGTAGCTCCAAAGGCCCGATTAATGACTAGATATCGTCGTGACTAAGACGAAGGAAGTGAGGCAGAAGAAAGGGAGAGAGGCGAAAAGGACAAGACGACATTAGCCTAGCAAAAAAAAAAAAAAAAAAAAAAAACGACAAAAAAGTTTTTAAACGACATGAACCTAAATAACGACAATGAACGAAGTGACTCTAAAAAAAACACATATATTAAAAATGGCATTCCCGAAAAACGACAATAACACGTAACCACAGTTATATAGGACGACAACATAGGGAAAAAGATATTAACATGAGGAATGACAATAACTCAAAACCGACAATCCGACATCGACCTAAAAAGCAGCAGCACAATCGGAAACGACGGACTGCAACAACCACAAAACGACATGACTCAGAAAAACGAGAATAACACGAGCCACATCAAAAGGAACAATAATGAATGAAACAAAAGGGACTAACTTCAAAAACCACATAATCATCAAAAATACAAAATTTCAATTACAATTACTCGAAAACGGAAATATCTAGAAATTGATAGCAAACTTGAAACGACATAAATTTGGAAAGACGACAATAGCTCGGAAACCCTAATTAGGAACAAAACAATAACAAGTAAACACAACTAGATTGAAAATATACAAATGAAAACGCCAGGAAACTCCCAAAGACCAAGCTTAAAACGACAACAAGTTAAATATAAAAAGGCCCGAACTAAAAAAAAAAAATCAATTAAGCAACTAGAAACACTTTAAAACGACATCGATTTGGAAAAAAAGTAATCAGGATAAAAAATGAAATGGAAATTACTAAAACAATTACCAGAAACACTTAATACAACACCTATATTGAAAATTAAAAAGGAAAAAAAATGAATAAAGGACACCAATCTTTAATCAAGGAATGATTTCATGAAGGGGAGGGGAAAAAAAAAGAAATTGAAGAGGAGAGTTTAAGATGAAATGATAGAACCTTATGCCAAGGAGAGTCGAGCTTGGCATTGGAAACGACATGAATTCCCGGAGAAACCTCTTGAACGACGATGGGCTCTCCTCTTGGCCGGTTTGAGAAGTAAACCATGCTCTTCGAACCAATATCGGCCAATATCAAATTAAACCCATTGTATTGATGACCCTCCTCCACCAGTTGTTCAGCAAATTCCTTCGGACTCTTTGTACTCTGTCATCATTTCACACACACTAAATTACGGAACTTTTTTGACGATAAAGATATCCGATCGATAATGCAGCGTTTCTAAACATCAGATCAAAACAAAACAAAACAAAACAAAAAACAGTACATAAAACTATTGCCTGTAAGAACAGAAGGGGAAGGTCTCCACGGGTTCTGGCCTCGGGAAGGGAATGAAGTTCCAAGACATTAGTGAGTAAAGCCACCCGACCTGCTCTTGAACAGCCCAACCATGTTCCTCCTGCCACCTCATCTCTTCCTCCTAATATCTCACCATCTTCCCACCACGCCACTTCCTTTGTTGCTCTTCATTTTCAAAAACCCAAAATTAAAAAGAAAAACAAGTGAATGAAATGAATTAAATGTGAATATTTTTTGTAAAAATTTATATATATATATATATATATATATATATACTTTGCTTGCCTGTTGTGATACTCATCTCTGTTTTGCAGCAGAAAAAGAGGGTAGAGAGGGTGCGCTTGCCACAAGAACGCTGCAATACACATTTTTGAAGACTTTTATTATATATATATATATATATATATATATATATCTCTCTCTCTATAGATAGATAGATATTTGGTTTAATTGAGTTTTTTAGAATTTTAGAATGTTTTAGTACACGGATATGGACATGTATGAGATTGGAAATTTTGGCCCTTTTATATAAAGCTTTATTGGAAACCAGGTACCCAAAAACATCTACCTCCGGTGGTTTCTGTAAGAAACAGGTGGCCAAAGCTCATCTACGACACTTATCTCTAATAATAATTATGATGAGATGATAACGAAAAAAATAATAATAAAATTGCGTACTATAATAAATTGCCTAAGATGAAATCACACGACTCTACCAAAAAAAAAAAAAAGGTAAAAAAGGATTGTGTTACATGATACGTGAAGCAAATAAATTTTAAACTAAACGTGTGTTTGGACAGTCAAATATCCAACTCTAATTATTTTTTGCCATTTAAAATAAAATTTTAGTGTTATTATTCACAATTTCAACTTTAACTTAGAACTTAATTTTTTAATTTTATTATTCACAATTCTAGATGAGATGATTTTATTTTTAATTAATCTAATAAAATTTTAAGATGAATAATACAATATTCATACTGATAATTTTTTTTAAATGCATATTAAGTTTTTACACTTTTTAACTCTAATCAATCATAATAACTTCAATTCTTCAACTCTAACGGACCAATTAAACACCTCCTAAAAATCTCAACCTTTTTCCGACAAAATTTTTTTAAAACATTTTTAATACTAATTCATGTTTTAGTATTAAATGACAATCTTTCCATTCATAGATGACTTTTTTTCGATCACACGTAAATCACCACAAAATGAATATAAAGACATTTATGTTAGAATTACGAATAGCGTGAGATGTTGGTTGTTTGAACTTGTACTATGTTGTTATTATTATTTTAGAAATGACTTTTACTATGTGAATTTTCTTTAGAATTGCCACTATTGGTGAATAGGCTTGCATTTATTTCCTTAATGATAGAAAAATATTTTACACGTAAGTGATATTAAATATCACAATTAATAATAAAAATGAGATCCTATTTATAGATCTCATATTAAGATCTCATGTTATAATATTCATTCTCTATTAGTATACGATGTTCAATATCATTGATATTTAGTATTCTTAATCAAATTATTCTTTCTATTCTTGCAGTTGATTTTTTAATTTCCTAAAGACGAAACCAAAAGGAAAAAAGAAGTAGACAGATGAAAATCCACAGCTAAATTTGTTCACATTACATAAAAAAAAAAAAAAAAAAAAACATGTAGCTACATTTTTCAATCACCACTGCCAAGGTTGTATTTTGGGATTTGAAAAGCTAGTGTCATGGGTGGCTTGACTTTTTGAAAGAGTGAATAATTTCCGTGATCACATCTTCTTTATTTATTACATGATTATTTTATTATTATCAAATAATGATCACATTATCGTCAGGTGAATTTTTTTTTTTACTTATTACCTATCTATTTCATACACATAAATACAACTAGTGATAAAATGAAATAAAATAAAATAACACAAAAACACATACACACAGTTTTTACTTAAAGTACGTGTGTAGTTAAAATTTGATGGCTTAAAATCAAGTGTCAGCCAATTTTGCCGGCATAATTAGACACCGATCTTCTTGTTGGTTTTGTATCATCACCTCTTGCCCACTAAACTGCTTAATTAATTAAGCTTAAATGACTTGGTCATAAATTCACTGTCATTCAACTTTAATTGTTTTCTTTATACGAATGATCAGTCCTCTAGCTCACGCATAAATACTGTTGGCATGCTACAATGAATCTATAAAATCTATAAGTTTTTTTTTTTTTTTTTTTATAATTTTTTGGGTAATTAATCCTTCAAATCTATCTATCAATAAGTTATATGGAAGAGGGAATAACCTCCCCCCCCCCCCTCCCCCACCCCCCCTTTTTTTTTTTCTTTTACTTCAGCCAAATATAATAGTTGACATATTCGAAAAAAGAAATAAAATATAGACATCAACAAAATACATATTAAATTCAAAATTTTTTTTTGGGTAAAGTTAGGTTCTTTTTTCAAAAAGAAAAAATAAGAGAGAGAGAGAGAGAGAGAGAGAGAGAGAATTCATAATAAATGAATCAAAGGACTGTGAAACGATTAAGGAGTATGACTCTTTAACAAACTTCTAATATCCCACTGCAGATAATTATGGAAGGTCCATACATGATTTTTATGAACGAGGAGCCTTCTTGTGGATTTATATCGTCTATTTATTCTTTAGCAAAAAATATATATATATATATGTATATATCGTCTATATATGACTACATTAATTCTGCAATCAATATAGTATACAAACAAAAAATTATCTTCGAAGCAAAAAAAAAATCTTTTAGTCATGTATAAATTAATTTTTATTCGCCAGTTTTGTGGTGAACATCACTGTATCTAACTCAATGCTTCCCATCTTAAAAAAAAAAAAAAAACACACACACACACACACTTTTCATACAATATTGTTTGAATTGACCATTAGATATTTGGAAAGTCTATAATTCTTACGAAGTTAGCACTGACCTTTATTTATTTGTTTGTTTCTAAACCCTGAATCAGGTAGGTCATTTGGATCGCTTAATTTTTTTTTTAACCTGATAATCAATTAATTTCATGCACGTGTTTAACATAAAAGCTAAGCTGAATAAGTGATCAGATTTTGACTCAAAATTGAATTCAATTTAGTTTTGACACCAAATCCAATAATATCCGATTTCCCAACCCACAATTGAACAAAACAATAAATTTCCAACCTATCGAGTCTTCAATGCTTTTGATGAAACTAACGTGTAGTTTTTTTTTCCCCCTTAATTATTTAAATTGAACAAAAACATACATATTTGCTTTTTTTTTTTTTTTTTTGGTCAAAATTTTTAATGTCCATTCTCATGGGATTTTCATCGGCCAGCAGAATCATCAATGCCTCTACCATCATCCACGAAGCTTGCAAATCCTAGCGACTCCTCCAAAAACTTGCAAATATCCAACTTCCGCTCCCCTGTGAACCACCATGCGCCTCCTTCGTAGAACGTAGCTCTCCTTTCGCAAACCATCAAACTCCTCACTCGTTTAGCCACATAAAAAAAATGCTTATTTTACATCGTTGATGTTCAAATAAGTGGTTCCAAAACTCTTTTGGCAACAACGGAAAGGATAAATTATAGTTTTTAAATGTTTCATCAAAAGAATTTAAGAAGTGATTTGAAAATCACGTTACCTTTATTTTGAGATTACAACAACGTAGCCAAACAATAAACATGTGTTTGTGTTTTCATTTTGTTTGTTTAATTTGAAATTGTGAAAGTGGTTTCGAGTTGAAAACCAAACAAACTCATAACGGCATAGCTTTTGTTTTCAAGAGGAAACTTTATATGTTTTTATTTTTATTTTTATTTTTATTTTATTTTAAGCTTGTATCGAGACCTTGGAATTGAAGGTTTCCAATGCCTAAAATGGAGATTGGCACGTTATGGGCATATATCAATAGTTTCACATTGGCACTTATTTGTGTTTATTATCACGTACCACTTTCCATTTTCTTGATACCCATGTGTTGGTCTATAATAATTCTCAAATTTAAACACAAAAAAATAAAAATAAAAAAGAACATTTCGTTAATAAATTAAGCAAGTGAATAGAAGGTATATCTATGACTTAAAGGTGATTTTACATCTAATTCCATTATGAAATGTAAAAGGGGGTGTTTGATGAATGAGTCGAGTTTGAGTTTAGTTGAGATTTTTAAGTTTTAATAGTAATTTTTGTTGACTTTTTCAGAAAAGATAAAAAACTTTTTCAGAAAAAGACAAAAAACATGATGAAAAAAGTATAGTTTAGTTTAAATTGAGTGTAAATGCCAAACAAGTCCTAAAGTTTGAATAACTCCACTCCCAATCAGGAGGAAAAAAAAAGAGAAGGTGCTATTAGCAGAACGGATAATAGCACAAGAATTGCAGCTTCATATTCAACTGAAAAAAAAAAAAAAAAAGAATTGCCGGCTCATAAAGATGTGTTTTCAAGTATTTGCATTTTTTGCTCGCTCAATTTATTCTGTAGTATTTTTTTTTTATACCTTCAACGTTAAAAGAAAAAAATTTGAGTGCCTCAGCATTGAATTATAAAAAGATGATTAAAAATTTTAATCATGTTTCTAATGAAAAGCGTGTGATTTAGGAAAAAAATGGTCTAGAATAGGTTTTAGATTTTTGTTGGTAGTGCACGTAACTAATATTTAGGCTTATTTTATTTAAAGGGTGGCACTAAAAGAAAATATTTGATAACTAATGTTGGTTTTGATTATTTTATTTTGTGTTAAAATTAGGTGAATCATTATCATAAGTAATCAATATTATGAGTGTCAAGTAATAATGGCATGTAGAAATTAGATTCCAACTAAGTAAATTTTGAGATAATGAGAAAAATTACTCTTTGAAAAGTATAATAGGATGAAAAGGTGTAAGTTATGTTGGGGGTGAGGGGAGATTATATATTGTTGGCCTCTATGATAGAATTAGTTTGGGGGGGGGGGGGGGGGGCTTAAAGAAGTAGCGGTGATCTTATAACAAATGTCAACGGTTGTAGTAGTGTACTTATTTCCAATTCATGAATTTAGCCGATCCAAAACTACGATGCCATTGAGTTTCTTTCATAACAGTGCGGCGATGACAAATACCAAAAGAAAATACGCAACTATCCTTGACTGTACATTTTAGCCTATATTTGGTAGAATGAATTAGTGCAAAATTAATGGACATGAAGGAAGTTGCAGGTGGGTATTTTTATTTTTATTTTTAAGTGCACAATTTCAAAATAGATTTTCTAAAAATATTATATTTTAAGTGAGAGGCCTCCTCCACAAGTTAGTAGAATAATCAATCGTAAATGAAGAATTTATATGAGATCTTGTACATTATACAAGTTTGGATAAACTTTTTCATTTTTTTGAAGGACGATGAAATTTTTTTTTTTTTACAACACTATTAGAGACGTTTTTTTTTTTTAATAAATATTTTTAATAAATTGTCTATTTGTAAGTGCGAACATTATAAAATTCAAAAATGCATATGAGAATTTCGACGATTGGATGATTAGAGCAATTAAATCTTTCACGATGTAAATTTTAAACTCAACATTCATAAATCAAATTATTTAAAAATTAATTTTATGGGTAAAAAGTAATTTATACAGTTATTTAAAATGTTTGAATAAGAGATCCCACTATAAAAGGACAATACATGAAAAAAAAAAAAAAGGAAATAATATTAAAATAGAAATGGGAGAGGGAAAAAAAGAAAAAGCAGATAGAAACAAGAAAAAAAAAACAAAAAACAAAAAGAGAGAGAGAGAGAGAGAGAGAGAGAGAGGGAGAGAGGGTTAACACAACAGAGGACGAGGACGAGGACGACGATGACGATAATGGCGAAGAAAAAGAAGAAAAAGGGACGTCCTTCTCTCTTAGATCTCCAAAAACGCTCTCTCAAACAACAACAACAATTGCAGAAGCAGAACCATCAAAAGCCTAATTCTCTCAATTTCGCCTCAAACCCTAATTCTCTCCCGCCGGAGTTGTTTTTCGCCACCGCCGCCGCCGCCGCCGGAGACGACGACGATGACGAGCGAAAGGAGAAGAAGCACAAGCTCCTCCTCGGATTCAATTCGAATTCGGACAGCCATGATCGACCGACATTATCGTCGTTTGATTCCAATGCCGATGATGTCGATCACAAGAGGCGCAGGAATTGCGCCGCCTTCGCTCATCACGGATCTAATCAAATGGTGATTGTTAGGATTATCAAATCCCCCCCCCCCCCCCCCCCCCCCAACTCTAACTCGTTTTCTGAATGTAAATTAAAATTCCCAGGACGAAAAATCAACAAAGACGCCAAATTTATGTTCTTTTATAATTTATTATCCCTCGATTTTTTATTTTAAATATTTGAACTTTATCACTTTTTCCTTTGGGAGAATGCTTGATTTAGAATTTTGGGATTTCGCGCGTAGATTGAACTCGTTGGATCATGAGCGAGTTGACCTGTGTTTGACTCAGTCAAGTTTTGGACAGTTTTCATTTATTTATTTATTTCTT
Source organism: Ficus hispida (assembly GCA_025413025.1). Lineage (NCBI taxonomy): Eukaryota > Viridiplantae > Streptophyta > Magnoliopsida > Rosales > Moraceae > Ficus > Ficus hispida. Next base: position 590,674 of record CM046367.1, read on the forward strand.
AAAGTGAGATCTGGGGTGGGTTTTCCAGTTTTTTTAATTTTTATATATGGACTTTCTATTTTATTTTCTCCATTAATTTATATATATTCGTATGGTCTCTTTATTAATAATAACCAGAACCTTTTGGTTTCGGCACAGGTTTCATGTAAAAAAAGCTTCAATTTGTCTTTTCTTTTTAATTAGTTTCAGTTCTTTTTTCACCTGTACTTCCCTTCTCGCTGTATGAATTATTACCTATGGGGACATAATTTATCTTCTGGTTTTTATTTAATCCGTAATTTTCACCAATGAGATTGGTCTAATATAAAATTTTATTTATTTTTATTTTTTTGCAGAGTGAAAAGGTTTTGAAAGCGACAGACAATTGCAGTAGTGTATATGGTATCAAATTAACTATCAATCAAGTTCCAGTCTTTGTGGGAAAAAAATTGTTTATTCCTTTTCTATTGTGATTTAAATTTTGAGGGAAAACCATTTATATGTGGACAGGGTTGCAGGTGGAGACCGGTCCCACGACACCTTTGCCAGACAAAAAGTTGTTGGTGTTCATCCTTGACAGGCTTCAAAAGTTTGTGCTTTTAGCTTCCCACGCTTTTTTTCTTTTTCTTTTTTCCCCTTCTTTTTTGGATTAAAATTTCAATCGGGTTTTCATTCTGTGTTTGAACTTTCTTGCAGAAAGGACACTTATGGGGTTTTCTCCGAGCCTGTGGATCCAGAAGAGGTGATTTTAATTAGATTTTGATATTTTTTTAGCATAAAACTTGATCAATAATTCAGTTCCGTTTCTAGAGTTGATGTTTAAAATGTTTGTACAGCTTCCTGATTACCATGAAATTGTCGAGAACCCAATGGACTTTGGAACTGTGAGGAAGAAACTTGATTGTGGAGTTTATACTAATTTGGAACAGTTCGAGGTTGGTATCCAAATATCCAAATGTCAATGAGTGGCCGAATTCCAACTTGTTTATTGACTACTCGAGTGTCTTTCAACATCGTCCCTACTGCTTCTTAAAGTCTTCGGTTCGGCCAGATTATTATAGTTAATTCAACCTGTCTGCAATCTCCCTCTGTTTTTATTTATTTATTTATTTTTACATGTTCGGCTTTTGTAAGGAGGTTTCTTTTTCGTCTAAAATCCAGTGTCCGAATCAGTTTTTTTTGGAATGGAACATTAGACGAACTTTCTACCAGAGAACAGAACGGAGTAGAAAGTTAAGAATCTCGGTGGAAATGTTTGTGAATCTTTGAACGCACAATTGAAGTGAGGATATAAAAATGAGTTGGAAGATTAAAGGTGTAATTATTTGATAATGACCCACATGAGTAGCTACAGGTTAAAAGGAAGAAGAATCAAAAGGTATATTGTAAGCCATGGACAAAGACACAAGCTAGCTTAGCTTATAAATGTGAATTAACGATAGGCTATTGGTGATTTAGTCAATAAGATGCCAATGGCTAGGTGATAGGCTTGAACAGTTCAGGGGTGTTGGTGTTTAGGATATCTGGATTTGGAAGTTTGCATGGGACTAAATTCAATTGTTTGAAGGAGAGCATGCTGCAATTGTATTAACAATCCAGGAAAAGCTGTTTATATGTATTTATGATTTTATTTTACTTGTCCAATATCTTTGTTGAGGTGACTGGATTTTGAAACCTTTTACACTTTGCTGTCTAATTTGTGCAGAGAGACGTTTTCCTGATATGTTCAAATGCAATGGAGTATAATGCACCAGATACCATATACTTTCGGCAGGTTTTTTCCCTGCATCATTTCTTTTTTTCTTTTTGGTTCACCAACTTGAGGAATTTAATTATATCTCTGAAGTTGGGTAATTTTTTCAGGCAAGGTCTATGCATGAACTTGCAAAAAAAGACTTTGAGAATTTAAGGCAAGATAGTGACGATGATGAACCTGAGCCCAAAATCGCAAGGAGAGGCAGGCCACCAGGAAAGAAGGTTAAGAAGTCGATTGAAAGTTCTCCTGTTGAATGCGTTGGTCCTGAATCATTCTCAGATGCAACTCTTGGTTCTTGGGGGGAGAATGCCAATGGGTCCAATACTTACAATTTAAGAAAAGCGCGGAACACCAGCATGCTGCGACCTTCTGATGCAGTAGTAAATGGAGTCCTCCATAGGTCTCTAAGTGGTGAGACTTGTACTAGCTGGATGTCCGAATGGGAGAACGAATTTCCTGGTAGGGCATATGGCCCAATTTGTTCGTCACTCTATATTTGCTACTTACTTTTAATTGCTATTGGTTCAATCCCTTGTCTTCACTTGTTCATGCGTAATTTATCTTGATTGTCAGCTTCAGTACTGAGGAGTGTGATGAAGTATGGAAAGAAGCAATTTGCAGTTGATGAGAATAAGCGCGACACTTATAGGTTTTGGTCGGCTTCTGGAGATGGACCATCTAATTTCGCTGCCCTTGGAGGAGAAAGGAAGCAATTAATGGTGGTATGTATGAAGGAAGCCTTTGGTTTTTCTTTCTTCTGTCTCCCAGCCCTGAATGAGAAGTAGGAAGAGCGATCGTTAATTTATTGGATTGAGAAGGGAAATATTTAGAAATCTAAAGCATTCAGTCTAGAATCCAATGGTCCTTTTTTCCCTGATTAAACTACTTCTAGGATGCCATAGCTCAGAGCGACTTTTTTCTTGGAATTCTCTGAAAGTTTGAGTCTGTTTAGCATAATCATGTTCTCTTCCTTTCACTCCTAACAGGTAGATAACGCTGAGTTAGAGCATAGTTATGCGAGCAGTGTAGCTCGATTTGCAGCAGATCTTGGGCCCATTGTTTGGAAAATTGCTTTGAAGAAGATAGCAAGTATTTTGCCTGTTGAAATCAAGTTTGGTCCAGCAGGATGGACAGGAGGAGAAAATGGAGCGTCAAAGAATGAGAAATTATTAGTTTGTGAGAAGAGGGTTGTACCGGACCTAGCAGCTAATGATCTTACGAGCAGGGTTCTACCCCAAAGTATTCCTGCTTCAAATTCAACGGCTGCAGAAAAATTCTCTGTGCAAGGTAGAGAAGATGGTGAAACCATAAGATGTTTAAATAACCAAAGTGAGTCGGCTTCACTCAGCGGTAGTGTTGGCGGTATGAGACCTGTGGTTCCTATCCAACTTCAGCAGAATTCCATGGTTCAATCATGCATCAATGGTCCAAGCAGTGGTCCTGACCCATATAATCAACCTCAATTGGGGATTGTGAAGCCCACCACATTGACAGGGGAGCGGAGTCAAGCAGATGCTTCAGGTCCTTCTCAAATGTCTGGCATGGTTTCAACTGGTAGGAACACTGCCTTCACCAATGACATGGATGCAAGTGAATCCAATTTGTTGATTACTGCAAGTAGAGCGGACCATGGAAATTTCTTGCCCCATGGCCCTTCTAGCTTTGGTTCATTTAGAGTGCCGGAGTCGGGGTTTGTCGGGGAAGAATCTTTGAGGGGATTGGCAATGCAACATAGACTGGATTCTCATTATCCAGGTCCGTCGGAATCGGGTGGCAAATTTAGAGCAACAGCTTCGTCTAGTTCACCTCAGCAGCCGGATTTAGCTTTGCAGCTGAGGATGGGCCGGTAGTTTACTTGTTTTGCTCGAGCAAGGGCGTTCGAGCTTCTTTGGAATGTTTTGATAAAATACTAGTTTATATTCTCTTTCTTTTGTTGTAAAAAGAAATGTACTGCTAATGATGGTGGCTAACCTTCAAGTCTGCAAGAACGAATATTATTTCCCCCTGAAAAAGAGAGAGGAAAAGGAAACGTATCAAGGAATTCATTATATTTGTATAGATTTATTTAGCTTAAATCTCTAAAGTTCAATCCATAGTACCACTATGAATATCCTCTCTCTCTTCATTATTTATTTATTTATTTATTTTTAATGTGTTCTTTATCCTTAAAAAACTCGATGATGGAGATGTGGTTTAAAAAAAAAAGACGAAGCGAGATTCGGGGTATCCTATCGATCCATGTTGAGTATTTGAAAAAGGTTAACCGTAGCTTCTTTCATGTTACAACAATCCTCTTTCTGCTCGGTGCTTAGATATGATTGTCAAACAAAAAATTTGAGCTTGGAATTGCCGCCGTTTAATGGGCAATGTTTGGCTTCTGAGAAAGTGTTGGTTTGTTCTAGGCAACTTTACTGATTTTCGAAAAGCCAACGTGTTAGAGGCAAAGATAAAAGCAGTGCGTCCCGGTTCCAATCATAAATTTAATTGATATTCTAGGGGGTCCCATCATTTGACTATATATTATTAAGAAGAGACTATACATGTTACTTTTTCCCATCCAAAACAACGTTTTGGACGAATACAATATTTTTTTTGGTCCTTCAATTCTCTTTTTTTTTTTCACCCTAATTTTTTTTTATTCTGGTCCCTTTTAAACAAGTTTTTCTTTTTTTAGTCCTTCATTTCTTTTTTTCATTTTCGGACTAAAATTTATCCATTTTTAATTTTAGCCCCTTTTGTTGGCCTTTTTTTTTTTTTTCATTTGAATCCTTTTATCTTATTGGTTCGTTTTTTTTTTTTTTTCAAATTTTTTCTTTTACACTTTTGCTATTAACATGCTTTGTTTGTCTATTCCTTCTATATTTATAGCTATATATAGAAGGAAAAAAAATTACTGTTGAAGCCTTTTTTTAAACAATTTAGTCATTTTTTGTATTGATCAATTTTTTTTTAATTTTAGTCTTTTTTATCTTTTTTGTCTTTTTATGTCTCTCTTTTTTTCTTTTCAGGTCCTTTGTATTTTTTTCTTTTTTAATTTTGTGGGTTTACTTTTTTTAACTTATTATTTTAATTTTTTCATATGTACAAAAAATTTCTTAAATATATCCAACATGCACGTAGCACATAGAAAGTTGAAAAAAAAAAAAAGACTAATGTAGTTGTCCAAAACGAAAAATTCTTTTTAGTCCTTCAGCTTTTTTTTTTTTTTTTTTCCTTTTGGCCCATTTTTTATTTTTTCATTTGTGTCCTTTTATCCTTTTGATTTTTTTCATGCCTCCTTTTTTTTTTAATAAGTTTTAAGAACTTTGTTGATTTTTTTTTTTGTTTCTTTGTGTCTATTTTGTATATATATGTTTTTTCCTATTTACATAAATTTATTTAAATATGTTCAATCATATGCATCGCACATACCTTTAAACTAGTATATATATATATATATATCTTTAGATATATATATATATATTTATGAAAGAGAATAATATAAATAATCACTTTCCTCGTATATGAATTTGAGATTAATTATGAATATTTACTTTTCAGTATTTTTTTTTTCTTCCTTTTTCAGTTTTTTCCTCCAAAAATCTGTTTTTGAATATTTTTATGGATTTTAAATTTATTCATTATCGTTTTTTTTTATAAATATTATATGGGTAGAATACAACTCAAACCATTTCAAAAAAAAAAAAAAAAAAAAAAGGAAGAATACAACTCAAACGATACATAATAGGAGCAGAATAAACACAACTCAAACTAAAAAACCAACAGTAATTAAATGACAATAATTCCTTAAAATAACCCGCTAGAACATCCATTTCTGTATACCAGAACAGTTTAACTACTTAGAGATAATTGATAAAGGAAAACGACAGAAGCAACGAAAGACTCAAAAAACGACAGTAAACAAACCAAATAAAAGTGAAACCAAACGACAATATTAAGCCATTGGTGGAGATGGTGGTGGCAGCAGCTACGGTTGGGATGGCGACGGCGGAGACGGTGATGGTGTTGGTAGAGAATATTCCGGTGCGTCAATGTTGGGTGGAGACGGTGTTGCTGTTTGTGTTGGTGGGTTGTTTGAGTTGGCGTTGCCCCCACCGCGGACCATATCAATACCACCGAGGGACTCGATGTCCGAGTCTGCATCGTGCTCTCCAAAAATGGATACAAAAACTACTATATATATATATATATATATATATATAAAGCCATAAAAAGCTTGAGAGCAAGAAAAAATGCTCCGAGACAATATAAGCCATGTTCGTTGAGACTCTCCCAAAACTTTTTTCTTTCTTTACTTGCATGCTTTTATTATATAACTCAGGTACAATATTACCACACCGTGACCCAAGCTTAGTGCTATCCAACAGAAGTCAAATATATAAAATGAGCTATATATAAGTTCCTTTCGGGTAGGTGGATTATAAGTGGCACGGTGTTTCCATATTTTATACAAGTAAAAATGACTCCAGAGTTACTGCACCAAAAATCAAGAATAATATCCTACAATCCCTAACCATCTAGCTTTTTCCACAAGTAATTGTAGTGGCCAGACATCCAAAAACCTAGTAAAAAGAAACACCACGGTGCTGATAATGGTGATTTCTTTATCAACCATATTGAAGGGAGAATATATGAGAATAAATCAAAGAGAGAAGTGAGGTGGAACTGTTTAATATAGTGATAAAGGAATAAGAAGAAAAACAAAATGGCAAAAAAAAAAAAAAAAAGGACGATGTTGAAGCAAAGAGGAAGAGGGAGGTTGCTCTTATGAAAAGTTAAATTATGAAAATGGAAGTATAAGAGCCGTAGTGCAGAGAAGAGAGCATATATATATATATATATATATATATATATAAGAGGTAGATTTGTGGATTTGCAGAATATAATAGAACAAAGGGGAAAACTTTTATCCTTTTTTTAGGACCCATTTGGGGATATCTGAAGATAGTATTTTGAAGGTTGAGTTGAAAATGTGTTTTAGAGGAAAACTTTTGAAAAGTTTTTTGAAAGTTTTGTTATATAAAAAATAATGCAAAATTTTTAAATGTGTTTGAAAAAAAATATGCAAAATGGATTTGTCTTAGTCATCTCGTCGATACGAGTATTTTGACATAAAAAATCATCTTATTTTGATTTAAATAAAAAATTTATGAATTTTTAAAGTTTGAATTTTTTTAAAATAAAAAAATGAAAAATTTAATTTAGAGTTACGATTTAAAATTCAAATGATAAAATATCATAAAAAAATGGTGCCCAACGACTTAATAAAAATTTTCTCTTCATCTCTGTACTATCTAAATTTGTGCTTCTGAGTATGTGATTGAAAAATGAAAAGCTCGCACAATAGAGTAAGAAAGACCCAGCAGAAGGCCCAACGTCAACACAAGACATTTCAAAAGTTCGAATCAGGAAATACCCAAAAAGCCACCTTGTGTAAATTGCTTCTAAATTTTATTTTTATTTTTTTTACTTTTTTTATGAATGCTTTGTTTGAGACTTGAACAAAAAGTCTCGCTTCATATTCCAAGCTGAATTAAAAAAAAAAAGGTGTGCTGCAACAACACGGTCAAATGACAGATCCACTACTCATTTCCTTTTCTCTTCCTACACACAATGGCCATATTTATGAGTATATGGGTGTTTTTTCTTTTTTCTTTCTTTTTTTTTTTTTTACCCATGTTTAGTTTTTCTTAGAAAAGGAACAAAAAAAAAAAAAAAAAAAAAAACGAGAGGGTGAAAAATAGGAGAGAGATAGAAAATTAAAGTGAGAGAAAATATTTACTTTTCATCAATGTTTTTCTGCTATATAGTTGGGAGAAAAAAACTTGAAATAATATTTTTGTTGTTTAGTATTGCAAGTCATTCCTTGTAGAGGAAGGCTAACTGCTTGCTGGCTGGGCTGTATGAGCGGTAACGTTAAATAAATAAACTAAACAATAATGCTTGTAATAGTTAAAATAAATACTGGATTTATTAAATAAACAATAGATTTATTATGTATAAAAATATTTTCAATAAGTAGATATATCATTTACTATTTACTCCAAAAAAAAATTTAAAAAAAAATTATTATTTATTCTTTTTTTTTCTTGAACTTAAAAGGTGAAGGGATTCAACTTTTACTTTTTGATAGAGTTAGATGTGATATTACTAATGACTATATATGTAATCACAATTTATTATTTTATATATTCTAACATTAAAACTGAAAATTTTGCTACTCTTTTTCCCCCATTTCATTCTTCCAAATATCATGAACAAGAGTACGGTGTGACAAGCGCACATTGCAACATAACATATAACTCAAAGATTAACTGAGCATATTAACTCCATTTCGTGAGTATGGACTTCTGGAACGATCTCTCCATATCCTGTACAAATAAATTCCCTCAAAACTCAAGCCGCCGAAAGCAATTACGCGGCCCACAAACGGATACCACCAGTGTACTTTTTTTTTTTTTTTTTTTTTTTTTTTTTTTTTTTTTTTTTTAACAATAATAGCTCAAAGGGCCAACCTTCTTATAACATGCATGGTGAAAAAAATCATAAGAGGTTACTGAGAAAGTGCATGAGAGAGAGAATTAGAGAGATTTTTCGTTTTCTGTTTTAATTTAAACAGCACTACATGCTAATTAATGGAACCGTCTGTGGCACCGTCCCTAAATACTATGGGCACTTGTTTATCTCTGTCTTTGTCACTCTCTCTCTCTCTCTCTCTCTCTCTCTCTCTCTCCTTTTTTTGGTGAATAACTCTCTTTCTTTTCTTGATCCATTTATCTCACTTATCTGTAAAAATAAAGCATAATTTCAAACCATTCTTTTATCTTTTCTTACAACTTTGCCGTTCTAATATTTCATTTTCTTTGAGGTTTGATCTTTATTTATTCTTACACGATTTCCATTAATGCATGGAAGACAGAAGGCCGATGAATTTTTATGTCTTCCAACGTTTTACATTGGGGGAAAAAAAACAATGCAGATGATTAGAGAAAAGAAAGCCGAAAATATTTTGTTTCTACATTTTAAAAAGGTTAAAAAAGGAATACAAGTACTAAGTATTTCGTGTATATATCGTTTATTAAAAAACAAACTCATACGATTAAAAACATTACTATATATCTATATCACGCTCATGAACATTTTATTTAGGAAATATATATATTCTCTTTTCTATGTTTAACAAAAGCACATAAAATATTTTTTTAACTTCGATCAATTGAAAATTTTCAAAAAAAAAAAAAAAAAAAAAAGAAGAGAGAGATTATATTTTCAACCTTAAAAAAAAAGTGAATATAATTTTTCACCAAACAAGATAAAATATATAAAAAAAAAAACTCATATTCTCTCTTTTATAGTGTGTGTGTGTGTGTGTGTATGGGGATGGAATGACAAAGCTGTAATGAAAAAAACAACGGTCTATGGTTATGCTTCATTTCTATATATAGAGAAATAAAATGGCATGTGATAGAAGAAGTAAAGAGAGAGAGAGAAAAAAAAAAAAAGTGATTCTAGTATTTCTCGAGGTATTACCATTATATTTAATTTCGTAATGACTGTAGGGCTAAGTATTTAAATTGAAAATATGTAAGGTTTCACTAAATCATAGCCCAACAAGAAAAAATATCAGAGGTTTAAGACTAGTTCGTCTCCTTGCAATTGACTCTTTTTTTTTTTTTTGGATTGTATGCAATGATGTTATAAATTTGATACCTCTTTATATTTATGTTCATCATCACATTAAAGTTGATAATTTTATCACTTTATAATACTAAAATTATCAACTTTAATACTAGATTGGATAAAATTATAAGAAGACATTCAAAACATAGCTCTATACCTAATTTTCTCTTTTTTTGTTATTTAATTTTTTTTTTTCAAAACCCAAATAAAGAGGGCAAGTCATTTCCCAACAATTCACGATTCAAAAGGCGTTTGGTTGGTTTGCTCTAACAAAATAATTTCAATTATTTTTTTGTCTTTTTTATTTAAAAGTAAATTTAGTTTTACTATTCATCTCTTCAACTCCAACTCCAACTTAAAAACTAAAACTTTAAAAGTTCATTGTTTTATTATTTCAACTCGAGATGAGATGATTTAAAAAAAAAAAGTTATAAAATTTCGAGAGAAACAAAGTAAAATTCATAATGATATATTTTTTTTTATAATACATTTTAAGTTTCTTAGTTTTTAACTCCAAAAAGTTCATTTTCAACCAAATGCACAATTTTAAGACTCAACTCAATTATAATCAAAATAACTCTAGTTCTCCAACTCAAGCGGGCCAACTAAACAGTCTTTTAAAACAAAACAAGAGAAATAAAATAACCTAAAATAGTCACTTTTTTTTTAATTTATTGATCAGTATAACATAAATTCTCCACTCTTAATCAATATGACAAATATTTTAATTAACTTTAGCTAGTACAATGGTCTTTAGTTGAAAGTACTTAAATGATACAAATTTAGAGATCGTTACATGAATATGATATAAAAAATTAACACCAGACCAATATAACACAAAATTGAATTAAAGTTAAATAAAATTTACGTCATATTGTTCAAAAATGATGAATTTATTGATATTAATCAATAAATTAAAAAAATGATTATTTAGATAATTTTATCTTTTGACCATGACATCCAAAAGTCACTTATTTATTTTATTGGGTTTGTTCAGCATTTTTTTTTTTTTTTTTATCACGTGCTGCTTGTGGTTTTTTCTTTGTTTCCCATTAACCACAAGCAACATATGAAAAATGGCATGCAATGTCTTCTCTGATATTAAAGGGCATGCGAAACAAATCATATCGAAACGATCGTGGCAATCATGAGGTTGTGGTCTGCATCAAGAGACTCAGAATGAGATAAGACCAAGCAGCTTCAACTCCGTGAGAACACATCTATAACCCAAAAAAAAAGGGTCATGCGTTTTTGTTGGAAGACAAACCCGGAAACGAGTAAAAAGGGCAGTAAGTATCTCTTCTATCTCTTCATTATATGTGTTCTTTTCCGGAAAAAAATAAATAAATAAATAAGGGTTTATTTGATTGGTTAACTCAATTCAAATTAAATTGTATTTTTTCTATCATGTTTTTTATCTTTTCTGAAAATTTTTTTTGTCTTTTCTAAAAAAGTCAACAAAAATTACTATTCAAACTTAAAAATCTTAACTCAACTCAAACTGAACTCATTCACCAAACACCCCCTAAATAAATAAAAACCATGAAAAAGGAGATGTGGTTGAGAAGGGAAAAATGGAGATGCGGGGTATCGATCCCCGTACCTCTCGCATGCTAAGCGAGCGCTCTACCATCTGAGCTACATCCCCGGTTGATGCTTTTCTTCTTTGTTATATTTATTTGAGCAAAGGAGGTACCCAACCCACTAACTGAGAAGGGAGAAAGGAGGGTGAAGAAAATAATTTAGTAACGAGCCTTGGATTAACTATTTATTATGTTTAGTGGGTTTGAAACCAAAGAAAAGTTTAACTTTAAAAAAGTTTCCATCCTTTTTTTTTTTTTTTTTTTTGAACTTGGAATGAGGGTTTCAAATTTTACACTTATAATAAAATTATATATAAAATTATTATTAGACCATCATGTTTCATTTTAATTTCTCATACCATACCTCAAATAGTGGTCAATTTATCGATTTAATATGTGTAGTAAGAGTTGATGTCAACATCCACCCAATATGAACAATCCTTATATAGATTAATCCAGCTTATCTTAAACAATTGTTTTTTTATCTAAACTTTGGCTCGCAAAGTTCATGCTCTTTTTTTTTTTTTTTCGCTTTTCTTTTCCTTTAACGAGATATAATAAATTTAACTAAATACGAAGACCACAATTTCCGGTAGTGGCACGTTTGAGCACACACTTCATGCGGCTTTTTTTTTTTTTTTTAATATATTTGGACAAGTTTTATCTATTTGTTTTTAATGATTTTTGTCTAATATTTGAAAATATAGTTTAAGTCCATTTCCTCATATGTAATATTGGTTCAACCCTTAACTCCAAATTTTTCCCTCGAAAAAAATAACTCCACATTTTCAGAAAAAAAAAAAAAAAAAAGCCCACTAAATTCCACAAAGTAACCGTTTACACAGAAATTTAACCGCGTAGACTCTACTGCTTCGTTATTTTTGAGAATTTGTCTGTTCGTAGTCTATAACAGATCATAAAACATGGAGAGGGAAAAGGACAACTAACGAAAATATTGCTCAGGAGTTAAGACGGATAATTAAACAAACAAGCTTCTATAGTTTTAACCCTCTTTTTCATTCCTTATTAAAAATAATGATAAAAAAAAAAACTCCTTTTTCCCAGTTTTCTTTTTAATTTTTTCCGTGTGTCCCTTACGAGTGATAGGGAGAAAGAAAATTCGTACTGAGAAATTCATTTTTGTCTTTGATCAGGAATAAGCCTAGAACCAATAAAACAGCATATAGAACTTGGACTAGAATTAGAAAATCACTTAAACGTATGAAGCGAATATCATTAGTGGTATCACTCACGTTCTCAGTCAGGCAATTAGTGGAAGTGTTAGCTACAGTCCTCGTGAGAGGAACCATGTAGCCCACTATCTTCCCGATTATGTGTTCTTGTCCTGAGTTCTACAGTTTGGAGTGATGTACGTAATCCCACTTTGTATTGGCCATGCCGTCAAGGCTGATCTTCCTTCATTTTTAAGGAAATTCAGGTCCAATTTCACCACCAAAAAAAAAAAAAAAAGGAGAGAGAGAAGAGAAATCAATCAATGATACAGACATACTTACATATGTATAATGTTATATATATATATATATATATATATATAAAAGCCTCCAATTCACTCTATTAACGAGTCAAAATCAAGTACCAAAAAACATGGCATCTTGAACTAGTCTACAGCATCAAAAACCATTTCCCATGAAAATCATAGTTACATATTTTTGGAAAGTATATAGAGCATAAATTCGAGCATAAAAAACCATACCTCCAAACGCCAACACTACTACAAAACGTAGATTCCACGACAGAGCTTTCACGACCGTTTTTTAAAAAACCGTTGTGGAAAATGCGGTAAAAATATGGAGCGGAACAGGATTTCCGAAAACCGTCGTGGAAGCTAGAGATACCACGACGGTTTTAGATACCACGACGGTTAAAAAAACCGTCGTGGTATCTCAATTAAAATTTTGATAAAAATTTTTTTTAATTAAAAAAAAAACCATCATTGAATTTAAATTTTTTTTTTTTAAAATTAGCTACCACGACGGTTTACAAAAACCGTCGTGGTAGGTACGAAGGAGGGAATTTTTCAAAAAAAAAATTGAATTTTTTGACCTACCACGACAGTTTTTGGAAAAAACCGTCGTGGTAGATCAAAAAAAAAAATTTTCACCTACCACGACGGTTTTTCCAAAAAAACCATCGTGGTAGGTCAAAAAATTCAAAAATTTTTTTTTGAAAAATTCAAAAATTTTTTTTTTTATTTTCATCCTACCATGACGGTTTTTCAAAAAACCGTCGTGGTAGGTATGAATGTGGGAATTTTGAAAATTTTTGAAATTGTTCAACTTTTTAGAGCGTATGTTAAAACCCAAAAAAACACCATCTTTCTCAACCCATTACATTCCGGACTTTTTCACTCTCTAATGCAAACTCTAACTCCAAACCCAAAGTCGCCCATATCCTCCCTTCATTTATCTCTCTCCGCTCCCTCTCTACATTCTCGCCATCATTCCTCTTTCTCTCTCTAACTCCGAGCCTTTTTCCCTCTCTCTCTAGCCACCATTCCTCCCCCTCTCTCTAACTCCGAGCATTTTTCCGTATCCCTCTCGCCGTTATTCCTCCGTCCCCTATATTCTTTACTACTCTGCATGTACCCACGCTCGACAATCCGGTAAGTTGAAATGTATCTTGCTTGGGTAAGGCACGGATTTGGGAATTTTCCGTCCGTCCAAAATGTTGATCTTGTTGATTGTGAAATTTCCGTCCAAAGTGTCAAAAATCCACAATGTTCCTGCCAAAATGTTGATTTGGGAATTTTCCGTAGAAAAATGTCCAAAATCCGTCTTTTCGGTGATTGTTGATTGTCGTTGTAATTTGGATTGCTTTAAAATTGATTGGGTAAGGCATGGATTTGGAAATTTTCCATAAAAAATGTTGATTTTGTGAGATAAATTTTCTGGATTTGCCACCCGTGGGAAATGAAATGAATTCACAAATTTTTTTTTGGCGGACTCTACCACGACAGCTTTTCAGACCGTCATGATAAGCGGACCTACCATGACGGTTTTAAAAAAAAAACCGTCGTGTTAGGTCCGCCTATCACGATGGTTTTTGTATAGAACCGTCGTTGTATGTTCTTATATGTCCACATTTAGGCCCTATTTTTTGCCTATTCCATGACAGGTAAAAAACCGTCGTGAAATCTAAAAAGATTCCACGACTATGGATTCCACAACGGTTAGAAAACCGTCATAGAAATGTTACCACGACGGTTAAAAACCGTCGTGGTATCCACATTCTGTACTAGTGCAAGTCCTCTCATGATTAGTGTAATATCTTAAAAAAAAAAAAAAAAAAACGAATAGGCTTTTCAAATCAAGTAATTTTCCTTTCCCTTGACCTATATAGTTATAAGAAAGGGAAATAAAACTAACAATTATCCCAAAAAAAAAAAAAAAAAAAAGAAATCCTTTCTCTACCTCCCCATGAAGAAAGAATATTTAAAAGTAGAGAATCCTATCTTAAACCGTCTTAAAATCCTTTTCTTCCATATGCTTACCAACACCCTCCCTCTCCGAATGTAACAGTCCCAGTTGAATTTTGAAACCAACACACACACACACACACACACACACTATCTATCCTAATTATTACACTAACTAATATTCACGAAATCTCCCAAGCCATTTTGTAACCGTGGAATGTCTCGGCCCCGAACCATCGCCGAGTCAGCATCTTCAAGCGCTCGTCCCTGACCTCGCAGAACCTCCGAGCCCAGCCATGGGGCTCGATGGGCTCGAACCCTAGCCCCGGGGTCCGGTCCTTGGAGGCCGGGTTTACCTTCTCCTTCCAGTCCACCACGTAGGCCGAGACCCTTCTTCGAAACTTGTTCCGAAACTCGGTCCACGCCTGGTACTTGTAGTGGTTCACCACTGCTCTTTCCATGCTCACCGTCTTCGTCTTGTAGTATTTGCCGTCCACATGAAAATGGTGTATCACGTTCAGGAGAGAAGTATCCACTGCGTCCAGGAGTAGGATAGACTTGTGTCGCTGCTCCGCTATTCTTCGACACGTATACCCTTGGGTTACTCCGGCGATCGGGTGGGCCCTTTGGTTTGAGGGGCCAAACTCGTTGCACCTGATGAAGCAAGAACGATTTTTCAATGCAATTAATTTAACTAAAATTTAAAGTTAAAAAGATTTAAGTTTAAAAAAACTGGCTCCAGCAATTACCTGATTGAAACTTGGCCGATCTGACGGTCAGATGCTGATGATGGTGGTTGTGATGGCTGTGGGGTCCTCGGGAGGAGGGATTTCAACATGTTGTGTGATGGCGTGGAGGAGCTAGTCCACGATGGGGAGAAGACGAATTCATCAACATCTACGTACATCATCCAAGTGCACGAGTCCTTAGCGTAAACCGCGCCGTGGGAGAACCCGGCCTCCTGAGTCTTGGGCCACGCCCAGAACAGTGTCGTTACATCGTAACCATCACCGTTTAGTCCGTCGACGACGATTCTTAGATTGTCATTGCTGTCGTTGTCGTACAAAATGAACTTATCGACACCGATTTTGGAATGGTACATCACCCATTCCTTGAGGAACTTCCCGGCGTTGTACACCATCGCGCATGCGCACAGTAGCGACTTCGGCTGCTGATTTGTTACGCTGCGCCGGGGCGAGTATTGCGCCACGGAGGGGACGACCAGATTCTCGTTCGAGATCTCCAGAGAGACGCTGATTGGCTGGTTAGTCAATCGGGTCAATGCCGTTAGTTTTGGGTGACGGCACCGGAAGACCTCCTGAACGGAGCTGGTGACGGCGGTTTTGACGGCGACGGTGGTGTCGTCGTTGTGGAAGACGCAGCGAAAGTCGTTTGGTGACCGGTTGATGCCTTGCCGATTGTTCACGCCTTTGACGAACAGTACGACGTCTTTTTCTGTCGAAAATGACTCGTACACGAGAAAATTCCACCGGTAGAGCTCCGGCATTTGAACCGGCGGCGACGGAGGAGATTCGTCCTTCTCCATCAGAACCGGCATGAAGAACGGCCGGAGACGGCGAACGCTGCTCGGCATCGTGCACTTGAACGCCGTCCGATTGGTCGAGGGAAATTTCCCCGAGAATCTCGCCGGTGACGTGGCGTTGTTCTGGAAAACGCAAACGTAGTCGTCTCCTGAGCCAGACCTAATTACTGGATTAATAATCACCAGAACCTTCCAATCGGCGAGGAGAATCGAGACGGTGGCGGCGTTGGAATCTGGGACGTAAGAGACGCGGCGGACATGGTGGTGGCTGAGGAGATCGGCGGCATACTCTCGAATCGCGAGATTGTAGTGGTGATCGGATTTTCTCGAATGGAGGTTGGCGGCGGCGGAGGCGGAGAAGTGAAATTCGGCGGCGTTGCGGGAGAGGTGAAGAGATAAGAAGGCGAAGAATGCGACGGTGGCGAAGGCGAGAAGGAGGTTGGAGCGGAGGAGCCTCCGCCGCATGGCGTCGCGGCAGAGGCTGTGTTTGTTGTGGGAATTATTATGATAACCAGAATCCAAAGGACACAGCGAAGAAGAAGAAGAAGAATAATAATGGGCAGGCTGTGATTTGGAGAGAAATATAAGGGCAGGCTCTGCAAGTGGCTTAATCTGGGCCACTTGATCTTTCGTCAGCTATATTCTTTGTGGAATGACTCTTTTTTTTTTTTATAAAACTTTTTCTACGTTTTTTATATGATTAATTAATATTGATACATAATAATAACAGAGAAGACAAAGAGAGAGTGAAAATTGATTTTATATTTAAAAAAAATAAAAAATAAAAAAAGGAAACGCACAAGCTAGTGTAAAAATATCAATCTGTTTCCTAATTGGTGGGCTGGTGCCTTAGATTTTGATTTCATTACTTACAGCCACAGGCGTCAGGCGGCTTCTGCGTCTCCTTCGGGTTCATATTCTTCTTGTTAGGCGGCCTTTTAGCCTTTTACATGTCTCTTTTACATATGGTCCTTTACTTCCTAAAAAAAAAAAGGTAAGACTTATAAGCTATTTTAATTTCTTATTATAGTCGTAAATTAAACACCTATGATAACATCTGTATTTTAGTCATTAGATCAATTTTTCAACTGTCTGATCTGTAACTAAATACAAATATGTATATTATAAATTATAATGTAAACACTTACATATGAAATTGTTAAAAATTAAATCAAACAATTAAGACAACAATACATAACAATAGGAAAAAAAAAAGTTTGTACTTGAAGTTTTGTCAATAAATAAGGTGCCTTTTTTTTTTTTTTTTTGAGTAAAAATATAAGGTGCTTTTATAATTTCATAAAAATACAAACTAAAATTAGGACATTGCTTTTAACGTGTTTTTAGTTTCCTTTTTTCTTTGGTATCACCCGCATTAATTGAATCTCAATTAACTTATTATTATTATTATTATTATTTTACCTAAAAGAAAAATCCATGTACTCTCAAGTATAGCCATTGAGTTTAAGAGGAGAGAAAAGGACTACACAGTATTACACCGGATGTTGGGCTGTCTTAGGTAAAAACTATTTTCTCAAAATGATGAAATCAAGAAGCAATCTTTAATTATAACCTTCTCTCTCCTTAAATCACAAATTGAAATCTCATTTCAGTATCTCTTTTTTTTTTTTTTTTCAGAATGAAGAAAAAAAAAATCTTTTTAATGCTACGCTTTCCGATTAAAATTCCTGTTTTTGTGGTATTGTCGGTTAGAATATCGAGAGGGGGCATACTTGATAATACAATTTTCTTTCTTTCTTTCTTTTATTTCTTTTTTTTTTTTTTTAATAAATGAAAGGGGTATAGTTTATGTTTTTGTTTCATAAATAAAGGTTCTTTACTTGTACTGCTTGCTATGGTCTTTTTACCATTTCTTTAAAACAATAATCGTAAAGTTTTCTTTTTGTGATATTTCATTTTTGTTTCCCTTCTTTTTCAGCCTTGCAAATACAGCTCGGAGAATCTAAAATTGGAAGTTGCCAAATCTTGCGGTCCAGATTTTCCTTGTCACACCAGATTTTCCTAATTTGCATGGAAAGAAAAACGTCTGGCTTAGCTATTTACGAGCTATCCAATTTATCTTACCCATTCTCAATGATTGATTAATGATCTCATTTCATGTTTTTGTTAATGTAAACTTTTAATTCAATAACCATCTTTATTTAAATGATATAAATCTTACAATAATATCAATGTGAAATGTAACATGCATGCACTTTATTGCTAAAAGGAATGATTTCTTTGTGCATTAATATTATTATTATTATTATTTTTTAATCAGCATCACATAGTATATATGAAAGCGAGATCAAATCAAGTTTTACAATGGCAACCATGATCACTTTCAAAACGCAACTAATATTTTGTAGAGGTTCGTAATTACAATCGATAGGATAATGAATTTGTTGCAGCTGGATCTTCACCCACCTTAATTGTTGAGATTTGGCCCTCCTAAGCTTTAAATTTAACAAGAAACACATAAAAACAATTAACCTAAAAATAACAACAAAATAGTCGTTGCAGGTATAAGCTAACGGTAATATCACACATAACTCTACTTACAAGTGCATAGATTGAATGCCATTATCCCAGTTCAAAAAAATAAATAACAAGAAATACGATTGCAAGCATAGCTTAACGGTAATAATTTTTTATCTTATTCTACTGTAAGGTTTGGAGTTCAAATTATTCTATCTTGAAATTAAAAAAAAATGATTGCAAATATAACCTAACTGTAATAACACATTTGACTTCATTTAAAGTTGCAAAGTTTGAATCATCGTCCCAAGTTCAAATAATAGTAATAATAATAATTAAAGGTAATTAGATAGATATATATATGGAATTAACTCTATCACTGTTATAAACGGATATTTTTATAAATATACACGTGTATTTGTTTATTACGAAAATGTGAAAACCAAAAAAATATGAAAAAAAGGAATGCCGAGGATAAATAATAAATATAAAAAGATCGTTGGCGTTTGAAAAAAAATTATGAAAAGTTAAGGAGTAGCTGGAAATAATTAACAGGATTTATTCTTAATTCTTCATTTTCTTATATGTTAAACACAGAATCATATTCAAGTACTATTTGGGGCATATCAAACTATTATTTTATATTTTTTCTCCTCCTTTTTTTGGGCGCTTCTTTATAATAGTTCAAACTTTAGTGTCCTTCGTAGGGATTACCGTTTTGTTTGAAAAATTATTTCAAATCAAAATTTTCATCTCAGTTTTTATCTTTTTCTGAAATTTTTTTTATCTTTTCTGAAAAGTCAACACAAATTTACTATTGAAACTTAAAATTTCTAACTCAAACTCATTCACCAAACAAACCTTACGTTTTAGTTACATTTTTTTTATACAAGTACAAAAATTTTTTTTTTAATACTTGATACATGTTTAATTGTGAGTAGAGATGCTATATCCTCTCAAACCTATACAGCATATACGGTGTGTATATAAAATTTAATTTCTACAGTTATTTTTATCTTCATCTTAATTCAATTTTTATGGCTCTAATTTGAGTAATTGTCTCATATTTGTCAATCAAATAAGAGCTTTTAATTTCTATGATCCCAGACCTGAAGAACAGTTTAAGAACTGAGAGAGAGAGAGAGAGAGAGAGAGAGAGAGAGAGGCGCAGGCCTAGGCTTCTTTACAGCTAATTACTGCCTCCCTTGCGTTAGCACAAAGTGCTGTCCTTCAAGTACACACAAAGTGCACTCCTTACTAAAAGTACTTTATGCCCATTTTCAGACAAAGTTTATAATATATCCTTTAATTGCTCCAAAAGTAAACTCACGTGTTACTTTATCCATCTTATTTTTAATAAATAAATTATTATTTTTCAATCTTATTCCTCTCCCTCTCCATAATTTATGCATAGTTATTTTTTATGCTCTTTTTTGCATATATTATTCTCCATACCTAATTTATGCATAATTATTTTTTATGCTCTTTTTTGCATATATTATTCATAACTTTTATATAGTCGAGGAAGGTACCTAATAGTAAATATTATAGTTATACTACCTAATTATATATTTATGTATACTTCATATACTCATACTACCTAATTAATATGTATATATCTCATATACTTACATTGAATTCAAGCACACAGCTCATCAAAGAGGTCTTTAATTATTTTTTTTAAGATAATATAAGAGTTTTCTTTTATATCTATTATAGAAAGGGTGCATTATTGAATTATTTCAAGTTGACAAGATTGAACTATAATCTTTCTCCAAAAAAAAAAAAAAAATACTGTATCACTATTGGTTTTGTATCGGAAATTTTTGGTGTTTGTTCCAACTAATTCGCTAATTCATAGTTTTTTGGACCATATATTGGACACCAATACCAAACAAAAACAAGTCCATCATACATTTACTTTTGCTAGACCAATAATCAGACACTTAAGGAATGACTTTGAACTGTAATTGGTATATAATTTTGGGATCGCTAAATAAGTTTTGCAATTGTTAAGTTAGTTTTGAAATCGTTATATCTTCTATGCGATTGCTAGAAATTTATGACTTTCTTATGATTTTACACTAGACCAATAACCAGACATCCGATAAGTAACTTTTGAACTATAATTGGTAAACTAAAATTTGAAAAGAGATCGTTATTCTTTATTTTAGGATTGTCAAATAAGTTTTGCAATCATGAGTTTTAAGTTTTGAAATCCTCCTCCGAGGCTTATGAAACGGAGGGAGCTAAGCTGATGCCGAGGAGGAACAGCGAGTGGTGGAAATAGATGTTAGAGGCCTCACAAGAGCAACTCAAGACCATCTTTCCCATTTAAAAAATAAAAATAAAAATAAAAAACAAAGAAAAGATCATCATTATTTCCCCACCTCTGCAACTTGAAAAAAAAAACCCAACAATTACGTTGTACAAATAAAACCATAAACACTAGATCAATTACTAGAAGAAAAACATAATAGACATCAAATCTTTGCGTTTACGCGTTTTCTATCAGCACATGTGTTATGACCTGTTGTTGTTTTACCTTCTCTTCCATTTTCTCTGTTTTTCACCTTGGATTCTATGGAGAACAGTACAATTGTTTCCTTTAATAAGCATATCTTGAATCACAATAACTTCACCTCTTGCATGACCTTCCATAACTGCTAAATTAGAATATAGACTTTTATTGATATGCTGAAATAAATCGTCAATTTTCCACTAAGAGGAGAACAAGAAGAAAGACGTCAAAAGAAAATGAAAGTATCAAAGAAATAGTACAAGTCCAACCTTAGATATTTGTAACTTACGAGCGACACTTTTCCACTGTTCCAAACAAAAGACAGAACCCAAAAACAACACATAAGATCCAAATGGAAAGGACCATTGAGCAGTGGTCGAAAGATCTCTCTCTCTCTCTCTCTCTCTCTCTTAACCATGGAGTGAACTAAATCTTACCATATTATTAAAATATCATCAAATACCTTAAAACTTGATATCACTACAACCAAGCTCTGCATATCTGCAATATAGCACTTGCGCAGATCCAAAGTCTCATAGAATTAATTATATAGAGATAAAAACATGTTTATTATGATGGTTATACCAAAAGCGGCCAATCATTGGGCAGATTGAAGATTTGGCTCATATTATCCTAAACCCATAGAGTCAATCAGTGGCTGAAAAAAAAAAAAAAAAAAAAGGCATAATGAAGATGGACTGGATATGTAGACACGAGTCTAATAGACAGACTACCAAAAAAAAAAAATCCTTCAACTAAAGAACATATTTATTTCTAGATAATAAATCACAAATTACTTTTTCTGTCAAAGAATGCTTGCGAATTGCCATTGCACTAACCACATTCAAACAATTTGCTAAAACAGGGTTCTCTAGCAAAAATAATAAGAAAAAAAGATTCACTGGTATATAAGAAAACAATAAATTAAAATGCAGATTATACAGAGCTATGATTCATTTTTATACAATTCTCTTTTGTGTATAAAACTACACCATTGGCATGTAGGTGTGCATTCTAAATATTGACTCTAAACTTGTATTATCATTATTTCAAGCGCCTGGTACAGTAGTAGTACAATGCAAAGTAACAAATAATCCACAAGGTCTAAATTTTATTTTTTTGTTTGAGCTTAAAATTGAACATTGATCAGAACTTGCATCATTAGATGCAAGATCATCTTATCTTAGCATTAAACACACAACTGTGAACACGTCTTAGTACCGACAAAGGATAAAAATTGGATTTTTTATTTTTTATTTTTGTATGTGTACTCTTTAGTCTCTTCTAGCTCTATAGCCACTTGCTAAAATCACAATCCCAAAAAAAAAAAAAAAAAAAAAAAAAAAAAAAAAAAAAAAATTCCTTTTATGAGTAGCCAATCCACGTGTTGGGATGTTGACAAAGTAGATTGAGACTTG
Organism: Ficus hispida; assembly: GCA_025413025.1. NCBI lineage: Eukaryota > Viridiplantae > Streptophyta > Magnoliopsida > Rosales > Moraceae > Ficus > Ficus hispida. The sequence continues at coordinate 613,068 of CM046367.1, forward strand.
AACATCTACATACACTCAACACTTCCCTCTCGGTATAAAGAACCCTGGTTGCCTTGCTGATGGGGGCATTTGCACCCGAAATATCTAAAATATCAATAATTTAATCACCAAAATACTCATAAAATCATCATGCTATTGGTATCACAAAAATCAGTAACAATAACATTTACCTGCTAGAAAATAGACCCAAAAGAAAATAGATTCACACAACCCATGAACTAAAATCCAACGTCTATAATATAAACAAAATTTGGTACCTGAATCTGCAAACATGGAGCAGCAATGGATAGTGAGAAGTGAGCTTTAAGATGCAAGAGTGAGATTCTTGAATCAAGTAACCTGAGAAAGCATTGTAGAAAAAAGCCAAACCTTCGGGTTTGAACTTCTTAATCAACACATAAATTTATGCAGAATTGCGAATTAGGGTTTTGAGAGTGAATCTAAGTCGAAATGGTGAAAAGTATGTATGAAGTGCTCCAACACTTGGAGGACAATAATCCCAAATCTACAGAAATGCAATTGCAAGATGAAAGACGAAATAAAACTACAGCTTTTGAAGAAGACAAGAAACCCCCTCCAGCTCTTGTCTTATTCGGTCAGGCCCGAATCAGCTTGCTAAATGGGCTCCTTCATTGTTCCCCTATTTGACCCTGCTCTCATCCTAATGGATCAATGATCATGGCTTGGTTCACTTTCCTCAATAAAAAATAATAAATAAAAAATAAAATAAATAAATAAATAAATAAAATAAAATAAAAAAAAAAGGAAGGGAGAGAGAGGGAATGAACTCATGAGTGACTGCATCGGGCGAGGAACGGAAAAAAGGGCCCAAAAAAAAAAAAAAGGAAGGAAGAGGGAGAGAGTGACACGTGGAGTGCTACAGGAATAGGACGAAGGAGCGTACTCGCTCTTTTAAATATTGCTAACGAAAATATTATTATTTTTATATTAATATTTGACGAGATGACGGGCTATCGACCTTGACCAGTAAATACCCAATATCTACTAGATTTATATATTTGTTTATTATACTATAATTAGAGAGTAGACGTAGTAATATGATAGTTGGACAACATGAAAGCAAAATTAGCATAATACGCTATCTATACATCTGAATATAGATATACTAACCGATAACTGCTCGTATTCCTTATTTCATTCGGCTTTATGACATGTACGTACTTCGCGATGGCATTTGCTTCAATGCCAAAAATAATTATAATTCTATTAATATTTACAATCAAATATTAACGTGCACAACACTAAAATTGACGTTCAAAAGACAGCGTGAAGATTTTTTGGGTTTTTGAGTCTTATTTTAGAAGATTAATCTATTAGAAAAGTAGTTTAAAAGTTTCTAATTTTAAATTCAAAATTTTATGAGAAAAATGAGGCGTCATGCCACAAGAAACTCGAAAGGGCTAGTAGATCGAATCTAGCCACAACCCTCGCTCTCTCTCTTCAATTGCTTGTCCACTTTGGCTCCTGATATATTCTACTTTTGTTTTTTCTTTGTACGAGAAAATGTCCATGAGCAGAGAAGCAACCTGTGTCCCACACTTCTCTCTATCTCTTCTCTCGCTCTTCCCACTTTGGCTCCTGATTTTACTTCCTTTCTTTTTTTTTTTTTTTTTTAATCTTTTATGAGAAAACGCCTATAATCAGAGAAGCAACCTTTTGGGTCCATATATATATATATATATATATATATACACACACATCATCACTCCTCGAACCAACCATTTTAGCTATTTGTTTTTCTTCTTCTCCCTTTTACGACTGATATTTAACGCTTCCACTCACTTCTCTCTTTTAATTTCTTGAATTCTCACTTCATGACTGACAATGATATGATCGTCTTCAGTAGCATTAGTGTTTGTTTTCACTACACTAATTAACAAAGGTGCGGCCTTTGGATCGCTACTATTGTTGAAAAATGATAATGGTTTTGCTTTGTGGGATTTCTATTTGCAATTGGTTCTTCATGAGAAGTTTTACTTGTACAATATGAACGGAACTTCCAGCTCAGTTCATCTTTAAATTATGTTGGATGACATTAAGCTCCGGCAAAGGAGAAAAAGATAAGTATATCGAGTGGCTCAACAAAAATGGTTATTATCGCCTAGTCATTGAACTTATATGGTGTTTTTTCTTGCTCTAAATAATCTATATGGCTTTTCTTATCCCATTGTATCCATTAATTTTGTGTACTTCACTCAGACATTGGGTGCCTCGGTGGTGATGCGATCATTGGAGATAGTACTGTAAATAACACTGGCTCATACAACATCATAACTGAAACAGAATATTTGAAAAATAAAATAATTTATTTTTAAAAATAAAAAGAGAATAGATAGAGGTTTCTTGATAAGCTTAACATACACAACTATGTTCTTAGTATTTAAATATACCGCAAAAAATAGCCAAGACTACCTTATCAGTCCATATTACTTAAATTGTGACACTAAAAGGCCTTGTGAAAAACACTCGTGGTTTTGGTTTGTAGGATTTTCGTTTGTTTATTTGCCTTCGTTCTCGAGACCTTTTATTGGTACAATCAAGAAAAGGAATGAATTGAATAATGACTCTTACTTTTCTTGCTGAGTCACTGAGATTTATTATATATAAATACTAGAGGAGAGTTTGTTACAGAGAATTTGTTATGTAACTAATTACAGAGTTTGTTATAACTAATTATCTCTAATATACCCCCCACAAGCTAAACCAGGGAAATACCAAGGGAAAGCTTGGAACACAAGTAATGAAACCTGGAAACAGACAAGGCTTTAGTAAATACATCAGCTGTTTGTTCTTCCGAAGGAACAAAACGAACATCGATCTCTTTACTAAGTACTTTTTCTCTAATAAAATGAACATCTATTTCAATATGCTTTGTACGAGCATAAAAAACTGGATTGGAAGCAAGTGAAGCAGCACCAACATTATCACACCACAACACCGATGGATTTTCAAGCATAATCCCAAGCTCGTGAAACAGCGAAGTCAACCAAACTAATTCAGTGGCAGCAGAGGCTAAAGCTCGATACTCAGACTCAGTACTGCTGCGAGCAACAACTTTTTGCTTGCGAGAACTCCAACAAATAAGGTTGCCTCCTAGGAAGACACAATTACCACTAGTTGATCTTCTGTCATCAAGATTGCTAGCCTAATCAGCATCTGCATACCCCTCAAGCAACATTCGAGTAGTAGGTCGAAAAACTAATCCCACTGTGGAGGTGCCCTGTAGATATCTAAGGATCCGTTTACAGGCAGTCCAATGATTAATAGTTGGAGCATGTAAAAACTGACTTAACTTATTGACTGCAAAGGCAATGTCGGGCCTTGTTAAAGTCAAATACTGAAGAGCCCCAACAGTGCTGCGGTACAAGGAAGGCATATCAAATAGCCTACTGTCACTCAAGGCTAACTTCTGATTTAAACAAGTGGGAGTAGAACATGGCTTGCACATAGTCAAATTGGTTTTAACAATAAGATCATGAATATACTTGGTTTGTGTGAGATGCAAGGCATTAGATGAACGTTTTGCCTCAAGACCAAGAAAGTAGCTCACTTCCCCAAGAGTTTTGAGGGCAAAAGCATTGCCTAAATCAGTAATGACTTGAGAAATAAGCTTTGAGTCATCACCAGTAATGAGAATATCATCTATATACACCAAGACAAGAAGTAGACTGTCTTTTCTTTTACAAATGAAAAGAGAAGTATCAGAGGTAGAACCTGTAAAGCCCTATTGAACAAGAAAGCCTTTAAGTTTGTCATACCAAGCCCGTGGAGCTTGTTTAAGTCCATATAGAGCTTTATTAAGCTTGCAGACATGATCAGGTTTAGCAGCATCAACAAAACCTTCAGGCTGAGACATATAGACTGTTTCCTGCAAATCTCCATTCAAAAAGGCATTATTGACATGTATTTGCTGAATACTCCACTGATTTGTAACAGCAAGAGTAAGAACAACACGAATAATTGTTGGCTTGATGACAGGGCTGAACATTAGAAGTGTTTAAACTAGGACCAGATTCACAAACTGAGAAGCCAACCAGCTCTACTGGAGACAAACTTCAAATCCATGAGCTCGAACGGTGGAAATCACCTGAGCACGCCAGTAGTAGTAATTCTGGCAATCCAGTCGCAGAGTGAGAAGAGTGAAGTTGGGGGTAAGCTGAGCAAAAGGCACAGCATTTTGGATCGTAGAGGAAGAAGCAGATCCAAGCGTGGAAGAAGAATCCATGGAGAATTTCTCAGGAAAGTGACAGAGAAGATTCTCGAGAAAGTGACAGAAAAAGAAAACTCAAGATGCGATATGGCTCTGATACCAAATCAAGAAAAGGAATGAATTGAATAATGACTCTTACTTTTCTTGCTGAGTCACTGAGATTTATTATATATAAATACTAGAGGAGAGTTTGTTACAGAGAGTTTGTTATGTAACTAATTACAGAGTTTGTTATAACTAATTATCTCTAATAGGTACAAAATACAAAAGAATTTGTTCCAATAGTTTATATACACGAAATCAATAAATAGCTCAATTAATCTTTGAGCAGTGCTAGATTGCGTTGAGCTCGTACGATGTTGGGATATTGTTAAGAACAATTAAAAAAACGAGAAACTAGAGTAAATAGAGATTTGAGTGCTCTCAGCTCAACAATTCAACCAGACGACATCAACGCTCATGATGAACCGGCTTGGAAGTTTTTATTTCGATTTTAATTTTAAATTTTTTGTTTTTTAATTTTCGACACAAAGAATCTTGGACGTCTAATTGATAGCATGGCCTTAATTTTCAGTTGACTATTTGTGGACTGAAAAATGAAGGTTTTTCTCCCTCGTAGAAGAAGAAAAATATTTAGTTGTAGCAGTTTTTCAATAGACAAAAATCCGTGGTTTTGTTCATATTTTCCTTTTAAACTTAATTAGACAAATGTACCGTTTTGGCCATTCCTTTACCAAATTGTACCTTTCTTTCTTCTAAATAGTTCCAAGATTTTACGCAAACATTTGTATGTGAAACCACTTGTATCACATAAAGATATTGTAGTATTGACTGAAACACTTTACTAATAACAGGCACATAAGTATGTGTTCAAAAGTTTTAGGTTCCGTTTGGTGAAATAATTTGAGTTGAAATTTTTAAGTTTGAGTTGGTTGATTTTTTAAAAATTAATTATAATTTTTGTTGATTTTTTATAAAAAAATTAAGATAAAAATTTTGAATTTAAAATATTTTATCGAGTAGAGCATTAATAAAACAAAACAAAACAAACATGAGTGGTGAAATTGACCCTATTACAAAATGAGACAATTTATGAACATGAAAACTTTATTTATCAGACGCACGAGACCAAGAAATGAAACAATAAATTGGAATAATCTTTATACTAGTCATGGACTAAAAAGCTAAAAGAAGTGTGTTTAATGTTTGATTGATTAAATAAAGTCTTGGTAAATGGATCCAAGTCACTTCATTTGTTTTTGATAACGAGGCCGAAGTTTGTCCATACCCAAACTATGATGAGAAAAGCAGTCCATTAGAGAGAGACTGAGAGAGAGAGAGAAAACCAGTCCATAAAGGCTGAAACAGAAGATATTTGGATTCGTGAGGAGACTTTTGGACCACTTTCGAATTGATTAGCAGTTCATATTTGAAACCCATCATGATTCATCATCATGGTCATGGACTCATGGTCCTTAATTGTTATTATCATTATTTTCTTTTGCTGAACATGGTCCACAATCATTAGCTGCATAGAAGAAACCCACTAGGATCCCTCCTCAAATCCACCATTAATTTTTAATTATATTTTTCATTTAGAGAATTATGTCATTAGCATAACTTCTATTTCATAATTTACAGTTGTAAACCCTTACATATATTCAGATTTACGTTAAAATAATAAAAAAATACTTGGGTTTAATGTAATCTAATGAAAATTTGCATTCACAATGACACAAAAAGTATATTTTTCACACTGATAATAAATCTCTCTCTCCCTCTTTTACTTTTTTTGAGAAAAAGCTTTCAAAAACTAGAGTTATTATTATGGAACACCAGTTTTTCAAGCTGGTGCTTTTTTGAAGTAGGCTATCTTCCAATACTATGGCATAGAAAAAATATTATTGCTGAAATATAGTTTTAAATAATAATATCAAAGGACATTAATGATAATAAAATGTGAATCTGGTGGTATGGTATTCACGTATAAGATCTAATAGGATACACTTATGTTCTTTAATATTTTTCAAGTTAAATAATTATAGCTTTATTTTTTTTTATTCTGATTTTGATCTTATTATTGGTTAATCGAAAACTATATCATGTTTTTTTAATAAATGAAAACTGTAACATGTTATTTCTTAGAGGGCATCTTATACCATTCTTTTAGATAATACTAAAAAAAAAGAAGAAGAAATTATTAAATTCAATGACCCAAAAAGTGAGGGCAGTGAGTGTCCATCGTTTTAATGGTTTGTATAAAGCTCGTGTGTTGGGGGCATGTTTTGCGTCCCAAAGTTGGCGCAGTGATGTGATCATGCTTCTAATGTTGTGTGGATCACGCGATGTGGGACCGATCAATACTCTGGTGGGGCCCACAATACGGTTTCTAGTCACGGATTGGGTATCTCTCCCCCTCCCTAATCTTATTCCAGCTCATCGTGACAATGGAAACTCTTGAGGAATCACAGAACAAGAACGGACTTGGCCCCACAAGTTTGCCAATAGGTGAGCTTGACTTAGCGACGGTGATCAGTTAAAAGAAAAATGCTTTTAGAATACGGAGAATGGCCAAAATAACATAATATAATCTATAGTTTTAAAATTATAATATACTTTAAAATATTACCACTACATAGTATAATTAAGATAAATATTAAGAGAAAAATCCAAAACTATTCTTAAGCCTCTCTCTCCTTTCGCACCATTTCTCACCCATGTTTGTCTGTCTTGTGATCTCCGTGGCGGCCGGAGATCACAGCACCAACAGGTAAGGAGCCCGGATCAGGATGGCCCTTTGTCTTTGTCTTCGTTGATACCGTCGTGATCATTATTGATAGTAAGAATCACTAGATTTTCTCGACTTGGAAACAACCTTGCGATGCGATGATGATGACTACATGTAGCTATCTTCGTCGCGGGTGAATTGAGGTTCGCGAACTTGATCCCGGTCTCTAGACGACACGCGCTTCTCCAATCTTCGATAATGTGGCTGTGGCGACGGGCTTCGAAAACTTCAAGAACGATCTCTGTTGTTAGCGACTAGACTTTCCAAAGCTCGATTGCAAACTCCAAAGCATGTGTGTTTCTGGGATTTCCGACGACATGAGGATAGTGGAGGCTCACCAAAGCTTCGTGACTCGTTCTTTGGCAATATGACTATGGTGGTGGCGACAGTAATTGAAGATTTAGGGTTAGGCTCTGATTGAATTTGGGCTTAATTTGGGATAATTGAAGAGTAATATTTGTAATTTAATAAATAAGTAAAGTTTGTTTTTAAAATGATATATTGTTTAAAAATAATAATTTAATTATTTAATGGAAATTTACGTATAATTACTACTTATTTGGTAATGATTTAGATTTGCTATTTATATGAAATGTACAAAATGCAGGATAAATATAGGATTTACATGTAAATACTATTATTTTTTAGTAAATATTTGGATTTACCAAACAAATTAAGATTCAAAACAATACATATTACACCAAAAATAATGTAAATATTTTATAATTTAAGAAATATTATAAATAAGTAAGGCTTATTTGAATTAAATATTATTTTAAAAATATTTTACTTATTTAATTGAAATTTAATATATTTACATGTAATTACTGATATTTACGTAAATGTTTAGGTTTAATTTTTATATGAAAAGTGTAATATATAAGACAAATAAAGGATTTATGTGTGAATACAATTATTTTTAAGTAAATATTTGGATTTACTTTTAATTATGTTAAATTAAAAGGAATTTTGTTTAATGTTATAAAAATATTTACTTGTAAATAAATATATTTACCTAGAAAATAAACAACAAAAATACAAATATTTGCAAGTAAATCTTGTATTTATTGAATTCAAACATCAAAAAAAAAAAAAAAAATCCAAACTAACTAGATTTGTTTCTTAGCAAACTTATATTACTCGGTAGATCCAAATATTTACAGGTAAATAACTACTTTCACTTGATAAATTTATTTATTTTATTAGGTAAATCTAAATATTTACAGGTAAATAAGTAGATTTACTAAGTATGATAAACAAAAATCAGTATATCCAGTTGTTTTTCTATAAATATATATATTTACTTATTTGTAGTAATATTCGGGTAAACAAAAATATTTCTAAGTAAAACCTTTGTTAATCTATTTTTATTTCCAAGTAAATATATTTATTTACTATTTAATTTAAACTTAATAACACAATAATTTAACCTTTAAATTTTAGAGTAAAAAATTTAGCATTCACTAAATAATGGTAAATACATGAAAAATATTAAAATTGTCTATTATTTTATAATTTTATAATAAATCCCTCAAAATTAAATTATTTCAAAATTAGCCCCAAATATATACAAAAAATAAAACCTAACCCTAAATCACCATTACACCGCCGTCGGAGAAGATGACAGCTCAAGTGCCAGACTCGAGGGATGTCACGAGCCCAAGGGGTACCTATTCTTCATGGCCAAAGATCATACTAGAGCTGTTAGCCACAATCAGAAGTCGACCTGCAAAAAAATTAAAAAACCAGAAAAGCAAAGAGAATGAGGGCGACGAAATCACGGTAGAGATCTGAGACCACCGAATCGTCACTGAGATCAAGTCAGTGCCATCGGTTTCTATCTCCATCACAATTGAATCGCTTATTGAAGCTATTCAAAGAGAGCTGGCTTGTAAAAAAATCACAAACCCAGGAGGCACGAGATCGCGGACTTTCTTTGACGTTAGCAAATTGCGAAAATTGCCGTCGTCGTCACGAGCATGTCGTGATAGTACCAATGGTTTCCATCTGTGGTCAACAGAGAGGGATGGAGAAGGGCGAGAGCCAAAGAAAGAGAGAGGAAATAGAGAGAAAGGCAACAAGACCAATCATTTCGGGTAAAAAATGAATTAAACATTTTTAGAAAAATGAATATGCCATAAGCTAACAAGAATAATAAAATATATTATATATTTAAAATAAATACGAACAAAATGCTATTTAGTATGATTTCCTTTTATAATATTAATTATGTTAAACATCACGTTATTGTAAAAGTGGGTTCTACTAATGAGTTTCATGTTATGAAATTCATGATTTATTGGTGAGTAATGTTTGATGTTCCTTAATATTGTTTTCGATTAAAAGTCAATAATCAACGTTTTACATTTTAATTCTCATCTGATCCTCTAGGCTCTGTTTGAATCACATGTCCATTTTTATGTTCTTGTTTGAATACAAAAATTGTTAGTTAATCTTTTAATAAGTACTACTTAATCGTTACTGTTAGAAATTAAAATAAAGGAAATAAAAGAGGAATTGTGCAGTTACATGGTGTTTCTATTAGAAAATTTGTTAAAAATAAAAATGAAAAGATCATGTAACCACATTTGATTCCCTTTTTTTCTATTTGTTTTGACACAAATCTAATAAAGTAAATTAAACGAGACAAAATTCAAAAACTAAGTGACAAATAAGGATTTAGTTCAGGAGAAAAAGAGTAAAGAATATTATATGCTTAACGGGGCTTAGATAAATTTTGTCCTCTGCGGGGGGAAAAAAATAAAAGAAGCTCAACCTTCTCTCTCTCTCTCTCTCTTTTTTTTTTAATGGATCATTCAAGTTAAAATGGGAAGAGAAGAGGGATATTTACAAAACAATAAAGGAAAAATTTTACAGTAAGGTATGATAGGCAGAGTTTGTCAATTTCGTATACTTTTTTATTTTAAATATTTGATTAGACGTAAAGCCTAAAATCATACATTATTAGTGTTCATAAAATTATTATATCTTATCATAAAAAAATATATTTTTTTTCCTGTAAAAGGAGGGGTTAAGGTTGACCATTAATTACTTGTAAACGAGTTTTTTTCTCCTCCTATTTTCGCTTAATCTTAGTTTTCAATAATCATTTTCCCAGAAAAACAAAATTGGGCATCACTCATCATTACTGATTTTTCTACAATATTGATGATAATAATTTACAAGAGTCAGTTTTATTCGGGGTAAATCTACAAATTATCAAATGGCTAACTCTACATTTAACTTTAAACAACTTCTTCAACCATGCGTAAGCAATTCAACATTTTTATTTCCGAAAGCTCTTATCTAAATTCCAAAATTCTCTCCTCCCCACTCACTGCACTGGCCCAAGTGGGGAACTTCATGGATAATGTAATTAAGAAAGGTGATATTAGATTATTTATTAAAAAAAAAAAGGAGAAAATAGAAAATAAAGAAAAGCAAAATTAGTCCCAAAATTAGTGGAGATCCGCTTTTAATTTTGTTTTAATTATTTTTTCTTTTTAATTAAGCGTGGGTGGTCATTAGTGTTGTTTGGTGAAAAGCAAACAAAATTAGAAATCCCAACTTCCATTGAGTGATAGACAGCAGACTGCCGAGTAGGGGTAGCTTCCTTAAAGTCGGCAACCAAAGAACAGAAAAACACAAATCACAAAAAGTCAAGCAACAACCAATATTTTTACAAAAACCTCATTTCCACTGTGTGCATCGGCATCGATGGATTGACTCTTCTATCTGTCCTATTCATTAAAAAAAAAAAAAATTCCGTGAGAGTTAATGGTTGACTAACAACTATAGACTTAAATTCCGTGTTTAATTTTTTTTAATTCAAATGATAACTAACAAATAATATTATATCATATTAAATTAAAATTTTTGAAATTTTGAACTAAATTTCTATAAATTTTTTAAATAAAATGACACGATATTATCTATTAGATAAGATTAATAATGTAATAACCTTACAAACATATATATATATATATATATATAGGTGTTTGTGTATTGACTTTGCATTATTGGGTGGAATCCACAAGTAAAAATTTAATTATGGCCACTTATTGTTATCTAGAAATCTGGTAAATTAGGTGAGCAAACATAATGCAATCCTGGTTTATACGGCGGGCCACAATTGATGAAGAAAGGCACGAATAAACTGGGAAATTTATATTTTTTTAGGCATTGCTTTTTTTTTTTTTTTTTTTCCCCCGCTGAAACTTTTGTTATGTCAAAAATGTTGTTAGTAGAGTCTATTATTCAAATAAAAAAGAAAAAAAGAAAAATTAGTATCACACACCGACAAAATTGAGGTGATAATTTCCAAAAAGGCAAAGACTATAAAAGGAGATGTTGATGTTCTCATTTGTTTACACTTTACACCTATTTTTCTTTATTTTCCTTTTTATTTTGTCAATGTAAGCTTCAAAGGTTGGTTATTTGTGGGCCTTGGGGGTGTAGCACAACTCATTGTTTGACAATGCCCGCACAAAGACCCACACGCATCATTTTTTATTTATTTATTTTTTGAGGGAAACCCAAACGCATCTTTTGTTTCCTCTTTCCAACTAGTTTTCCTCATGTTTAAGTTACTCGAATATGTCGAATTTTCGCCAGTTTAGCAGACATCTTAGGCATATCTTCATAAATCTCTCTCATTTATTTTTGTTGTCCTACTGTGTAACACAAACTTTAATTCACATTTTCTTTCTTTCGAGTGACTTCAAACTCTAATCCCCACTACGTTTCTTTCTTTCTTAAAAAAAAAAAAAAAAAAACTCCATTAAAGAATAATTTAGATATCCTTTTTAAAGAATTATTTAAATCATTAATTTTAATGATGTTTCCACAAGTACTTCTTATTGTAAACTACTAATAGAAACCGTTTTTTAACCATTCGTTCAATTGTTAACTATTTGATTTGTTAGTGTTCATGTTAAAAATTTTTAGCACAATATATAACTGTTCCAGTCATTGATTTGGCTGTTGAAAAATTAATCAAATCATTAAAATAATAATTTCTACCAATAATACAAACCATGAAAAAATAGAAAAACAAATGGATGTGTTTATTTCACATGAAAGAGAAATGGAAAAATGAATAATGATTTACTTTCTCACTTAATCATGTATTTATTTTTTAAATGCATAATGAGAGTTATTGGTCCTCACATAAAATACAGAATAAGAAATGGGAGTACTAATTCTTGTTCTCTTAGTATTGATTTCTTATGAAAAGAATATGCAATATTTAATTATATACTTTTAACCGGTTCATGTACACCAATAATTTGTTGATGGTGTAAAAATATATTTTAGTAGTTAAATATAAGATTACCATTACTAAAAAGGAATTAGATTGTTTTTAATCACACAGTAATGTCTAATTATTTATATTTTATACTATATTGTCAAAGTGGGCCCACGCGATTTTAGGAGCAAACCACGCAGAAGACCGGAATCAGAACGTCATCGCAACAGAATCCAATGCGGTTCGACCGCGAAATCATCAGTGTCAGCCATCGTAAAAACCAGCTCACGAGCGAGGGCAGTAACGTAATATTGCACTACCTCCCCACCGAGACGTTTAAATGCAGTGATTAAAATCGAAACAAAATAAAAGCGAAATTTATAACATTTATTAGAGTGAAAGAGCGACCTGCTCAAATTCAAAAAAAAAAAAAAAAAAAAACACTAATAATAAAAATAAATTCAGAGTCTTCAAATATTATAGGCCCACATCTTATTAATAAAGCCTCCAAATAAATAATATTTAAAATATTATTATTTTTTTCCCTTTAAAGAAATTAGAGAAATAGAAAAGAAAAGAAAAGAAAAGAAAAAAAAAAAACAGCTAGTGTCTAATATTCATGAATATATCCCAGCGCTAACAGTGGCGCTGAATCAGTTTCTAACCAAAAAAAATCGCCGTCTCTTTTCTAAATTTAATCTTAACAGACACTCTTTCTTTCTTACTATACACCTGTTTTTTCTCCATTTCTTTTTCTTTTTAATTTTTTTCTTGACAATATTTTGGATTTTTTTATTTCAGAAGAAGGAAAAAAGGAATTATTTTCGTTGATTTATTTGGAAAGGTGTCTTTCTGTTTTTGCTCATTTATGATTATGAGTAGTGTGTCCCTTAAATTATAGGATTATTATTATTTTTTCTTTGGGTTTGGTTTTGGATTTTTTTTTTTTTGAGAATTTTGGTGGACTTCGATACTGTGTGTGTCGTCTAGGGCTTATTCTGAGTCTCTGTCCGCGCGGGGAAGGAGAGAGAAGAAGCTTTTTTCCTTTTTTTTTTTTGTGTGGGGAAATTTTTGGGATTAGGGTTCGAATTTCGGTGTTTGATTTTTAATCTCGATGTGAGTTTTTGAAAAATGAGTTGCTTTTCTTGCTTTAGTCCCCGCCGAAAGGATGCTAGTAAGGTCGAGATTGATAATGGCGCTCGATCTTCAGGTCTGTCTCGCCTTCTCTCTCTCTCCGTTGAATCTCCAACTTTTTTTGGATTTTTTTTTGAATTTCTCTGGATGCGAATAAAATTGCAGGTAATGTAAAAGGAAAGGCGAATTCCGATGATATTGGTACGGCTTTTAACGCACCTTTTTAATTAAAAAAATTTGAGAAAATCTCTGTTTGTATTTGTTGATGAAGTTGGATTTAAAAAAAAAAATTTTGTTGTTGTTATTTGTCATATTCGTAGTAGTTGTTACTGTTGATATGATTTTGTTTTGTTTTGTTTTGAGGGTTTTGGAGGTTTTGAATTTGTGCGTACAATGTTTGTGAGCAGGGAATGGGAGGGGGAAAGGGATGAGTGGGAACGGTGCGAAGAACAGCGCGGCACGTAGCTTCGCATTCCGGGAACTTGCGGTGGCGACGAGGGGTTTTAAGGAGGTGAATTTGATTGGTGAAGGGGGCTTTGGAAGGGTCTTCAAAGGCCGTTTGGAAACGGGACAGGTGAATCTCGGGGGCTCTTTTTATTTTTTCAACATTTGTCACATTTACTTTTTTGAGTTTTATTATACTGCATTCAAGATAGGAAAGTGCTTTGTGGATTGTGCTATTTTTTTTAATTTTTAATTTTATTTTTTATTGATGGTTTGTTGAAGACTAGCTTAACCGTGCAGTTTGGATGCTTATGCTTGGTTCCTTTAAACCAAAAAAAAAAAAAAAAAAAGAAAGTTTTCTGGTCTTAATAGTATAACCAGCTAGTGAAGTAAAGTATCTTTGTCCTAAAAATTACTATAGGAAATATCACTTTCAGCGATTGAAGTCGTTAACAACTATTTCCCACGGCTAAACGTTAGTTACTGAAACCTTTGCTAGTGATCTTGGTCGCCAAAAGGTATATTTGGTCACTAAACTTGTATTTAGGGAGGTGAATTTGATTGGCGAATGGGGGTTTTGGAAGGTTCTATAAAGTCTGTTTGAAACGGGACAGATGAATCTCAGGGCTTTTCCCAACATGTGTCACATTTACCTTTTTCTGTTCTATAGTGTATTCTATTTATCTCAGGAAAGTGCTTTGTGGCTTGTGCTATAAGAACAGCTTTACATTGTATTGTTCCAATAAAGGGTAAAGGGTTCTTTGAATGGGCCTACGAAAGTAACTCACAGCATTGTTGGTTATTCGTTTTGATGAAGTTGTTCCACGTAAATGAAGGTATTTTTCTTTTGTGGGCAGGTGGTTGCTGTCAAGCAACTTAATCACGATGGCCTTCAGGGGTTTCAGGAGTTCATTGTGGAGGTTCTAATGTTGAGCCTTCTTCACCACTCTAATCTTGTTACCTTGATTGGCTACTGTACAGACGGAGATCAAAGGCTCTTGGTCTACGAGTACATGCCTATGGGTAGCTTGGAAGATCATCTTTTTGGTACTTATAGTTCTTTTCCTTCATATTTAGTACATATATATATTTTAAGTTCCTAGGAAATATGCGACGTGTGAATTCCCTTCCATCAAGGGAACATGTGCGCAAAAACTTAAACTCTTTAGTTTAAATTAAAAAAAAAACCCCTCAATTTGTCCAAATTTATTTTGGGTGAGAATTGCGTATAATAATATAGCTTATAATTGAAGAAAAAAAGAACAACATATCCGACAAGTTTCACTAGAAGTGTGAGCTCGCTAGCCTTTTTATCCATCTCTTCCCCTCTTCTTTGAGAGTTTTAGGAGGCTTTAACGAGTTTTTTTGATTTGATACTTGGATTTATGGTAATTGGTTGGACTCATTGAAGAACAAGTTTGAAGTACGTGTTATCTGATGTGTTGATTATTTTAATTTCATGTATTCCAAAGGTGGTACCAGAAAGGCTCTCCTGGAATATTAGGTTAGAATACGATGTCAGCTGCTAAAATTTATTAACTGATAGAGAACTATATATTAACTTGTTGGTGGGAATAAAGTTTTTTCCTGAGCGGCAGGCTCCTTACCTTGCTGTTGAACATGGATTAGGCCTTAAATTGTGTTCTGTTAGTTCTATGGAAACAATGCAAGGTACTTTTTTGGCCTAACATATGTTTTCTGCACTAATATATACTTCGTATTGTCAGATCTCGAGCCTGATAAAGTGCCACTGAGTTGGGAAACTCGAATTAAGATTGCTGTTGGTGCAGCACGCGGTCTTGAATATCTCCATTGCAAAGCAAATCCACCTGTTATCTACCGCGACCTGAAATCAGCAAATATCTTGCTAGACAATGACTTTAATCCAAAGCTTTCAGACTTTGGGCTTGCTAAACTCGGACCTGTGGGTGACAATACACATGTTTCGACCAGAGTAATGGGAACATATGGATATTGTGCACCAGAGTATGCCATGAGCGGCAAATTGACTCTTAAATCTGATATTTATAGCTTCGGTGTGGTCCTGTTGGAGCTTATTACTGGACGTAAGGCAATTGATGTCACAAAGAGACCTGGAGAACAAAACCTAGTTTCTTGGGTGAGTTATTATTCTTTTCTTCTTTTTCCCTTTGATAAATCAATTTATCTGGCTTTTATACAGTAATATTACTGTTTTAATTATGCCAGTATAGAACTCTTACCTCGTGAAAATGAGATAAAAATGAAATTGTCTTCCCTTTGTTAAAATCTGAAATTCCTGGACTCTATAGATGATGACGTTTGTTTTAACACAAACATAATAAAGCTTGGTAGGACGTTAATATTTGCTTATAGCCTATTTTTAAAATCCTTTTATTTATTTATTTTATTTTTATTTATATTTTTCTACATATTGCAGTCTCGTCCATTTCTGAAGGACCGGAGAAAGCTTGTGCAACTAGTCGATCCATTGCTGCAAGGGCGATTCCCAATTCGTTGTTTGCACCATGCAATTGCTATGACTGCAATGTGTCTTCAGGAGCAACCAACTTTTCGTCCTCTCATTGGTGACATTGTTGTAGCTCTAGAATACTTGGCTGAGCAGAGTTGCAAGCGAGAACGTCCCAAGGACGAGGTTCGTAGTTCCCCAAAGTCATCACCTTCACCGCAGGAAAGGGATGGATTTTCTCAGAGGCCAAACTATAGAATGAGTTCATCTTCGGCCTAAAGTTTCTTGTGGACGAGCAGCCAACTCTGATCCAGTAAGGCATCAAAACTTCTGTTGTATTTAGTTGTAAAGTAGAGACCTTCGTAAAGCTAGGAAGGCTGCTTGCATGAATTTCACACACACAATAATATATATAGATCTATAACTATATATAGAATGCTCAATGTGCTTTACTGTGCAAAGCGTTTTCCTCATTTAAATTTTTTTTTTTATTTTGACCCAATTTTTTTTATTTTACAATTTAGTCCTTTTTTTAGTCATTCGATTGTTTTTTTAATTTATTTTGGCCTATTTTTTTTTAATTTTTTACAATTTAATCCTTTTTTTGTATTAGACGAGAATGTTTTGTATTTACCTTTTAGTCCTTTGATTTTCTTTTTTTATTTTGGCCTTTTTTTTAACAATTTAATCATTTTTTGTATTGGTCAATTTTTTCCAATTTTTTCCTTTTATCTTTTTTTTTTCGTATTTTTTCATGCCTCTTTTTTTTTTTGGGTCCTTTTTTTTGTGGGTCTATTTTTTAAATTTATATTAAATTTTCCATATGTAGATAAAATTTTTCAAATGCATCTAACATGTGCATAACACATGCTTTAGACTAGTATATATATATATATATATATATATATAAATCTACATGTAATTTTGTCGAACTTTTCAAGTTTGCTTATGGGGAAACATTTCAAATGCCACAAAAAGGGAAACATTTCAAATTCTTCAGTGAGACTTTTGAGTGGTTGTGAAAAAATTGATCTTAACAAATGCCATTCTCTTCTATACAATTGGCTTTCTCTGCTGTAATCATTGCCAATTGAACCCATTGATAATAGTTTATTAATTCTTCTAAGATACCCTCCCGGACCGCTCTGGATGATTAGATCTTTATCAAACTTTGTTAAGTTTACCTTCTTTTTTTATTCTAAAATGATTTTTGATTCAAACGTCATCGATAGATTTTTTATTTTAAAATGGTTCGTCAAGAAAATGAAAAGGAAAAGATTTATGCTTATGCTAACTGATGGATATTATCCGTTGACTGCTTCGCAGGTGTATAGCCAAGCCCAATGAAATAAATTCTGAAATACCAGTGTAATATGTCCGCAATCATTCTAAAGAATGGGTATAGGTAAATGTAAGTGTATATATATATATATATATATATTATCTGGGTTTGGATAATTTGTGGCTTGTTTTTATCATTCATAAATTAACATTTAGGAAGGTAAAAATGTTGATTATAAAGACGAAAAAAAATATCATGCTCTTCTGGAGATGAGAAGTTTCAAACAGAAGTAGGACTATGAGATACACCACAATGAGAGGGGCATTCTATATTTTAGGAAAATTCTCTCTCCGTTGTCTGACAACACGAAAATATGATTTGATGTTTTGGTTCTTCTATCAACGGAAGAATTTTTGTTTGGCAAACCAGCACGTCTTGCACCTACAATCGAGACATGTTAAAACATGCTTCCAAGAATAAAATAATATGCAACAAATGACCCAAAAAAAAAAAGTGTTTAAATGGAGGGTTGATTCTTCTGTTCTTCACATTTGCGACAAAAATTAACACTTAGCCGCCAACACGTGTTTGCACCACGGAGACTTGAGGATTCTTTGAATCTTAATGTGAAAAGCTAGAATAGAATCGAGAGTTGGCTTGTGGACGAGAATGTGAATGTGTTTCTTGTGAAGTTTTTCGGTGGGTGCTTAAGGACCCGTTTGGTATTATCACTCAATTCAAATTAAATTATATTTTTTTATTATGTTTTTTGTCTTTTTCTGAAAATTTTTTTTGTCTTTTCTGAAAAAGTCAACAACAATTATTATTCAAATTTAAAAATCTCAATTTAACTCAAACTCAATTTATTCACCAAACATGAGAGTGATAAACAAATGAAATTCAGTGGCTTAAATTTCTTGAAAACACCTTTATTAAAGGTGAAATGCTTATCTGCCCACCAACTTTACCATGAATTTTACACTTGTTGTTGATCTTTTTCATGTCTCTTTAATAATGTCTTATCACCTTAATTCATGCTATGTTAATATAATTATTCACAACTCATTACTTGAAGGTCATATAAATTATATTATTTTAATAGACCTAGAAATGATATTTTTAGAATAATACTTTAAAGAATAGAGAACATGTAAGTCTGCATATCTTATGATGGGATTAGGGCATGCGGGTTGATGCGTGTCAGTTCACTTACAACTTATATTAGTCGTCGATCTACTTTTACTCAAACACTTATTCTCCAGAGCATATCGTAAGAGGATTATTATGTGGAAAATTTCGTGTGTTTTCATTGGTTTACTTATTTTTATAGTTTTGGTTCAAATAAATGTCAACATACTCCATCATACGGACCGGAACGAATTGGTATATATATATATATATAGACATATTTTCCCCTT
The DNA here is from genome assembly GCA_025413025.1 of Ficus hispida. NCBI lineage: Eukaryota > Viridiplantae > Streptophyta > Magnoliopsida > Rosales > Moraceae > Ficus > Ficus hispida. The sequence continues at coordinate 632,062 of CM046367.1, forward strand.
CTTGTTGCAAGTCTTCGGCTCCATATGGTCCAAAGACCAAAAGTAAGATGAACGTACATACTACTACTACTTTGGCTGCCAAAACTAATGGCCGGCAGATTAATAAATTGATGGCCCCTCAGAGCTTTCTCCAACAAAGACAAATCACGAATTTAATACCACAGCACGAATTAAGGGCTCAAATTCTTGAAGTCGAAATCTGTTGAAAATTTGTATTGGGGGAGGGAGGATTTTATTTTATTATTTTTCTAAACGGGACACATTTATCTCTCTCAAAATGGACAATATTTTTCTTTTTCTTTTTCTTTTTTGGCTTTTCCGAATGTCTAATCCACACTAAACTCATAATATATATACATATATAATCTGATTGTTCATAAATTTTAAAATTCGGTATTTTTAATACCTTATGGTTAATATAATTCTCAATAATCAAAATAGTTGTGTTAACAAATTGGAAGGATATGGAAATATTGTTCTACGAAATCCCATTAGTATTTAATAAACCAATCAAGTCATTTATGCAGCAAATAAATTAAATTATTCTTGTTGCTGAAATAAATCTATATAAAAAAAAAGTCGGAAGATAAATTTTATAATGGAAAAGTGTCAAAGGGTACATAGCCCGGAAATATAAGAACCGTGACAATTTCAACGACTTTATCAGCGTGAATATCACTCCAAAGTAAGAGGTAAGTGTGCATGGCTGGTGATGGAGATTCTCATTGTCAATGCTGAAAAAATATCATGTAATATTTTGTAATAAATACACACACACACACACACATACAAAATGAAAGCTCGAAACATTAATGTGAAACTGAAGGCTGGAGCAGCCTCTATGATTATCTATATGTATGTTGAAATGGGGAAGTAATATTTGTGTATGAAAAGGCCAAAAAGTCCATAAATAGTCCAGGTTAATATTAATGCCATTTTCAAAGTGGAAGAAGAAAATTGATGTATATAAATATACACACACACAAATATATATATATATATATATATATATAAATGGGGCAGAGCACCTGGCTATAAAATAATAAATAAATAAATAAAATCAGGATCTTCTTAAATGGGATTTTAGGATATTGACTTTAGACTTTTTCTATAAATACTTTTTTTTTTTCTGCCTTTCATTACTCTTGGCGTGTGGATATTTACTTTATTGTTTTCTTGACTTTGTTTTTTTTTTTTTTTTCCTGAGTCACCACCTGAGGAAGGTAAAAAAATCTGTTAATTTTTACCCGGAAGGAAATTTTCTCAGTAAATAATCTCAGTAAATCTGTTACGATGTTTAGAGTTAGATTCTATTGGAGTAAAATTTTGTCCAACACCAAATGAACATTTCTAAACTAGCAAACAAAATCAAATGAACAAAATAATCAAGAACGTTAAGTACGAACACAAGAAAACACAAAAACCTTAAGAACAATATAGAGAAAACCGGAATTTGGTATAATTGCCTCAAGACTTTATATTGATAATTGTGTCTTATTCTTTTCCTCTCAATTCGAGAAAATTTATAATACATTAGCAATAAAAGGAGTTTAATTCTCTTTTTAATTTGAGAGTTTATTTTCTCTTTAATTATAATGAAACCTTCGGTAACATGATATGTAATAAATCCGAATGTTTAACATCTTCAATATTAAACATAGATGATTGAGTTCCCTTTGTAAACCCCTATTAATTATCGACCGTTACTACCTTGTAGATGCTTGAACTTCTCTCTATGATGTCTAATATAACCTTAGGAAGACTTCTACTTGGGTGAACTTTTTCCTTATAAATAGGAAGACATCTACTAAGGTTATTTTCTACCCTATAATTAGGTAGACTCCTATCTTAGGAGAGGTAGAATCTTACCTCATTACTAGGTAGACTCTTACCTAGATTTGAGTTGAAGTTTAACTTACTAATATCTTTTATATGATGACGAAAATATCACCTAACATCAGTCCCCCAGTTTTTGAGTGTAGAATGTCGAGTAAAGAGAACTTGAGTTATCAAACCTACATTCAGTTTTGTTGAACATATTTATGATCAGACTTGCCAAACAAGTTTGTGTTCAAATCTGCTAAATTTTTTATGTTCGGACCTACTGTACAAGTTTATGTCTAGTCCTATTGAATTTTTATATCTGGTCTTATTAGAAAAGTTTTTATTCAGTCATACCTGCTGGATTTTTATGTCTAGTCCTGCTAGAAAAGTTTTTTTTTTCAATCCTGCTAGTTTTGTTTATGTCTAGACCTACCGAACACTTTGCGTCTAGACATGCTGAACTTGTTGTGTTCAGCCTTGCTAAACTTTTTACGTTCGGACCTGCCGAACAAGTTATGTCCAGTCCTGCTGGACTCTTTTATGCCTAGGCATATCGAACTTATTTTGTAGCTTGGTGATGCCACATCTGAATACTTTGGTTTTAAGTGTCGAACTTGACTTCATTTCTTAACAGTATCATGACCATTCGCCTATATCAATTCGGACTTGCTAATCTTGATCTTTATCTTGATCACGTCATAGCTAATGCATATAAGACGGCTTCTTGTGTGAAGCTTAAACATAATTAGGAGTAATTGTTGATAGATAATTGGAATTACGATGTACATCTTCGAGTTTGTTTCTAGGCACAAACTTTTTGGTTATGGGCATATGTCAAATTTTGAGAGTATGACTACTTGGACTAAGTGAAGAAACTTACCTTTATTTGTTTTTATTTTTATTTTTTTGCAACCTTGATAAGTCTAAACAAATTTGCAAATTTTTTTTTTAAATCAAACTTTCACTTTACAAATTTTTTCTTTCTTGATGACACTTAACAATTGTTTTTTTTTTTTTTTTTGAAGAGTAGGACTTGTTTCCTTTTTTCCATGGTGGTTCTTAAATGGATGCTTGGGTTGGCTTCTTCATCTAATTTTACCTGAGTGGATACTTCATTTTTACTGTTTAGTCTGTCTTCTTACTCTTTAATTCTAATTTCTCTTCAATTCTATCATAACTTCACCTTGTGGGGTGAATCACTGCTATCACTTTCATTACTAGATTGGATGCTTCTTCGATTGCTTGTTGTAATGAGAGTTTTCTTTTCATTTTGACTGAAATCATCTTGGGTGCTTAACCGTTCCACTGTCCAATAATGACTTTGACACCTTTAAGGCATGTTCTTTGTCAATCCTAACTCTTAGCCCTTAAGTAGCTCCTTGGTATGCTTAACTTCTCCATCTTTAGTTAGATATTCTTCTTGTATTGGATAGTATAGTCATCTTTGTTGTCTTGATTGGCTTGATCATTAAGGAGAATTTCTCCTAAACATCATATGATGGGAAGTCCATTGAACATTCAATCAATCTCGCAAGTCGATGGTCTCATATTCTTGTAAGCTCGAGGAGTCCATATGTCGTCTACTTCATTAATGCTTCCTTCTGAGTATGTCTTCAACTTCTCAAATATTGAGGTATTTGTTTTATTTGTTTAGGCACATCCATTCCAGAGCGGGATTATGAGATACCTTAAATCCATTTTTCTTTATTTTGTCTTAGTGACTTCATTTCAATATACTCCTCAAATTGGGAAACTTTGGTGCATGATTAATTCAAGTTGGGTGTTTCGTCGTGTGTTCAATTGAAGTCATGAATCATTATTAACATTTTCTGAAAAGCCCAAGGTAGTCGATGTGTTGTAAACTTCATCTTAGGTTTCTCCATAATAGGTCTCTAGCCTCTCAAAAAGAGAAGTTCTTGTCTTCTCCTTTTGAGTGTGTTTATTTTTACTTTGAGTTGGGTAGTTTTGCTCCTGGAACCTTTGTTGCTTAGTAACCGGGTCCCTCCTAGCTATTCATCGAGTTGGTTTTCCTCTTTAGCTTGACCATTTTATTTGCCTCTCTACACTCCACGAGTTAGTTGGTGGTGTTTATTGCCTATCAATTGATAACTTCACATTAACAGTGGTGACGAATTTTGTCACGAGTCCGGCCAAGTCTTTTGTGCATGCTTCAAGCCTATCTATGTGGGTTGAGTGCCTTGTGATAGGCTACATTCTTCTTCTTTGTTTGATTGTATTATCGTCCATGTGTGCATGTATGTGATTGAGCTTGTTTCCAAAAGAAATCTTATTGTGCCTGTCCATACTAGTTAGGGATTGCTATGGTTGTCGTGTCCGTCCTCCTTTGTTAGCCAAGCCACCTTCCACTTGGACTTGCTTGAAGCATTGATTCGCACTTGAAATGTTTTCGCTTACTATTTGGTTAAAAGATTGATGGACAGAAAAAATTAAATACCTGTGAGAGCTTTAGATGTTAATCGCACAAGGCCCAAATGTTGGAGCAAAATTTTATCCAATACCAAATGAACGTTTCTAAACTAGAAAATAAGATCAAACGAACGACATAATTAAGAATGTTTTGCAAAAATATAAGAAAACACAAGAACCTTAAGAATAATATAGAGAAAACTGGAGTCCGGTAAAATTATCTCAAGGCTTTATATTGAGAATTGTGTCTTATCATTTTCCTTTCAATTCGAGAGAATTTATAATACATTGAGAATAAATGAGTTTAATTCTCCTATTAATTTGAGAGTTTATTATCTTTTTAATTACAATGAAATCTTCACATTCCAGTGATTTGATATGTACTAAATTTGAATATTTAACATCTTCCATTTTAAATATGGATGATTGAATTCTCGTTGTAAACTCCTATTAAATATCGACTGTTATTACCTTGTAGATACTTAAACTTCTCCCTCTGATGTCTAATATAACTTTAAGAAGACTCTTACTTACGTGGACTTCTTCCTCATAATTAAGTAGACATCTACTTATGCTGTTTTTTACCTTATAATTAGGTTGATTCCTATTTCATAGCTAGGTAGACTCCTACCTTATAAGAGGTAGACTCCTACCTCATTAATAGATTGGCTTCTACTTAGATAGACTCTTACTTGAGTTTGGGTTTAAGTTCAACTCATTATTAATATCTTTTATATGATAATAATAATATCACCAACAAATCCTATGGAAGGAGAAAACTCATAATCTAAGCTTGTGTTTGGTACACGATTTGAATTGAAAAATTTAAGTTAAAGTTGGTTGATTTTTCAAAAATTAATTATAATTTTTATTGGTTTTTCTGTAAAAGTAAAAATAAAAATAAAAAATTTTAGGTTTAGATATCAAATGATCCCCAAAGTTCACGTGAAACATATAAATGCCTTTCTTTTGGAATTGAACCAACAGTTGACCTGTTCTCTTCTTCTAATTTTTTCTTCAAACAAGCACCTATATATCTATACAAATACATTTAAATAACTGCATCTGGACTTCTTCATATAAAAGAATAGTATTACACTTACCATGTCTATAAGTTGACTTATTCTTTCTTCTTCTTATTTATTTATTTATTTTTTAAATTTAATTAATTTATCATTGACTGGAATACTTCATCTATTACCTAGTCCAATGTACACAAGGTATCATATATTGTATCATCAACATACGTTCTAAAATGAATGTTTTTGTAAATAATTAGTATCTCACCTTGATAATTAAGCGGATTAAGTATAGGGGCATACTTTTTAACCAAAACAAACATTTAACATTAGACAAAGTCGCTGGAAGATTATGGGTCCAACGTAGAAGTCTTGTTTATGTTTTGTTAGAACAAAATATTTATGATTCATTGTTTTTTTTTTTTGGTGATACGGCATCTTTATTAAAAGTGCACGTGTTTAATGTTAGATCCGATTAAAATAATATTAAAATGAAAAAAAAAATTCTTATAACGTCAGTTTCTGTTAGTTATTGTTAGTTATGTGGTTTTTAATTTCGTGAGAATTTCCTTTGGGATTGTAATCTTTGGCTTTCTTCCATTTAAAATTTTATACTTTTATTCTATTTTAACAAATGAATTAGGGGCTTGATGACAGATGGGTTAAGGTTTTGGGTGTCAACCTAGCTTGGAAGTTTTATCTTATCTTAATGTGAATTGTCTATTTTCTTTAGTTAAAAAAATAATATACAATATCTCAAATAAAAAAAAAAAAAACAAAACAAAACAAAACAAAATTGATAGAATCTGATGTTAAAAACAAAGTCTTGTCAATAGTTTTTTTCTATTATTTTTTAAATAACCTCGTCCCTTTAGTAGATAATTCTCTACATATTATAAGTTGGATATAATTTTATTTCTTATTTACTAAAAAGCATACACTATAATATATGCTTTCTTTTCCCAAAAAAAAAAAAAAAAAAAAAAAAAAACAGGAGAGACCCAATCTATAAGATGACTAATAAGATGTACGAGACATGTATTCCCTAATGAACTCGTAATTTGTTCAAAATAATGTCGTAGACTTATACGTGATATTAAATGCAGGTATGTTTCATCTTATCTGCAATTTTATTCTATTTTTTTCTCCACCAAAAAAAAAAAAAAATTCTGGCTTGTACCTGGAAAAAATATATATAAATAAATAAGTAAACGTGTGCAAGCCTTAGGTTTATTTTTTAATCTGTGAGTTACGTAATATGGCAATTTTCTTATTTCTCATAATAAAATAATCTCTAACCTGATGAGTAACGAATGTGATTCAATCTAATAAATTAATTAATTTCAATACCAATAAAATGCATAATCTAACTAGTTCATGGTTCCAATTGGGTGAAATTCAGAAACACTGTTAGCCGGAAAAAAAAAAAAAAACACACAGATAGAATCCAATAAAATTGTCGGTCAAAACTGTACTTAATTCTCACAAAGAATGGAAAAAGGCATCTTTGATATTATGGATATATAGATGGTTGAACCTGCTCTTGCAATGTATTGTCAAAATATTACTAGAAAAAACGTTGTGCACATCGGTGGGGCCCAATCTCTGTTTAACATGCAGGCGTGGCTATAGATCTTTGGTAATTGACTTTGCCTTTGACTTTTTGAGCTTCCCCCTTTTTCTCGAGGATTGATAATCCAATTTCATATTTTTTTTTCTTTCTTTTTTTTTTTTGGAAAAAAAAAGGACCCAATATAAAATGAGAAATGACTTGACGAACCTACACAGTTACTTTCAATTTCTGAATAGTTAGATTAGATTGTAATTATTTGAAAATAAATAGAATATACCTAAGTGATGTCTCAATAATTTACGTCTCTTTGCATTTTAAAACAATATTTTCCGACAGAATTTTGTAAATTAATTATAAAAATCTTTAATTTATATGTCACTATATTGCAACTTAGTTTTATAACTCAAACTTAATTCTCTCTCTTCTATATTTTTTTTAAATGCGCTTTCTTATATTTTAAAAACTCAAATATTAAAAATCAATTACTTTCTTATTTCAAATAAAAATGAGAATATACATATATTTTTTTCTAAAATTATATGCAATAATGAGAGGAACGAAACACTTTTCATATTATATATTTATTTCGAATACAATTCAAATTTTTATATTATTTTCTATATCATAATTCATTTTTAATTTACACTTTAATTAAACACACATTTCAATTATAATATATAAAACTTCAACGCCAAAATACAAAATTATAACTCCAACAATTGTTTTAATTAAAGTAATCCTTAGATTGTATTATATTCAGAAAAAATAAAATGATAAAATTTAAGAAAAGTAAGACGGTGCAAGTATTGTGGATAGGATATAGTTTTTTTTTTTTTTTTTTTTTAATTTAGGGAAAGGGTAAAGAATTTTTAAAAATAATAATAATAAAAAAAAAATATGCCCCCAAATTTTCTCTCTTTCCCTGTAGTATCTTAGATAAATTGAGCATGAATGTTGGGCTAGAAAGATGTGGCGGACCCAAATTAAGCGACATCAATTAGATAGAAGAAAGAAGAAAGAGGATTTAAGCAAAAAAAAAAGTCTCATCAACAAGGCCCCCCACATTCTTGACCTCCGCCTCTTTCTTTGTTCTTTCCTTTCCCATTTCCTCGAACTTGATCACACCTATATTTGCAAACAACACGAGTTTATAATTTGTCTTTAATCTCTCTATATATTTTCTCAAATTTAGCAAGTGAGTTTTTGTTTTCATTTCATCATCATCATATCATCATGGGAAATTGTTTTGGAGCTCCTGTGATCAACCATAGCCCTTCCACCACCACCACCACCACCTCCTCTAAATCCTTCAGCTCAGCCTCAGGTAACCTGCCCTCCACCTCTAAATCCTTCAGCTCAGCCTCAGGTAACCCGCCCTCGTCAAACTCCTATTTCTTAATCATCTTCTTCTTCTTTATTTATTTATTTATTTTTTTCATCATCTTCTTCTTCTTTTTTGTTGGTATATGTATATCTATATATATATATATATATAGATTCATGGACATGTATCAAGAACTTTTTCATGTCGTTTCTGCAGAGAAATCAAAGGATTCTTTGAAAAAATATGGACCAATTAATATTAGTGGTGTTGATCACGGGAAGGCTCCGCCTCTGATTAGTACAAAGACAACGAGAAACGGCAAAAATGGAAAGGAAACGACAACGATTAGTGAAGGTCTGGCTCTACCTCCTCCGCCTCCTCCTCCTAATGGGAAGATAATAACGCCGAATTTGAAGCTGTTCACGTTGTCAGATCTGAAGAAGGCGACGAGGGACTTCAGACCGGACACCGTGCTCGGAGAAGGAGGGTTCGGAAGGGTCTTCAAGGGCTGGATCGACGAGAAGACCTACGCGCCATCACGTGTCGGCACCGGAATCGCCGTCGCCGTCAAGAAGTCCAATCCCGATAGCTCTCAAGGCCTCAAAGAGTGGCAGGTAATTTCGTTTGTTTTCCAAATTATTATTGTTATTATTATTATTATTATTATTATTATTACTATTATTATTGTTAACTTAATTTGGAATTAAAGGGTTTGAAGTCTAGATTTTAGGTGAAAACAAGTATTTCGTGTATAACCCTTTTGTTTTCAAAATCATGAAACTTTTGTTTTTTTATCTATATTTTTTCAAGGATTTTTTTTTTAATCTGTGTTTGAAATGGAGGAATTATGTTTTTTTTTTTGGGTAAATAATTGGAGGAATTATGATATTGTTTGTTTCTGCAGGCCAAATAACATATATTTTATTTTAGAATACGGTAGGTGAAATGCGGGTTGTTGGTGCTTTGTCCGTTTCATATTTTGAGCGCCGCCGTACCCATATACTTTGATTTTAGAGGCTGAGAGAGAAGGTTTTTTTATTTTTTTTATTTTTTATTTTTAATTTTTAATTTTTATTATCTATATATATATATATATTTAGGCCATGTTATTGAATATGCACAATATTAAAAAGAGAAAGAAGGAGAAAAATCGTCATTTAGACCAATAATTGCACGCACTCGATTAAGACACTTTTTCTTCAATACAACGAGTTTCAACTTTTCATATTGGCTTTTGCAAAAACTTTCATGCCATTGGTTCCGAGATTTAAGATGTCATAAATCACTCCGTCCTCTTCCCATTATTCTTTTTTTTTTTTTAAATAATGTTAACAAAATAAAACCAAAAAAAAAAAACTATCTCATTTTATTTCTTTTTTATTTTTTTTGAGTAAAATTTTTCATTTAGTTATTAAATTTTTAATTTTGTGTTACTTTAGCCTGGATTTTTTTTTTGTAACTTTTAAAATGTTTCTACCATAATCCTTTCCGTCAATTTTTAGACGGAATTAGTTAATAAGTTGGTCAAAAATTGATACTAACTATGTGTTTCGTCCAAAAATTAGTAGAAATAACTTCTATAACAATATTTTTAATAGTTTATGGTCCTTTCCGATACGGAAAAAAATAAGTAATGCCTATAAATTATTAAAATATTATTATAATAGTCATTTTTGTTAATTTTTAAATGAAATCCGTTAGTATTTAGTTAAAAAATTATGCTAAGTAATGAATTTTGTCCAAAAATTGATATAAACAACTATTATAGTAATATTTTAAAAGTTTAGGAACATTCCAATTATGAAAAAAAATTCAGAGACCAAAGTTACATAAAATCAAAAGTTCAGAAATCAGCTTAGTAATTCACCCTTATTTTTTTAGTTCTTCAGTAAAATAAATTCGTGCTCGACCACAAACATAGATGGGGATATGGGGCTAGTGTCAATGTATATCCATTTTTATTTCTTTGAGTTTTATACCAGTCAGGAGTTGAAATTTCCTTCCTATCAAGTGGTGGACCACGACCAACTAATGACAAGTGAAAACGAAACTATAAATTATTATAAATGACTATTTCCAAATGCCTAATGTTCTCGTGTCAAGGCACTTTAGACTTTGGAAATAATATATATATATATATATTTAATATAAATATATATATTTCTTTTTTATGTTGATTTTGACCACGCAACATATTATATATGCGGTGCAGGCTGAGGTAAAATTTTTGGGTAAATTTTGTCACCCTAACCTGGTTAAGCTCCTTGGATACTGCTGGGAGGAGGATCAATTCCTCCTTGTATATGAATATATGCAAAAGGGCAGCTTGGAGAACCACCTCTTCAGAAGTAAGAAGCTGTTCATTTATTTATTTATTTTTTTTTTTGGGTTTCACAAAACAAGCTTTTTAATTCATTAAAATTTTTTATTTTTTGATTTTTGATTTTTGATTTTTGATTTTTTTTTTTTTTTTTTGGATTTTTTTGGCAGAAGGAGCAGAACCACTTTCCTGGAGCACAAGACTGAAAATAGCAATAGGAGCGGCAAGAGGCCTATCGTTCTTGCACAGCTCAGAGAAGTCCGTCATTTATAGGGACTTCAAGACCTCCAACATTTTGCTTGATGCGGATTACAATGCCAAGCTTTCTGATTTTGGGCTTGCCAAGTTCGGCCCAGTTAATGGAAACTCTCACGTGACGACACGTGTCATCGGCACCTATGGATATGCTGCTCCCGAATATGTTGCAACGGGTAACACTATCACTGTCTTATCTCTATATATGATCATATTTGGCAACTTTACATGGACCAAAATCTAGCACGAAACCAAGCCAAATGGTGAATTTATTTGGAAAATGTTGTGCTAACGACTCCAAATGTGGACCCATTTGCGGGTCGCGCACATTTTGTGTCATGCGATGTTTAAAATCTAACAGAGCCAAATACCAATATTCATTTGTTTTTCATAGTTTAGGAAATATATGATAAAAATCTAATAATTTTGTATCTGTTAATAGGGCATTTATACGTGAAAAGCGACGTATTCGGTTTTGGCGTTGTGTTGCTAGAATTGTTGACAGGTCTTCGGGCATTAGACACGAATCGGCCCTCGGGGCAGCACATATTAGTAGATTGGGCTAGACCTTCACTTACAGACAAGAAGAAGCTAAAGAAGATAATGGACAAAGGGCTCGGAGAAGAGTACTCAATAAAAGGGGCAATGCAAATTGCCGAGCTTATTATAAAGTGCCTAGAATCCGACCCTAAAAGTAGACCTTCAATAGAAGAGATATTGGAGACTTTGATGAAGGTTAAGACCATTAAAGTAAACACAAAACATAGCAAAACTAATGTTAAACATGAAGATCAGGAATCTTCGTCTTACCAGCCACATCACTCTTTACATGGTAGGTCTCCACTCCATCAAAAGCATGGGAGTAATGGTGCTACTACTTCAACTCATCGACACTAGTCCATTAGCCCCATCAATTAAACTTAATAAATTTGTCAACTTTTGTCACAAAAGTTTTGTACCATTTGTTTTGTTCCTTTGTGGTCTTCTCTTCTTGTAATTTAGAACAGTAGTGTACCATAGAATGTTTGTAGTTGAGGCACACTCTTATCCAAATCAGGTGCATGAGAAAATATAAAATTACTTCTTTACCTTTCATTCCAATTTATTTTCTAACAATTGTGCAGCTGGGTTGAGCAGAAACCACAAAAAAAAAAAATATATATATATATATAATAAAATAAAAAGAAGAAGAAGAAGAAAAGTCTCCTTGCAATTGACAAAAATTTGGCACAGCCTGCCCTAGTATGTTCAGGGCTATTTGTATTGGGCCTAGTCATTCATTTACTGTGCCCTTTCTAGTTCATAAAAATAATAGTTTTTAGTAAATAATTGGAGTGAATAGCATGTTTTTAAAATATATGAAGTAAATTTAAATTGTAAATTTATTAGATAAATTAAACATTTTCTAAGTAAATATCAAAATTTATAAAATAAATAAGGAGTTTAATTACAATGACTAGATTTAAAAAAAGTGGAGGCAAGAAACAAAAGTCATTAAAAAGAAAAAAGAAGAAGAAGAAGTCTCCTTATAATTAACAAAAATTTGGCACAGCCTAGGCTAGCTTGGTGTGGCGTATTTGTATTGGGCGTATTCATTCCTGGAGCGTGCCCATTCTAGTCCTTTTATTAGACAAAAGTTATAAGAAACAGTAGTTTTGAGTAAATAATTAAAGTAAATAGTATGTTTTTAAAATATTTAGAATAAATTTAAAATTTAAATTTTCTAAATAAAATAAAAATTTGTTAAGTAAATAGCAAATTAATTACAATAAATAGATTATGTAGAGAGCAAATTTCTATTTACCGTATCAGTTTATTGTTATTTACTAAAATATGCTGTTTACTTCTTGTCGCTTTAGTACATGTTTCAGCCCGGTCCAATTCCATCGCTAGGCTTTTCCTATTTTGGGCTTGCTAAGTTTGGCCCAAACAATTGGCCTTCAGAGTTGGATCAGCATGTATTGGGGCGTTTAGCCAAATAAAAGAAGCTAAAGAAGACTATGACTTTTACTTGTCAAAGATAAAAGAAAAATGAAAACACTTTTTGTGGCTTCGAACATAAAAGCTCTTATCGAAATTTCTAGACTGTGTCTATTTGTATTGGGCCTAGTCATTAATTACTAGACCGTGCCTGTTCTACTTTATTAAGCATTTCAACCTCCGCCCAGCCCCTTTAAGTTTTGGGTGGCCCATGACCTATTTACTGGTTACGTAGGTGGAAAATTTGCTACGAAAGGGGAAAAAAGATTAAAGTTTTAATTTAACTAACGTACAAGAATCAATTTTAAATTTTTGATAATCTTGAGTAAGAACGTAATAGGACTTTTTTGATTGGTTCATAGTGACAATCGAAGGAAAGATTGAGATCAAATAAATGGGAAAAATCGAAAAGATATAAAAGAAATGAAAATAGGGGTATGCGATAGATAATAATCTATCTTGATTCTATATATATATATATATATATATTTTTTTTTTTTTTTACTTTTGACTTAAGACTTAAGGGTGACAAGACAAAAAAAAAAAGAACGGGTCTTATTATTTTGACATATTATTAACATAACATTACAAAATGGATAAGTAAATTTTAACAAGATAAAGTACATTGTTTAAAAAAAAAAAAAAAGTCTCATTAAAAAACTTACAAAGTAAAATCCAACGCAACAAAATCTTAGAAAGGAAATAAACCTTTTTTAATTCTCTAAAGGGTAAATTGTAAGATTGATTTTTGAACTTTTTACTTTGTACAAATTTAGTCATTGAACTTTTTTTTGTAATTAGAATATCCCTAAACTATTAAAATATTACTACAATAGTCCTTTATATTAATTTTTTGACGGAATCTGTTAGTTAGCATCATTTTTTGATATAATTATAAACAGATTCCGTTTAAATATTAATAAAAATGATTATTGTAGTAATATTTTAATAGTATAAGAGCATTCTCAGTTCTTTTTTTCGTAGCTGGAAATACCATAAACTATTAAAAACATTGTTACAGTAATCCTGTCTGTTAATTTTTGGATGAAATCCATAGTTAGCACAACTTTTTGATCAAATTACTAACATATTTCGTCCAAAACTTGATAAAAATGACTATTATAGTAATATTTTACAAAGTTTAGGAGCATTTCAGTTACGAAAAATGGTTCATAGACTAAAAGAGTAATTTGCCATTCTCTAAATTTGGATAATCTTTGTAGACTATGTAAAAACACTTTCTTGGAGGACAAGGCTAAAAAAGTTTGTGATTCATATAGGGTTGGAAACGGGGACGGGGCGGGGCTGAGGAATGCTTTTCCATCTCCATCTTCGCCACTAAAATCATCCTTATCCCCGTTCCCATCCCTGCTTAAATAGAAATGGGGCCGGTGACAGGGATTCCCCATCGGAGGAGCTTCCCCTATATCCATCTTGTTTCTCATCTATTATAAATATAAGGGAAAGACTGTGGTAGAGCCTCTCCCAGAGACCCTATCGGTATAGCTCTTTTTTTAACCGTTAGATTTTAATCGAACGGTTGACATATTATAGGTATACCATTATTATCATAGACCTTACCTCATATAAATTTTCCCACCCCAAGTCTTCTCCGCCTCCGGTAACTCACCCCGATGTCGGCAACTCATCCCGATGTCGGCGACCCACCTCCGGCACTTTTTCTGGCCGCTGGCGACCCCATTTTCTCTCTCTTCCCCTTTCTCTCTCTTCCCCTCCTTCCCGCCGGCCCCAGCCAGCCCGCCCCCCTCCCCCGGCCTCCCCCCACCCCCGACGACCCCCCTCCCCCCGGTCACCACTCTCCCCCGGCACCCCCCTCGACGACCCCCCATTTCTCTTCCCCTTTCTCTCTCTTCCCCTCCCTCCCGCTGGCCCCCAGCTAGCCCCCCGGCCCCGCCCCCCTCCCCTGGCCTCCTTCCACCCCCGACGATCCCCTCCCCCAGGCCGCCCCTCTCCCCCAGCACCCCCCCTAACGACCCCCCTCTTTCTCTTCCCCTTTCTCTCTCTTGTCCTATCTTCTCTCTCTCTTCCATCTTCTCTCTTTCGCGGGGAAGACCCACCCCCGAGGAAGCTCGCGACTCAGTGGGGGGGCACCGGGCAGCCATGTGTGGGTCAGCCCCGCGAAGAGAGAGAAGAGGGAAGAGAGAAAGAGAGGAAAAGAGAGAGAAAAGGGAAGAGAGAGGGGGGGTCGTCGGGGGGAGGGTGGCGGCCAGGGGGAGGGGGGTCGTCGGGGGTGGGGGAGGCTGGAGGAGGGGGGTGGGGCTAGGGGCTGGCTGGGGGCCGGGGGTGGGGGCCGGCGGGAGGGAGGGGAAGAGAGAGAGAAGATAAGAGAGATAAAGGAGAAGAGAGAGAAAATGAGGTCGTTGACGGCTGGAAAAAGTTCCGGAGGTGGGTCGCCGGCATCGGACAGGTCGCCGGCGGCGGAGGAGACTTGGAGTGGGAAAGTTTATATAAGGTAAGGTCTATTATAACAATGATATATCAACCGTTCGATTAAAATCTAACGGTTAAAAAAAAGAGCTCTACAGATAGGGTTTCTGGGAGAGGCTCTACCACATCCTCTCCCTAAATATAAATATGAAAATATAACAAAGTAAAATCAAAGAATAAAGTAGAAATATATCATAAATTTAGTTCAATACCAAAGATTTCAAAAACAAACCAACACTATACATATGCAAATAAAATCTTAAAAAATAAAACTATTAAAAATCTCATCAAAATGTTATAAACTCTTAAAACTAAACCTTTATAAAACACTTAAACTAAAAAAAACTTGAAACCATAAAAAATAAATATAAAACTATCCTTGTTTTGTCTATTGCTCATAGTTTCAATATTTATTTATGCATAAATACATTTTCAAAAATAATTTTTAGATCATATTATATACTTATAAATGTATATGAAATCAAATATATATGTACATATATATATGAGGATGGGGGCAAGGAGTGCTTTCCCATCTTCACCCTCGCCCCACTAAGTTTCAGGGATAAGATTTTATCCTCGTCTCTGTCCCCATCCCTGAGCTTTGTCCCTCATCCCCATCCCATTTGGGGCAGATCCCCACGGGGAATATTACCATCCCTAGATTCGTACTTATATTAAAAAAAAAAAAAACTCTTAAATTTTGAATTTGAGAACTTCTGTCCAAATCCCACCACAGTACCTCCCACCTTCTGAAGATAATATAAAAAGGGCTTGAAAAAGAGTACTCCATACAAGAGGCGATGCTAAGTTACTGAGCCTTATTTATAAAGTGCCTGGCAACCTACCATGAAAATAGTACATCATGGAAGAGGGCTTGGAAACTTTGGAGAAGATTAAGGACATTCTAAGTAAACACAAAATTGAAACATAAATAGCCAAAACTAAAGTTTAATATTAGAGGAATCTTCTTCTTATCAGCAAAATCACTCACTATACATAGTCTCCACTCGACCAATTCCACTTCATCACATCGACGTTAGTCAACGGCCCCTCAAGTAAACCAACAAATTGTCATGACGTTTTGCACTTTTGTTTTATGCCAATTTGTAACTAACAGATATCATACTGTATTCAATAATTAAAAAAAACGATAATTTAATTAAAGCTTGATTAAAAAATTAACAGTTAAAAAAATATGTATACTAGTCGGTGTTTTTTTGCATTCTACTACAAATCCTTATCTACATTCTTTCCATTATTCCTTTTCTAGTATTATATTTGTTTGGTATCTTTTCTGACAGATTCTTTCAATTGTTTTTGGCATGGCCAAAGATAATCACCTGCAAAAACAAAAATAAAAATCATAAGCATAAGCATTATAAGCATATATACAATCCGAGACAATCCAGGAACTACCGTCAGAAAAAGAAAAACAAAGAAAAATGGGCCGGCATAATAGCTAAATGAAGAAGACATGATTATAGAAATTAGAAAAATTTGGTAAAACAAAATACTATACAGTTTTTTTTTTTTAAAGGAAATAGTACTATGCAGTTTTGAATTCTTATAATATAAGCGAATCATCAAAACTCGATGAATCTCTCATAATCCAAAGTAACACAATATCTCTTACTATTTATTATTATTATTGTTATTATAGTATTATTATTATCAGAAAAGTCCAAGCGTGTTGACCTGACTTAAACCCTGTTATATCTAGGGTATGTCGCAAATATATATGTAGTTGGTTTGTGTATGATTTATTTTCTTCATTCTTTAAACTTTTGAACTTCAACAAGCCGTGCAAATACCGAGATTGAGATAAAACCCAAGTTCGTACTTCCCATGTAAAAGCATTAGATCAACTTGATCCTCATGGGAAATTGTGTCCGAACTACTCCTAAACGTAACCTGATCGATCATAAGCCTCCAAATCTCCCAACAGGTAATAATTAAAACGTAGTTTATATATATATATATATATATATATATATATGAGTCTTCTTTTCTGCCTCCCTTTTCCACTCTTTTCTACACACAAATATCGTATGATTTGTAGAGGCGGCGGACCAAAAATGCGACGTTCCGACGAAAAGCGAGGACAATAACAACATGACCACTGATTCTCCTACAATTGGGAGGCCGTCAATATTAAAGCCAAGCTTGAAAGTGTTCACCCTAGCCGAATTGAAGCTGGCCACGGGGGAATTTAGAAGGGACTCATTTCTTGGAGAGGGGCGCTTTGGAGAGGTTTTCAAAGGGTGGCTCGACGAGAAGACCTATGCACCGTCGATGAACGGCGTTGGTATGCCCGTTGCCGTCAAGAAGTCCAAGTTCCCTTATAGCTGTCAAGGCCCTAAAGAAGGGAAGGTAATTTTCTTGCTTCTTGTGTCATTTTTGTTTGTTTGTTTGTTTTTTGGCCGGCCGAAACTTTGTCACATAAATTGATTAGTTCAAGTGATAAAAACATAAAAGAGATAATTAGGAAAATAACCATATATTTGCCACCTCCTTATAATTTTATCGAGTAAAGTTGATAATTTTTCCATTTCATAATATTTAATTAAAATTTAAATAAAACATAATAAATAAACAAAAATACATCTATCTCTTTATTTTCTTCTCTTTTTTATTTATTAGAATAATTTTCATATATCTTTGACTCTGTTCGCCGGTCATTAGCAGATCACTAGTCGCCGGTCGGTCTCTAGTCGCTGATTGTCAGTATGTCATTAGTCGTCGACCAGTCACCAATAGAATGCAAAACAATTCCGATAGAAAGTAAAATGAATTCTATTAGAATCCAAAATGGTATAGGATTGTATCAGAATCCGAGAAGGCAAAACAGATTTTGATAGAATGCAAAACGGATTCTGATAGAATGCAAAATAGATTCTATCGTAATGCAAAATAGATTCTACCAGAATCTGAGAAGGAAAGACGGATTATGATAAAATATAAAACATATTTTGATATAATGCAAAACTTATGTACAGAGAAAAGTATTTTGAAATTTCTGCTTTGAAAATCAATATAAATTTCTTTTATTTTTTACTGTGCTTATTTGATCCGACAAATTGTGTTATCTGTTTAGTGTTGTACATTATATATATTATATGCACTCACTCACTCACACCTAAATATATACACATATATGTGTATAATTACATATAAAGTTGGAGAGATATAAAGAAAAAGAGGACCTTGGTTTTTTAAGGATTTCATTGAGATCATTAGTCACAATCCAATCAAGACTCCAATCAGGTACAGACCATCTCTCTAATACAGAATCAAGTGTAACAATATGCATAATGAATTTAATGATTTTAGTGTTGTGAACTTTGAAAAAATACTTGAATATTTTGATAGAATCCATTGGAAGTATGTGTTATTTTTCTTGTGAATGATTTGCTTGTTTTTGGTAGTTTGTTTGTTGAGAAAATTTATTTTTATTGGTTTGATTTATTTTTTGGTGATTTGTTTGTCATTTTTCTTGCTTCCGTTTTTTTGCTGAGAAAATTTTAGTATTGTATGGTGAAAATAAAAAAGTTAACGATTTTGTGTTTCAACTGGTTATGAGAAAAAAAACCTATGAGAATCCATTTTGAATTCAACCAGAATCCAAAAATATATATTCTATAAGAATCTATTTTGGATTCTAATAGAATCTCTCTGGCAACCAACATCAACGCCGATGACTGGACTCAGATATATCAAGTCATCTTTTGTAGAAATATGAAAAAAAAAATTATGACAACCGGCAAGCATAGTATGATACATCCAGTCATCTTTGTTGAAATATGAAAAAAAAAATTCCGACAAATGGAGACCAACCGGTCGGTGAGCAGAGTTGGATACATATAAAAAAATATATTCTAATAATAAAATAGATCTGTGTTTTTTTTTTCTATTTATTATTTTTTCATTTAATAATTTAATTGAATATTATGAAATGGAAAATTTGTCGATTGTAATCTTATATATGACAAAATTATAAAGAGACGTCAAATTTAAGATCTTCTTACAAATCCCCGAAAATAAAATAGGTAACTGAAAAGACGATGCCCAAAATAAAATAAAATAAGTACTAACAAAATAATTATGCATTCATCCTTTGTTCTTGCTAATCATCGAAGAATTTCGTGCTATTTAAAAAAAAAAAAGTTTATAAACATATAATATGACATGGTTATAGTTGAAAGGTTCTTTTTTGAACCAATGGATCTTCATTAACTTTTGTGAAATTTTTAGGAACTTTCAGAGATTTGATATGGTTTTGGAGTGTTAAACAATACAAAACCGTAAGTGTTTTTTTTTTTTTTTTTTAATGACTGTACTGGAGGTTATCATTACTGATATTAGTGTTGGGTGGGGGGAGATTAATTTGGTTCAAGGCATAAGGAATACTTTCTTTAAGATTTAAGTTTGCTAACGGTGAATTTTCAAAATGAAAATATAAAAAATTAATATTTGTTCATCATGGAAGGATATATAACCGACACAACCTTCGGTCAAGGTTTTTTTTTTTTTTTTTGGAAGAATAATGTGTACGTGTAAAGTATGCCTCAAAAGAGTCTTAAAGAATCAATCGTCCTAACTCGCATGCGCACAAGGCACGGTAGTGTCACCGATGCACAAATAACATTACATGTCAATTGCTTTTATTTAAACCACTCTTATTGTTTTATATTTTTTTCCAATATAAAAATTTTGACTATTTAACTTCGAAGAAATATTACAATCTCTCCAACACTACGGTAGTGCAGGCGGAAGTGCAATTACTGGCCAAGTACTCTCATCCCAACGTCGTGAAGCTCCTAGGGTTCTGCTGGGAGAATGATCAATTTCTCCTTGTCTATGAGTTCATGCCCGGGGGAAGCTTGGACAAGCACCTTTTCTTGAGTAAGAAGAAGCACTATACTCAAAACTCCTATAATAAAAATAATAATAATAACACAATCATATAAGTTCTGAAAACCAGTATATTATATTTTATGTGCCGTGTGTAATGATTATTCCTTGCCAGTTTTGTTCCATTTTATTATTATTATTATTATTATTATTATTATTTGTTGTTTGATAAGGAGGAAGTGTAGAAGCACTTTCATGGGACATAAGGCTTAAAATAGCAATTGGAACAGCTCGAGGCCTAGCTTTTCTACACAGCTCAAAGAAGTCTGTCATTTACCGTGATTTCAAGACCTCAAATATTCTGTTGGATGAGGTAATTAAATATTTTTTCATTTGTTGTTCCCATTTTTCTATCTCATTTATTTATTTTATCATCAATATTTAATAATTCAACCACAAAAATAGGAGCTAAGTATTAAAAATATTTAAATAAGTGTTAAAATTTAATTAAAGAGACAACTAAGAGAATATAAAAATGAGACAATAAATATAAACTCGGTTCATCAAGTTTGATAAAGTTATCAAACTCATATATATACACACACAAATTGATTATGACAGACTTTCATTAGCAAAATAAAATGATACAATGTTTTTCATACCACATTGTTTGAAGTTTCATAGTAGGTAAATTTGTAGGGCCATAATGCCAAACTCTCAGATTTCGGACTAGCAAAGTTCGGACCAACAGAGGGCAAATCTCACGTAACGACGCGGGTCATGGGCACCAAAGGTTATGCAGCTCCCGAATATGTTGCAACTGGTAATTATTATTATCTATCTACAACTTTTTCTCCTATAATAGATAAAAGAAAACTAATTTGTTTTTAATACAAAACTGCCTTTTATCATTTCAAAAAAGTTTACCATTATCAAGAACTTTTGTCGTATTGAGAAAGCTTTTTTTTTTTTTTTTTGGGATCCAAAGTTACCATTCACCAACCTCAGAATAATCTCGTTCCTTTTTTCCCCCTCCAACTTCTTTTTATGCAACTAATAGAAAAGATGTTATAACAAAAAACACACATAGAAAGAGTAAAAAAAAAAACTAGGATTTAGAAAAAAAAGAAAAGTAAAGTAAATAGATAGTTTTTAACCACTTATTTAAATAAACGATCGGCATTTTTTTTATTTTAAAAAATAATCATAAATCATTAATTGATAGTGATCAGTGATTGATAATGATTGACCACAGTCAATCAGTTAAAAATATATATATAACATTAGTCAATCAGTAATTGATTGATTGATCTTTTTTTAAAAATATTAAACTTTCTTAATTTTAAAAGCTTCGGTCATTTATTAAAAAAATTCTTAAAAAACATTTAACCACAAATCCCTTTACAAAAAGGAGAGTAAAAAAAAAAAAAAAAAACCTAACGGTGATACAAATTCTATTGAAAAAAAGAATTACATCCACTATTCAAAATGAAATTTTTATTGAATTAGTTTTTCGTATATTTAAATGGTTTATATATATATATCTGATATCACTTGCAATTAACATGGGATGTAGGGCATTTATATATAAAGAGTGACGTGTACGGTTTTGGGGTGGTGCTGCTGGAACTGCTGACGGGCCGACGGGCGATAGACGAGTTTAGGCCCATAGAGGAAGTAGAATTGGTGAAATGGGCCAGGCCTTATCTAGAGGAGAAGAAGAAAATGATGAACATAATAGACCAGAATCTGGAGAATCAGTACCCAATGAAAGGAGCATGGCAAGCAGCTCTACTTGTTGGAAAGTGCCTCCAATTTGATCGCAAAAACAGGCCATCCATGGAAGAGGTTTTGGAAACTTTGGAGAACATAAAATCCCATTATAACCGTTTCTGACACCCACCCCCCCAAAAGAAACAAAAACAAAAAAAAAAAAAAAAAATCCTAAGTGGATGACTATGCAAAACGTTTTGTTTTCTGTCTTATTTAAATTGTTCTAAAACCTCATGAAAAGAGTCACGGGTGAGTAAGGTTTTTTTTTTTTTTTTTTTTTTTTTTTTTTTTTTTTTTTGGGTGTGTTGGGGAGAGAATATGTAACTTAAATATATTGCTAATATTTCGTTTGGAAGAATGCATGGTTTCTACTCTAGTGACCAAGATTATGCATTTCTACATCCAATCCAATCAAATATAAGGCAAATCGAAAAAAGAAGAAAGTCCAATAATCAAATCATTGCCAGCAGCTTCTTCCATGACAGAGAAGCAAAATTATCGCATAAAATTACGAAGAATGGTGCGAGGAAAATCAAATTTAATCTCAACTTTTTAGTATCATCTTATGTGATATGCTTTCAATTGAGTAACAGATCCAAGGTAATTGACAGATAAGCCAGGCATAGATAATTACCATTCTAACCTGTCCTTGCTGGTTATATAGACGCGCTAAATTAGTTACCTAATCAATTCACTCCTTCCAAGAGAGAGGACTCTTGAATAAGTGAACTTGGACTGCGTTTAGGACAACTTTGAGAAACGATCATGCAAGAAACGACTTATCGACGACTCTACAGATACCTCTTTTCCCTGTAAATTTGTTTTTCTTTTAGTACTTGAATTATTCCTCATTTGAAAAGTATTAAAAATGTATTTTTAAGAATACACCAAAAAAAAAAAAAAAAAACACACACACTCACACAAAATTTCAAAGAACCTAGTGTCTCGTGAGCTTGTCAACACTCGAGTACGAGCCCGAGATATGTTTGAGCTAATGGGCAAGGGCAAGTTTTAAGTTTTTTTTTTTTAATTTTTTATTTTTATAACTAGTTAAAATCACTTCCGTGTATACATACTAAAATTGTTAAATATTTAATTTATAAATATAAATACTAAAATTTTCAATGGTATAATATTTTTTTGACACATGTACATTAGGCTATCACAAACAGAAGAAGAAGAAGAAGAAAGTAAATATATATTTAAAAATATATTTTTATAGGGACAAGTCTGATTAAGAAAGGCTGAATCTCAATTGCGCTGATATTTATCACCGTAGGAATTGGGTTCAAGCTTTCCCCAGCCCCTTCTCATCAACAAACATCCATCTAGTTTGCATTTTGGATACCCGTATAACCATCGAAAACTGTTAAAGTGACTTATTTTTGAATAGTGCTTTTAGGACACTTTATTATTTTACTATAGTTATAGATTGGCACGAGTATAACATAAAATTATCAATTTTAATAGTAGAATATATAAAATTATCAAAACATGCATCTTCACCTAATTTTTAAAGCACTATAGAAAAGAGAAAATTAAATATAGAGTCATGCATCATTACGTCTAACATTAAAATTTATAATTTTAATGATATAAAATGATTAAATCATCTATTTTAATATTATGATAGATATAAATATGAGGATTAAAATTTTAGCATTATTGCATATAACTCAGTGATAAATGTCCTGTCGTGAAAAGACTTCAAATTTTTTCACTTGAATGCATGTTTTTTTGTCTCGTCAAAATTACATAGAAAAATGAATATCCAACTAAGCGAGATCGGCAATGATTGTGTAACTTGACAACTTCCAGTGCGAACTGACAACGACATTCTCTTTTTTGAGCCGAACTTTGACCCCCCCCCCCCCCCCCCCCAAAAAAAATCTAAAAATCATTCTCCATATCATCTAGAATCAATCTATATATATGAATGCTTATCATTGTTTTACTAGTGCTTTGGGAGGATATTACTCAAATCTATCAAGTCTCTACCACCAACTTTCTCATCCACAATAAATATATATATATATATATATTTTATATATGTTCCAAAAGGACAATAATATAATTGCATAATATTCTTCCTCTATTTCTACAAGATACGTATAGAACATCTCTGTTTATGATCACCAATTATATATCCAAATGAGACGGTGACGTTAATTACCTACCTAATTCACTTTTCCTATTTTCTTTTTTCCCTCTTCTGGTTTGTTTTTGCCCCCACTCAATTCTTTTCTTTTCTTTTCTTTTTTTTCATTTATTTGTTTGACTACGGTGGTCGTCCCCATCTTATTAATGAAGCATGTTCACAGCAATGAAATCTTGATTATAAGTTGTCACTCTTAAAAATTAATAATTAATAGGAATGAGTTTTTAAATTTTTTTAAAAAGTTTTAAAAAAAATGTAGAAATAAAAAAAGATAAAGGCCCATGTCCCATCGGCCACTAATCATGCTTTGATGGAGCCCTCTCAAACATGGCAATGAGCTTGCATGCTTCATAATGATAATCAATACATGGTTTTGCAGGTTTTTATTTATTTATTATTATTTATTTAGTTTTCTTCTTTTGGCACTTTATTTGGAAGGATCCGTTACATAGTGATGCAACAATAACAATAATACCTAAGCTACGTTTAGACATTAGTAGACATTTTAATGGGTTGTCCAATGAATATTAAACTACTTAAAGCGCTTATAGACTTATAGTACTCGATCGGCACCAAATACTTAAGTCAATTAAGAAACTTAAAGATCTATATGTGTAAATATATATAACTTGTATGTCATACATATGTCCCACAGAGGCCACGAACTTAAAGTGTATATCACTATATCCAACAATCGACCCTAAATTAGGTGAATTTTTAAACCCAAAATTAATGGAATTATAATATTTTTTTTATAAATATTAATGGAAATTATAATTGGGGTGTCATGCATGCTCCAATTCCTACATTTGGAAGGCATAAAAGCGACAGCACATATTAAGGAAACTATATATATATATATATATATATATATAAATATAAAATTCATCAGTAGGTGAATCGTTAACAATTAAAAGGACATTAAATGTAACTAATTAAGAGAAGTTATGATTCCTTTTCCACATGCTTCACACTTTCTGCTGGGGAACCCATGCATGCTTTATTGATGCCTCTCTCTCTGCCAATACACACACACACACACACACATAAATATAAAATATGTGTTACTGTGTGTATATATATATATATATAAAATATGGACGTGGGTGGAGGTTGGACCACATGGAGGTTCAAAATATGGGCGTGAAGGGATAGGCGCCGCCTGCTGTTTCAACATTAATCATATAAATATGATGACTATACTATGATGCTTGTTTGGCCACTCTCACTATGATTTAGCATCTACGAGATTTTATGTATATGTCAATTTTGGCAACTATGAAGTATGAAATGTTCTTTTCCAGGAAAAAGAAAAAGAAAAAGAAAAAAGCCATGAAATGTTCTTATAAATAAGTGATGCTTTGATTGGGTTCAAACTTCTAGGAGTTATATATAATTCTATAAATTTTCAACGGTTGCTTTGCTAGCTACCACCCAATTGAGAAAAGAAAATGATGGGTGGTGAAAATTATCGTTGATGCCAAATAAAGGGGCATGTGTTCATTTAATCAGCCAATTAGGAATTGAAGTAGCAGCAAGTAGAAACTAAAGATTTTTAAATTTCTTCCACCCCATTGGAGTGTCACAATATTGTTGATAAATATATATATATATATATATATATAGAAAATGAACTACAGTAAATTACGAATCAAGCATCATTTCGAATTAGAAAATTCACAATACGATCTGAAACAGTACTTCTAACAAAATACAATAATTATTAAACAATAAATAAATTATTCTAATGTGTGGACTGCTATATTGCACTTGCTAGCAAAATATTACTTATTTTAAATATATATTCTACTTGGATCACATCATATGCCTAGATAGTAGATGGTGTTAATCTACACCAGGGAAAGCTCCATTATAACAACGTGTCCAAACATTCGCCGAAGTTCCAAACATGTTGGCCAGTTTTACTGACATCTCACATAGCTCAAGATGCATGCATGTTTTGGCAACCCAATAACACACAAACACGCTTTTTTAAGAAGCTCGAGATCCGATTACACTGATATCTCTAGAAATGTCATGTTGCGAGCTCTTATTATTATTATTATTATTATTATGCTCATCTAGCTCATAGGAAATTGTTAATTCGTCCAATATATAGGTGCCAGGAGATCGCAAAAAGTTATGGATTTGATAAGATGAGCTATTTTCAAGTTCTATTAAACCAATTAACCAACACCACCACCACCACACCCCCCCCCCCCCCCAACCCACCCAAAAAAAAAAAAAGAAAAAGAAAAAGGACCCAGGATCATGGGATGTAACAAGTCATCTTGAATGATAACGTACAAGAGGCAATGAAGGAATTGTTGGGCTGGTGTGTGAGCACTAATTGGGAAGTGGAGTTTGTAAAAGACTAGGGTCAAGCTTGTAGCCGGATATTTTCAATCCTTCTTATGTATTTAGGCGAGGAAGACTGATAATATCATTGTTCATAAAGAATGTTTGACTCTCTCTGCTTCGAAATCTTTGATTAAGAAAATCGTCGTTGTTCACCAATACTCAGTTCCCCCCCCCCCCCCCCCCCCCCCCCCCCCTTCTATTTGGGGCTGTGTCCCTCCTTGTATTTGGCTTTGACTAGTCTCTTGATGCAACCCCTCTCTATTGTCTCTTGATTGTATGGATTTACGGATTTGATAAAGATCCCTATTTCTATTTCTAGGGGTATTCATGGATTGGATTAGACATAATAGACCTTAATCCGTAATCCAACCCGTGACTTTCAGGTTGGGAAAATCCCAATCCATGAGAGTTTCAATCTAATCCACAAACATCGGATTATATAGATTGGATTGATGAATTCAATCTGTAGACTTTAGAAACTAAAATAAATATACTAAAACATAAAATAATTCAATAAAATAATGATGATAATAATTTTTTTAGAAACTATAAAAATAAACACACTAAAACATATTCAAACTTCAAGTTATTTATACATAAAAGAATATTTTAAATGTACATTTATATTTACATAAATAAAGTTCACGGATTGCGTAGATTGATAAATTCTCAATCCAAAATTCAATCCGTAACTTTTGGATTGATGAAATATCAATCTGTTACCAATCTATTAGGCTCCGTTTGGTGTTACAGTTTTAGTTGAAATTTTTAAATTTGAGTTGGTTGACTTTTTAAAAACTAGTTATAATTTTATTGATTTTTCAGAAAAAAATAAAAATTAAGATGAAAAATTTGAATTTAAGATGGTTTATCAAACAGAGACTTAATTTCGTAATACAATCTAATCCGTTGAATTAGACTGGATTGAGTGAATTTACAAATTGGGGAACATCTCTACCTAATTCCTATTGTCAATAACAAATTTTTTCCTTTCATATTTAAACCTTTTTTTTTCCTATATGCTAAAATAGCTCGTTTGTTCATTCATGCAAGGCTGACAACCTTGAAACATGCAAGGCCGACAGCGGACTTGGTGAGCGCTTGAAATTAATCCCCCTCCCCACTTGAAAGACGTGAAACCACCATGCCAGGGCCTTTTACATAAAATAAGCGGCCCATGGAGATCGGGGAAATTTTTTTCCCTTCCAAAAAATTAAAAAAAAAAAAAGGTGAAAAAAAAAAAGAGAGGACAACAGCGTAGTCAAGTTAAGCTGGACACAAACATGGGTCAAATATTTCATAACTAAGATAACCAGTCTGACAAAAAAAAAAAAAAAAAGGTTAACCAGTCTGAAAAGTAATGCTGTGGACCCCACTTAAATCTCAACCTTTTCAAGTTTTTATTTTTTTGGCTAAATGTCGACCTTTTCAAGTTAGGGATCCAAAGCAGCGTCTCTGGTGTTTGGTGCATTCCATAGGGATCTAGGGGTCCTATATATATTACAAAATTATAGCAATCTGCAAACCTATAAAATGCTTATCATGTCATGTTTTTCCCCTCAAACAGTGGTTGTTAAGGTAATTGCATGCTTCATTAGGTATTTGGCAAGTTCTTCACGTACTTCGGAAAATTATCAAAAAGGCATCTTTACTAATCATGGATCGACGTTTTCTGGTTGAATGTAAATTTTCATGACAATAATGTGACAATTTTAATATAACAAACAATTAGATATGGATATTCACTCTCTACAAACTTCAAACAACTTCGTCTTCCAAAGGGAAGTTATTTCAAAATTTATAGATGAAAGTAATTTTATTTTATATTCGTATGTCTTCTATGAATGGTTTTTTCTTTTCTATTTTATTGTTTTTGTTTGATTTTCTTTTGAGGCTAGATTTTGATTTCTTTGTTTTTTTTTTTTAATAATAAATTTGAGTAAAGACATCAGTTCTTACTCTCTATTTATATTAATTTGTAAACTGAATAATTACACTTTATTTTCAACTTTTTCCCTTTATTTTAAACAAAAGATTGGACTATATACTCAAGTCCTTGGACTACATGCTCAAATTATTTAATTTTCTAGTTGCAGTTAAACTACGGGAGATATGTACATACTATACGAAAATAATCCTATCAACATAATATATTTAATTATCATATATAGTGTTTTTTATGAAGTTCCAATTAATTGATATATTTTTGTGATTAGAATATGATTTTTAATATTCTTTGACAGTTAAAAATATATATTATTACTAAAGCATCTTTTCATATATCTTTGCTAAAACGCAAGTGTTTGCCACTATCAAACAGATCAATTAATGGCGCTTGGAGCTGAAAAGGTTGGAAATACTAGAAAGATAAACAATTTACGTACCATAACCCATCTGTCATTTAACACCTTTTGACTTTAATAAATTAGTTTTAAGAAAGGGAAAAAAAATCAAAAGAAAGAAAGAAAGAAAGAGGGAATATATGAATATGATCTTTAACATATGAATTCATATTGTAATGTGTAGCGTGAGGTGATTTGCATGATCGAGGCATGGCGCCGAGGCTCATGATAACGTCAAATGAGTGGCAATCATGACCACCATTGCTAGCTCCTTCTCTCTCTAGCTCTTTCTCTCTTTTCAGTATTTTTAGTATAAATAAATAAAAAATTAAACTTTGATTAATTGCATTGTACTCCCCCAAACTAACTATGGGGGTGTTAAGCAAATGGTCCAAAATTTTCACTTTGTTATACTTGTTGCCCTTAAACTTATTCTTGTGCAATTAAAAAAATTTCGCGTGTTAGAAGTTAGGCGGATATATATGTTTATATTCTCGTTTACTAATATTATTTTAATTGATGCTTAAAACTATATTAACTTTAATCACACAGTTAAAATATATTTCTTTTGTAAGAATAATTAAAATATTGAGATATTTTTACTATCTCGGATAAGACGGTCTCTCAATTATAATTTTTTTTTAAATAATTGAAATAATTAATTAATTTATGTGGAATTACATATAAAATTATATGTAATATGATGTTATTTTTCATATGTAAAATTACAAGGAAATTATGTAATTATTACAAATTATTATAAAAGAATTAGAGTCGAGAAATCGTCCCACTCGAGAAAGGACAAAAGAACTCTAAAACAATACACCGTACGTGTTAATAGAGGATATTTCTTTTTATTGAAATTGTTAGGGTGATCCCACAGTTTGGTGTGGCAGTGCAATTGACCCGCCCAAAAGAAAGGAAAAAAAAATCGACAAAATTCGTTTCCAGATCCACAGGCGGCCCCTTACAGCCGCGGGTAGAGAGAGAGAGAGAGAGAGAGAGAGAGAGAGAATAGGGAGAGAGAGACAGAGAGGTGTGTCTGTAACTTCATGGTTACTGTTGTTTGTGTGGTAATTGAATGACGAGATAACGTCTGACTGTCTGAGTGTGACCGCTTTCGTTTGATGATGATCACTAGTACTGAGTACTGGGAGCAGTGATTAGGCCCCAAAGTCATCTAGAATATGGTCTGGTTGGCTCCACAGTCCACCACCCTCCATCCATCTAATCACTTATCATTACTCCCCACTTTACTTTTTCCCAATACTCTACTATTGCCCTCCCTCTTTCTAAGTACCATTCGTCCACCATTTTTACCAATTTGCCCTTTTCTAGAATTTCTTCTTTTTTCTTTTTTCTTTTTTTTTTTTTTTTTTTTTTTTGCTTTTTCTTTTAATGGAGTTTAGAGTACGACACTGACTATTGGTTTGACTCATACAGCTGACTGCTTATGTCGTTTCCCATCTGAAAATTAAAGTAAAATCTATTTGTATTATTAATGTGTAAGGTTAATTACCATCGGTAGTTCATAGTAGGTTTAGTCCTCTCAATTAAAAACTACCCTGTCATTCCAGTTAAAATAATGAGGGAAAGGGCCGACCTCACTTTTTATTCCACTCTCACCCAAAATTTAAATTGTTTGACTGAGGATACATTTGAGGGGATATCTCAAAATATCATCTTGAATGTTGACTTAAAAATATATATTTAGAGAGAAAATTTTTAAAAAAGTTATGTAATATAAAAAATAATATAAAATTTAAAATATGTTCGGAAATAAAAATAGAAAATAGATCTTATTTGTTCATCTCATTAACATAAACATATTTTGATATAAAAATAATCTTATTTCAATTTGAAACGAGAAAATTATGGATTTTTAAAATTTGAATTTTTTTTTAAATGAAAAAGAGAGAAAGTTTGATGTAGACTTAGGAATTTGAAATTCAGATGATAAAATAACATTTGGAGATATTATTCCAAACAGGGCCTGAGTTTTCTTTTTCTTCCAAACAACCCCAATTTAAGCGTATGAAGCCAACATCGTCAAGTATAGAGTCAAGTGACTAGAGACAAATAGGTGCGATCACTCCCTCGTCCTCTTGTTTACTTGGTGTTTTGGAACACCTAATTAAAAAACCAGTGACGTCTTGTCTTCATGCAGTGCTTGAAGAGTTGATTGGTGTAATACGATCACCATTCAATTTTTATATAAATTGTGTTGTGAATCAGTCTTTTACTAATCGTTTTATTGTGTTAATTTTAGTGTCTAAATTTATAAATTTTACTATCTCTCATATGTTCCTCGTTAATTTTCATGTTCATTAGTTTCACATTTGTGTTCACTTTAACAACTATATGCAAATATACGGTATTTTCTATTAGGTATTTTTGTTTTCATCTATTGATATGTATGTCTTTTTATAAGATTGTCTATTGTATGACTTTTTATTAGATTACAGTTTTTGTCAATACTTTCTATAAGATTATAGACTAAAATGACGTGATATCCCGAAACGTAAATTTGCACTTTTATTTATTTTTTAATTGAAAGAAAGAAAGATTATTTAGGTGCACATTCATGAGTTGATAATTTTGAACACTCATATCTATGTTCACATTTCCAGTAAAGAAAATATGATATTAGCAGCAGTACTGGCTTCGGAGCATTGTAGATGCAAGACAACTTGCTTCATTTATGACCATTTATGATCCAAAAATATGTTTTCAATTAGTTTGACCAAGAAATGAATTAAATAAATACATGTTATAACTAATTTGGGGTGGTGGATTTGATTCATTAATAGGATAGGATATAGTTGTTAAAAAAATTAAAATTAAAATTAAAGCATCATACTTTTATAGGCTGTTATCGAGCATCTTGTGTTTATAACTTTTTTTTTTTAATGAGATATTATAACTATCAGGTAATTTTAATATAATATTTTTTAAAAATAATTTTCTTTTATAATAATATCTAAGTAATTTCATGTTCTAAGATTCTAAAAATGAAATTATATGTAAATAAACTAAATATTATAAATTTCTAAACAAAAAGTTACAAGATCTTTCATATATATATATATATATATTGTGTATTTGTTATTTAATTTGTTTTGTTTTTGTTTTTGTTTTTGTTTTTGTAAAAACTATCTATATGAGGAAGAAGTATTCTCTCATGTTCTGTCTTCAATCTATCTTGGATTGATGAGAAAGCATGGCTTTTAAGAAGTTTAAAAACGCAAATTCAATCCACCATTTTTGTTAATTTCGGTGATGTGGTCACTTTACCTACTTTTACAATGGTGGGTTCACACTTCACATTCACACAATTCTTGTGTATGTAAACGACATCCACATACTCAACCAACAATCACTCGTATAAGTAAACAAAAAATCATAGCATGTCCAAAACCGTGGAACTTTCCTTGGTATGAAAGCATTGACCTTTTACTATATATATAACTATTAATTAAATGGGAAAGGTGCGTGCACAAAGTTACTTCATCCATTTTCAACAATGTTCTCATTTAATATTTTTACACACTTTAGTGCCCAAAATATTGCGTTCTCCGAGTAAACCAGTGCACACCACTAACAAGGAGCTAGCACGTAATTGAGGGTTTTTTTTTTGGTGCACTATCATTAGCAAAAATATAGTATAAATTTCTTACAATATATAATAAAACCAGTTATGTACTATAGTGCTTTGAAAGATCATTTGGTTCTTTTATCTCTCAATGGGTAGAATCATAACGTGCTTCATAACCGTTGGAATGGCCAATGAATACTACATGTCGCGGCCCTTGTTTTTTGTTGATCACGTTTCTAAGTGTGTTTTGTTTTAATCTTTTTTTTTTAAGCTTACAAAATGCTTTTATCAATTAAATTAAAATGCAATGTTTCACTTTCTTCTTCTTCTTCTTCTTTTTTGAAGGATCCAACTTCTAATTTAATGAGCATTTGTTTTAAAAAATTCACTACGGTCAATTATTTACAAATTACATTTTACAAGCGAAGAAATGATTTGTCAACATAAATTTTGTATTTTCTATAAATCTATAGTATTTATTTTGTCCAAAGGAGATTTAAAAGATGTCGACAGCATGAAAAAAGATAATTTTTACAATTTTTGTTATTATAGACCGTTCAATTATTTTTTTATGGCAAAATCATAAGATTTCATTTTACTACCAACAATACTATTACAGATGTAATCTAACATATTCAATAAAATATAGAGTTTAAACAACTTCACCTACAATTTTTTTTTAAAGAGTAATTGACCTAGATAGTTCCTAAATTTTTTAAAAGATGATGGTTTGGTCCCTGTTTTATTTTTTTAGTCGAGATGATCTTGAATTCTTAAAATATTAACCATTTTAGTTCTTTATATCCAATTTCGTTAATTTCTAATATAATAAAAGGATATTTTAGTATTTTATTAATAATTAATTAAAAATTTTATCTCTCTCTTTATCTCTCTCTGCCTCTCTCTCTCCTTGATCTCTCTCTCCATTTTCTCATATTCTTGGATGGGGGGGGGGGTGTTCAGGGGTCTAGGTTGGTTCGGTTGGGGGGCTATGTTTTGGTCTGGAATTTAGTTTGGTTAGGGGGCCCAGATCGTATCAAGGTTTTTGGGGTCGGGGTCGGGGTCGGGGTCAGGGTGAAGGGGGTGCTTGTTGTCAGAGTTGGGGACGCCTGGGTTGCCAGAGTTTGGGGTGGCGGGGGGCAACGCAACTCAGATTTGGATTTGTGCCAGGGGGGTTGTGAGAAGGAGGGGTGAGAGAGAGAGAGGGACAGGGGGACAGGGGGCATTTTGATCTTTTTATTACAAAAATTGATCACTTCAGTAAGATTTCATTAGAAATTTAACAGAATTAGATGGAAATGACTAAAATGGCCAATATTTTAAGAATTTAGGGTCATTTGAATTAAAAAAAAAACAAAATAAAAATCAAACCATCATAATTTAAAAAATTCATGAATTATATGGGTCAATTACTCGTTTTTTAAATAAAGGACAGTCGTGAGAGATTTTTTTTTTTTTTTTTCCCCTATGCTTGCCAGCTACTTTGAAAGAAAGAAGCAATAAATATGAAGTAAAGAAGCAAAACTACAAGTGCGTGACCCAAAAGCGAAGTCGCCAAAGAGGAGAGGACTTGTGGAGGTGGAATTTCAAGTGAAAACGACACGTATTAATAGTGTGTTGTTGATGCGTTTGGCAAGATTAATGCATGTAACTGGCAAGATGTTCATAAGTCCCACCTTGTCAAAGCTAATATGAAGACGCACTTGACTTACTGCATTACTAAATTTTGAACCAAACCAAAACAATGCAATAAATGCTTCGGTGCGGTGGGTGTAGAATTTTAAATTAGTTTTTTCCACTATCTCATTAATTCATGGATAAACATCTCAATCTTAGACTAAAAAAAAAAAAAATGAATTTGATATTTTCATCGTTTTTAACACTGCACTAGGGGTGGCAATACGGGTCGCGACACGACGACACGACACGAACACGACACGAATTTGACGGGTTCGGGTTGAGAAAAATTGGGGGCGGGTCGTGTCCGGGTTGGGAAAATTTGACACGAAAAAATTCGTGTCGTGTTCGTGTAGACCCGCAAAAATTCGTGTCAAATTCGTGTCACTTTTCGTGTCAAGTTCGGGTCAATTCGGTCAAGTTCGTGTCAAGTTCGTGTCAAATTTCGTGTCAATTTCGGGTTAATTTCGGGTCAAGGTCGTGTAGCGGGTCAGTTTCGTGTCGCGGGTCAGTTTCGTGTCAATTTCGGGTCAAGTTCGTGTCAATTTCGGGTTAATTTCGGGTCAAGGTCGTGTAGCGGGTCAGTTTCGTGTCGCGTGTCAGTTTCGTGTCAATTTCGGGTCAAGTTCGTGTCAAATTTCGTGTCAATTTCGGGTCAATTTCGGGTCAGTTTCGTGTCGCGGGTCAAGTTCGTGTCGCGGGTCAAGTTCGTGTCGTGTTCGTGTCATCCCGTTACGAGTTCGTGTCGTGTCGTCGTGTCGTGTTCGTGTCACGGGTCGTGTCGCGGGTTGTGGTAAAAAAAATTCGACACGACTCAAACACGACACGACACGAGACACGAATTGACACCCCTACACTGCACCAAATTGGAAATAAAAAATAAATAAATAAATAATTGGAAATAAAAAAAAATCAGGTTAAGAGTTGAGATTTTGCTACTTTCCTATTAAATATCAAAATCAGCTCAAGTAGTATCGTAGACCGAAATTTATTAACAATTTTTTTTTTGGTTTCTATATAATTGATGACGAATTGTCCGGATATTCAGGAGTACTGATTTATTTGTTGAGTGAAATAACAGTATTGCCCCTTTGTACGATTGTTCCATCTTTTGGTCAGTTAATTTGGATGCTGTTTTGTTATATGCAGATTGCTTAATTATACGTATATGTATATTTATGTGTATTGAATATAGATATTATTGAATATACATAATAGGAGAGTTTCAAGAGATATTTGTTTCAGCCTTTTTTTCGACAAATTTCAAGAAACAAAAAAAAGTTTATGTGTTGTTGTCAAACTTGTCATGACACTAGAAAATAAATTTGAAGGATTTTGGAAGAGAGGTTAAATTATTGTTCCAACTTCCAATCACTCAATTAAAATTTTACTTTAATCGGTGAAAAGAATTGGTCTACTTCTAGACTCTATCATTTAACATTGATAATATTATCTACAAAATTAAGTGTACCCTAAAAGCCAAATAAAATTTAGAAAACAAGTAATTATCTTTCCTGAGACGCATTAAAAAAATGGGGGAAAAAAAAAACTGCTGAATCCAGATAGGGATAGTTAGTAGTAAAAATGACAAAACATCACATTACCGAGAAAAAAAACACGTCACATTCTCCTAAAACACGTATGTCTTTATCAATCGATAAACTAATTAAAAACTAATAATATTAGATACAATAATTTTAATTTTAATTTGTGAATATTCATTTTCATGACAATAGATTATCATTTTTTTAATAGATAGATATAGATAATTGATGTGACAATCATTTAAACACGTATCAATAAAAAAACGACAACTTACGTATTATATAGATTGTTATTTAAAAATCGATATTAAAATCAGTGTCTCTATCATTTCTTTTTCTTTTAAAGAAAAAAGCCTCGCACTAATCCAAATTCCAAATCTAGCAATTTCATACTTCCAATTATCCCTTTTGTTATTATCAAATTAATGCTTTATTTGATATTTAAGTTTAATTCAAATTAAACTGTTTTTTTAATTAATAAAAATTTATAATTAATTTAAAAAAAAACAATAAATTCAGATTTAAAAATTTCATTTCTAATTAACTTATCAAATGGTTATTAAAACAAAACTAAAAACTAAAAAATCTTTTCGTCAGTCTTATACGAAATGTCGTCACATTTGCATTTCCCAGTTGATATTTTGAAAATATATAAATTTTGCAAAGCACGTCACAAAGATCCAATGATTCATAAGCCAACTCCAAAACGTTCTCTCACGGGCACAAACAAACGTTAAGGACAAAACCATTTGTACGAGTTTACGAAACTACCCTCCTTGGAAAAAAATAAGTCGTGCACAACAGAAAAACGGGTATGATTAGCCGACAAAATAGCCGAAAGCAAGGGTATCTTCGTAATTACACTCGAGATTTTATTAAGACAGTAATGCAGGTCGTCAACGAATTCATTTTTTGGGGTGGGGTCAGTAACTATAAATACAGACTAAACTGTGCCTTGTCAACCTTCTTTTTTGTTAGACCGTAACGGCTCTCTCCCTCTCCGCTCACTCTCGCTCTCTTCTCTTCTCTTTCTTCGTCTGAGAGCGGAGCTTCAACGCAGACGATAATGGCGATTCGTCTTGGGTTTTTCTTCTCCATTTCTTTGTTCCAGGCATGAACCAGCACGATTCTCATTTCTCTGAATGTTTTTCTTGTTTGTTCGTTTCTTCAATCGATTTTATTTCTCCTGATTCTTTTCTTTTTCTTCTCATATTTCTTTCATTGTTTCCGTGATTTTGATTCTCTTGCTACTTTTGTTTTCGTTGGTTTCGCATAACGAAAGTCAAAGCGAAAATCGGAATAAGAAAGGAAAGTAGAAGTTTGACGAATTCTGTAAATCGTATTTCCTTCTCTCTACTTTCTAGGCTTAAGAAATGGAAAAAAGTGGAAAGAATTGTGGCGTTCTTTCCTTTTCTTCTTCTAAAATCTCCTTTTTGAATAGAGGCTTTTTTTTTTTTTTTTTTTTTTGGGGTGGGGGTGGGGTCCTAAATTGGTGAATTTGTATAAATGAGCAGGTTTTATTTGTTGTTTGCTTAGTACATGCCGAGAGGTCCGACACACGGTCTCTTTTGACACCTAACACCGAAACAGGGTAAGGCTTCCTTAAATTTCTTTTAATTGTTGTTCTTAATCTTGTGTTTGACGTCTGAATTTTTTTTTTTTGGTTGACATTTTTGTTATGTTTTACTTTGTCATGTAGAGAAAGGCATTCTGAAGAATATTGTTCGATGTATGACATTTGTGGAAAACGTTCGGATGGAAAAGTGTTGAACTGTCCTCGTGGTTCCCCGTCTGTGAAGGTATTGGATCCCGACTTGCTCTATTTCTGACCGTTGAAGTTTGTGAAGATGTTAAAAATATTTGATTTCCCAATTATCATGTATGTTATTTTCCAGCCAGATGATTTGCTTTCGTCGAAAATCCAAAGTTTGTGTCCCACAATTACTGGCGATGTTTGTTGTTCAGAAGCTCAGTTCGATACTTTACGGACACAAGTCCAGCAGGTATGATTCTTTTACTAACTCTTGAATTCTTTACTTTCTTTCTTCTCTAAAACAACCGGAATTAGTAGAGCTTATTAATGAGATATAACTCTTACCCTCTGTTAATCCTAAGGTCTTGTGATCTTATTGTTAGAATTTCTAATTGTGAAGTATATTCTACAGGCGATTCCATTCCTAGTAGGTTGTCCAGCTTGCTTGAGGAATTTTTTGAATTTGTTCTGTGAGCTTACATGCTCTCCGAATCAGAGTTTATTTATCAACGTTAGTTCAATATCGCAGGTCTGGATTGTCTTCCATTTTATTGCTTCCCCATTTTGAACCTTGCATCACGCAATTCGCATGTTATTCAGTGATTCATGTGAATCAAATACTGGACAATAATTTCTTTTGTTCAGATCACTTGCTATTGGTAATAGATCGTTTTTGTGACAGGATACAAAATATTGTTGGATTTTATTTTCACTGTTAAAGGAGGAAAATGAATTCAGAGAATTTGGAATTTACTCACGATTTTAATCACTCTTGAACTGTGGGATGTAGATTTCATAATTTAGTTTGGTTCTAGGTGAAATCTTTATAATTGAAACCGCACCTATCATGGAATGAAAAAAATGTGTATTTTAATCCACTAAGTTCTTTTTTCTTTCTTTTCATTTTCCCCAATTTTTCAGGTTAATAATACTATGACCGTTGATGGGATTGATTATTATATCACCGATGCTTTTGGTGAAGGGTTGTACGACTCCTGCAAAGACGTAAAGTTTGGTACCATGAATTCTCGAGCTCTAGAATTTATTGGTGCTGGTGCAAAAAATTTTAGAGGTAATTTGATCCTTTTGAACTCACAAAGTAAGGATGCTTCCCCCTCCCTCTATTTATCTTCTTTGTACCCTCTTATGCTCCGTTCACTATCTTCATCTCTCTTCTATTATGTACGGAAAGTTAAAAAAAAAAAAACTGGTAATTAAAGATGTACAGCCGGCAATATTATGCGGTCGGTTCTCCAATTGGCGTGTGGCAGTGAATTATATGTTGAAGATACAACCTCATGATTGACATGTTTTTTAGCTTTAATTATGTTAAGCTGTACTTCTTCCCTTTGTTATATTGAGTTCTTGTGAGAAGTTTCTAAACTTTTTATTCTTATTTTTCTATCTTTTGATGCTTAACCTGTGATATTTTCCAGATTGGTTTGCTTTTATCGGCAGGCGAGCACCCCTTAGTGTGCCAGGTTCACCGTATGCAATAACATTTCGGTCAAGTATTCCAGAGTCATCTGGAGTGAAACCTATGAATGTATCTACTTATTCATGCGGTGATATATCACTGGGCTGTTCATGTGGTGATTGTCCTTCCTCTCCTGTCTGCTCTAATTCAGCTTCCACTCCTTCCAAAAAAGGAGGTTCCTGCTCAGTTCGAATTGGATCTCTTAAGGTGAGGTAGTAAATGTATTAGATTTGAAAAATCCTTTTACTTATATTCTTTGCAAGTTCCGTGGATGCTTTTCTTGATCGGAACTTTTTATTTACCAAATGCAGGCTAAGTGCGTTGACATTGTTGTAGCTATTCTCTATATAATTCTAGTTTCTGCATTTCTGGGATGGCGCTTGTTTTATCTTAATGGGAAAAAGAAGAACGCACCTTCTAGAGCAAAACCATTTTGGAATGCAATGGAAGGTGGTGAAGTTCATTCTGCTAACCAGCAAAAGGAAGAGAATCCATCTATTCAGGTGCATGTTGATATTTCATCTCTGGATGAAATATGTCTTAAGTTTCGCTCAGTTCTTTGGTTTCACTTAAGACGAGCTAACTGAATGAAATATGTTCTTTAGATGCTTGTTGAAGATGCCACTCAGATTAGAAACGGAGTGCAACTTTCAATTGTTCAAGGTTACATGTCAAATTTTTTCAGGTCACTGGCTATGCCATCAGTACAGGACGAATGACTTTCACATGTCAAGCTTTTGAATCAGTTCCTCAGAATCTTTTTTGACTTTAATTATTTTAATTTTATTCCTAGGATATATGGAACATGGGTTGCTAAAAATCCAATTTTGGTGTTGTGCTCATCATTGGCAATCGTTTTTGTACTTTGTTTGGGTCTAATCCGTTTCCAAGTGGAGACACGTCCTGAGAAGGTTTGTTTTATTATTATTGGTATTTAGTTTGTGAAATAAATTACTTTCTTCTTTCTTCTTCTTCTTCTTCTTCTCTGTTATCCTTTACATGTCTGTTCAACTTTATTGTATCACTGTTTCAGCTGTGGGTTGGCCCAGGGAGTAAAGCAGCCGAAGAGAAACAGTTTTTTGACAACCATCTAGCCCCTTTTTACAGAATTGAACAGGTTCTATGGAACTTTGCTTTCAGTAAATTATCAGTCACCTTAATTAGTTGTTTGGTATATGAGTTCGCAGGAAGATAAATTGAACAAGTTGTACATCACTCTTTCAGTAATATACTAATCAGCATGAAATAGTTGGTTTTAATTGAGCTCAACCCTGCATTCTTTTTCTCAGCTTGTGTTAGCAACTCTCCCTGTTGTGGATGGTAAATCACCAAGTATTGTGACAGAGGACAACATTAAGTTACTTTTCCAAGTACAGAAGAAGGTATTGACTAGATAATATCATTTCTCTGGTGAGATTGAATAAGATTCCTTTGACTTCTGATGATCACTTTCTACTTATATTTTCATATTTTGTGTTATTTTGTTGGAAAAATCATAAATATACATAAATACTTACCTATGACAGGTAGATGGAATCCGTGCTAATTATTCTGGGACAGTAGTGTCTCTTGCTGATATTTGCATGAAGCCGTTGGACCAAGATTGTGCTACTCAAAGTGTCCTACAGGTGCTTATATTATATTTAGATGGTTCTTATCCACAAGTATAGCATTGCAGTATTCTGCCAATGTCTGTTTCTTTCCTTGCGTTTGCTAACTTGATTTTCATTCTTGCATGCCTAATGGCTAGATATAAACTGCCTTCACTGTGCATCCTACTGATATATGCCTTCGTATTTATGATCATAATCCATCCACCTTGTGCTTTTGGTGACAGTATTTCAAAATGGATCCGAACAATTATGACAGTTACGGTGGAGTTGAACACCTCAAGTATTGTTTTGAGGTAGGTTTATAGTCCCCAACTCCCCATCTCCTCTTTTTGTCAGTCAGTATGCTTAGGTTTTCTCAACAAGATAACTTATCGAAATTTATGTGTTTTGTATGCTCTAAGCAATATTCCTCTGCTGCGAAATGTATGAGTGCATTTAAAGCCCCTTTGGATCCTAGCACTGCATTAGGAGGTTTCTCGGGGAACAACTATTCGGAGGTAAAAATATGTTCCCTTGGGTTTAGATCTCGAAATCATGAGAGCTGCTTGCATTAAGTTTCAAATTAGATATTATTATTATTATTATTATTATTATTATTATTTCTGTATGACTGTTCTTGCTATGTTGTTACTAATGACTTTTTTTTTAAGACAGGCATCGGCATTTATAGTAACATATCCTGTAAACAATGCTGTTGACAAAAAAGGGAATGACTCTGAAAAGGCAGTGGCTTGGGAAAAGGCCTTCATCCAGATGGCAAAGGTTTGTGTTTGGCTCGAGTCATCTTATTGATTATGTGTCTCCATGATGTGATTATGGACGTTTCAGGAACTTGTTTAATTATAGTTTGATTATGATAAAATGAGTTACTGCTAACGATGCACTTCTTTTCTCATTATCTTTTTTTTGATAGGATGAGTTGCTGCAAATTGTGCAATCTAAAAATTTGACACTTTCTTTTTCATCGGAAAGTTCAATTGAAGAAGAATTAAAAAGAGAAAGCACCACAGATGCCATTACCATATTGGTGAGTTTTTCTTCTGCTTTGTTCTCAAAGTAATTTTTGTCAAGTAACTTGTTGATATGTTTGGTAGCACGGAATGTTTTTGAGCGAATGAACTATTTTGAACGGTGCCTGATTGATCTCTTGTTACTTCCCTTCTTGTAGATAAGCTACCTGGTGATGTTCGCTTACATTTCTCTTACTTTGGGTGACACACCTCGTCTATCTTCCTTTTACATTTCATCTAAGGTATGGTCTGATTCGTGGTTTTACTTTTCGTAGGTGATGTAATATTTTATTTATGCATGCAAGTTTCTATTTGTTGAAACTCCTTTTGGTAATTTATATTATTATTGAAATCATGATATGGTTTCTTCCAGGTATTGCTTGGTCTCTCTGGGGTTGTGCTTGTCATGCTTTCTGTTCTTGGATCCGTTGGATTTTTCAGTGCTCTTGGAGTAAAATCTACCCTCATCATAATGGAAGTTATACCGTTTCTTGTTCTAGCCGTAAGTTCTTTTCCTTTTTGATTTCTTGTGACGCTCTTGATAATATTCTGATTTTACTGTATTTTGTCTAGTGACCTGCTTATCCTTCTGGCCTATGATATTACGAATTCCTTAAATTTATCCAGGAAACATATTCTCAACTTACTAACAGTTTTTTTCTAAAAGAACTCAACTTACTGCATTTTTATTTCCTCGTGTTCCGCACCACTGTGTAGAGATGAAAAAAATGACATGGCCCGTGCAGGCCTAGAGGGAAAACGGACCACATCGTCTCTTCGTGTGAGACAGGTCGGGGGCCCACAAAACAAACAAAGTCCCACTGAAAAATAATAAAATATATAAAAAAACACTATGTGGGCCAGCCCGCCCACAGCCTGTCCCGTTGGGCCTAGCCCATATTTACACCTCTATCACTTGCGTAAAAAAAATGATGGCTTTTTATTGACGGAAGTCAACTGAATATTGTTGACCATGAGCTATGCCTAATTTTGACGTTTTTACTTTTCATGAGCCCTGGAGACACCTTTTTTTTTTAATTTTTTTATTAAGCTATTCTAGTTAAGCAAAAAAATTCTTATGTGTTCAAATAACGAAGTGAGTTGTTTTCCGATCTAAAATGGCCTCAACTTTCGGAAACATATTAATATTATCTTCTTCTTCTTCTTCTTCATTCTTTGTCCTCTTTTGCACTATCTTGGTTTCCTTACTTTATTCCATAACTCCTGTTGTAACTTATAATATGCTGAATTCTATGGTCATGACAGGTTGGGGTGGATAATATGTGTATACTTGTGCATGCTGTTAAACGGCAACCGTTGGAGTTGCCTTTGGAAGAGCGAATAAGCAATGCACTTGTGGAAGTTGGACCATCCATCACACTAGCTAGCTTGTCAGAGGTTTTAGCTTTTGCTGTTGGAACTTTTATCCCTATGCCAGCTTGCCGTGTGTTCTCCATGTTTGCAGGTAGGAAACTGTTTTATCTAGTGCAACTCTATGGTTTATACCTCTTGAATAATCGATTTTCCCCTTCTTTTTACCTGATGTCCGTGTGTTTCTGTTTCTTTATTTTAATTCTCTTTTGCAGCACTTGCTGTTCTTCTGGACTTCCTCCTGCAAGTTACTGCATTTGTTGCTTTGATAGCTTTTGACTTTTTGCGAGCTGAGGATAAAAGGGTTGATTGCTTCCCATGCATAAAGGTCTCATCATATGCCAACTCCGATAAAGGTCTGATCAACGTCGTCATTGTTTTTCAGCTTGTGTTTTAATGACTCTATAATAAGAGTTTTGGACGATATCTGAATCAAGAATGTTTTTGGAATTTCAGGTGTTGGTCAAAGAAAATCTGGTTTGCTGGCACGATATATGAAGGTGATTGCTGTTTCATGTTGATTTGGGTCTTTAACTGTCCAATACAATTAGTATTGCCATCTTTCTAGTGTCCGAGTAATCTTCCTTTCAGTTATGGCTTCCAAGAGCTTTCATTCCTAATTGTTTTAAGTATTAGATGTTGAGAAATCGGCACAGAAGTTACTGTTAAAATATACCATGTACAGGACAGTAAAAATATAGCTTCTCTTAACAATTCCAATATTTTCTGCATGAATCATTATTTTCATAGTAATCGGGTAACTTTCATTGTCTTTGGAATTTGAATAGGCTGAAAGCCGTCCTTTTTTGCTCTCACCTTTATTCTAGTCCTGTTGTGCTCCCTTTAATTTTTCAGGAGATCCATGCCCCTATTCTGAGTCTTTGGGGAGTCAAGATAGTTGTCATTTCGGTTTTTGTTGCCTTCACACTGGCTAGCATAGTGAGTTAT
Organism: Ficus hispida; assembly: GCA_025413025.1. Classification (NCBI taxonomy): domain Eukaryota; kingdom Viridiplantae; phylum Streptophyta; class Magnoliopsida; order Rosales; family Moraceae; genus Ficus; species Ficus hispida. Next base: position 675,708 of record CM046367.1, read on the forward strand.
CTTACATCGTTTAATATCTTTCTGTTATGAAACATCCTTTTTTTTTTTTTTTTTTGGTTGGCTTCGTTTTAACATTAACTTCTGATTTTCCTTAACAGGCACTATGCACAAGGATTGAACCTGGTTTAGAACAAAAGATTGTCCTTCCCCAAGACTCCTATCTTCAGGTCCAACTTAAATGTTACTTATTGTTGAAGCATGAAAGTCTACAAACGTTCAATGTTTCAACATATTAGTGCTGCATTCTTTTTCTTGCAGGGGTATTTCAATAATGTTTCTGAATATCTCAGAATTGGACCTCCCCTGTACTTTGTCGTGAAGAACTACAATTACAGGTATTGAAAGTGTTGGTGTTTTTACCTTTTGGCCTCTAGCTTAATGATGTTGAAGCTTTATCATACCAATAAGTGGTGGTCTACTACTACAACTTGTGAATCAAGTAATCAATAAAGATCTGTAGAAGTGGCACAACTGAGAATTTAAGTATGCTATACACTCAAATTGTGACGCCAGTATTGCTCTAGCCTTACTAACCTGTCACCTTACAAGCCCAGTAAAGTAGCTATTCGGACAAATTCTTTTTGTCCTTGGCATTTTATAGAAAATTGACATGGACAGACCTTGAAAGCTATTGTGGTAAACAAATTGTTCATGCTTACGTGGATTGCCATTTTGGCTGTTATAATTTGTCTCTTTAACAAAGTATGTTGGAACTACAAGTACCGTTGTGAAATGGTGAAAATCCTGTTTTTATCTTTTTATTGCAAAGATCAACTTGATGATGAAATTTGCTCCTTCCTCAGCTTAGAATCAAGACATACAAACCAGTTGTGCTCAATCAGCAAATGTGATTCAGACTCTCTTTTGAATCAGGTCTAACCTCTTCCCGTCTCTCTCTTTTGTGTGTGTGTGTGTGCGTGCACGCTTCTGTGTTTAAGAATAAGGTGAAGAGCTGATTGTATCTTGTACATTTACAGACAGGAAATTTGTTATTTACTCTAACATAAATTCACATTATTAAAATCTTTGAAATATTTGATGATAATATTTGACTGAGATGATTATTATTTAGTCAATTGCTTGTATGAGAAGAAACGTGACACTGTTTCCTGTAGCTCTTCCAATGTCATATTTGATGAATATAGGGTCTATTAGTTATTATTTTTTTCTTTTTTGGGGGTTCTTTTTTGCTGTTTTAGATTGCAAAAGCATCATCAACTCCGGAAACAAGTTACATTGCGAAGCCTGCTGCATCATGGCTGGATGATTTTCTTGTGTGGATATCACCAGAAGCATTTGGATGCTGTCGGAAGTTTACAAATGCAACTTATTGCCCTCCCGATGATCAGGTCATTAGCACAGTTATACTTGTCAATTTATCTGTTGTCACTTGTAAGGAGATGATTGTACTTGTTAAAGTAACACTGTTTAGGATGTAATCAAGCTTTGCCTGGCATTTTGTGCAATCCCACTCATATTGATTTAACTCTTTTTCATTCAGCCTCCTTGTTGTTCCTCCAATAATGGTGTGTGTAGCTTGGGTGGAGTATGCAAAGATTGCACCACGGTAATTATGGAGAAATATTTTTATACCACGATTCTAGATAGAATAAATGTCAGTTGCTCCTGTACATATGAACTATGCAATTGCAGTGTTTCCGCCATTCAGAACTTCAGAATGACCGCCCGTCTACCACACAATTCAAGGATAAGCTTCCATGGTTCCTAAATGCTCTACCCTCTGCTGCCTGTGCCAAAGGTGGCCATGGGGCTTATACAAGCAGTGTGGAACTCCAAGGTTAGGATTGGGCAATATATGCATAGTAGAAAATTTAATTCTTGCATGTATATTATTTAAGGATTTAATTGAGTTCTCTATTTTCATTTAATTACATCTTTTGGTCGTCAGGTTATGAGAATGGCATTATTCAAGCATCATCATTTCGTACATATCATACACCTTTGAACAAGCAGGCATGGTGTATTCTTAAATTGGATATTTGAGTGTTATCTTTCTTATCCGTATCAAAAGAGCCTGACTGTATTGTCCATTATGTTTTATGTTAAGGTTGACTATGTAAATTCAATGCGGGCTGCGCGGGAGTTCAGTTCAAGGGTTTCTGATTCTTTAAAGGTAATGTTCCAATTAATGCTAGCTATACTAGTAGGATTCTTATAATATAATTGTTTTAAAATTAAAATTACTTTCAGAACTTTTTTTTTTCCTTTATGTTAAAGTGAGTAAGCAAGCTCATCTTGCCCTTTTCTCGGTGGATAATAAACTCTGATTTTTGTATTGCTAGTGGAGTTAGGCTTAGTTCTCAGTTTCTCATCATGTTACTGAAATTGTGATCAACGTAGATTGCAAATCATATGCACATGTGGCATTTATTATGTATTCTGTTACCTAATGTTTCCTTCTTCGTGCAGATTGAGATTTTTCCATATTCGGTGTTTTATATGTTCTTTGAGCAATACCTTGATATTTGGAAGACAGCGTTGATCAACCTTTCTATAGCTATTGGTTAGTGGTTTCAAATTCAAAAATTCAAATAGCATGGTTGCATGGGTACTTCAACATTGATCTTAGATTGTCATTTGCCGTACTCTTTTTCCAGATATAGTTAAATCAAAACTGCAGATACGGTTAGGAGACCTTAACTGATAACTTATCAAACTTAACGTGGTTTCATATGCAATTTTCCAAAACAAAAGAAATTGATCATTATTCTTCTGTAGCTCGGCCAGTGAGATGCTAATTTTTTGTTCCCTGTAATTTTTAGGTAAGCATTGTTATTTCACATTTTTAAAATGATTGATTTGGTTCTTTGGCTTGTAATTTAACAGGTGCAGTTTTTATTGTTTGTTTAGTAATCACATGCAGGTTAGTACCATATAAGCTTTTAGCGTTCAACTTTCTTATCCTTTTTGTGCGATCTATGCTGATTTTATTTCCTGTGTCTTCCATTTTGGCTGCAGTTTCTGGACTTCAGCAATCATTTTGTTAGTGTTGGCAATGATTGTTGTGGACCTCATGGTTGACCTTCTTCCTTTGTTTTCTATAAAAAACTGTTCTAGAAGCGATGAACTCATGCAGCATAGTTCATCTCCTAATGATATGACTATCTGTGCAGGGTGTGATGGCGATTCTAGGAATCCAGTTGAATGCAATCTCTGTTGTTAATCTTGTTATGTCTGTTGGAATTGCTGTAGAGTTTTGTGTTCACATGACTCATGCTTTCTCGGTCGGTATCCATGCTCATTCTTCTGAGAGAATTTCAACATCCTTAATGAATTTGATTCGTTCAAACGTTATCACACACACTGTCCTGTCAGGTGTCTCCATCTGATTGTACTTTCCAAATATAATTTCTGTAACAGGTAAGCAGTGGAGATAAAAACCAGCGCACTAAAGAGGCTCTAGGTACAATGGGAGCCTCTGTCTTCAGGTAACTAACTCCCTTCATCAGCTGAAATTGACCTCTGGAGTAACCACTAATCCCACCGTACACCAAGAACAAAGGGGACAAGATTTCCTTCTATATCATGATGTGTAATCATATTTCAGATTTTTCTTCTCTATAGAGTGTGCTTTGTTAAAGGGTCACTGGCTTCAATCTTCAGTTTGATCCAAAGAGTGCAAACTAGGAGTTTAGTCCCAATTTATAGAATTTACTTGTGTGATACTTATCTTAAGAAGATGAATTTATTGAAAATCTTGTGTTTTTAAATGATGCAGTGGGATCACACTAACGAAGCTTGTCGGGGTGATTGTTCTTTGCTTCTCGAGGACGGAGGTCTTTGTGGTATATATTGGTCCCTCCCTCACCATGCTCTCATACTCTCTAGGATTTATTTACCATGTCTTCATTAATCCTCCCCTTCCTTGTTCTGCAGGTATATTACTTCCAGATGTATCTAGCTTTGGTTCTTCTTGGTTTCTTGCATGGCCTTGTATTTTTACCAGTAAGTTTGCATTGCCAATCAAACGTAGACTTTAATTATGTATAATTGAACTTTTGGTCTTGAGGAAAGATCAACAGAAAATGAACGAATGTGGCTGGTTATCATTAATATTTTAGGTCTTCTGAGCAAACTGAAGGATTTTTGTGTTTTACAGGTAGTATTAAGCATGGTTGGTCCGCCTTCCAGATCTTTGATCATTGAACCGCAAGAAGGTCGGCCATCTGCTGCATCACGGACAACAATAAGCTGATTGAAGACTTTTTTGTTTTGCTTTGTTTTGTTTTTTTGTTTTTTTGTAGGGATAGCTCGACATGTAAATTATGTAATGTTGTACTGATGGTAAAAGGAATCAAGGGGAAGGTATAGATTTTTTTTTTTTTTTTCCTTTTCTTTTTTTGGCAATTAGGCCTGACTTGGTGGTCTCTGCTGCCTGCATTTTATGATCTCCACGGTGACTTTTTTTTTTTTTTTTTTTTTTTTTACCTCCTTACAATGATTCAGAAGAAAATCCTTTTTTTTTTTTTCCCTTTCCTTTTCTTTTTCGGCTAAACAACATTCAGACCAAGTTAAATTATTCTCATGCATGCTTTCTGAGCAAAAAAATGATATATTGCTTTTGCTTAAAATGTCGGGCATATTTCTTGAAGATCCAATGTAATAGATTCATTTACTTGGAGTTTGATGTTCCTAAATCCTACACAAAAAAAAAAAAAAAAAAAAAAAAAAAAAAAAAAAAGAACTGGGTATTTAGAGTTTTTTTTTTTTTTTTTAAACAAAAAAAGAACTCTGTGTGTGTGTGTGTGTGTGTTGGGGTTGGGAGGGAGGGTTAGGGGGCAATAGAGTTTTCTTTCATATAGAACAAAGATGACAATTCATGATAGCATTGGGGCGAAAAAGAAAAATGGAAACGACACAAAGATATAAAAACGACAGGGAATTCTAAAAGGCATTCAACCACAACTGTCAAAAAAACAAATGACGACATAACGACGATAACAGAGAGATTATAAAAACTGAAGGGAAATAATAGCTTATAAATAAAAAGCACTTAAAACGACGATAATTTATTAGAAACGCGAAAGCACAATGAAGAGTGAAGGACAATTAAAGTGCGACAAGTAGCTAGCAAAAACAATAAGTTGGAAACGACAATTGAAGCGAATGATAGCAGTTAATCAAGTAGAGAAATTTTGGAAGCGACAATACAGGACTTTATTACAAAAGAAGATGTAACACAACAAACGACAATGCAAGTAAAAAACATTAAAAAAAAAAGGGTGGAAAACGACAACCAAGGAAAAAAAAAACGCCAACGCTACTAGAAAGGAAAACTTTGGAAACGAAGGCAACAAAGTACATTAAAAGAAGAAGATAATCGAAAAACGACAACAACAGTGAAACACTCCATTTACAAACGACAGTAAATAAAAAAGAAATTGCAAGACTAAAAACACAATGGAACAAAAACAACAAACACACCAGGACGACACCTAAATGAACCACAAACAAATTAAAACACGACATCCAGTTGAAAACAACGATGGGATAGGACTCTCATAATCAGCAGAAAAATTATAACAAAAAAGAGGTTTTGCAAACGACGATTAAACATAGCCTCTGTCATTCAGCATTCCAACTAAAGACTACGGAGTATGTTGACATACGAAAACAACAAAAGCTAGGACATTCGTAAACAACAATAAAAGTAAAACGATGCAAAAACGAAAGAAACATTTCAAAACGACTTAAATTAGATAGGACAAAATAAAGAACAAACTTAAAAAGGGCAAAACTATTAAAAATACAACATTAGCGAAGAAAATGACAATGAAATGAGGAACCATAAGGTTAAATACCAACGATCACAAATTGAGCAACTATACGAAAAACAACAACGAAACAAAAGGTTAACAAGTAAAAAGAAAAGACATGAAAAGAAAACGACAGAAAATTATTGCAACGACGATAAATGACAACAGCTGCAGCAAAGGCCAGAAAACATTGTACGAGTCTATGATAATTCCAAACGACAATTTAACGAAGACGACGACATGAAATTGAAACAAAAGGATGAGAAAATGCCGTCACTTGTCAGCATAGGGTAATACTTGGCCACAAAAGCAAAGGAAGTTTGTCTACCTCTAGCTTACAATTGATTAATCTCCGCTTACAGTTCTTTCCAAATTCTATCCACAACAAGCCACGTCACATCATTCAAAAAATTAAATTAAAAAATAATTACAAAAAATAATAGTGTCCATTTCAGCCTATCAACATCCCAAAAAAAGTAAAAACGTTACAAAGTACAAACAACAAAATGTCACTATCATAAATCTTCAACATCCTTCTTTCCGGAGGGTTGAACTTTATTCTAATATAACATATATTTTTTTTTTGGGTGGGGTAGAAATTATTCTAATATTAGATACACGTACAGAAGACTACCATATAAACAAAATCTCAAAAACTATCCTTCCCCCGCCCCCCCCCCCCACAAAAAAAAAATAAAAAAAAAAACAAAAAAGAGGTGTCACAATGCGAAATTTGCAACGAGGGTCATGAAGGGCCATTACCAATAATACCACCCCCAAAAAAACCTCTTGAGACATGGCGAGAAACATGGAGAGAGAGCTTTATTGTGTTGTTCTGAGACAAACGACAGACCTCAAAACACTCATCCAAATCAGCATCACACGTCAGCAACACCCACTCCAAGTCATCATCCAAGTACTTTATGGTGAACAACCCCATGTCTTCTATACTAAACCTTCTCCCAATCTCTTCCTGCAACTCCCTAAAACCCCAGTTGCTTTGCAAGCGAAAACGCGTCCTCTCTTCTCCATACGACACTTTCACTCGCTGATACTTCCCCCCTGACTCTTGAGATGATAACCTTCCGCTAGCGTTTTTCAGCAATGGAGTGGTAACATTGTTCTTTCCTGTGATCTTTCTATGCTCCACAAGGGATTTATGGCTCTGAGATCGCGGCATGAGTTTTTTATCATCTTCAGCACTACAGGCATTGTTGAGCCCTGCTTCGCTTCTGACCCTCTTGAGAACAACATCTTTAGAATTGTTCTCTCCAGCCATTAGCTCTTCGCTTGATGCGACATTGTTGTTGTTATTATTCCACGTGGGGTTGAGCTGTTGGGACCTGCTGGTGCAGCATTGGCTCGAGCTTGAGCTCTGGCTGCACGAAGACGAAGATTTTGATGCGTCCACTCCTGCTGTTTGTTGCAAGTTTGATAATAACGGCTTTGGATGGTCGTGGCTTGGCTTTGAGGCTGAGAACGGACTGGTTCCTGAGACATTTGGAGAAGCTAGCTCCCGGAAGTTTGTGTAGAATGAATCGATTTGGAAGGTGCCTGATGCACCCTGGACTGAGTCAATCACGAGTTGGAGCTTCTGTAGGGAGTGGCCTACCTTCTTGATCTTTCGGGAAGGCCAGCGTTTGATCCCGTGCTGCCGGCATATCCTTTTCAGCGTTGTGGAACAAACTAACAACAAATGGACAAAGAAAGAAAAATGGTAAAGCGGAGAGCTTAACAATAGAATTTCAATATTACTAAAAAACAAATTACTGTCATTATGCAGTTCTGATAGTGAGATCACATTAAAAATCATTTCTAAAACAAAAAGTAAGCAAGCAATGGCGACGCCACCTACTAATGAGTGGAGGACGCATAGCCCCACTCGGATTTTTAATACTCGAGTCATACAGTATAATTTTTCTAAAATTTTAGTTAGACCCTACGAGAAATTATAACTATAGTCAGATTCCATAATTATATATATTTATCTACGTCACATTCAGAACTATATAGTACCGATGGAGATTTCTTTATTACCGTAGCAAAAGATTCTCCTCAACATCATCCGCATACTAATAACGACAATTAAGACTATGGGAAAAGCAGGCCAAGTCAAATGAATTTTTTTCATTTTTTATTTTTACCTCCAATGCTCTTTGCAGCGTCTTTTAGGCTACCAGCAAAATACTGTCTAAGCACTTGTAAGGTGATGGTTTTCTCTGCCTTGGTACGTCTTCTTTCGCATGTTTTACCAGCACCAATGCTTGAGAAGCTACCTTCGCCGATGGTAGAACACTCTTCAACACACTCAACACTTGGTTTTAGGCTTGAATTTGGGAGTCTTTCATTTGAAGCTTCCCTTGGTATTTCCTCTGGGATTGATGAGACATCAGTAGTTGTACCACCCTGTTGGCCCTCCAGGAGAGAACCAACCCTAGTAGTGGGCCCAGCATTTGAAGAAGGTACCACAATTTCACTGACCGGAAAATCAGTTTCCTCCTCAAGCTCCTTGTCTGTGACAACCCGCAGGCTCTGGCAACATTGTTGGATGATTAAGGATAGCGAAGTCAGCATCTTCTTCTGCTCTTCTGGATCAGTGCAATCCCCAGGCAAGAAGAACTCCAAGACAAAGTCAGCCGTGCCGGTGTGGATGCTCCGCAAGCGTATGGCCACAGCAGCGTGCAACTTGAACACCCTGGCGTAGTGAGACAAGGGGTACTCTGTCTTAGTAAAGGAAGTTATGTCCTCAGAGAAACAAGGTTGATTGGTCATGAAGGCTCCGCCAACAACTCCTTGGCCTTTGAACAGGTGGTGCTCAGAGCACGCCTCGTGGAAACCCTGGATGTTGGGATCAGCGACATAGCAAGCATAATCCACAGTGGAAACACACCGAACATAGTTTTCGTCAGAGTGTCGACACCCCTCTTTACCTTGATAGATGCAAGGAACCCAAGTCTGCGCCAAGGGCAATCTGTGTGTCTCACAGGCAGCTCTCAAGACCCCTTGAATCTCAGGTATCGCAGCTTGGTAGTACTTGTTGTATAGCTGTGAAGAAATCAAAGTAAATTTTGAGCTTAAAAGAAGAAAAACACTTTCTACCACTTTTGGTGATGCAATCACCACAAATGTGAAAACATATCAGAACTGTGGGACCCAACTACCATACGTTTTGCCATGTGATGCTTCTGTTGCATTTCCACATGTGTAGTGATGCATTACCAGTGGCGATAAATAGCCATGCTCTTAAAAAGGAGCATTTGATGAGAGTTAAATTTATAACTTTTCCTTAAAAAGACAATATATCAGTTACCCTCACAGTCTGTGTGCTCGAAACTTCAGAACTCTTAAGATCAACAGCCTGCAAATTTTCCCAAAATAGAAAAAGAAGGATTGTTATCAAGTATCTATTGGGCCTATATGAATAGCTTATATGGCGAAGAAAAAATGGAGTGTCGAACACTTGTGATCAAATTCAATCAAACAGTATAATCTCACACCGATGAGTCCTTATATTATAATGGAAGAACATGGATATGAATTTTGATTGGTCAAGTTATTCCATTCCTGTTTTTTTGTCAACGCTCATAATTAAAATCAACAGTAGTAACTCAGTTGAGAATTGAAAAGAAGAAAATACGGACGGGGATTAGAGAGAGTGGGAAAAACAAACCTCAAGTGCCTTGCAAACACTTTCAAGCTCAGGACGATACATAATCTTTTGAGTGGTCATGACAACTTCAATCACACCTAGGCAATTCCTGCTACCTTGCTCAAACACGGGAAGGGCAAGAGTCCCACTCACATCGTATTTCTTAGCGTGCATCAGCCGCGGGTATTCATCTTTCCTAAAGAACCGAACATCTGGCGTCCACTCCGGAACCTTGCCAGAGAACACCCTACCGGGCAAGCCCATAACCAACTCCTTAGAATCCTCCTCCTCCTCAACTGAGAACTGAAACCCCGCAGAAACGTCCCTATATCTCGCCAGCCTAGAACAATTATCATCAAGTGCAAAAGGCAGATCTCTAGTTATGAGAACACGCCTGCCTTCTCTATGTACAGGAACCCAAATCTGAACGAGCACATCCTTGTCCCCAATCACCTCTTTCATGTACACAAGTGCTCTATATAGCCTCTCCACCACTGAAGATGAAGGACCCATGTTAGTCTTGGGTTCAATCCACCACCTTCTTCTGAGTTCATTGCCTCCTTCAGTACTCACCTGAGCATCTGATCCGCCACAACGCACACCAATATCATCAGTCATAGTCTCCAAAGTAGGAATTTTCCGCTCGGGTTCGGCGAAAACTGATCTATGCCTATCTTCTGGATTGGTCTTGATCTGAGATGGGGTGGTGTTGGATTGTTCAATGTTGTTAGTGCCAAAATTAGGCCAAACAAATAAAGGGTCCAAAGTGGGATTAGTGGAAGTTGATGGAAAAGTAATAGTAGTATTATTCGGTTTAAGGAATTCGGATCCATTATCTCTGGTTTCTAACCAACATCCATCTAAGAAGAGTTCATCCATGAAGTCTAAATCCATGGCTGAATCTGATGGAACTCCCAGCATGGTGGCTGGTGACAAAACCCAATCTTCCATGTTGATCTGAGGTGACCCTTTTATTCTCTCTCTGCAAAAACAACAAAAACACCCCAAAAATGTGTCGAACAACAACGGAAGAAAGAACTCCACCACTATCAAGAAGAAGAAGAAGAACAAGAACAAGAAGAAAGTTTGTGGGAATGATTCTAATTCAAACCCTAGTTTTATCCAAAACTGTCAGAAGAATAGTCAGCAAGAAGAATCCTTTTGGACTGTAAATTGGAAAAAAGAAGCAGTCTTTCACAAGGGTTTTTTTTTTTTTTTTTTCCATTCTTTCACAGAAAAATTATGAAAACAAATCCTAAAATATTAGTCAAAATCAAATTACAGAGCACTGAAGGGAAATAGAATCGAATAGAATCTTATTGAGGAACAAAAAGCCTCCCCCATATGCATGAAAGTTTGCAAATTGGATTTTGATGATGCAAAAACAAAGTTATAGTTTTTTCCAAGTGAGAATAAAAAAAATAACCCCACTTAGCCCACAGATTCCTCCGAGAAAGTCCTCAGTCAAAAATTCTCTCTCCTACGTTCAAGTATTCTAATAAATTTTTACAAAGAGTTTCTGATTCCTGAAGAACATTTTTGTCAATATAATACAAATGGTTACTTTGGAAAATTAAAAATATGTGATAACATAGCTTATCTAGTTTATGGACCAGACACCAAAACAATGGCAACCAGAAATAAATATTTAGGGGAAAAAAAAAAAGCCGAAACAAAACAAAAGAGAATAAGAATAACAACTCACATAGGTGAAGATTCTTGGAGATACCCAAGTGGGTATTTTTATTTTTTATTTGCCTTTTATTTTCTTACAATACAGTTTTCCTGAAATACCCAAGCAAATGGGTCTGAGAAACCAGGAACATGAAACAAGCAACAAACAAACGACTTGAGAAAAAAAAAAAAACAAAAACTTCGAAGAGGCGATTCCTCCAACAATTCCAAAATTTGTAATATGAAATGGGTTGTCTTTTTTTTTTTTTTTTTTTTTTATGGTTGGGTCTGAGGTTAACTCTTCTTTGTATGAAGGTATGTGTATGATGGTGATTCCACTCTCTCTCTCCTAAAATTCTTCCTTAATGTTAACGGTTGGGAAGAGATTCTGGGTTTCTCTCTCTAGATAGGTGGGGGGCCTACTTACAAACATACGAACAGTCTACGTTATTATTGCCCTTGAAGTTCTCGCTGTAAAGTCAACCGCAGTGGAGAGAACGAGGAGAGAATCAGCAAGCTGATTCTTTCTCCTTTCAGCATATTTGTTTTGTTTTTTGAAGGCAGAAAAAAAAATCAAATTAATTTTGTTGAGATTGTTTCTCTTTTTCTAATTTTAGGAATCAGATAATCTCAAAGGGAGAGGCTTGTCATGGATTTATTTATTTTCTTTAATTGTTTGTGCGTGGCACTTTGCCAATTTTAGATGCTTTGGCACGGCTCTCTCTCTCTATATATATTTTTATCCAAATCCGTTGGGATGACCCGTAGCAAACCCTATTTAACCCGCAAGTGAATAATTTATTTGGGATAGCATTTAAATTAACTGGGTGTTTGGTAAATGAGTTGAGTTTGAGTTGAGTTGAGATTTTTAAATTTGAATAGTAATTTTTATTGATTTTTTCTGAAAAGATAAAAAACTTTTTCAGAAAAGATAAAAAACATGATGAAAAAAGTACAATTTAGTTTAAATCAAGTGTATGAGCCAAACAAGGCATAAATAAATTTAAAAATTATTATATTAATTAATATAAAAAATTAATATTAAATCAACATGATATAAAATTAAATTAAAATTAATTAAAATTTATATTATATTAATCAATAATAAGAATTATATATCATGTTACTCAACATATAAAAAATATGATTATTTAAATAATTTTCTCTATTTTATTATCATTTATTATTATTACTACATATTAAAAATGCAGAAAGCAGTAGAAGTGCCTTCATTCATTCACATCTCCCAAATTGTCACATAACGCTTTTATTATTATTTTGTTTTATTTGTTTATAATGCTTATGCAACTAGTATTACATAAAAAATAATAAGAATAAAAAGAATACAATTGTGATTAACACTAGCGCATGCATGTTGGTGTCTGTGGCCCGTTTGGGATGTCATTTGGAGATGACGAAATACCAACTGAATTTCAAAATCTCAATTATATGTCAAATTTTTTCTCTTTTTTATTTTTAAAAAATTCAAACTTTAAAATTTATAACTTTTTTATTTAAAATCAGAATGAGATGATTTTAATGTCAAAATATTCATAATGACGAAAGGAACAAAATAAGATTCATTTTGTATATTTTTTCTAGACACATTTAAAATTTTGTATTCTTTTCTATATCACATAACTTTTCAACAGTTCTTCCCCTCCAAACGCACATTTCTAACCTAACATTTAAAATATTATCTTCGGATGTTCTCCCAAACGGGCCCCGAGTGTGAATTTTGTCTCCTATATTTACCTAAAAAAAAAAAAAAAATTTGTCCCCTTGACTTTGGTTAGAACTGTCATTTGCCAATTACTATACTAACCACTATTGTTCTACTGTGAAATCTAAGCATTTGTTTGAAATACCATTTCAAAAAAAAAAAATTTCCTGAAAAGTCAATAAAAAATTCAACTAATTTTTAAAAAGTCAAACAATTTCAGTCCAAAAAATTTAATTTCAATTGATAAACTAAAGGCAAGTTAAATTCACCCAAAAAAATTTTGGCAGCGCATTTTTGTTTAGGTACAATTAAAGTTAAAATTTTTAGAGAGAATTTTTTAATAATATTCATCTCATCGTGAAAAAGTTGAGAACATCATTCTATCAATAATTATGAACATATACTGCTACTAGTATATGTTCTACTTTATCTTACAATTCTTTAAACTATGTTTATTATATAATTAGTTATATGCAGTCCCCTCCAATAATAATAATAGAAAAAAAGTTAGATGCAGCCTTATTTTGCATAAAAATAAATTAGTTATTTTGACTTGCACCATACACTACATTGTAATTCCAATGTTAGTATATCCTTTTTTGATAGTTACTAAAGAGGCTCACTAGATTTGATAGTTATTAAAAGCGATCAATATTCGTTAAACGCTTTAAGAATGTATCCTATTCCCTTGATGAAAAACACGTCATCTCAATTTTATTAATCATGCTAATTATAAGAATATATGAGAGTACACTCTTAGATACTTTTACTGGATACTCAACACTAGCCTGATAGAAAATAAATATTCATATTTAAAACCCTTAAAAAAGTCAATCAATAATTGAATTTTTAACTATTGATCCGTCACGATAATCCACTACCAATAGATTACCACATTCAGTGGTTATGATAATATCCTCTATATCTATATCTTCTCTGCCCTTTTAATTATTGAAAAAGTTGTATTTATACTTGTTTATTTTTTGAGTTTGTTTATTATTTTAGCTCAGTGAGTATTATAGTTGAGGAGCGAATCCGGTTAATTTTTATTCGCATTAATTTATCAATATAATTGATTATCTGATTTTATCCATCGTGTTATATATTCGTAAAATCTATGTATATGAATATTCTAGATCACTCCTTCAAAATATATATATATATATAAAATATAGTCCGTAGTCGATCATGGGGAAACTTGAACTTGCATAAACTTAAAATATTAGATTTGTCCTTAAAAAATATATGTATTATATTTGTGGGTAATTCCAAAAAATAAATATTTTTATATAATGCATAAATTGTCCATCTTAACTATTTTGTTATGGGAATCTACTCGAATCTCCACCCCACATGTGACCAATGGATGAACTCACACATTTCGTGTTTGATTTTTCTTGATTGCACTCCCCCATGTTAATTATTAAAATATTAATGTGCGAAAAAAGAAAAAGGAAAAAAAAGAAATCCATTGAAAAAAAAGGAGAGGCATTCCCTAATGGCAGCAACTGAAGACTTTAGTAACGGCATGAAAAGGAAATAGTCTCAAGGAGTTAAAAAAACATTACATATCTTTCTATAGACATATTTCAAGGGGGAAAAAAAAGGAATTATTTCATAAAGGACATGAAAAAAATTACTGGAATTGCACACTCACTTTAAACTGTCAAATTTTTTAAACCAATTTTTGATAAATGTATATACTTATATTGCCATAAATAATTTATGATAATGCGTGACAATGAAGATGATGACAACAATGATAATAATAATAGAGAATTCATTCATGTGTTATGTCGTAAGCAGTAAAAAAATATAAAAATCAAGATTCAAGAAATATTTTTATTCAACAAAAGTGTATCCCACAACAAGCAATAGTAATATAATGTTCGTGTCAATTTTCCAAGTGGGTATCTATTCTTTTATTATAAAAATAAATATTCTATTTTTCTCTGACTGTTTGCTAGGCCTTTTTTTTTTTTTTAGTGGGTGTGGTGGTCTTAAAAAAGAAAGCATTTATACGTGCTTACGTTATTAAAAATGAATTTTCTAAAAGATTCTTTAAATGTAGAGACTACAGAGTTGGCCTTATGTCAGCTTAAAGCCCCACCACGGATTGATAATTGAATAAAAGTTTTTGTTTTTGAAAATAATTGAATTAAAGTTGACAAAAACCAAGTTGGGAACTTTAGCCTTTTTTCGAAATTGACCGCACTTATATTGTACGTTACGTATTGCAATTTGCATTTAAAAACAAAATTAATAATTCTGAAATTGTGGACCTAACCAAAGCAGGGCACAAGCATCAAGCAAACATCTTTGTGATTTTACCAAAAAGTCCCCAGGGAGTGTGCTGTCCACGCCTTGAATTGGTCGAACGTTGTTGTCAAATCCGTCAAGTTTCGAGCCCTAGTACAAACTCCGAATCTTTTTTTTTTTTTTTTGGTTTTGAACCAAAAAAACAAAAAAAAGTCAAGTGCCAAATCGCCTTCAAGTTGTTCAAAGATTGCCTGAAGAATCAAAAAGAAATTTGGTATTTTGGTTGGCTAAACATCCAACCGATTTATTTTGCTAATTTATCCATTACCCAATATTCTAATCTCCAAGTATCTTATTTGGAAAATAAATACACATAAAATTTTGTAAGATAAGACGTATGATATATTTTTAAAATTTTAATCTGTTTAAAATTACATTAAAATAAAAAATAAAAATAAAAAAAGTAAAACTGAATATACTTATACTCAATAGGTGAAAAGCGAGAGTTCAAAATCTTAGGTCTACTCATATTATGGAATTAGGAGGAAAGGATCAAGAGAAATTGCTAGGAAATATATGTTGCTGTGGTGCGTTGGCTTGGTGGTGGTGATAGTGGGAGATGAGAAAGGTTGACGATAATCAAGTGGGATAAGTGGTATTATCGGTCTTGAGAAGTATGGATGGGAGAGAGACACATGGAATTTCTCTCCTCCTTAAACAAGCCTAATTAAGCATGCATCCATCCATAATGGTTGAGGAGGAAGCCTAATTAAGCATGCATCCATAATGGTTGAGGTTCACAAGTGGGGCTTCTTATGCAACTGGACCGATTGGGATTTTCATGTGCCTCCTTTTTAGAAACAATTCTTTTACCTCACCTCATTTGTTCCCACTAATTAATACAAATACTTTCCGTTTTAAACGCTATTTTCTATAAGTTTATCATCCCTAACACTTTGTCTCCTAAGAAGGAACGCAAGAAAGAAAGAAAGAAAAAAAAAAAAAAAAAAAGAAGAAGATATAATGTGACGATGAATGGAAAATTTAAACGAAAGATTAAATATTTATCTTTTTATTGTTGAAACCTTAATTTAATGACTAAAAAAATATATACTCTATCAATAAGTTGAGACATCATGTTCCATCGTAAAATCTTATTGTATTAATGGAAGGAAAAAAACCTGTGGCTCATCGAGTGACTATTTTAGCAACTAATTAAGATTATCTTAATAACTAAGTGACTTATCATACACCGCAACGTTAAAAGCGAGTATTAATTTACGAACAGAGAGTGGACTTCATGTTTTTAAACAAATTCAAAAGTAATTAGCACTTGGAAGGATAAAAATCTATATTAATATATGTATGTATAAAAGTTATTAGTTACTATATTTTAAAAAGTTATTTACATAAATGTTTAAATTAAATATTATGATTTAAAAAATGTTAATTTTTTCTTTTATTTATATAAATGTCTAAATTGATACTTATAAATACCACATTACTCTTTCATCGGGAATTGAAAATAATTAAATAAAGAATTGATAGAAAAGAGAAGAAAAGAAAAAAAAATCTCTAAAATATTTCAGATTAAATAAATATTTTATAAAAGGAAAAAAAAAAAAAAAAGAGATCATTTCATTATAAAGAAAAAATATATATTAATTGTATGACAAATGAACAACATTCATTATTTATCATAATTTGTTGAGGTTCACAGGTGGGGGTTTCCTATGCAATCGGACCGATTTGGATTTTCATGTGCCGTCTTTTAGAAATAAATTTTCGATCTCACCTCATCGGTTCCCACCAATTAATGCAAATACTTTCCGCTTTAAACACTATTTTCTATAAATTTATCATCCCTAACACTTTTGTCTCCTAAGAAGGAAGGCAAGATGGAAACAAAAAAAAAAAGATATAATGTGATGATGAATGGAAAATTTGAACGAGAGATAAAACATTTATCTTTTTATTAGTGTTGAAACTTAACTAATGACTATAAAAATATATACTCTATCAACAAGTGGAAACATCATGTCCTATCCTAAAATCTTACTATATTAATCGAAGGAAAAAAATTTATGACTCAGTAAGTGACTATTTTACTAACTAAATTTCTGTTGGGTATTTAAATTTAACTCTAATTAAATTATACTTTTTCATCTCAATTTTTATCTTTTTCTGAAAAGTCAATAAAATTTATAACTAATATTTAAAAATAACTAATTTTAATTTAAAAAATTTTATCTCAATTAACTTACCAAATGGAAGCTAATCAAGATTATCTTAATAAAATAACTATTATATACTGTAACGTTAAGAGCAAGTTTTAATTTACGAATAGAGGGTAAGCGTAGGACTACTACTATCGATGAAGTTTTAATTACGTGGATTCCATGTTATTTAACAATTCAAAGTAATTAGCACTTGAAAAGGAAAAAATATATATATATATATATATATATTAGTTAATAGTTGCTATATTATATAAAGCTCTCGTTACCAGGAGACCAGTAAGAACTTATCTCTAGTTCTTTGGTATAGTTGAACTTGGGTACGTCAAAGTTGCAAAATAACCAAGGACCATAATATAATAATAATTTTGATTAAATAATGGAAGAACCATGGTTTAGAATCTTTTATATTTCTTATTATAGCAGTAGTTAATATTTGTATACCTTTCAAAATTTGTCCAAGAAACGACGAAATAAGAATACACGCAATGAACCGAGACAAAACAATGGGAAACTGGAATAAATAATTATAAGGCGGATGTGGAGACAAATAGTTTTGTATTTGTTACTCCAAGGCTCCACGTTCATCATTTCTATCAATGACTTTGTTTATCGTTTAATTGATAAGTACGGTTCAGACATCGAATCTAGAGAGAGAGAGTCAAACAAACTGCAAGTGATTAACTTTTTCGTTTTCTATACAAGTTTAGGTGAACAGTCGATAGTATGAGGCTGAGCTCCTGCCGACTAATATATATATATATATATATATATATAATTTCTTATTCGAATTAAAAAGACAATTTCACAAAATTCCAATGTATATATATATAGATATATATTTTTTAAATTTGAGGTGTTGGGATTTGAAATTTACAATTTATTATGGAATCCAGTATAATATTAACAATTAGTATCACAGTTCTCATCTATGTTTAGTAAGTATAGTTTCTGTTAATAACGAAGGGACATAAAATAATTTGACACTATAAGTCTAATTAAAGTGGATAAGGCTACGCAGAAATCTCTACAAAATTTGAAAGGAGTAAAATATTGAGACAATTTTATTTGTCCCGAGGGCTTTAACCGTGCAGACATTGCCAAGTTTCATACGACTAAAGTACTTTTCTTTTAACTTCTTTTCCGAAAAATTGGGATATGCGGAAACATATGAACTTAGAAAGAGTAGGTTTTGAATAAGAATGAGATTGGATAGCATTTTTCTGTTTTCTAGTTCTTCCTACCAAACAACTTATATAATCTCTCCCTCTCATTCCTATTTTCCGTCTCATAATTAAGCCCTCTTACGAAGCAAAGCTTCAATAATTTGCCGAATTAGGACCCCCTTTTTCTTCACTTTTTGTTTTCTCCTCCTGTGTTTGTCAAAATCTGTGGATTTTCATTGGTTGTGAGTATAAATATAAAAGCGACTATCACTTTATTGCACCATACAAATGATGAGAAAATTTTCTGTTTCCCTTTTCATGTCGTAAGAGAGATCATGGAAAAATCAAAGAGTATTGGATACTTGCAATTCAATCTCACGTCTGACGAACAAATCCAATCATGGAAAATCCAGAGTATTGTGTTAGTATTGTCTACTTTCAATTTGGTCCCCTCAAGGCTTCAACTTCGAGAGTGCTGGTAAAGCTTCTTCAGGTCCATTATGAAAAGTTGTTGGGCCCACAACAGTCCCATTGTTCAGGATTTCTAGGCCCATTTTAAATTCTCCCTCCATGGAGGCCAACTATAGATGCTTGGATGTGATAATGAAATTTTTTAAAGAGTAAAAATGACATCTCACCAAATGCTAGAGACGTATGTTAAGCAAAAAGTCATCGACTCAGTTGAATTATGAATGGTTAGATTCCCAACCTTCACATTCACCTTCCTTTTTACCCTTATTGCCCACCTAATTCAATACGAGAGCGAGCGGATATTATTCGGAATACCATACTCATATCCTATTTATTTATCCATTAAGAATTAAAAAAAAAAACTCAAAAAAAATTCCATTGAAGTTTTCAGAAAATTTATCAACACAATCACAAATATAACAAAAAATGAAACTGAAATCATAAAAACAAATCCAAACTCTAAAAATCTATAAACTAAATTCATAAAGAAAATTAAAACAGAAAGCATCCGTTTGGTTCGACGGTTAGTGTTGAAACTTTTAAGTTGGAATTAGTTGATTTTTCAAAAACTAGTTATAATTTTTTGTTAGCTTTTTTAGAAAAAGACAAAAACTGATATAAAAAATTTAAGTTAGAACTAAAATACCAAACCAAGGCTAAAACACTAAAAATTCATATATATGTATATAGAAATGCATATAAATATACTTTATCAGGGTGAATTTAAGCAGGACAGATACGGGTATATGAGAGCTTCCCCACCCCACATTTATGTGAGGGTTTAATCCTAATCCTCATACCCATACTTCTAACCCATATCCTATCCCGATACCCGCCTCATGAGACACATATTAGCGAGTACCCTCAAGTGAAAATGCAATCTCTAAGTTAGATCTTGGTAACATATTAATCGACAAATTTATGTTCTATTAAGATGTTATTCAAGAAAAATCGCTATACTCCCTTTTTTTTTTTTTTGAGGGAAATATACCTTTCTTTTTTGTTTCTAGGGTAAGTGTGCATATCCCATGCCAATAAAGAAATATATAGTTGGCCAAATCTTACGGATAAACATTAAAAACTTTTGGGGAAAACAGTTTTTGCGTACTGAGGTGAATTGTGTCAACTTTTAAAGGATGAATCTATATGTAAAAATTATATTTAATCGGTTAAAAAATAATGTCATTTACCACATCTTTGGTTAAAAAAAAGAAAGTTTGCAGGGGTTTAATGGTCCTTTTAGAATTTTTTTTTTTTTTTTAAATTTTAATCTTCGCCATCATTTAGAGAGCAAACATCTAAAAGCACATCTCATTGCATGCCAGGAAAGTAAGAAATTCAACAAGTGAATCTCCATATTCAACTTCTACCACGAAAAAAAAAAACCACCACATTTAACAAACCATACCAAGAACTGAATTAAAAGAAACCAAATTAAATAAAATTAAAAAAAAACGTGCAGATTAAAAAGCAGGAAAACGGTCATTTATTAAAATACAACATCAGCACAGAGTCATATCATAGGACAAGATACTATGAAAGTTTTTGAGTTAGTATAACACATCAACAACAGTATTGATTAAATTAAGCATTCGATTCCTCCTTTTTTTTCCTTATATTATATATGACCGTCCGGAAACACCTCGTTTACCATCACCTCATTTGCACTCTTCGAATCCCAAAACATGATTGTAGCATCAGCACTTGGGCATCACTTACTCACCTCCTCAAATGCTTGGCCTCACATTCAGACGAGACGCTAGCTTCTGACCGAGAGACCTGTCGGCCTGTTCTCACCAACACAACACAACACAACACGAACAACAACGCAATATTAGTGAAAAATTTCATCTTTTAGGTTCAAAATTCCCTTTAATTACAAGAATAGTTTCAAAACTGCATTGATGGAAGACTGACCTGAGACCAGTATGAGATCCAAATGCTTCGGATCTCATGGGTCACGCGTGGGTCAGACAAGGCATCGACCCATCGTTTGATGAACCTTTCCTGCCTGAAAAATCAGAATGTCGAAAACCAAATCAAAATTGATGGAAGCAATATGATGCATCGATTCTTTTACTTCAAAAGATAACAGAAGGGCAACAATTTCTAACCTGTCTGGTGCGAACGATCTGTATCTCTCTCCAGGTTGCTTAAAGTTGTTCTCCTTGTCAATAACGCACTGCATCCATTAAAAAAGTGTGTTGTGTGTGTGTGTGTGTGTTTAGCATGTTCACCCTTGTGTTAAAAAGAGATGGATTCCAAATTTTGTCAAATTGGAAAAAATTTTAGTAATGGATGAATACTTACCTTTTCACGCTTTCCAGTGTAGATGGCTGGAGGAATTGGGTACCTCTCAGCATGACGGACAGGGTCGTATCTTGATGGGAAGTAGTTGACCTAAGAATATCATAAAACCATAAATTGTGTCAGAAAAGAGATAATTAAGGCATAATGTCAATGAAGTGGGAGTTAACTCGGCAAAATAAGGCATAAGGTCAACGCAATGGAAGGTGCCGGCTATTATTCACTTAGAAAAAGGAAGCAACTTTGTACCTCCTCATCCCTGTGCATGAAATTCATGAAACCGTCATGGTGATTGTTGTGGTGAGCACACTTGGGAGCATTAGCAGGGAGCTGAAGATAGTTTGGTCCGAGACGGTGTCTCTGAGTATCGGAGTAGGAGAAGATGCGAGTCTGGAGCAATTTATCATCAGAATAGTAGACACCAGGAACCACAATGCCAGGGCAAAATGCAAGTTGCTCATTCTCTGCAAAGAAGTTATCAATGTTCTTGTTAAGGACCAAGCGACCAACAGGCTGCAGGGGCAAGATGTCCTCGGGCCAGGTCTTTGTTACATCAAGTGGGTCAAAGTCGAATCTGTCTTCATGGTCGGGATCGATTGTCTGGATAAAAAGCTTCCACTCTGGGTAGTTTCCAGCAGCAATGGATTCATACAGGTCCTGGGTGGCGTGGCTGTGATTAGCTCCTCCAACCTTAATTGCCTCGTCCTCCAATAGGGACTTAACTCCACAGGTGGGTCTCCAGTGGAATTTCACATAGTGTGCCTTCCCAGCCTTGTCGATCAAAGTATAGGTGTTAACACCAGAGCCATCCATGTGCCTGTAATCTTGTGGGACACCAACGTCATCAAATAGGAAAGTGAACATGTGCAAGCTTTCGGGATGGTGTGAGAAGAAGTCCAAGATTCTCCAATTCTCCTGGATGTGAGACTTCGGGTTGGGCTTAAGAGCATGGACCATGTCTGGGAATTTAATTCCATCACGGATGAAAAAGACAGGGAAATTGTTTCCGACAAGATCGAAGTTTCCCTGCATTAGAAGAAAGAGGTCTTAACATGAATAAGGAGAACCTGAAACCAAATAGTAAAACAAGCCACAAGGCTGCATGATCTTATGATAAGTAAACTACAAAAGAGAGACTCTTTGGCAAAGGACCACCTTGAGCTGCCACAACAAACACCCTTACACAAACCCAGAACATAACCAACAAAAGGGTGTCTCAACGGTCAACAGCATCGAAATTAATTTCAAGTAACATTATGATGCGCTAAAAAGTAATAGTATATTCCTCACCTCTCTGGTGTAGAACTTCACGGCAAAACCCCTAGGATCCCTAATGGTTTCAGGGCTGCCACGCTCGTGGATAACAGTGGAGAAACGGACAATGACAGGGGTCTGGACTCCAGGAGCACGAAGGAAGTCAGCACAAGTTAGGTTAGAAATATCATGGGTGACCTCAAAGAAACCCTTTGCACTGGCTCCCCTGGCGTGGACCACACGTTCTGGGATACGTTCTCTGTCGAAATTGGCAAGTTTCTCCACCAAATGGTAGTCCTCAAGGAGAATTGGACCTGTCAAAATACAAAGAAAATTTACAAGATTCTATACCTTTAAGCAACCAATCTATGCAAAAGTCTCCAAGCATTTGATTCATCAAAAAACTATTGTAGTCGTAATTAATTCAACTTTTTCCCCTGCTAAGAAAGCAAATGGATTTTCCTCTCACAGAAAACAAAAACAAAAATCCAACAAACTCTATATTAATTTTCGCAAAATATAAACAATCATTTAACATCTCACCCTTAATCCAGTTCAACCCCACCCAAAGCACAAAAAGAATCCAAAAAGATTACAATAAACCAAGTAAGCTACCAGTCAAGTCCAAAATATGCAGGTCAAAATTTTTTAATAAAGCCTAAAAAATGCAATGAACTATTAAGCTTCACTTGAAAAAGCCAAGAGATTAAAAAGAATAAGCCATGCCCATCTCACATCAACATTTCTTTCAAATAACAACTCAGTAAGCTCATAACCATATGAAAAATGAAATTTTCTGAGAAACGATAAAGTTAAACAATCCAACAAAATAGTTCTCACTTTTGTTCAACAATCAACTCCCAGGTAAACCAAAACCAACAAAAACAAGCATCACAGACACTTGCAACAAGATACTTATTCCAAATCGAGTTAATGGTGAGTGCCTAACAGAATAGGAATCGCCTAAAGGCCAAATTTTGAGGAAAATTCCAACCAAATCACTCACATACAAAAAAATAAAAAAATAAAAAAAAATTTAAATTTAAATTTAAATTAAAAAAAAAAAGAAAGATGGTCACAAAGCTTTCAAAAAAGTACCTCTTGGTCCAACGGTCAACGAAGAGTTGTTGTTCCATACCGGAGCACCAGAGTTGGTTGTGAAGAAAGGGGCGTTGAAAGCACTCGAAGGACGGTGCTGATTCACACAACGAAAACGATGATTAACAACTATATAAGCAATGAAATTTCATTCAGCTATAAAAGCTAAAACACCAATCATATTGAAAATAAAAAAGTTATTCTACAATCATTTTATTTAGCCTAGTTCATCCTCTGATGATTTCACAATACACACACACATACTTAGTGTGCGTATGTATATATATATATATATATATATATCACATGATAACCAATTCATTTCTGGTTCAAAACCAGCTAAAACCCCAATTATATTGGCAAACAAACAAATTCTCCAATCATTTTATTCAACTACATGATTCTGAAACACAATTCTTCACTTAACCTATTCTTTTCTGGTTTTGTTTGATATACCTAGCACTTTAAAACCTAGGATTTCAGCCCGATCAAACTTGAAAAAAAAAACATGAAATTCTCCATTCAATAGACAAGGAAAACAGACAATGCATAAAAAAAAAAAATCAAATAATTTACAATCAAATTCAATTAGGGATTTCGATAAGAACAAAGAGAAGTGAGTAGTACCTTGTAGGGATCCATTGGAAGGAAGGAAGGTCGGTGATGAAGAGAGAGAAAACGGAAAGGAGGTTAGAGAGAGAGAGAGAGAATTCGTGTGGCGATTAATATGCGAATTTGGGGGAAATTTGATAAATGGAGTGTGGCTTTTATAGGATAATATTATTATTTTTTCCCAAATTCCCAGACGAGTAGATCGTTATCTCTATCTCTGCGGAGTTAAAAATGGACACTGAAAAATGGCGTCAGCACATTAATAAATTTATAATTGTTCTGGCCATTTTAGCGTTTCGCTGACTCAATACTCGCGATTTTTATGTCATTATCTCGAACCGAATTTGGCTTCATCTTTCCTTGTTTTCAGTTGCTTCCAAACGAGGATTTTTTTTTTTTTTTTTTTTTTTTTTTTTTGGAATAAGACCAAACGAGGAAATTTATACTGTGAATAATATAAAGAAATGAATTAATTACATTTTATTTCTTACTAAAAAAAAAACACTCTCATTTCAAGGATAGATAATTGGTCAACTTTGGAGAAGGATTGCACTAAAAACAATTTTTGGAAGAAAAAATATCTATGAATTCATAGGTAGTCCTAATTAATAACTCTATCACCCTATTATTTAAGATTCCAAGTTCAAATTAATTTATTACTCTTTACAAAACAAAAGAATATACTTATACTTTGTAATACAAGAGAGTTGAAATATGTATTTTCTGAAAGCAACTGTAAATAAAAAAACTAATAATTCACTAATTAAATATTATCAAATAAATTTAGTAGAAATTCTGGAATAGTATCATAACCTAGTCAATTTAATACAAACAATATGAAAAGAACCTTATCAACAAACTAGATATAAAGTTTCAAAAAGTCGGGGATAGAAAAAGTGTTTTTTTACCTAAGTGAGTATATACTACATAAACATGTTCAGTATGTGACTTCAATCTTATATCATCTCAATTAGTACTAAAGCACATCTATTATATACAATGATGACAATTCACTTTTCATGTGAATAAGCAAATATTTGAACATCATACACAATTAAAAGAGTGCTTGAATTTTTTTGAAAAAATTAGAGTTGAAGATATTTAAACTCTATATTTACTTGTACAATCATGTATTTGATTTTTATTTTATTTTTTATAAAAATTTAAAATGAAGGAGTTTAAATTTTTAATATAATAAATAATTAGATATAAAATTATTATTAGAATAAGACTGAAAGCACCGTTTTTGATAGTTTTAACAAAACACTGATGCAACGTTTAATGAAATTATCACCTCCATCCACGCGAAAATAGCGTGAGGGGGTGAGGCGATATATTGAAAATCCTCGTCGAAACTTTCACTTATGAGTCATGAGGTTAAAAAAAATTAATAATAATAAATTAATAAAAAGATGGGACCCACGAACCGATATGAGAAGTATTTTATATGGCGAAGAAAAATAAAAAAAGAATGTAGAGGTAGGGAAAATTTGATAAAATAATTGAGGACGTCATGGACTGAGGCTTCCTTATCCTGGATTTTGGTGTTTATGCGTAGAGCCTGCTCACAACCAGTAGGTGACATGGCCCATTTAGACTGTGCCACGTAGGCACAAAGAGCCTTGAAACGTGTGCTTCTTGCGAACAGAAAAATAAAAAAGTAATCCCGGGATATGGTTCGGAATTGCTGTTTTGGTGTTTTACAAGAAATCGACTCATTTGCCGATAAGGTTTATGGAAAATGGGCCGTCAGCCACAAAGCCTGCTTTTCTGGGCCCACTCCTAGTCTTTGTATTTTTCTTCTCTTATTCCACCTTACCATCATGACCAAAAAAAATTAAAACTATGACCCAAAAAAAAAAAAAATTCGCCGTCAGAATATAATTTCCAGTCAAAATTAATAGGCAAATTTTCACAATAATATTTTTTATTTTGTATTTTTCAGATAAAAACTGTTGTTTTAATAATTAAATTACATTGTCATTGATTTAATTTATAATTGGTATCATTCTGTGTTTGGGTTGTATTTTTAGAAAAAGCAAAGTTAAAAAACCATTTTTATCTATAAATACATATAAAAAAAATCTAGCCGTCGAAATTTAAAATCATAGAAAATCAGGATTTTTTTTTTTTTTTTTTGGTAGCGAAGGATTAATTAGCAAATCAGGACTTTGCTACTCCCTTAATAAGACGGACAATCAGTGAAATGGTACCATTTTCCCCCCCTTTTTCTAACAAGAAAAATCAAAGCAAATCGCCAATGGTCATGGACTCGCTCTATGGCTGTTCCAGACTTTTCTTTTTAGCTTTTGTTCTTTTTTTTCCCTTATTATTCTGGTCACCATCTCTAATAGGGGAAAAAACAGTGAGGGAAGTAACCCTCGTGCCAGACATACAGTTGGAAACGTAAATTCCCTTTTTTTTTTGGGAAGGAATTGGAAACGTAAATTCAAGAACTTTTTTTTTTTTTTTTTAAATATTGAAATAGAGAAAATCAAAATCCTGTATCTTATAATTGAGTTAGATATATAAATTATATATCTTATAATTGAATTAGATATAAAATTATTGTTAATTAATTTATACAACAACTTCAAAAACCACAATTTTGGTTTTATAAGAGAAAGTAGGTATTCAATCGATAATGAGCAAAACTTACCAAAAGTGTGTTGGTTGGAGTGCAAAAAGTAAAAAGATTTTCATTAATTGGGCAAACATAAAGAACCGAGAGAGGGAGAGGCCAAAAAAAAAAATATATATATATATATATATATATATATCAAATAATATCTACTCTCTCCGGGACATAATATCGCACTTTTCATCCCTCTCCTTAGATTTATTAGGACAATGTTAGCTGTTAGGACAAGATATTTTTTAAATCGTGTTATGAAATATTTATTTTTAAAAAAGAGTTATATTTATTAGAGATTTCAAATCTTGACCTTCCTAAATATGTATATTGAAGGGTGGTTTCGGCATTTTATTTACACTTGAGTTAGGTCCTCTAAATAATTCAATGTCAATGTGGCAACAAAATAAAATAAAAGCCATGAATGCTTTATTACCACAAAAATTAAAAATAAATAAAAGCAAAAAATATCTAATATTAGACAGTTTATAGTAGAATCAAGTGTTAAGTTACTGTTAAATTGTGATAAATCAAATGTTAAGTTACTGTTAAATTGTGATAATACGGTTGATATTCGGTTCTAACAATTAAATCAGAGATAGTGATGTGTTTGGCTTTGGAGTACCAAATTGCTTCAGATTGACTAATACACTTGAAGAATATGCTATTTCTTCTAGTTCTTGGCCTTTACTATGACATTTTTTTTATAGTCTCACTAACATTGAAAAAATTCATCGCGAGTAATTTTCCGATTTGTTTACGTAATTGGTTTCATATCAACTGCTTAAGCATGTGATTAGGTTTATTAATCAAATGCCATATTTGTTGCGAGATATCTACCAGAATTGGTCTGAAAACAACTGACTGACCTTATTCATGAGCCATGGGAATTTGCTAGAACCAATCCCAGTTGCACCACATCCTCTCGTCTCAATGTGGAAGGACATATATGATTTTTTTTTACTTATTTCCCTGGTTATAAAACAAAGTAAAAAGATCAGAAGAATCAAGAAAAAGAAAGACAAGTTTCAATTTTTCTTTTTTTTAAATGAAGCACATGAGGTTAGTTCGTTCACCTGCTGATTAAGAGCACACAACCAAGCCCCATCGCATTGAGAGTAAAAAAAAAAAGAGAGAAAAAGAAAGAGAGGATATGAAAACTGGCTTATACAACAATCATAATTTATTAGATTCATAAATATGGTACATGAGAGTTTTAGAACATGAAATAAAAATACAGACAACACTTTAAGTTGATTTATAACATTTTTATTCATCCTTCCATATTTATGACCAGCTCTCTTCTCTCTTGCTCATTATCTTCTTCTTCTTCTTCTTCTTCTTCTTGTACACTCTTAGAAACTTTAAAACATCCACCATCTCACTCTTAGATATTTGGCCTCACGTTGAGACGAGAAGCAACCTTCTGACCGAGAGACTTGTCCGTCTGTACCAAACAATACCATAAACGAATCCGACAATGAGTAAAAATATCACTACTTTAAGCATAAATTACTTAGGTTCTTATTTATTTATTTTTTAAAATGAAAAAAGTTGGATGGAAACTGACCTGAGTCAAGTAGGAGATCCAGATGCTGCGGATCTCATGTGTGACACGGTGGTCAGCCAAGACATCGACCCATCGTTTGACGAACCGATCTTGCCTGAAAAAGTCATAGAGCAATATGAGGGGAAATGAATCCAATATTTATCAACATTAATGCAGACATGCTTGTTATATCGAACATTTTCATTTTGTTTTGAGGAAATAGTAAGGACCGCATGTAAGAAGTACCTGTCTGGTGCCCAAGATCTGTATCTGATTCCAGCTTGTGTGAAGTTGTCCTCCTTTGGAATAGTGCGCTGCATTCGCCAAAAAATTAAACATATAGCTCATTTAGAAAATTATAGTTGGTATACTTATGATTCAATCAAAATATTATGAAATTCTAGTGATGAGAAATTACCCTTTCACGCCTTCCACTGATGATAGCAGCAGGAAGTGGGAACCTCTCGGCGTGGCGGACAGGATCATACCTTGATGGGAAGTAATCAATCTAAATGCAAAACAACAGCATTTGATCAGAACCAGTCTAAATCAACTAGGAAACCAAAATGCAGGAGTACCCCTTAAGCACCATTGTCGGAGAAAGAATAATACCTCCTCATCCCTGTGCATGAAGTTCATTGCACCATCATAGTGATTGTTGTGATGAGCACATTTGGGAGCATTAACAGGAAGTTGAAGATAGTTCACACCGATACGGTATCTGTGAGTGTCACTGTAGGCAAAGAGGCGAGCCTGGAGCATCTTGTCGTCCGAGTAGTGGATACCAGGGACAACATGGGCAGGGTTCATGGCAAGCTGTTCATTCTCAGCGAAAAAGTTGTCGATGTTCTTGTTGAGGACCATGCGACCAACTGGCTGCAGAGGGATGAGGTCCTCAGGCCAAATCGTCGTAGTGTCAAGTATGTCAAAGTCAAATTTGTCCTCGTCTGCAGGATCGAGTGTTTGGATGTATAGTTTCCACTCGGGATAGTTTCCAGCAGCAATTGACTCGTACAGATCCTGAGTGGCATGGCTGTGATTTGTTCCTCCAACTCTAATGGCATCTTCCTCCAACAAACTCTTGACTCCACAAGTGGGCTTCCAGTGGAATTTGATAAAGGTGGTTTTGCCTGCCTTGTTGACGAAAGTGAAGGCATGAACACCAAATCCTTCCATGTGCCTGTCGTTAGCGGAGGGGAAAAAAAAAAAATCAGCGGGGCATTAATGTGAAAAGCATAAGAGTTCTTCTTTTCTTTTAATGGAATAGTAACTTAGTATAATTCTTCTTAGTAATTGAAGGCACAACTGAAATTGTAAAATAATAATAATAATAATAATAATAATAAATAAATAAATAAATAAATAAAATCTGTTGTGCCTCCTCTGAGATACATGTAACTTCACCCCTACCTGTAATTTATGGGGACGCCAACGTCGTCGAATAGCCAGGCGAAGGTGAGCATGCTTTCTGGGTGGAAGGACAAGAAGTCAAGCACTCTCCAGTACTCCTGGATGTGAGACTTGGGGTTTGGTTTAAAAGCGTGAATCACGTCCGGGAACTGGATCCCATCACGGATGAAAAACACGGGGAAGTTGTTTCCCACAATGTCGAAGTTACCCTGCCAACACAAGAATGAGAAGGTCAGCACCATGATCACAACAGAGGAACTTAAAAACCCGTACTTATTAGTAGCAAGGCAGGAATTCAAATCAAGTAAAATCCTTACAAGACAGAAAAACTATACTACTACCAAATAAGCTTTCGCTAATACTAGTACTCTTTTAATACTCTTTAAACACATGTAGTCGCAAAAAAGACAAATTTGATTGATTCGAAGTCTAAATTAATAGTAGCATGAAATGAAAGTCCATATACCTCTCTAGTGTAAAACTTGGTAGCAAAACCACGAGGGTCTCGGATGGTTTCAGGGCTGCCACGCTCATGGATGACGGTGGAGAAGCGGACAATGACGGGTGTCTGAACTCCAGGAGCTCGGAGGAAGTCAGCGCAAGTGAGGTGAGATACATCATGTGTCACCTCAAAGAACCCCTTGGCACTGGCTCCCCTGGCGTGGACAATACGCTCCGGCATCCTTTCTCTGGTGAAGTTGGCAATTTTCTCCACCAGATGGTAATCCTCCAACAGAATTG
Source organism: Ficus hispida (assembly GCA_025413025.1). Taxonomy (NCBI): domain Eukaryota; kingdom Viridiplantae; phylum Streptophyta; class Magnoliopsida; order Rosales; family Moraceae; genus Ficus; species Ficus hispida. The sequence continues at coordinate 706,267 of CM046367.1, forward strand.
GACCTGCCCATCAACAAAAACACAACTCATGATTTTAATGATTTTAATAAAGTAAGTACCCGGGTGGGTTGAAAAACTAACACGTTGTGGGCAAAACATACACTGATCTGGGTAATTGTATTCCCTAACATATATAATCACCGTTTGATAAGTTAATCACTGATAAAATTTTTAAATTAAAATTGATTGATTTTTTAAAAATTAATTATAAATTTTATTAATTTTTTTTAAAAAAATAAAAAATTAAAATTAAAATTAAAATAAAAAATATAATTTAATTAAAATTAAACTTAAATATATTATGAAATTATAAATAAGAAATCCGTAAATTTTTCCCACCAAAAGAGAAACGGCTTATTTGACTAGGCGTAACGACTAGCCCATCAACTAAACCCACCTTTTTCGGGTTCTAAATCAAACAAGAAGAAGCTCGATTTGAGCCAGGACAAGTGGGCATGTTCTTACAAGAACGGGCATTTTATACAAATGCTACTAAATTATGTCATGGATTAATTTTTATCCCGCAAAAAAAATTTTTTTGGAAAAAATGTTATTTATGACATCATTATAAATATTTTTATTTGTTTATTTTCTCTCTCCTCTTCATTCAGCACTCTCTCTCTCTTACCTCTCTCCCCTCTCTCTACTCACACTCCGATCTCCGGCGCCCCTTCCGTCGTCAAGTCGCCGATCCGCCTCTCGTCTCCTGCAGGTTCTCCGATCTCGCCGCCGCAGTCACCGGAGATTCAATCTCCTTCGCGCCGGATCCCGATCCACCCCTTGTATCCGGCAGGCTCTCCCATCTCCTCGAGATCTTGCGATCTCGCCGCCGCCGTCGCTGGAGATTCGTTCTCCTTCGCGCCGAATCCCGATCCGGCCCTCCTCTCCGGGATGTTCTCCGATCTCCCAATCTCACCGCCGCAGTCGCCGGAGATCTGTTCTCCTTTTCGCAAGATCCAGATCCGCCCTCGCGCCGGATCCCGATCTCCTCCTCGCGCCTTCGCTTCTGCGACGACATCATCCCTGGCGAGGCCGAAGTCTTCTCCGATGTCCTCGCGATCTCCCGATCGCCGTCGCCTAGGGCCCAATTTTTTAGTTTTTTAATTTTAAAATTTTAATTACTATAATAATGATATCATCATTGAGGTAATTTTACAAGAGTCTGTACGATTATGGCAAATATCAATCCACACTATTTTTATCACACCATCCCTAATTGTCTCTGTAAGAACTTAGCCCATGAAAGGTCTGGGACATATATCTGTTGGGCTTGGGAAACAAAAATTATTGGGCTTCGTTGAATGAACAGTTCATCCTTACGTGGGCCTGGCAAATGGTCCAAAATGTTTGTTTCCTCTTCAACTTTTGATTTTTTTTTCCTTTTTCAACTTTTGTTTTTCTTTTTTTCAGCTTTTCATTTTTTTTAGAATCTTCCACTTTTACCCTCCAAGCAAAGTTTCCAAATTTACCCCTCATAAGAGCTGAAAACTCCTCTTTTTTTTTTTTTTTTTTTTTAATTTTATCTTTTTGTTTAATCACAAATTTCACATATTGGATGTACTATCTCAGTGAGAGAACAAGGAAGGAAAAAAAAAATCCTTAATTAGCCAAAAAAATAATTAATAATAATAATAATAACAAGGAAAAAGATCGACAAATATACATATATTTGTTTTTGAAATAGAAAAAAATGAAAATTGAGAATAACGCTAGGAAACAAAAATATGATGCGGCGACAGTGAACCGTGTTAGGCTCGCGCCCAAGTGCCAACCACGTCTTGAAATGACGTAATACGTATATATACGTCTTCAAAAGAAAAATATAAGTATAAAAAGACGTCTCTTTTCTTTTCACTTGTTTAAGGATCTACTATTTTAAACTGACAAAGTTCCAAAAACGTAGACGTCTGAGCCAGATATATATGTGTGTATTTACCAAAAAAATATGTCCTGGTGTTTTCGCCGACAAAATATCTTAAAAAACCGATCAAACGTTAATCACCACGTACTACATCTCTCAGATCAGATATTTGCAGATCTCTTTCCTTTTTTTCTTAAAACAATAATAATAAGCTTTAATTTCCAGAGATCTATTCTCTTTCCTTCTTCTTAACATTAATAATAAGCTTTAATTCGCAGATCTACTCAAATAGTAACCGTTATCAGTTATTTATTTTTTAAAAATCTTTTTTTTTTTTTTAAATAACAGATCAAGTAGTGAAGAAGAAGAAAAGAGAGAGAGAGAGGGAGAGAGAGTAATTAGTACCTCGAGCACCGACAGTCAAAGCAGATTCATTGTTATAAACTGGAGCTCCGGCATTTGTGGTCAAGAAAGGAGAGTTGAAAGAACTTGACGGCCGATACTGAGTCATCCATATCACAAATAAACCATCATCAATTTATATGCATATCAAAATATTTATATATATATATATGTATCTCTCTCTCTCTCTCTATATATATATATATATAAGGTTGCTGAGATCTTCTTCTCTTCTTCTGACAATCAAAAACCTTGGAAAGGCGGATCTAAGATGAGAGATACATCTAAAAAGTAGTAGTAGTTTGAAGATCAAGTTTTTTTAACTCCAACGTACGTTGTAATTTTCTTTTAATTAGTATTTTAAAAAAAAAAGCTTAATTAAGTCGATCACGATATATTTAAATATGAGCTCATAAACAAAACAGGTACACGTGAGAAACTTTGAGGAATCTATTTATATTTTACGTAGTTATAAATCCTTTGATGAATAGAAAATTTTAAAAGTGTAGATCTCTTTTTGCTTAAATAAAAATTAAAAAGAAGAAGAAGGATCCTAGTGATATTGCTGAACTTAATTAAGAAAACACAAAATACAAGCAAAAAAAGAAAAGAAAACACAAATTATGCGTCACTCAGTAAATTTAAAACTATCAAACTTATTACTTAAGGAAAATTTTTATAATGATCAAATTCAACAACGAACCAGATCCTTTCAAATATGGAGATTAAAAAAAAAAAACCAGCAAAGAAGCTTAGATTCTACTATATATTGCCCAAGAACTGTATTACAATAAAAGTAACAATAAAAGTAACCACATAATAATACCTTGTATGGATCCATTGCAAGCAAGCAAGAGAGATAGAGAGAGAGAGAGAGAGAGAGAGAAGAAGAGATGAGATGATAAAGAAGAGGCCTTTTTTTTGGCGTGTGCAAGGCTTGGGTTCAGCTTTTGGGACAATTTATAAAGAGCTCCATCGAAAAATTTTCCTCTTTTTTCACTTATCCCTAACAGTAACACATGCCTAGGCCAAACAGTTAAAAACTATGTTGTCCTAATCCTTAAAAGTTACAAACCCAACACACCCCCCCGGTCCGTATAATTCCAATAATTTTTGTAATTATCCTCTTATGCCCAATGAAGCTGGCAGAAAATATTCCCTAAAAAATAAAGTTGGCAGAAAATAAAAAGAAGTTAGATTTTTTTTTCCGCATACACATAAAGGAGTGACACATTGTTTTTCTTACAAAGCAAATAGATCACAAAGTTTCCAAGAAAAAAGATCGTAATAGACTCATAATGGACCTTATTAAATTACAGCTTTTAGATAATTATTTACTGAAAGAGAATTTATAAATGACCTATTAGGGGCCATCTCCAACACCATCTTTAAAAATTATTTTTTGTCTTTTTCTTTAATTTAAAACTACTTTTCACTATTCATATTTCCAAATATTTTACAGTAAATTCGAACTTTAAAAATCTATAACTTCCTCATTTCAAACCAACATGAGACGATACTTATGTCAAAATATTACGAGAAGAATAAAACTAGATCCATTTTGTATTTTTTTACATTTCAAACCAACATGAGACAATACTTATGTCAAAATGTTACGAGACGAATAAAACTAGATCCATTTTGCATTTTTTTAACACATTTCAAATTTTTGTACTATTTTTTGTATCACAACATACATTTCCAACCTAACCTCTCAAATTCTGGTTCCAATCCAACCTCCAAAATGACATCTCTAAGTATCTCCTAAATGGACCTAAATTTATAAGTTACTTAACTTCCTCACTCTCTTTTAAAATAACTAGTGACATTGCACCCTATTTCTATGATTTCATCCACTGTTATTGTAGAACCTACTCGCAAAAATAGTATAATTATAATAATTGGTGAGCCCTACGTGTGACCTAGTGGGAGAAACAAGATTGACACAATTTTATTTATTTATTTTTTTTAAGAGAGAGAGAAAAGAGAGTTCCAAAACACTTGGCAGAAGGTGGAGGTGACCCATCAGAAAATAGTATGGTAGTCGGTACAGCTGGCGGGTCATAACAAGATGACACACTCGAAAATGACACAATTTTTATGGGTTTAAGATTGGGAAAAATGCTAAGCAGATTGAAATCGGGTCCACCTGAATGTGGCACAACAATAACGGGTTAATTTCAGGTTCAACTCGTTTAACCCGAACGCAATCTCTTTTTTTTTTTTGTACGGCTCAATTTCGGGTCCGAACCCAAAATTGACCCATATGAATCTGTAAAAACTTAAAAATTAAAACTTATTATATATCTATGCATGATCTTGATGAAGCTCTTCATTATTTTGTAGGATTTTCCATAAATTGGATATGATTTATTTATTTAAATTAGTTTGAATGGATGAAATTAGATTATTTGATTAAGTTGGGATGTTATTTTAGCAATTTTATGTCAATTTCAGTTCACGGATAAATAACGTGTTACGTGTCAATTTTGAGTTAGGGATCAATTTTGATTCACGGGTCAATTTTGGTTCGTGTCGTGTCAAACCATTTCGGGTTCATGTCGTGTTTGTGCCATAGTTTTAAAGAAAATTTGTGTCATGCGTTGGGTTCGGATTGGGAAAAAATTAAATCGATATGAACACACCCGTGACACGAATTGCACTCTTAGTAGTGGGTGATGCATCATGTCTGGTTAGGAAGTGATTGTAACTTGGCATCTAAATTCAAGCCCCTAATGTTTGTTAGTGTTTAAGGAGAGAAAATGAAGGAGAAAAATCTCAGCAAAAATAAGGGTCGTTTGGAGCCACATATTCAGATGGTATTTTATCATCTGAATTTTAAAATTTCAGCTCTATATCAAAGTTTCTCTCTCTTCATTTCAAAAAAAATATTTTTTTAATATTAAAATGCTCGTAATGACGAAACGAATAAGATAATATTTGTTTTGTATATTTTCTTCCAAACACATTTCAAATTTTTGCACTATTTTCCAAATCAAAAACTTTTTCAAAAGTTTTTTTTTCTCTAAATACACATTTTTAATGCAACTTTCAAAACAACATTTTTAGATATCTTCAAACATGCCCTAAAATAAAAAATAAAAAACAAGGGAAAAAATAAAAATAAAATGGTCTTGTGCTATTTATTAGGAGAGTCTTGTGATATATAGTACTATTGAATTGTCAAGATATACATATATATACATATAATTACAGTACACTTAAGATTTTGATTTTTTTTTTAAATAAAAAGGCTGGTTCCATTATTGTCCCAATTTTAGCCTTAGGTGGGAGCAACTTCCCTGCGTATGGTAAGAAAGAGATGGGTCTTTAAACCAGCCTCTTCAATTATCAACCCAGACCTTACGCAGAACGTCACCAACCTAATACTAACACAACCAAAGCTGGAGCAAAGTCTTATGGAAGTTTCACGAGATTCAAACCTGGGTGATGAAGGAAGAGGCTAAGGAATGCGTCACCCTTCTTTGTCAATCTATCCACCCTAGCGAATGTTAAATTTTTGATTAATTGCTAATTAAGTAAAATATTTTAGAATATGAAAATTTAGAAATGATATATTTTTTTTTTGGTAAATAACTGAGAAATTATATTAATATTTTTTTAAAAAATACATTACATGACATACTTTTCAGTTATGAATTTTATTAAAAATTTAATTAAGTGAGATTGGGACTCGTAAATTAGATACGTTACCAACTTATCACATGTTAAATAGTTCACTGACCCCATGTGCCATTTACTTCAAAGCATAAATTTTTTAGAGTGAAAATTTTCTTAAAGCATAAACGTTTTTGGCCAGTGGTTTGGTGCACTGTTGAACCTCTGGTCTTAAATTTCGTTTACAAGTCCTTCATCGGACCCTTAGTTTAGGGGTATTTAAGTATTGATGTATCTTAAATTTGTCATCATTTAACAATTTGCTCTTTAAACTTAAAATTTTGACAAATTATCCTGTAAACTTTTTAAGTTAATATAATGTATCTATTTAATTAATTTTACTTTAAATTAAATTCAGAAGATTTGCACTAGAATTTGCATTATATTTGAAAATTTATAATCGAAAATGAGGTTTTTTGTCTCATCTCACATAAGACATATGTAAGTTTTTCGTGATTAATCTAATGCAAAATTAATTCATATGAATTACATCATTATAATACTTTAACAATTTAAATGGTAAATTATCAAAATTTTAAAATTTGAGAAATAAGTTGTTGAAAAAGAAAATTTTGAAATATAATTAATCTTTTAAAAAATCTTAAAATATAACATAAAATAAAGTTTAAGAAAAGTCACATGTGGTGTGTTGATTATTATTGCATCAACTAATGCGGGAGGAAAAATAAGTGGAGTGATGTTTGGGGTATTTTACTTTTAAGTAAAACGACAAAAGGGAAAAACGTCTTTTACGAAGGAGCGTACGTTGATAAGATCATACATGGGCCCACGATGTCAGATTTGCCACAAAGTCTGGGTTCCGTAGGGCCCACTCTAGTATTGTATGTTATCCGCTCTTCACTATCCTTGCCAATAATTCAGTCGTCAAAACCAAATACTTTTCTTTCTGTCTTTATTTTCAACCAAATGGACTATCAGACTTTAATTTTAAAAAAATAAAAAAATAAAAAACCACCGCTTGGGTCTCTTTCTTCACAGATTTTCCTCATCCATTTGTTCTTAAGTGCCACTAGCAGGAAATGGAAAATGAAAAAACACCGACTCCATTTGGTATCGTTTTAGAAATGATTTTGTTTTTAATATCAAAATAAAATTGAGATTTTTTTTTGACATTGTACTGAAATCGTTTTTACGATTGTATTGGTTGTATTTTTAAAGAGAGTAATTTGAATATGAAAAGAAATATATTTTGATATGTTTCTGAAACATGTTTTAAATTATAAGTCTTTAAAAAAAATTATAAGGTTTTTTTTATTTACTTAACAAAAATCATTTCTATTGTTTTTTGTTTCCGTTTCTATTTTCTAAGAAGTTATAATGTTTGGAGAAACAATAATCATTCATCCAAAAAAATAAAAAAACAAGAATCATCTAATTGAACCACCTTCAATGATTTCACCCAAAACGGAGGGGAAAAATAAAAATAAATAAAGAAGTGCACATCAATTCGTTTTGTTCCTTTTCCTTGTTCATTTGCTAGATAGAGCTCATTGAATCATCAATTAGAAAAATATAGTGAATAAAGTAAACTTATGTTTGGACTAGAGATTGAAACTCATAATTTATAAAAATTTTATAGTATTTTTCTCCTAAAAAAATTTGAATTTATTTTTTAAACTTATAACCCAAAGGGATTATAAACTTGTTCATATATTAATAATGTGAATTTCTAATTAAACTCAAGCACTAATGCTTCAACATAAAAGTTGTAATGTTAATCCTTCAACAACGCCATATGATCACCTTTCATTTCATCTGAGGGACAAAGGTTACAAGAGTAAAATCACATGTGCGGATTTTTTTGTTTTTATTTTCTTTTTTTTGCTAGATGTGGGTTTCATTACAGTCTTTTCACGAAAACAATAACTAACTCATTAAAAGAGGTTTTTTTTTTTTTTTTATAGAAAAAAAAAGTTTCGGTTATCGTCCCAATTTCAGCCTCACAAATAAGATCAATTTCTCCAGATATGACAAGTAGTAGATGGGTCTTTAATCCAATTTCTTTTAGTCATTAATCTAGATCCTATTAAGAACATCACCAACCTAATACGTAGCCAAAGGAATTTTACATTATTCAAATCTGGATGGATGAAAGAAGAGGTTAAGGAAGATACTACCATCCTTTATCAATCTATCGACTCATGTGAGTGTTACTCATTAAAGAAAGTTACCCTACCGAATTAATCACCAATAAGATATTTTTCAATTTGAGTTGGGATCAGTATAACCAAAAAGAATATTTTTAATGATAATTTTACAATAGAATTTGAAAGATATTATTATAGGAACGATTCTATTTTGAATCATGAGATATAGAATTAATTATATCAAAATTTATATATAAGCTTCTTATTTTAATTAGATCTAACAGAAAGGAAGGCCTACTATCAGAATCACTATCAGCAAATTAATTAAGGAAATATCACACTTTAATGAGAAGAAACAACACATACAAGAGGCCATGTTTTCACCCACCGGCAAGTGTAACAAAAATCAATAAAGCACCACACAAATATGTGATCACTGTACAAAAATTTGTCTACTTAATGCTGCCTACTTGTTCTGACAAACAACACATCGTCGTATAGCCTTTGAAAAAACATAAAGGGTGAAATTAAAAAACAAGAGAGAAAGAGGTCCTCAGAACATTAGTTGATGACAGCAATTATTTTTCAAAGGAATGCTATTAATGAAAGATGATAAACCAATAATCAATTATAGTGTGGCGTGCACGTGATTGACTAAGAATGGCCAACTAAAAGTATCCAATTTCTTGCTGGCTTTATCGAAGAACCCAAAAAAATTGGCATCAATAATGACAACCACTTTTACATCCAAACTCCAAAGAAGCCGAAGGCACATGCAATTATGCATATGCAAATTTACGAAAGTACCACGAGGGGCAAACATATTCTACACAGGACCACTTCTTCTTTTTTCTACTTTGGCAATCTAAAAGATTCTCTCTCTCTTTTTTTTTTTTTTTTTTTTTTTTTTTTTTAAGCTTTCTATTGAACCGTAATTCGGACGAGAAAAGACATATACTTTTATATTAATTGATGATATGAAAATGCATGATTCGGCTTAAAAAGAAAAAGAAAATGCATGATTTCAATAGACATAGCATAGTTTTTAAATAAAAACAAATACACGATATAAAATGATAAATAATCTGAATTTTTTTTTTATCATAGAAGGTATTATTTTTGTCAAAATTAAGTATTAATCAGAAAAATATATATTTATATTAAATATAATTTGATGATATAAAAATATAAAACTTTAAAATATGATATATATTTTCTAAATGAAAATGAAATACATGACTAAAATTAAAAAAAAAAAGTAAACAATCAAATTAAAATCATATAGGATAAGATAAAATAGAATATAACACAATACTATTAACGGTTAGGAATTTTTCATGGATTTTCTATACGTTTTTTTTTTTTTTTTTTTTTTTTCTTTTTGACCCAAAACTGAAGGAGTCTAAATGGGGATGGACAATGACAAAACACTGATGATCATATGACAGAGCAAGCATGGCACTCACAAGAAGGAGGAGTTATTTTCACCGGGACCGGTGGGAAGAAACAGTACTCTATATTTCACTGATTCGTGCCTTGCAATTTCTACCACGTTTGATGTAGAATGAGGACCACGCTGTGCCTTCTTTTGACTTGTCATAAATCGATCACAAAAATCTTTATTTGAAATTACACTTTTACCCTCTCATTCCAAAAAAAAAAAAAAAAAAAAAAAGTTCCTAGAGCAGGTCCTGCTTGCGGACATTCGCTTTCATTGGAGTAGAAGAATGGTCAATTAGGAAATCCAAATTTCAACCTCTATACACGTCATGACCGCTAAGGCGATTGTGGATATCCCAAATGTAAGCAGTGGAATCTTCCATACACACACACACGCGCGCGCGCGTATATATATATATATATATATATGATAATTTGTTTAACAAGTTGAACTCATTGTGATTCATGATAAGATAAAGGTGTTGACTAGAACGCACAAGGGATAAGATATCCATTACACGTATCGTGATTGGGTAGAAAGCTTCCCTACGCCTGATACATGCATTTCATGACATGACAATAAAATTTTGATTTTTTTTTCCAAGTAAATAAAACATTTTTGGTGGAGTCTCGTCCTTCATCTTTATCATTTAGAAACGAAATCTTGGATCAACCAATAAAATAAAAGGATCTAATCGAATTCCATTTGAAAATTATCATAATTTCAATTATTATGATGGTTATAGTACCGCACAATTCATTGATAGTCCTTTAAATTGGGATTATCTAATATGGAATCTAGATTCTTTTTTTTTTTTTGTAAAGAGAATAAGGAAAGATTTGTAATTTGCTATTGCGCCATCTCATTAATGATATTTAAAACATATATATAAACATAAATATATCACGTTTGATTAATTGCCAATTTATTTCCACGTAGACATCTTCAAATATTTATCTCAACGCTATCATACATGAAAATTATGCTTAGGAGAAGGGAAAAAAATGTTTTAAGAGAAATATGGAAATATAATGTAACCATTGAAGAGAAGAAGAAGAAAAAGAACAAAAAATAAAACAATCCGTTAATTTTTCTACAATATTGTCCCTTATTTCATCTTTTGCCTCCCCCCAAATAAAGACTTGTTCTAGAGTTCAAGGATTCTCATTTCAGTCTTTGATCCTTTTTTCATCTATTGCAAATAGGGAAAAACAATTTTTTTAAAAAATATAATATATTTTATCCAAATAATGGAATTCCAATGTAGGAAAATTGAAAAATCAACAACTCCATGAAAAAGGGGACACCCAAAAAAAAAAAACAAAGGAAAAAAAAGAAAAAGAAAAAAAGAAGATCATGCTAGTTAAGCAAGATTATTTGTTTCCTATGTCAGCTATATACACTAAAGGATCTTGTTGATCATGTTATCAATTTCTTTTTCATTTCCCAGTTTTAACTCCTGTGTTTCATATATTGGAAATTATGTCTAAAGCAAACTGTATAAACCGGCCAACAGCAACGAATCATTGACTAATCAATTCTGGGAAAGTGATATTTGCAACAATCTTTCAGACATTTTGCTAGTATAAAATTTGTATGACGAACCGCCAAACCAAAAACCTGCTTTACAAACTTATATATATATATATATCAAGGAATTTGCTGGCTCTAGCTCATGAGTTTAAGAATAGCACTCGCTTTTCTTTGCCTTCTATTGGTCCCATTCCTTGTGATATCAACCAAATGCTCATAAACCCGGAATTGAAGCACAGCCAATATGGACTGTAGAAAACCAAAAAATCAATTTGGGGGCATAAGCAAGTTAAGGTTTTTTATTTCAATAAATGAATCAAAATAATATATCAAAAGAGGCTTATATAGGCTAAATAGAAAATATAAAAAAGACTAATCTACCCTTAATTGTTAAAAAGAAAGAAACCTAATAATAATAAGAAACAAACAATAAGTAATAAAATAAATATAAAACTATATTATCTAACATTTCCTCAAACTCACAATGCGCTGCAAGTAGCAATGTGTCAGTAATTTGTATGAAAGAAGAAATGAAAGGTAATATGATGGTCAAGAAACGAAAGGCAATTTGATCCCAGCTCAAGAAGAACTGAAGCCGCACACTCCTTGTTCTTTGGGGTCCCTTCTCGAATGAACTCGACAAGACTTTCAATGAACGAGAGTTGCCGATCTCTTGCCTACCATCAGGGTGCGCTGCGATGAGTAATAGGATGGAGAGAGCCTCATCAGTCATGCCCAAATTCCTGTCCTTAAGCAACTGGAGCAAAGGCGCCACAATGCCAGCACCAATGGCCCTAGTCTGGTTCGCTTGGCTTAGGGACAAGTTAAAAGGCGCGGTGGCTGCATATTTCTTGCCCTGAGTCGTCCCATTTTGAAGCAATTCTACCAATGGTGGTATGCCGTTTGATAACCTGACAATCATTTTGTCTCATCGATTATGAACAAGCTAAACAAGGCTGCTGCAGAGTTCTCTCCAGCCACGATATTTCGCTTCAAGTCCTCAATTATGGCTGGAATGGCTCCTTCTCTAGCTATGTTCCTTTTGTTAGCATCGTCAATGGACAAGTTCAGTAGAGCCATCACAGCGTGTTCTTGAATCTTGGATTCCGGATACGACAGGAGCTGCACCAATGGTGGGATTCCTCCACTGTTGGCTGTCAAAATCCTGTTCTCGGGGCTCTCTTTCGAGTGCATGCGAACCTTCTTGATCGCCTTTCGTTGCGTGTCTAAGTGACTGGAAGATAGCTGTTCCACCAAGGATGAGATCTCCTATTTCTGACCCGTGGAGGAGGAACTTTCCTGGCCCGCTGGAGGATATCCTTTGTGGGAAGGTGAAAGTTCTTCTCACACCACTGCTAGGGCCCAAAAAAAAAAAAACCGTTAGTTTATATGTTGTTGCACAACATTTTAGATCTTTTACCAACTAATGTGACATACAGGGGAGATTCGCAATCCTGTGAAGGAAAAAAAAAAAAAAAAGAAACGACATTATAAAACTGATAACAGATTACTTCTAAGTTTGAAGATTCAGCTCTAAAGTTAACAAAATAATCCGACTTCAAGTACTCTAAAATATATTAAACTGACGTGTGTGTATATATATATATATATATATATATTATATCGTGGTAGGGTAAAAAAAAATAATTTATTAACACTACACAATTCTACCACCGAATCATACTTTAAAAATAAAAAATAAAAAAGTGAATTCAACGGACTAATGAACATTGAACAATTGACGGTTAAAAAAACTTGCAGTGTATAAAATTTCTAGCAACAATAACGATCCGCCGTTTGATACTTGGTTCTAAGGAATAAATCAGAGATATTGACGTGTTGGGCTTTGGAGTATCAAGTTGCTCCAGATTGACTGGTACACTTGAAGAATATATATACTTGTTGTTCTAGTTCGTGAAATTTTATCAGGATATCTTTTATAGTCTCACTAACATGGGAAAAATTCGTTAAAATCAATTTCTCAGATGACGCTCACTTAATTAGTTTGGTATCAACTGCTTAAGCATGTAATTAGGTTTATTAATCAATGTGATATTGTTGTGAGATCGATAGCTGTCAGAATTGGTCTGATCAAACAATTGACAGACTTATTCATGAGCCATAGCAATTGCTAGACCTGGTGATAAAAAAAGTACAGAACCAAGCACCCAGTGGATACTAAATACATATTTGAATGAAACCAGGAGATATTAAAAAAAAAAAAAAAAAAAAAAACTAGCTTATACAACAAACATCATTCAATTATTAGATTGATAAAATATGGGTCCTCGAAAGTTTTAGAACATGAAATAAAACACAAACAACATTCAGTTGATTAATAACAATTTTATTCATCCTTCCATATTTTTATCCGGCTCTCTTCTGTCATAGTTCATCGTAGTATTCTTCCTCTTCTTCTTGCACATCATGACGAGAAGTAACCCTCTTACCAAGAGACTCGTCCATCTGTACCAAAAAAAAAAAAAAAAAAAAAAAACCAATAAAGAGCATATCAATGAGTAAATTATTACTGCTTTAAGCATATTAGTTTTAATAAGGAAAAAAAAAACTCCTTCTATAGCTATAAGAATAACAATAATAATAATAATAATAATAATAATAATAATAATAAAGTAAAGATAAAAAAGCGCAGGGGATGAGGAATCCTCGTTATAGAACAATAAAAAGAAAGAACCAAAGCAAAACCAGAGCACAAAAACAGCCCCTTTTTTTTTAAATGGAAAAAAGTTGGATAGGAAACTGACCTAAGTAAAGTAGGAAATCCAGATTTTGCGGATATTAGGCTCGACACGGTTGTCAACCAAGACATTGACCTATCGTCTCGTGAATCGGTCATGCCTGAAAAAAGCCATAGAGCAATGTGAGGGGAAATTAAACCAATATTAATCAGCATCGATGCAGGCATACATATGAGATCAAACATTTTAATGTCTTTTTGAGGCTCTCGCAAGGACCCACATGTAAGAAGTACCTGTCTGGTTTCCAAGATCTGTATCTGATTCCAGCTTATGTGAAGTTGTCCTCCTTTAGAAGAGTGCACTAAATTCGCCAAAAATTAAAACATAAAATAAAATAAACATACAACTCAATTGGGTATGCTTATGATTCGGTCAAAAAAGATTATAAAAATTATAGTGATGAGAAATTACCCTTTCACGCCTTCCGTTAATGATAGGATGGTCAGGAAGTGGGAACCTCTCGGCATGGTGGACAGGATCACGACATGATGGGAAGTAATCAATCTAAAATCAAACAATAGCATTTGATCATAACCAATCTAAATGAACTAGTTAATCATAAGATATTCGAAGTCGAAGTCAATAGGAAGTGGTTGTTGCGATAAGGACACTTGGGAGCATTAACTGGGAGTTGAAGATAGTTTACACCCAGACGGTATTTTTGAGCGTCGCCATAGGAGAGACGAGCCTGGAGCATCTTGTCATCCAAATAGTGGATATACCAGGGACAACATAGGGCAGGCTGTTCATTCTCACTAAAGAAGTTGTCAATGTTCTTGCTGAGGACCAAGCGACCAACTGGCTTCAGTGGGATGAGGTCCTCAGGCCAAATTGTCGTACTGTCAAGCATGTCAAATTCATATTAATTTGTCCTCGTCTGCGGGATCGACTGTTTGTATTTAGAGTTTCCACTCGGGATTGTTTCCAGCATCAATGGACTCATACAGATCCTGAGTGGCATGGCTGTGGTTGGTTCCTCCAACTCTAATGTCACCTTCCTCCAACAAACTCTTGACTGATCCGCAAGTGGGCTTCCAGTAGAATTTGACAAAGGTTGTTTTGCATGCCTTGCTGATGAAAGTGAAGGTGTGAACTCCAAAGCCTTCCATGTGCCTGCAGTTAGCGAGGAAAACAAAAGGGAAAATACTGGGAATACCAACTCTTATCTCAATTTTTGTGTATTAACCTATGTGGCATGTAAATTGTCACTTTTTGTTGGTTAATATTTAGGACATGTTTACTTTGCATTAAAGAGAAATAGAAAGTGAATTAGTCATTAACTTTCCTAATTAATCATATATTTACTTACAAAATGGGGAATGAAAATTTAATGGGCCCGTACAATATGGAGAATAAAAAAAGGGAATGTCAATTATTATATTCTTTAGTATCGATTCCTTGTCAAAAAAAAAATAAATACCAAATTTATTTATGTACCCATAATAAATTTCTATGGCTAATTTTTTATTATTATTATATAGAATGATATTTTAGTAATTGCATTAATAAAATTAATATTAATAAGATTAGTAAACACTATAAAGAGAATGAGATTATCTCTCTTTAAATACGAGAACAAGAAGGTCAAAACCATGATCACAACATATGAACTTGAACAACCATATTTTTTTAGAGAAATAAAAAGCCAAATAGCATAATTTAGTTAGTGAAATTATTAGAGAATGTTAAGAATAATTTGATTAAAAAACCCAATATACCCCCTGACCCCTCCTTTCTCTCTCTTCCTTCTTTCTCCCCTCTCTCTCCGAACTGTAAGCTTGCCGGTCAACTCCCGTTGCCGACACTGTCACGACCACGATCACCAATGAGAATTGTGAATCCCCACGGTAGAAATCGTGAATATTTATGCATGATGAGAATTGAGAATCGCAACGGTAAAAATTGTGAATCTTCACATTGATATTTAATTTGAGATAATTTTATTAGTAAGTTAAGTATTTACCAATAATTACTAGTAAAATAAATACTAGTAAAATCAGTATTTACTAGTAAATCCGATATTTGATATATATATACTAGCCAAGTAAAGAGTGAATTTAATGCTTGGACAGAGCCTTCTATTTAACTTACTTGGGTGATAATAAACTTATCTATATTAGTTAAGCAAGTTTACACGTTTCCTACGTCACCTACATTGATGGATCTCGTAGATCATGTTATTAATTGTTCCGAGTCCCAGTTTTAACTCCTGTATCTGACAATGACCAAGATTGTTCAAGATTGGAAATTAACAGGAAGAAAGTAAGGTTTTCGAGATTATGTTGAAATCAAATTCTATAAACCAACCGCAAACTTTGATGGACTAATTGTTTGAAAGTAATATTTGCAACATCCTTTCAGACTATTTGTTAGTTTAAAGTTGTATGACCAACCGCCAAACTGAAAACCTGATTCACAAACACATATCATGGGATTTGCTCGCTCTGGCTGATGAGTTTAAGAATAGCACTCGCTTTTCTTTGCCCTCTATTGGTCCCACCACTTGTGATATCAACCAAATGCTCGTAGACCCCGAATTGTAGCGCAGCCAATATGAAGGACGAGTTGTTTGATCCCAGCTCAAGGAGAACTGAAGCTGCACACTCCTTGTTCTTTGGGGTCCCTTCTCGAATGAACTCGACGAGAGTTTCAATGAATGAGAGCTGCCCGATCTCTTGCCTACCATCAGGGTGCGCCGCGATGAGTAATAGGATGGAGAGAGCCTCATCAATCATGCCTAAATTCCTGTCCTTAAGCAACTGGAGCAAAGGCGCCACAATGCCGGCACCAATGGCCCTAGTACGGTTCGCTTGGTTTAGGGACAAGTTAAAAAGCGCGGTGGCTGCATCTTTCTTGCCTCGAATCGTCCCATTTTGAAGCAGTTCTACTAATGGTGGTATGCCGTTTGATAACCCGACTATCATTTTGTTCTCATCAATTATGGACAAGCTAAACAAGGCCGCGGCAGAGTTCTCTCTAGCCTCGATATTTCCCTTTTGCAAGACCTCAATTATGGCCGGAATGGCTCCTTCTCTAGCTATGTTCCTTTTGTTAGCGTCATCAATGGACAAGTTCAGTAGAGCTGTCACGGCGTGTTCTTGAATCTTGGAATCCGGATAGGACAGGAGTTGTACCAATGGTGGGATTCCTCCACTGTTGGCTATCAAAATCCTGTTCTCGGGGCTCTCTTTTGAGAGCATGCGAACCTTCTTGATCGCCTTTCGTTGTGTCTCTAAGTGACTACAAGATAGCTGTTCCACCAAGGATGAGATTTCCTCTTTCTGACCCGCGGAGGAGCTTTTCTGGCCTGGTGGAGGATCCTTTGTGGGAAGATGAAAGTTGTTCTTCTCACACCACTGCAAGATTAGGGTCTTTAGTGCATAATTCGGCACTAGTAATAGGTGGGCCAGAGTTTGCCTGGTTTTCGGACATGTCCTGTGATTTGAGTCGAACCATTTCTGTATGCTCTCTCTTTCATATGACTTCAATAATTAACCCCCAAAAAAAAAAAAAAGTTAGTCTCTTTCATACACTGCTCAATTCTACACCATGGAATTATGCGAATTCAATAGACAGATGAACACTGAATCATTGACGGTTTAAAAAAATTATGTGTAATCAGAAGTAGTGGAAGGAAGATCACCTGTCCACTAGCAACAATAACAGGATCCGACATGATTTCTAGTGTGATCGGACAGAGGAATTCGTTAGGGATCATCAAGGAGGGAGACTTTGTGAACATTTTAGGTATGACGGGGTCGTCGATAACATTGGTTTCTTCCATGCCTGCAATTTGCCTGAACTTGTTAAGCAGGTCAATAATTTGCTGACTACTCTCTACATTTTGTACTCCTTTTTCTTTAATGAGGTTCCTCACAGCTATTGTTTCTATCTTGAGGTCCTCAACAGAATGCAGATCAAGCTTTTTCCCAAGTCTTTCGATTATCGCTCTATCGGCATTTCGGTCATCTTTTTTGGAGAATACCACCATCATATCCATTGCCAGTTCTATATCTTGTGTGTCCGTTCGCTTCCTTGCTCGTCTCAGTTGCATCGACATTAGCTCGATCTGAATGCCAAGAAAAAGTTTTCTCAGGAAACAAACAAAACAAAAGGAAGTACAAATGATACTTTTTTAGTATACTAATAGTTGAATCTTTCACCAAAAAAACAACTTTGGAGGTTTGAGATAAAGACTAACCGAAAACCTCCTCTTTTCTACAAGAAACCACGAAAATGGATACAAACTTCATTGTCGTTTGTGATGTAGGATGATAGCTGTCGTTTTCAAAAGATATTGTCGTTTTTAATATTATCGTTCTCTTGTTCAATGTCAAAGTTGTTGTGGCTCTGAAGTGATGTTAGTTATTCGTTTTTCTATACAGTTGTTTGTTGTCTTCTAGAGCAACTGTCGTTTAATGGCAGTTTGTTGTTTTGTAAAGAAACTGTCGTTTTGTGAGACATCGTTGTCTCTCGTAGATTCTTGTCGTTTTCGCAGAAATGTTTTTGTTTCCCAAGCTGTTGTCGTCTCCTAAAGTTACTGTCGTTTGTCTGTCGATATTTGTCAGTTTTTATAGGTACCGACATGTATATGTTGTCGTTCACTAGGAGATCATACTATCACAATTTGTCTCAGAATTTGAAGTCCATACAAAAATGAGGGCAGGCTTTTCTTTGAAAATTTGTTGCCCGACAAACTACTAAATGACCATAAATGTGAGAAGCCATTAATTATTTTTCTTAATGTGAAAAATGGAAGAGTTCTCAAAAAAAAAAAAAAAAAAAAAAAAAAAAAAAAAAGCCAAAAGTCATATGAGTCGATATAAGGCTGAAGAAGAATATCCTATCTATGTCCAATATTAAAAATATAGTCAAATTCGTATTAACATGCTGAAGTATTACTTCTTCACATAATTAACCGATCGATCGAAAACAATAAGCAAAGCTAATAATTACCAATCGAAAGAAAACATGCTGAATTAAATACCTGTTCTTTAATTTCTTCCGATATCCCAAGCTCATCGTACGAAAAATCATCCAAAGCCAACGAAATTTTATCAAATATCGTATGTAATCTAACCATGATTGCTTCGCTTTCAAGAGCCTACATAAAATTTTTTTTATTAATTAGCAGAACAAATTTTTTTAATAAAAAAAAATCGTATACATGCTGAATAAGTGGAATTGATTAGAAGTTTTTCCAGAACCCTAATTACCAGGTAAATCTTGCTTCCTTCATTGCAAGTCTTCAACAATTTCCTGCCCATAACGAGCGCCTTCTTCAGATTACACAAGCAGGCCATATCCTTGTCGGGGATTGGCGAATCGAGGTCTCGCAACTCCTCGAAAAGAGGCAACAAGAGCTTCATTCGTCTTACGAGGCTGTAGCATTCCTTCCTCTGAGTCCTTCTGTAATCTCCGAATTGAGCCGCCATTTCGACCACGCCGACGAGTTCTTGAACCACAGCAACCGAATTCGACTGTTCGTCGTTCGACGATATTGATTGCTCCACAGTTTCCCCTCCTCCACCTCCGTCTCTCTCTTGATCTTCATCCATATTCACCATGGGAGTGGTTGTGGTTGATTATTATCTGGTTTTATATATATATATATATATATAAATATAAATTAATGATTGATTTTTGCTTGATAGTAATAATCTTGTTAGTGTGTTAACAATCGGCCATGGCTGCTGGCGCTAGAGAGTGAAGAACGAAGGAGAAACTTGTGGAAATGGCGAAACCCTAACCCTAATTTCCTGGGATTAATGTTTTCTGGTACGATGTTTTGAGTTTCCTGGTGCGTGGGAGGAAAGCTTGTCGCGGGCTTCTCGGGTGTGTTCTGTAAACGAAAACATTTTGCGGGGGAAAGGGAGCTTAAATTAGAAACTGACTAAATTTTGAAATTCAGTTAATTTAATTTCTATAACTTACCACCAATGCTCTCATCTCTAGAAAGAAAGAAGAAGAATAAGAAAAACTAGAAATAACCAGGTGTAACGAATTAATTGGTTTAAGATTAATTTTAGGTACATCTCATTCTAATATCAACTTTTCATTAATATTACTGACTTATATCGCAAGTAGGTGTGCAGTCTTGGAATCATAAATTCAGTTAATATCATTTTTTTAGGAGGGCAAAAATTAAACTTAAAAGTTTGAGTTGAGACTATAAAAAATCCCCCTAAAAAAAAAAAACATTTCATCATCGTTTTGATTTTTTTCCTAAATAAACTAAGCTTGACCCCATTTTAGTATCAACTTTTTGACTAATATTGCTTACTTATATCGTTAGTGTGCAGTCATGGGATCATAAATTCAGGTAATATCAATTTTTTTAGGAAGGCAAAAATTAAACTAAAAGTTTGAGCTGAAGCTATATAAAAAAAAAAAAAAAAACCCCTAAAAAAAGAAGTTATAAAAATATTTCATCATCGTTTTGATTTTTTTTCCCTAAATAAACTAAGCTTGCATTAGAATTTAATTTAATCAAAACTCTAGATAAACTTAAGAAATTTTTAAAGAGTTATACAAAGAGAAAATTACTTAAATAATCATTTTTTTTATCTATTGACTAAGATGATATAAATTCCTCGTTCTTAACCAACATGATATAAATTTTAACCAACTTTAATATAATTTTGTGTCATATTGATCTAATATTAATTTTTTATGTAATATTAATGTAATAATATCTAAATTTATGTTATTTCAGGTACATTCTCCTTATACAAATCACGTAGTAGTTAAAAATTTTAAGGGAGGATAAATAGAGGATAAAAATGTAAAATACTTTGTAACAGGAGAAAAACTATAAATATCTGTAAGGATCAAAGGGAATTTACAAAACTCCAGGGAAAATGCCCCCAGGCCTCACCTCCCTCTGCCACTACATGCGTGAGTTGTTGTTATTATTGTTGTTGTTGTTTTTTTTTTTTTTTTTAAGGTTTTTAATAAGAATACAGAGAACATATTTTTATGTGGTGTAATTATTTCTATAAAATTTCATGTTAGTATAGAATTGACACATGATTATGTTCCATATTAAAGTTTAGAAATCTTTCACTAATTTTTATGTCAATGACCAAAATTATCAAATATAAAAAATTTAGAGACTAATTTACCGAAATTAAAAGTTCAGGGACTAAAATAATAAAAGGTATAAAATTTAGAGAGTAAACGAACAACAACTCATTATCTTGATTCGTATGAAAATGCAGGGATTAAAGGTAGAATCTCAAAAACTACTCAAATTTTTATTGTGTGGCACAGTTATAAACGGAATATAATGCAATCTTGAATCAAATGGCTTAAGTGATTAGTAGAATTGAATCTGATTTTGTTTAGGAATTAAATGTGGGAAATACATGGTTGGAATTAGGAACTTGTCAAAGTAAAATTGATTAGTTTAACATTTTAAAGAGATCGCTATTGGACGTGTATAATTGTTTTGTAGAACGTTCAAAAGAGTAATTAGATTCACAATCGAGTCCAAACACATACTCGGATACCTTACACGAAAAGCGAAAACTCACGGGAAGTTTTATAACAATCTTAATAAATAGGATATCCTTACAAGACAACATAAAAACATATAAAACTCCTTATCTTCATCAAATAAGGTACATTAAACTACTGACTTAAAAAAAAAAAAAAAAAAAAAGGATTAAACTCCTGGCTTAAGTACGGTGAAAGCTGACAACAAACTGCAGTGTTCAAATGGACAGTCAAAGGTATAATGACATATTTAATTATGTTTTCTTTCCTATACTTTGAAAGCACCAAGAGCATTTTTTGAGCCTCGACACTCGAGGATGGGTTCAAACGGCTCCCTAAGGAGAATAACTAATAGCTATAATTAATTAAGGAAATCACAAGGAGACGTTTTGCATATATATTTTTCCATATTTTGAGGTTACTAAGGAAAAAATAACAAAAACATAATTTACCCTTTCCAAAAAAATATATATATATATATATATATAACTTATATCTTACACTACATCACATTTATACCATTACATTTTACATTCATAATTCGTGTTAAATCCTTACATGTTTTTGGTCAAAAGTTGATTAAATTAGCATATTTTCTGTGTATTCCAAGAACAATCTTTTAGGAAATTCATTTCAATTTCTAGCACTAGGCACAATTTCAAAATGTTAAATTTTCATAACAAAAAACATCGTTATGAAATAATTGAACAACTAACAAACTACAAAAGAATTGTATTGTGGATTTTGTTTTACTATATTTTTAAACGAATACAGAATTGGCTTCATATTTGTTGTCTAATTTTTTTACATCTAAAATGTTATTTAACTAGTCATGTTAGTGCCACTGATAACTTAGGGGTTAGTAAGTTCACTCATTTTCTATGCAAGATATCATGGATAATTTAGATTGGGATAGTTCTGATAATCAGCTATGCGGTCAATCTACATTGAGAGGGACTTATACATTATGCTAAGGGCTTCCACCATTAATGCATAAAAAGAAGTCGTGGATTTGAATTGTGATCCCGCAATAGTCGGGTATATAATCAATCTATTTTACTAGGGATCTATGTATCATGTTTAGAGCATTATCATCTATTGAACATGTCAATATCTACCTCTGTAACCCTTATTTTTACTGAAAAGAAGAAAAACAGTTAGATCAATAGTAATAAATATGGATAAGTCTTTTAACGAACTTGGATGCTAAATAACTGAAAAAAAAAAAATTATAGTTAGAAAGTATTTTAAATGTTTTAAATAACGTGGTACAATATATGACTTTAGTGACCATAAGTGACTTCTTAAAAAAAAAATGCAAAAAGAAATATGAAAGTATCTGAAAAATGAAAAAAGAATTCCAATTATAAAAAGTTTATTTCTATTCACTTAAGTTAAATCATGAGTATTAAATCACAACAATTTTTTTTAAGGTTTAAATCACAGCAAGTTAAGGTGTTTATTTGCTTTATTATTATCATTATTCTTCATATTTTATTATTTTTTGAAGGGTTTCTTTTCCTTTTTTTATTTTATTTTGAAGTCTATTTTCGTCGTGAATCTCCTAGAGACCCTTCGGCCTTAGGCAAAGGACTTTTTTCATGTACGAAAATTTGAAAAAAGGCACGTGCCGGAGGTAACCGTTAAGCTCAAACAGAAGAACGCGACTTTTCAATCAGACGATCTGACGGCCAGGATTCAGTAGCCGTTGGTTTTAAAAATTTGTCCGGACATATATCCGCCGTTTGCGTCCCAATCTCGCTCATACAGTTCCTTCTCTTTCTCTCTCTTATGATTTTCCCTTTTTCACTTTTCGTTAAACCTAGAAGAAAGAAAGAACCAGAAGAACAAGAGCACACTAGTGAGAGAGAGAGAGAGACTGCGTTCGAGCTAGAGGGAGAAAGAGAGAGATCGCTCCTGGTTTTTATGGAGTTTTTTTGACCGATCTCTCTCTTGTTTTTCGATATTCCGAGATCGCAAGAATACGATTAAAAAAAAAAAAACTCTAATCTGGAAAATCTTCAATCTGGTTTTTCAATCTGGTTCGTGGAATGTTTTTTATTTTCCATTTTCAAAAATAAAATAATTTTTTTTCTTGATTGGTTCTTTCTGTATTCTTTCGATTTGAGTCATTTGAAGTTGAGAAATTGGTGGAATTCGATTTCAATTCTTTGATGAATTAGTGTTTATAAACCGAATTCGTATTTTCTTGTGAGTTGATTTTGTTTGCTTGATAGGGAAAATGGCTGGATCGGACGAGAACAATCTGGGCGTCGTTGGACCGACTAATGCACAAGGTGATTACTCAAATCCGGATTTTGGTTTATGAATGATTTCTCAGATTTGACGAATTTCATTTGGCTTTTGCGTGAATTTCTGTTTCGAAACCCTAATTTTCAGGAATTCATTATTGTGGATCAATAGGGGGTTTACTAGGCGGAGGTGGGAAATTCGTGGTGGGCCCGGGTCAGAACCGGAGAGCTTTGAGCGACATTAACCGCAACGTGATCGGAGCTCCTCCTTGCCCTTGTGCAGTCAACAAGAGAGGCTCTTCAGGGTAATAATTGCTTCACAGTTTAATTTCTGTTTGGTGGGTGAGAAAATAGAGGAAAAGAAAATTGAAGTTCCCCATCTAATGTTTCCTTTCCTTGTAGCTTTTGCTTTTCAAAATTTAAAAAAAAAAAAATGAATTGACTTAAGTCAAGTGGGTCTAATAGTTGTATAGCACACAGCAGAACTGAGCTTTTACCTTTTTGTTTCTTTTTGCTTCATTCTAGAGGAGTAAAGTTGTACTGTTTCAATTTTTGATTTGTGCTCCCTCATTTTTCCAGAACCCAAACGGATAGTCTTAATAAGGTTATTTGCCTTTCAACGCAAGCTATCAGTGATAAAAATCCACCCATACCAGTGAATCGACCAATTACTAGGTTAGAACGTATTTGTCATTTACTTTTTTTCGTACTCTTTTGGACATTGCTAAAGTTCTTTTTTTCGTAATTAGGCTACTTTGTTTTGTTTTTGCTATTTGTTTAGGAAGTTCGCTGCCCAGCTCGCTAACAATCTGCAACTGTTACAGAAGGTACCATTTTGTGAAATTAGGAACATAACTATATGATTGCGTAACAGTGTAAGTTAGTGTGAATAATGTGTAAATTGTCCTTAAAGGAGGTCAAGAAGCCCGTCGAGCTAAGGGGGTCTGAAGATTGTTACATTGTAGATGCAGAAGACTACAAGGCAGATAGCGCTTTTCCGGTGCCAATGTTTGTGCAACACACAGAGTCAATATTGGAGGAGAATGATCAGATGGTAGTTGCCCCAACCACCCCGTTTTTGCAGGCAATTTGGTACGGAACTTTTTGCCTTCTATATAAATGTCTCAATTTTGTTCTGGTAGGAGGAACTGGAAATGGAAGATATAGCCGAGGAGCCTGTTATTATAGACATAGACAGCAGGGATAAGAAGAATCCACTTGCAGTAGTGGAATACGTTGATGATCTGCATGCCTACTACAAGAAAGTAGAGGTAAGAATCCCATGCCATCAAATTTGTCAGATTGATTTCTTTGTTTAATGTTCAAAATATGGATCTATAAAACATTTGAAGGGTTTTTGGCTCACAAGTATCCCGTCGGCATGACAAACAGGGCCTTCTTTCAGAAATTAAAATATGATTAATTAGTTTCCCATGCCTAAGGAACAATGTAGGAAGATTTTGGAAGTATGAGAAATTCAATTTTACTAGGTAATAGAAGTTTCATTAACGTGGACATGATGAACAGGAGCAGAACTGAAGGGAGAGATACTCTAACAAAACTTATTTGTATCTGTTTCAGAATTCTAGTTGTGTTCCACCAAACTATATGGCGAACCAATCCGATATCAATGAGAAGATGAGAGGAATTCTAATTGACTGGCTGATTGAGGTACTCAAAATTTTATTTGCTGATGTGGTTGCTATACAATGAGTACCCGTTTGGTATAACTCCCTTGACAAGTTTAATGGAAATTACAGGTCCATTACAAGTTTGAATTAATGGATGAGACCCTATACCTTACTGTCAACTTGATTGATAGATTTTTAGCAGTTCAACCAGTGCCGAGGAAGAAACTTCAGCTGGTTGGGGTTACATCTCTACTTCTAGCCTGCAAATATGAAGAAGTTTCGGTTCCTGTCGTGGAGGATCTCATTCTTATTTCTGACAAGGCATACAGCAGAAAAGAAGTACTTGAGATGGTAGGCCTTATTTATTAAAAGGATAACATGTGTTCTTATATTCGTGCTGTATGTAAATAGACTCGGGATCATATGATGCATTTTATGTTTCAGGAGAAGCTAATGGTCAACACTTTGCAATTCAACCTATCAGTTCCCACGCCATATGTGTTCATGAGAAGATGTCTCAAAGCTGCTCAATCAGACAAGAAGGTTTTTAGATGTTTACTTTCATGAATCAAAATGTTCAGTGAAAATTTTTATCGATTCTAATGCTAACTAGATGCAATGTTGATTGATTCAGCTTGAGCTTCTATCATTCTTCATTATAGAGTTGTGCTTGGTTGAGTATCAAATGCTCAGATTTCCACCTTCTTTGTTAGCCGCTGCTGCAGTTTACACAGCTCAATGTACTCTTTGCGGATTTAAGCAATGGAGCAAGACCAGTGAGTGGCACAGTGGCTATTCCAAGGAGCAGCTCTTGTAAGTGCCTTTATTCCCATCACAAGTTTACAGTCATAGATAGAGCATGATGGTTTTGGCTAGAACAGGGATTCACTAACCGGTGTGTGTTTTGATCTGTGCAGAGAATGCTCAAGGCTGATGGTTGATTTCCATCAGAAAGCTCGAACAGGAAAGCTTACAGGCGTCCACCGAAAATATAGTACATCTAGATTTGGCTATGCCACGAAAAATGAACCTGCTGAGTTTCTATTGGAGGCGGCCTGGAGCTAAAGAGAAGTATATCTGTAAAGATAATGCCAAACACAGCAAACTGACCCTTTTTTTTTTTTTTTTTTAAATTTAAAACTATGCAAATGGGTTTTGGTTTGCAGGATAATCAAGCAACATAAGTTGCCCTTGTTGGGGGGGGGGGGGGGGGGGGGGGGGGGGGGTGGGAGGGGGGGTGTCGACATAACTATATGTGCAATTGAGCATTCTTGTTTGATACTCGTATTATATAAGAGCTTCTCTTTCTTCACAGTCAGTAACGAGAACACACAATATCCTTGATAACTTTAAACTAGAACACAAATAGTGAATTTGTGCTAGAGAGCATCGGAATGCTAGATTAATGTGCTAATAGTAAATTTTAGAACACAAATCTCAAATATGTTTTCTTCCTTTTTTTTTTTCACATTTTCCCGTAACAAACATATAACATTGGCGTTAAAAGATGGTCTGAGTGGTAAAAAGACATTATCCACAAAGCAATAGTAAAACCAAGCATCTGGACCAGAGGTTTATCCATAAACCAAAAATACATTGTTCCATAAACCAAAAACATTGTTTCTATCACCTCAGCACTAAAATCCATTATGCCTCCACATGTTCCATGGCCAACAGCTTGTGCCTGCAAGATAACCATATAACAAAAAATCTTAATTCCATATGGCTAAACATAAAATCAAAGGAAAAAAAAAAAATGGAAATTGACTTTCACCTGTGTTTCAAGTTCTCGGCCTCGAGCTTCTTCTTCTATTTGGGCCTCATCCTCTTCATTTTCCTCCGTTGTTCCATGGCCAGCAGCTTGTGCCTGCAAGATAATCATATACCAAGAAAGCTGAATTCCATATGACTAAACATATAATCAAAGCAAAAAAATTGAAAAATGGAAACTGACTTTCCCCTGCGTTTTAAAGTCTCGGATTCGAGCTTCTTCTTCTGTTTGGCCCCCATACTCTTCATTTTATGTCTCCTGTTGTTCCGTGGCCAGCAGCTTGTGCCTGCAAGATAATCATATGACAAGAAATCTCAATTCGGGATTTAAATGTTTGATGGAATATCATTGAACAAGGCAACAGCCAATTTTTTAAAAAGCAAAGACAACTCACTCCAAGAAAGGAGGAGGAAACAACACAACACAGCCCAATTGATTTATTATAGTCAAAGAACCAGAAAAATGAAGGCTCATTTCCTTGAAAGTTGCAACGTCGGTGCCTCGAGCTTCTTCTTCTTCCATTTGGCCCGCATCTTCTTCTGTTTGTTCCATGGTTCAAAGCCCTTCTCTTATGCTACGATCAAGCCCTTCTCCTCCTCCTACCGTCGGATATCTTCTTCTTCTTCTAACGAGTTGAAGCTCAATTTCTTCTTCTTCTTCTTCTCTTCTACGAAGTTCAACAATCCATTCTCCTCTCGCGGGTTGTCTGTGTTTCTTCCAGCTTCCACGTCTGGTGTCGGGTCATTCTCAGTGGTGCCAAGGCCTCCGGTGAAGTCGTAGGGCAGAATTTTTTTACTGAAATGAAATCTGATCTTAGCGTCATTTTTTTTTTTTTTTGAGGCTGTGGTAGATCCTCTCCCAGAGACCCTATCGATAGAGCTTTTTTTTTAACCGTTAGATTTTAATCGAACGGTTGATATATTATAGGTATACCATTGTTATCATAGACCTTATCTCATATAAACTTTCCCATCCTAAGTCTTCTCCGCCGCCGGTGACCCACCCCAACGCCGGCGATCCACCTCCGACACTTTTTCCGACCGTCAGTGATCCAATTTCTCTCTCTTCCCCTTTCTCTCTCTTCTCTTCTCTCTCTTCCCCTCTCTCTCTCTTCCCCACCCCGGCTCCCCAATCCCCCCCTCCCCCGCCGGCCCCTAGCCCGGTGATCCCCCACCTCCGGCACCCCCCTCCCCCGGCCTCCCCCCGCCCCTCACCCCTCGCAAAATCGCGAAATCACGATTGTTACGCGAGAAGAAAGAGGCAGAGGAGGATGGGGGCGCCGGGCTGGATGGTGGCCCGGGGGACGACGGGGAGGGGGGGACTGGGTTGGTGTGTCGGGGCCGCCGGGCTGGGGGGGGGGCGCCGGGGTGGGGGAAGAGAGAGAGAAGATAGAAATGGGAAGAGAGAGAGAAAGGGGGGTCGCCGACGGCCGGAGGTGGGTCGCAGGGGCTGGGGGGGGCCGGGGTGGGGAAGAGAAAGAGAGGGGAAGAAAGAAGAGAAGAGATAGAAAGGGGAAGAGAGAGAAAGGGGCACCGACGGCCGAAAAAAGTGCCGAAGGTGGGTCGCCGGCGTCGGTCGTTGGCAACGGAGAAGACTTAGGGTGGGAAAGTTTATTTGAGATAATGTCTATTATAACAATGATATATCAACCGTTCGATTAAAATCTAACGGTTAAAAAAAGAGCTCTACCGATAGGGTCTCTGAGAGAGGCTCTATCACAGCCTCTCCCTTTTTTTTTTATCAATCGAATACATTTTATTTAAAAATTATTTTCATTTAAAATTTAATAAAAATAATTATTTAATATTAAGAATTTAGAGGTCAAATAAATAATTTATTCAAAAAAATAAAAATAAAACATATAATTGCTGGATATTTATTTATTTATTTAGTAATTACTTGCATCTTATAAGGTGTAACTGAAAAGCATCTTACATTATTCAAAAAAAAAAAAAAAAAGTATCCCATTTTTTATAGTGTTTATTAAACCTATTATTATTTTTGGGCATCGGTAAAGTTTTTTTTTAGACTGTTAAGATTTAATTGAACGGTTCAAACGTTTATGGTGTACGATATTTATCATACACCTAACCTTACATAATCATTCCCACCTAAAGTCTTCTCCGTCGCCGGCGATCTTCCCGCCGCCGGCGACCCAACTCTGGCCACCTTCGGCCCCCAGCCCCGGACGCCGGCCGTCGACCACTGGTGACCCCATTTTCTCTCTCTTCCCCTTTCCCTCTCTTCTATTCTCTTTCTCTCTTCCCCTTTCTCTCTCTTCCCCTCCCTCCCACAGGCCCCCACCCCCGGCCTCCCCCCACCCCCGGCCGCCACCCTCCCCCGGCACCCCCCCCCCAGACAACCCCCCTCTCTCTTCCCATTTCTCTCTCTTCCCCTCTCTCTTCCCCCTTCTCTCTCTTCCCCGCCCTCCCGCCGGCCCCCAGCCCCGGCCCCCAGCCAGCCCCCGACCTCGCCCCCCTCCCCCGGGAGAAGAGAGAGGCAGAGGGGGATGGGGGCGCCGGGAAGGGTGGCGGCCGGGGGAAGGGGGTTGTCGAGGGTGGGGGGAGGCCGAGGAAGGGGGCGGGGCCGGGGGGCTGGTTGGGGGCCGGGGGTGGGGGCCGGCGGGAGGGAGGGGAAGAGAGAGAAAGGGGGGCCGGGGAGGGTGGCGGCCGAGGGGAGGGGGGTCGTCGGGGTGGGGGAGGGGGCGGGGGGTGGGGCCGGGGTGCTGGCTGGGGCCCGGGGTGGGGGCCGGCGGGAGGGAGGGGAAGAGAGAGAAAGGGGGCTGGGGAGGGTGGCGGCTGGGGGGAGGGGGCCGGGGCCGGGGGGCTGGCTGGGAGCCGGGGGTGAGGGCCGGCAGGAGGGAGGGGAAGAGAGAGAAAGGGGGCCGGGGAGGGTGGCGGCCGAGGGGAGGGGGTCGTCGGGGGTGGGGGGAGGCCGGGGGAAGGGGGAGGGGACGGGGTAGGGGGCTGGCTGGGGGCCGGGGTGGGGAGGGGAAGAGAGAGAAAGGGGGGCCGGGGAGGGTGGCGGCCGAGGGGTGGGGGAGGCCGGGGGAGGGGGAGTGGGGCGGTGGGCGGGGCCGGGGGCCTGGCTGGGGGCCGGGGTGGAGGCCTGCGGGAGGGAGGGGAAGAGAGAGAAAGGGGGGCCGGGGAGGGTGGCTGCCGGGGGAGGGGGTCGTCGGGGGTGGGGGGAGGCCGGGGGTGGGAGCCGGCGGGAGGGAGGGGAACAGAGGGAAAGGGGAAGAGAGAAGGAAGAGAGAGAGAAGAGAAGAGAGGGAAAGGGGAAGAGAGAGAAAATGGGGGCCGACGGCCGGCGTCCGAGGCTAGGGGCCCGAGGTGGCCGGAGTTAGGTCGCCGGCATCGGGAATGAGTCACCGGCATCGATCGTCGACGATGGAAAGATCGCCGACGACGGAGAAGACTTTAAGGTGGGAATGATTATATGAGATTAAGTGTATGATAAATATCGTACACCATCAATGTTTAAACCGTTCAATTAAATTTTAACGGTCTAAAAAAAGATATTACCGGTAGAGACCCACAGATGGTCTCTATCACAGTCATGCCCGTTATTTTTGGGGAGAATTACAATGAGATCATCTTTTTCACTCAATGCGATAAAAAATTTTGACCCCCGGATCTCATTTAAAGGGTTTAGATGCTCCGAGGACACAAAATTTATTGTGTATCCTTTCTTTCACATGGGATTACAAACAGTCAAAAAAAAAAAAAAAATCTCCTCCCCGGTTTCTCTGTGTTCATCGTCGGAGGCCGGGAAGAAGGTGGCCACGGTCGGGAGATGCAGGGCATCGTGTGGTCATGGTGTGATCCGAAGATGAGGAGATCCGGTGCAAGGGCCTTCTTCTCCGGCGACGAGCAGGGGAGGGCATGGTGGTGACCGCCCAAGCCTCCTCCGTCGACGCGGCGAGCGCCCAAGCCCACGACGCCGAGAACGCCGACAAGCCCACAAGATCTGGCGGCGACCCAACAAGATCCAGGCGAGTATGGGAGGGTAGGATGGTGGTGAAGTGGTCGGTGGAGAGGGCTGCCGATTTGCTTCCTCCTCCGATGGGAGGTTTTTTTTTTTTTTTTTTAATGCTTTTGAAATATTTTGTAATTATTAAAATAAAAAATAATGGTTAATCATGTGTAGGTGCTCGTATAATTATCGTGGAGGGGGGATTTGCAGGTCGGGGTGGGTGGGGTGTGGGGCAATTCGAGTCGCCAAACGTCGTGGAGGGGGATTTGCAGGTCGGGGGGGGGGGGGGGGGGCGGGCGCGATTCGAGTAGCCGAACGTCGTGGGAGGGGGGCCGACTCGCCGGCGAACCTCTCTCCATCCGAATCCTTCTT
This sequence comes from Ficus hispida, assembly GCA_025413025.1. Classification (NCBI taxonomy): domain Eukaryota; kingdom Viridiplantae; phylum Streptophyta; class Magnoliopsida; order Rosales; family Moraceae; genus Ficus; species Ficus hispida. Next base: position 737,547 of record CM046367.1, read on the forward strand.
CTCCTGTAGGGAGTTTTTTTTTTTTTTGAAAATGTTTTGTAGATCGAAATAAGGTAAAATAGGTTTTTTTTTTTTTAATGTATCTTTTTAATTTTGATCATTTAAAAATGATTAGATGATAAAAAAATTTTACATTATTAATTGGGTGGGGTAAAAACACTTTGGAGAATTCCCCTGTTATTTATAAATATTAAGACGATATTCTTCTATTTCATTTCTTAATTTGTGTGGTGTCAACAAATTTTATTTTCTATTTTATAAATCAATATATGATTAATTAAAAGAAAAAACGATTACTCACTTTTTTTTTCCTTTTTATTGAAAGTAAACATACTCTTAAGATGTGCTTTCCAAAATTTTCAATCCAATTCAACTAATTTCAAATTCAAATTCAAATTTTTATTTTTTAAAAATTCATACTCAAATAGACACTTAATAATATTTTCAGAAACTTCTCTAATGTTAGTTGGTAAACAACGTTTGTGTATGATGTTTGGTTTTTTTATATCATCATTTTAAATTGGAAAATTGGTATCATTTTGAAAACTTTTTTTGCGTTATTTGATGAAGTTTCTTTTTTTCTTTCTTTTTTTTTTTTTTTTTTTTTTTTTTTATAAAATAAGACTTTGGTGGTGACTCTTTCGATATTTTAATTTTCAGCTTCACAGATAATTAAACTTCTTTAGATATAATAAAAAAGAGATGGGTTTTTAATCAAATCTTTTTAGTCGTTTAGATACTACTTATAATATTACCAACTGTTGTTAAATTTGAAAACTCGCAAATATACGAGTCGTATAAGTAATAAAGTATACACAATTGTATGGATATTGTCCCTGAGGATTAAATCATCAAAAATATCGAAAGAAAGCTATTTTAACACCCAACAAGATATGAAACAAAATAAAGATGAATTAGAAATTCACTAAAAATTATATAACAATTCAAATCAAAGCAAAAGCAAACAAAACTAATGAAAAGAACGGAATTGCAGTTGAGTTCGGGAAACCAATGGATTAAACAAGATAGGACACCTAATTTTATCTTCATTGCAGGTCTGCTACATGAATGTTACTAGAATGCTATAGCATGCTCTGCGTCTGTTAACCAAACCTCCGTTTTGATGCATAAAAATCTTTCGAATTATTATGGCTAATTCCTCAAACCTTTTTCAACATATTCCTATGTGAATCTAGCTCTTAGAATGCAATTTTAATGCTCGGGTCTTGTGGGTTATGCAAGATGAACAATATATTCATATACCATTCACAAATCAATAAACCTAGACAAGCATATTGAACTTGCATCATCCATGTTATTTCTAACCTAAATTAACCCTTCCGGTATTAATCTAAATCTAATTTCCTATAGTTGATGGCCAGTCAAAAATAGAAATAAACATAACACACACATGAATGAACAAGAGTAGAACATTATCTAGCAATCCAACATCAACATTACATTCCTACAACCTTGGTTCCATTAGGGTCCTAGCTAAATAATTTAGTTCATAATCGAGAAATCAAGTTCCATAATCCAACAATAATCCATGAGCAGAATACAAAAAGATTAATCTAGCAAGAGAGAGAAAAGAAATCAGTCAGGTTTGGAAGCTCCTTTCGCTCTCTGGTTGCTCCTTGCTCACGCTTTCGTTCTCTCAGCTGTACTCTCTGGTTTTCTTCTTTAGAAGCAACCAAAATGGATACTCTCCTTCTCTCTCCTTTTTCTCTTCTCTTCCCCGAAATGGTGTGTGTCCTGGTGGCTGCCTTTCCTCTCTCCTCTCTTTTTAATTTCTTACTAAGCTAAGGCAATAATGGTACACATGTGGCAAAAAGAATGGTGGGGGACCAGCTGACCACAAATGTCCAGCTCACTCATTCCACATGGTCTCTCCACATAATGGTCTGATGTCAGCAAAATCTGCCAGCGATGCCCAGAATTTCACCCAGAAATGCTACAGCATAGTTGTAGCATTTACCTGAAAAACACACCACCAACACTTTAACGCTTTGGCCTTCAATTTGCTCTATGATCCTTCAATTCAGTTCAAGAAGAGTATAATTACAGAAGTTGACCACAACAAAAGTAAAACTTAAAAAAATCCAAAACAAAACACAAAGAAAAATAATAAAAGTGCTCTTGGCTAAGCAAATTTGAACTAGAAAAATATTGAATAACTCTAATGTCTTAGAGCTATCACCAACCCAATGCTACCACAACCAAAATTAGAGTGAGAGTTTTACAAGAGTTTCATATGATTCAAATCTAGATGGATAAATAAAGAGATTAAAAAAAAGCATCATCCCCATTGTCAATCTATCTACATTTGTGAGTGTAGTTTGATAAAATATTTAGAAAACAATTCAAATTTTCATTTATTTTACATCAAATCAAAAAACATAAAAAATAAAAAATAAAAAATTTATATTTTACTGATAAAGGAGAAATAAAATAAAAATAGTGTTATATTTATTTATTTATTTATTTCAGATTAGACTCCTTTATGCAATAAATAAATTCAAAAACAAATGTATCAAAAACTTTCTCTTTATTTTCTTTATTTAGAAAATATTATTAATTAATATCTTTAGAAAAAAAAATGTGTGAGATTTTTTTTTTTCGTTCTCTAAGTTATTTATTCATTTAAAAAAATGTGTGAAAATTAATTGTTTATCAACTCTCTCAATTCTCGAGACATATTAGCCATCCAGTTTGCCAAAATATCAGCAAATCCCTCGGCCCCAAGGAAACCAAACTGGGTCGCACCCCATGAACATTAAGGCTATATTTGGGGATCAATTTTGGAAACATATTTTTAAATCTTTCAATTTTATTATTTATTTTTTAAAATATTTAAAAAAAATTAAATTTTAAAAATTTATAATTTTATTATTTTAAATTAAAATAAAATAATTTTTTTTATTTAAACAATAAAAATTTCAAAAGAAACTAAACAAGATTTATATTATTAATTTTTTTTAACTCTTTTCACTTTAAATAATCTATTTTCATAAAAATATATATTTTCAAAACTCAATCCATATTAAACTGTCAAAAACATTTATATCCAAAACATGACTTCAAATGAACCCTAAATCAGGTTATCCCATTTTTTATTTTTTATTTTTTTGCTGAAAGAATTTTTTCTTTCTTAATTATGACGGTTTTTTTTTTTTTTTTGGGTCATAACCATAAATACAACACGGATGGCCTCATTTTTCTTTGATGATTGTACTAGATAAGATTGTGTGTTGGACTTGACAGCGATTTGCCCACTAACATCAGATATTTATTTATAGTTTCTGGTAGCTTCAGATTTTCGTGTCAAATTTGGGTTGTGAAAAAAGTTGGGCGTGTCTTCTTCTAGCCACTTCCGGTGGACAGCATCCTTTGAGCTGTCAACGATTATTATTATTATTATTATTTTTTCAATTTTACCCCCTAAAAAAAAATTTAATCATATTTCTCCTTTGCAGATATAAATGATTGTAGTATTCTTCGGAATACTCATACGACAAGGTTTTTTAGAGAGAGAAGTGTGTGTGAGTGAGAGAGAGAGATGGTGGAGAAGAAAGAGAGAGAGTTCTTAATAGTGGCACCATTCGAGTGTGCTTGGAGAAAGGATTTGAAGTTCAGAGAAGCCGGCCGAGGCTGTGTGGCGTTTGAAGCTTTTGCCCACAACGACGTCACTTTGGTGTTCAGAGAGAATGTGGGAAGCCAACATTACCATTACAAAAGAGACAACACTCCTCACTACACGGTCATATTGGGGAGTCACAGGAACAAAAGGCTCAGAATTGAAGTAGATGGGAAGACAGTTGTCGATGTGGAAGGTATTGGGTTGTGCTGTTCGTCTTCTTTTCAGAGCTATTGGATCAGTATCTATGATGGGTTAATCAGTGTTGGCAAAGGAAAGTACCCTTTCCAGAATATTGTGTTTCAATGGCTGGATTCGAATCCGAATTGCAGTGTTCGGTATGTTGGGCTTAGCAGTTGGGATAAACATGTGGGATATAGGAATGTAAATGTGTTGCCTGTTATTCAAAACCATTTATTTTTGTGGAAACATGTTGATTGTGGAGGCGACTGTATGTGTGAGGACTATGGATTAGGACGAGGAGAAGAGAATTTGGAAGATGATGAACAGATGGGGTATGAGAAATGGGGTCTTGACAACTTCTTGGAGAGTTGGGAATTGTCAGATGTGTCGTTTGTTGTCGGTGTGGAGCAGAGGCCTGTGCCTGCTCACAAGGTTATCTTGGCATCTTCTGGTAATTTCCCTCTGAGTTCTTCACAAGTTGTTATTGAGCTTAAGGGGGTGACTTATCCGGTTCTGCACTCATTTCTTCAATATATCTACACTGGCCGGACTAAGGTAAACATATATTTTATGTATATTTCACTATCTGAATTCCCTTAGTTTATTTTAGATTTACAAGACAATACGAATGTGGGGTTAAATGCATTTCAAGTTTATCATCCTTAATGATTCTGCAGTTTATCTGGTTTCTGTGTTTTGTATAGTATTGCACTGTAGATAACGGTTTTCCATTCTCAAATCTATTATCAAATATTATTTGTAAATGTCTGAATTAACTTAATTTTATTTCGCTTATACTTGTGAATTTCATAAGCAACCGACCCAAATACCAATTCAATCAGACACACAAGAATTTTAAGATTGTATGCATTTCAAGCTCAAATTCATTGTGAACTTACTGATTGTAGATATTCAAGTCGTAATAATTGTCATCTTCATGATGTAGATTTTAGAGTCCGAACTAGCTTCGCTGATGGTTCTGAGCTTGCAATTTGAGGTAATGCCATTGGTAAAACAGTGTGAGGAGACCATGGAACAGCTGAAACTAAATAAGGAGTCGTGTGACTCGGGTAAGAGTGTGGAATTATCATACCCTCTTCCAAGCTCTTCACCGCATTACTGCAGAGCCTTCCCCTTTGGGATTCCCGTTGATAAGCAGAGGCTCAAACAACTGCATTTAACTGGGGAGTACAGTGATGTAAACATATATATCGAAGGAGGTGGTCTTATTTCCCAGCCACATAAAATTATTCTCAGTTTGTGGAGTGTTCCATTTGCAAAGGTGAGTTTACTCGATATTTCTTTAATTTTCGTCTTTGGTGTAATTTAAGATATCTGTCTTCAGAACTAGGACTCATCAGGAGCAAGTTTATAAAAATTATAGATACAGATCAAGAAATTGAATTTCATTTATTTTTGGAAACATATCAATTGGTAGGACCATTAAAAAAAAATAAAAATAAAAAAGCAAGAGATGATGAATCTGCGGGATTAATTTGGGAAACCAGTAGGCATATGCAATGCACATAAGAAAAGCCAATTATGTTGCTTTCTTGAGTTGATGTGGAATTGTTGCGCTGGACAGATGTTCACAAATGGAATGAGTGAAACCAATTCCTCGGAGGTTCTTTTAAGAGACGTATCCCCGGAAGCTTTCAAGTGTATGCTTGACTTTATGTATAGTGGGGAGCTGAATTTGGAAGTTACCACGGAATCCGGTGCCTTGTTATTGCAACTTTTGTTATTGGCAGATCAATTTGGAGTCACTCTTCTCCATCAAGAATGCTGCAAAACACTCTTACAGTGGCTTTCTGAGGTAGCTTGCCAATCCTCTTTATATTAATTCAGTCCAACTTTATTCGTGAAATCATACTTTTTGTTTGTCATTTATACAGTATGCTGCTTGTATGTCTAGAAATTAAAGAACGGAGAAGTGACTTGCGGTTTCGGACTTCTGAAAACAAAAGAAGAGAGATCCCTTTTATGATAACAAATTATGAAATATTAATACCTATCATGTACATATTAAATGCAGGAATGGAGTTCTCCTATTGGAAGCAGGTCTCACTACAAGAAATTTTTGTATTATGCACAAGTTTTGTGGACGAGGAAGCAGACAGTTTTGGTCAAGTAATTGGAATGGTGTTATATAGGCTAACCTTTGAACTTTGTTGCAGGACACAGTATGTCCAATTCTCCAAGTGGTTTCATCAGTTCGATCATGTAAACTTATCGAAGAAACATGCGAGAGGAACTTTTCCATGCACTTCGATTACTGCACAACTGCCAGCATTGACTTTGTCTTCTTAGATGAGATGTCTTTTATCAATATCTTTCGGGTAAGTCCCCCTCATTTCATTCGAGCCAGTAGCTTGAGGCTTAAGTAATAACCGCTCGTTTTGACGAACACCTGTATTGTGGTAATGCAGCATCAGGATTTAACAGTAACGTCCGAAGAACAAGTTCTTAATGCAATCTTAATGTGGGGTATGAAAGCAGAGGAAGTATGTGGGTGGGAAGTTGTGGATGAGCTGATGACACATTCCACGCCCGAACTCCTCTTTGGGGATAGACTGCAGTCAGTTCATGAGTTCTTATCTTTTGTGAGATTTCCAATAATGCCACTGGCCTTGCTTAAGAAGGTAACTATGCTTTGATACCGACTCTTTTTTTAACTACAATCTAGAATCATGAATTCACTTGTCTGGCTTTGGCATGATCTTGCAGTTGGAGAAGAGCAACATCCGCAGGCATGTTCCGGTTTTTGATTGTTTTGTGAGTCAAACTTTTTTCTCTTCTTCTTCTTTTCTTTTTATGGTAACTACTGATATTGAGAAATGAAACTTTAATTCTTGTCTAGAGATTTTAGTGATTTCTTTCTTTCTGAAAATTCAACAGGTTAAGGAGGCCATCAGCTTTGTTGAAGGTGGATTGACAGGGCCAGAGTTTGAGCAGAAGTAAGTAAAAACATATCTTAACTGACGTCTAGGACATGTTTAGTGAGGAATTAACTAACACACTATTTTGTAGTGTGAGATTTCAACATAGGAGATCTAGTTATAAGGAGCTTCAATACATACGTGACGGGGACAGCAATGGAGTTCTGCACTTTGCAGGCACGTCATATGGAGAACATCAATGGGTTAATCCTGTTCTTGCTAAGGTAGTATTTTCATTACTTTCCCTCCTTTCCTTCCAGATAATTTTTAAAATACAAATTCCTTGCCTTGGGTTCAAGTGTGAATAATAATGCTCAATATTACGTTCTTAGGAACTACAAAAGTGCACCTTTACATTACCAGTCCCTTTAAAAAACTAATTCTACTCGGTAAAGATTCGGTGAATATTGGAGACGAGAATTGTCTTCAAATTAAGGTTTGGAATAGCTGTAAAGAGATTTTTCAAAACAAACTTAGTATCTTGTTTAATTTTATGGTATTAAATCAATTTATTGATGTTAGAGGGGATTGGGATATATTGATAGTATAGGATTAAACATCGAATTTAATTTTAACCCGGGAGAGAACTTCCTGATTTTCCTTGTAAACATATACATAACGGTTCCTGATCCTTTATAATTTGTTTGTTTCAGACAATCACCATTACAGCTAGCATCCCTCCTTCAAGATTCACTGACCCCAAGGTTTTGGCCTCGAGAACGTACCAGGTATGATGAACCGAAATTTACAAAGATAAAAACGAAATGAGCATGACAAAATGGTAAGTGGGTTGTGAATGAATGATCAATCTATGGCCACTTCAGGGAACATCATTTACCGGACCTCGGATGGAAGATGGACACAGTAGCACGTGGTGGATGGTTGACATTGGTTCTGACCATCAGGTTTGTAAAACTAAAACTCAATTTGTAAAATGGCATTGTTTCGCTTGTCCTATTTCGTTGTCTTATCTTCGTCCATTGCATTCTTCGGAATTTTTTAATAAACTTACATGATAATATATCGTTGCAGCTTATGTGCAACTACTACACCTTAAGGCAGGACGGATCCAGGGCTTACATTAGATATTGGAATCTTCAGGTAAATTACTCCTTATCTCTAAACACACGCACGCACGCACACACACACACACAAAAACCCCCTTCAAACTCACTCTAGAGATTTGAAATAGCATCGGTAATATAATCACCGTACGTGTGTCAATGCATCAGAACTGTGGCGGAACACTTTTGATCATAGGAACTCTAGTATGTAACAATTTTATTTCACTTATGTGGTCATGCATGGTGACGAGTATTTTGTTTGTGGGATAAAATAAAATTAATTTTCATAAGGAATGTTTGTGTACAGAAGATAATTGAACTCGGTATTCTCTATGTTTCAGGGATCTTTGGATGGGAAATCGTGGACAAATCTCAGAATACATGCAAATGATCAGACGGTGTGCAAGCCTGGGCAGTTTGCTTCGTGGCCTATAATTGGACCAAACGCTTTGCGTCCGTTTAGATTCATTAGGGTTGTTCTGACGGGTCCCACAACTGATGTCTCCAATCCCTCCAACTTGTGCATTTGCTTTTTGGAGCTCTATGGCTATTTCCACTAGTTCTCTAAGTTCCTCCACTGCTTGATGATGTAATATTTGCAAACATATGTTACTCTCTGGACAAACTTAACTGCATCCCACATTAAAGAAACGATCTGTGTAACACTTTTTGTCTTCCGAAATACGAATTAATAACAAAATAAAATAAAACAAAACGTAGCATTTGTTTCCTGGAAATACAAAACGTTAACATAATTACGTCGTCACTGATGGTGCGGGGTAAGGAGAAACAATTCTCATAGTGTCAATCTCTCGGCGTCGGGAGGAGGGGCAGAGGTGGTTGCCGGTGACAATTGAGGCGGGGACAAAGCGAGATCCTTGCGTTGTATGTACCTTTGCATAGGGACAAAAGAGTGTGTACGTTTGCATCAGATTGGCGAACGGTGGGGATCCGGGGCCATGGCCTAAACAATAGGAACCAGGAGTTGTCTATGTACTTTTGCAATGCTCATGGTGTCAATCGTGCTCTTACAGTTACAAATTTGGATACTTCCTGATTGATTGATTGATTGATTTTTTTTTTAATGTTACAGAGCAGTATGGAATAGGATATAACTTTGGTTCTGGTTTAGTAAGTTGACATGTGGCGTAGTAGTTTCTATTTGGTCTTCGATACTGTCTGATTTAAGCCTTTTTAAATTAAATTATTGCTATTTTAATTTCCACGATAGCCCGATATCCTGTTGAACAACTTGGTATTACTATTATGAAATAGAGACATTGGTGAACTAACATTATTGGACACAATTATTTTTCACTAAATTAAATCTATTTACAGCTTCTTCTAAAATTATTTTGTTTGTACAAACCTAATCGGAAAATATTTGTTTTAGGATAGCCTTTATTTTGAAAATCGTATCCACTCTCTTCATGGCATCAGGGGACAAAAAAGGGCGAGTTAATTTTTCATTCGCTAAGACAGAACTTGAAAAGTACATAGTATAGAATAAGTTCATAATAAATGGTAAGGGGACGAGCCACAATAACATCAACAAAAGAAACTGCCTGAAAAGGCCAGATACATGTAATTGTCAAAAGATTTGCCATCCAAACCATGCATACAAACAGAGAGCAGCCCAACAAGATCCTGTCCAATTTAAATTTTACTACTTTCCCTCCCCAAGTTAACTATGTTAAAACTTTTACATCAAATTCTGATGACATCACTGGACGGGATCCTTGACAGAGGCTTACTTGGACGAGAGGATTATTACCTCCGTACAGGTGGTACAACGCCTCTACCAGCTGCTCCACGGCCAGCAGCCTGTGCCTACAGACAAACCATATCCAAGTCAGGTCAACTTCATAGCAAAGCTAATGTATATCATCAAGCTCGGGATTCAAATTTTTGATGCAAACGAAAAAAATGGAACTTGAGTAATGTCAACAAGACACCAGAATCTATTTTGTATCCTACTCTGTCATGCATTACAGTCAAACAGTGAGAACATAGATATATGAAAACTCACTTTAGCCCGCATTGCAACGGCTCTACCCCTTCCAACTCCAAGTGATGCCCCCTTACCCTTCAATTAGCAAACAAAACAATCAGTCAGCAAAGCAAAAACGATTACATGATTAGAACTACCTAAATGTGTTCATTAAAACATAAAACAGAAACAAGAAAATGGTACCTTGATTCTAGCATCTAGACGCTTGAACATTGGAGCGTTCTTTAGCATGTCCGGGATCACCATAAACCTGTCAAAGATTTTATCATATTTTCACTCTTGTGAAAAGTTTCACCAATCCCTCTACTGGTTGCTTTTGTGTGTGTGTGTGTGTGTATTGAATAGGCAACAGAACATACGTTAACAGGATGCTGCCATTGAAAATATGATTTTTTACATACCTAACTTTACTGCCTCGAATAAACACATGTTCAAGCTGCGAAATCTTCCCATCCTGTGAATGAGTGAACCAAAATAAGAGACTCAGGTTGACAAAGTCTGAAAAATAAAAATGGGGATAACATCCAACCACAACGTGCCAAAAGAAAAGGAAAAAGAAAAAAAAAGGATTTTTTCTTCCAGTCTTTATGTTATGATTACTTAAGTCCAAATTACCAGAAACAATAAAATCATATGCAGGAGAATATCTTTGTTTCGTATGGAATAACTGCACACATCCAATATCAAGGTTTCTCTTCGATATGCTTTAGAATTTTACTTTCTATTATCAGGAAAAATTCTCATTTCTGGACCAAAAACAGACGTTAAAATGCCGTAAAACTTTCCACGATTTGAAAACCCCTTGTAAGTTACCGAAAAATGTAAAGGAATAAGCATTATAATTCCCTTCAAAATAAATATTTACACTGCTTAGCATTTATGTAGTGCCAAGAAATGCCCTGCAACCACTAATAAGCCTATCCTAGCTCCATCTTTCAGAGATGCAAAAATTCAAAATTTAACTTTCTTCTCAGTTTCTTGCAGTCTTTAATCACCGAGCTAGAACACGAAAATTAAAGAATTAGGGTTTAGTAAAGTACTTCTCCTAGGGTTTTCAATAAATTTCACCAATTTCACAATTAAATCCATCAGATCCAGTAAATTTCGTAAAGCGCCTCACGAGTCCAGGGTTTCGGAAGCAAAAACAAACCAAAATCGAGCGAAAACAAAATCGAAAACTGAAAATTTGCGAAGAAAAAAGGGAAAAAGTGAAGAACCTTGGCCGTGTAAGTGATGTTCTCGAGCTGGCAGTTCCAGTTATCCTCGCACTCGACCATGCTTCCTCTGTAAAGCTCGCCACTCTTCAGCTCCACCGTCACCACGTGCCCCGCCGCCTCGTGAAGAAGCTTCACCGGAATCCCCAAACTCCTGCTCATCGTTTCTTCTTCTTCCACCTCCTCCTTCAAGACTCTCTGCCACTGTGTCCGCGCAAAAACCCTAATTGAAGGCTAAACCTCACTCTGCACTAACACCCCCCGCGAATGACCCCCAAATTAAAGGGGGCTGTCGTCTTCCTGCGGGGGTGTTTTTCGTCTTTTCGGACCGCCATTTGTTCTCGAATTACATGTCGTCCCACCCAACCCCCCCCCCCCAAACGACTCCAAGTTTTAAAGGACAAACGACGTTTCGTTTTTAATTTTTGACAACAATAATTCTTGAGGAAGGAGCGAGGTGCCGTATCTCCCAAAGTGCGGCTATGTGAAACGGCTGGTCGTGTTAAAACATTTCTGTCTTTTACTAAAAAACGACATGATGCTTGTTAATAAAAACGACAACAGACTTAACCAATACGTGCAATTCGAGAGTTATAAACGACTACAAAGTTGTCTATTTACTACATTAATTAAGACCGGTTTGAGTAGCAAACAATTTAAAAAATGAAGGTTGTTGGTAGTGTTTTCATCACTATTGATTTCATCTCGATCGAGATCAAATCAGCCATCTAATTAATATGCGAGAGTTGAAATATCAGTCAAGCTGGTTGTTGGAATGTAGTTAAATAATGGCATATAAAGTTAGTGATCTAGTCTAAAGTATAAAATGTTTAAAATTCTTTGTCCAAAGTATTAAAATTAACTAGCAATGAAAGTAAAAAGCTTTTAGTAAAATCAAATAACATGATACATTACAGTCAAAATATTTTGAAAATTATATAGGTACATTTTCGGACGCATTATTGATTGGTTTTAACTTCAAAGGTAATAATCAAACCAAACACAAAAATAATTATAAAAAACCAACCAAATCCAATTATAATTAAAAAATAGTTAATCATTGATATCTTAGTCCATTTCCACCATTTAGTGTATTTTTTTAATAGCCCTTCAAGCAACCATTAAAATGGAAAACGAGATTATATACAGGAAAACTACATAAACAGAAATAAACGGCAATATTAAAAACCATAGACGATATCATCATCATTACAAAAAACAAAAGTTTTTTTTATTTTTTGGGGGGAAAAAAAAGACACCAGCACTATATAAAAAGACAACCACCTTCAATAACATTAACAACATCAACATAGAAACAACAACGATGTTCACCATAACATACTTAAATACGCAATAAAGGGTTATCTTAAAAAACAAAAAAAACAAAAAAACAAAAAAACAATAAAGGGAAAAATTCAAGCAACCTTAAAACTTCCACTTAAAAACGACAAGTCTTTCCATAACTTGATAATTTATTAATTTAGTTCCTGAATATCTTGTCACTTTTATTTTTAAACTTTTGATTTTGACAAATTGAACCTTGAACTTTGGATTTTTGATAGTTTTGATCCCTCATTTTATAATAGAAAGATAATTTCTGAAATTTAATTGAAATTATTATATCTTTATCACATGATAACTAAATTTTTTACAGAAATTATTACATTAAGTTCAAAAGAATATAATTTTTAAGGGTTTTAAGCATAACAATAATGAAATTTTTATATTTCATATAACTATTTTAGTAAAATTTCATGTTAATATAGAGTTAAAACATGATTATATATACTAAATTTAAAAAATATGTTATCAATTTTAATATTAGAGATAAACTCATAAAAGTGACCAAAAATAGAAAGTTTCGAAATTAATTTAAGGATGTAAAGTGACAGTATTCATAATTCAGAAGCAGACAAATTACCTTTAATTATTATTATTATTATATATTTTTTTAAGAGAGTGCGTAAATTTTTTTTTTTTTAATTTTTCACGGGCCATTGTGCAGCCACGTGGACGTGTATGCTTCATTTCGACGGAGAGGCAATCAATTAAAACCGAGAAAAAGAAAAGAAAAGAAAAGCAAAAAACAGCAGGAAAAGCAGCACCGTTGGTTTTCTTTCCGTCACATGGATCAAATCAAATCAAATCAGTCACAAGAACTGACGGTCCAGATACTCCGGCGTTTCCCTTTCTAATTTTGGCTACTCTCACTACAAGTTCCTCCGGTTATTTCTGTCCGGTTCGGATTCATTTTCTCCATTTTCCCGGGCCCGATCACATAATATAAGTAAGTTTGTTTGATTTCTTGAGCTTCAGTAGTAATGGGAGACACCGAGAGTGAGTGAGACACACACAAAAGTATGTCGTTCGGTTCTTTTGGTCTTCTTCGTACTCTATCTTTTTCCTCCTCCTCGCTTCCCTCCTCCGAGGTCTGTTCTTCAATTTGTATATATATATATATATATATATAAGTGTATATTTGTTAATTCTCCTTTAAGTTGGGAAGTATTTTCTCGTATTTATCGGTTGTGTGTATGTATATGAATGTATATATACACACGCACATAATGATGTTAATATTTGTGATAGGCTGCGAGAAATGAGAGGCACTTTGCGAAAGAACAGCCACAAGTGGTGAGCTATGGATCGAGGCACCGCAAATTCGTATTTTCGTCAAGGAATTTAATATGTGGAAAGGTATTTCTGATGTTCTCGGCAAAAATTAGGGGATTTTTGGGTTATTTTTATTTTATCTTGAAGTCTGATACATGCTTTTGGCAATTGTCTATTTTCTTTATTTTATTTATTTTTTAAGTCTGTTTCCTTAATTGTCTGTTATCAAAATCAAATTAGAATTTGGAAAATGGTGGAATTGAGAGCATGTTAATTCACTTCATAGGAAGTTGAATTGGAAATGTGCTTACTAACTTTAGAAAAATGAATGCTAATAGATTAAGTCTTAAAATTGTTCTTCTTTTTTTCTTTTTTTAAATTAGAAAGTCTTAAAATTGTCCTTGTGCTAATAAATTTTAGTTAAAATTTAGTAAGGCTGCAAAAGTAACTTTGCGGGGGGTTTATTTTTTTTCCCAATTTAAAGGGAAACAATACTAGGAGTAACTTATCAAATTAGTATTCCTTATTCTGTAAGTAAACATGTAACTAGGTGGACTCTTACTTTTTCTTTTCCCATTCATGATAAGTATACATGACGTGAGAGTCCGAGTGCTTCCACTTTGCAGTTTGAGTTTTGACTGATGCGTTCTTGTTTTCAGATAAAGCGTGGTTCATGTATCTCTAGAGTTTTAACAGATGAGAAATCAACAGTAACAGCCACGGATGAAGAAATGGATCATATTGGCATCTTGAGCGTCGACCCAGGTTTGGAACCGCATAAAGATCACTTCAAGCATAGAGTTAGGAGATATGCAGATCAGGTTAAGCTTTTTCAGAAACATGAAGGAGGGCTTGAAGAATTTGCAAAAGGTGGATATTTTCTTCCGTTCAGTTGTCAGTGTTGTTTTTCACGTTGTTCGTGGTTGCATCTGACACATGCGAATCTGTAAAATTTTGCATCCTCTGTGCAGGTTATTTGAAATTTGGATTTAACAGAGAAGAAGGTGGCATTGTGTACCGCGAATGGGCCCCAGCAGCTCAGTAAGTTTGTTAGCTTTAAAGTATCATCTTTTTCTTGACTCTCTGAACTGTTTATGGCTAATGAAGGTGCTGTATTTCAATGTAGAGAGGCACAACTTATTGGTGATTTTAATGGATGGGATAGTACCTACCACAAGATGGAGAAGAACGAATTTGGAGTTTGGAGTATCAAAATTCCTGATTCCAGTGGAAAGCCGGGCATTCCTCACAATTCCCGTGTAAAGTTCCGCTTCAAGCATGGCAATGGAATTTGGGTGGATCGCATCCCTGCTTGGATCAAATATGCCACTGTGGACCCAACTAGGTTTGCAGCACCATATGATGGTGTTTACTGGGATCCACCGTCATCGGAAAGGTGCTAGTTATTTGTATTTTTCTTGTTCTAAAGTGGCATAATCAGGAAAACGAAATGTTGATGCCGTGAGGTTCTTCAGTTATGAGATCAAGGGTCTAGTATTATTGTATAGCCACAATCCAACTTTTACAAATCTGTTAACAAGTCGATTTAATGGTCTCATTTTGTTTGAAATTTTATGGTAATATATTGTTTCTAACAATTTTTTCTTGTTAACCAAGCAGGTATCAGTTTAAGCATTCTCGTCCCCCAAAGCCTGTGGCCCCAAGAATATATGAGGCTCATGTGGGAATGAGTAGCTCAGAACCCCGTGTCAATTCATATAGAGAATTCGCCGACAATGTCTTGCCTCGCATACGGGCAAATAACTATAACACAGTGCAGTTGATGGCTGTGATGGAGCACTCCTATTATGCATCATTTGGTTATCATGTTACAAACTTTTTTGCTGTGAGCAGTAGATCCGGTAACCCGGAGGACCTAAAGTATCTAATAGATAAAGCACATGCCCTCGGTCTGCAGGTCTTAATGGATGTTGTTCACAGCCATGCAAGTAACAACGTCACCGATGGTCTTAATGGCTTTGATGTTGGCCAAAGCTCACAAGATTCCTACTTCCACGCTGGAGAACGAGGCTACCACAAGTCGTGGGACAGCAGACTCTTTAATTATGCAAACTGGGAAGTTCTCCGCTTCCTTTTATCCAACTTGAGGTGGTGGATTGAAGAGTTTAAATTCGATGGATTTCGATTTGATGGTGTTACTTCGATGTTATATCATCATCATGGGATCAACATGGCGTTTACAGGAGATTACCACGAGTATTTTAGTGTGGCAACGGATGTTGATGCTGTTGTTTATTTGATGCTAGCAAATAGTCTCATTCACAACATCTTGCCAGATGCAACAGTAGTTGCAGAAGATGTCTCTGGTATGCCCGGCCTTGGTCGGCCCGTATCCGAGGGGGGTATTGGTTTTGACTACCGATTGGCAATGGCCATCCCTGACAAGTGGATAAATTATTTGAAGAACAAGATTGATGAAGAGTGGTCAATGAATGAAATCTCAGGGACCTTGACAAATAGGAGATACAGTGAGAAGTGCATATCTTATGCCGAAAGTCATGACCAGGTATGGGGTTTCTAGGAGTTTTTGTTAATATAATTGTGTAAGCGACCACTTTCTTAAGTCTTAAACAAACTTGTTTTTGCACTTCACGATGTAGGCAATTGTCGGTGACAAGACTATTGCCTTTTTCTTGATGGACAAAGAGATGTATTCTGGCATGTCTTGTCTCACAAAAGCTACTCCTACTGTTGAGCGAGGGATTGCACTTCACAAGGTTTGTTTCTGTTAAACCATAGCAGCAACTGTTGGCATAATATGGTTTTAATCATTGATGAATTGGCTGATCTATATTAATTGGTTGTATTTTCTTCTCTATCTAGTCCAGCTCACCACACCTATCTATGCATATATTGAGAAAATCATTTATTTTTTCGTGGTGCCTGCAGCACTGGAGATTTCAACTCTTTTGGTTGTCTTTGTTTTTCAATTTTTGACAGATGATACATTTTATCACTATGGCATTAGGAGGTGAAGGCTATCTTAATTTCATGGGAAACGAAGTATGCTTTCTGCTTCATGTTCTTGCCAGCCAATCTTTAAACATCATCAGTATCTTCACTGCACCTAGACTTGACCACATTCTGATGTAATCTATTTTGGATGCTATATAGTTCGGCCATCCAGAGTGGATTGACTTCCCAAGAGAAGGAAATGGGTGGAGTTATGAAAAGTGCAGACGCCAGTGGGACATGGTCGATACAGAGCATCTGAGATATAAGGTTCAAATTGGACTATTTTCCAATAATTATCGTCAAAAACTGTTTTCCATTAGTTTTATGCCTTAATATTACTATTGTATTGGCAACCATTTCTCTGTGACTAGTAACCTGTAAGCAGTGTGAATTGAGTAAACCACGTAGCATCTGCATTAAAGATTTAGGTATCTAACTGCACTTTTTCATGTATCTTATGGTTTTTAGCATCTTACATATCTAATGGCCCAACAATGGCCTACATAGTGATCAACTAGATGTAGCTTGCTCTTAAGTTTCTGCCTCCATATCATTCACAAGGCATCTGTGATTTGCTTATTTTTCTTATCCAGCTGATGAGCCTTTTTCCTTTCCATTTGATGAACTCATTATCTTTCTTATTCCTCTTTTTGCCCCCTCTTTTCGGAACTTGTCCAGTTTATGAATGCATTTGACAGAGCTATGAATTTGCTTGATGAGAAATATCCGTTCCTATCATCAACCAAACAGATAGTGAGTAGCACAAATGAAGAAGACAAGGTAAGTTGCTGTTGGAAAGCAGTAAAAATTTTAGTTCAAACTAGTTCTGAACAAATTTAAATTTCTTTATGGAAAACTAATTCCTTCTTCAAATTGCAGGTTATTGTCTTTGAGCGCGGAGATCTCGTTTTTGTGTTCAACTTCCATCCAGAGAACACATATGATGGGTAAGCTTGCCTTTGTGCAAAACTATCTTTGCTTTGGCTCTTCGAGTGACTTGAGATCTAAAATATACAGGTACAAAGTTGGGTGTGACTTGCCTGGGAAGTACAGAGTTGCGCTTGATAGCGATGCTTTGGAATTTGGTGGGCATGGAAGGGTAAGAAAACCCTTTAAACCAAATAATGTTAAATCATCATAATTATGTGGAACGAGATTAACTGAGAGGAAGAATAACAATTAAGAAGACACTGTGGTTACAGCCTTATAATTCCATACTTTGTAATATTGAGGTTTAAAGTTAGCTTTCAAGGATTTTCCTTTTTCCCTGGTCATTCTTAGTTAGCTTCCATACTAATGACATTTTAATTTGCGACAGGTGGGTCATGACGTAGACCATTTCACGTCCCCAGAAGGAATACCAGGGGCGCCTGAAACTAATTTCAACAACCGTCCCAACTCCTTCAAAGTACTCTCACCATCACGCACTTGTGTGGTATGTTTTTGGTTTTTTCCTCTTACTCATCATGCAGTTCCAACTACAAAAATATATGAAAATAACTAATTAGACATCGACATTTAAGACTGACTGAGTTCGTTCCTGTAAATTCCTTAATCAGCATGTGAATTTATGATTAGTTGGAACATGGTCATTACAACGCAAATGTTGATAAATACTAATTCTCATTATCACATTGTGAACAATCAACTTGGCATGTGGTTTAACTTTATTTGTTCTCTTTTTTGTGTCTGTAATGAAATATGTATACACACACATGTATAGGTTTACTATAGGGTGGATGAAAGTAAAGGAATCTATGGGGAGAGTGTCGAAAGTGGCAATGAGACGTTGGCAGTAGAGGTTGTGGATGAGAAGGATGACTTTGAGGAATTGGCTGCTGCGGATGATGACAATGTCGGTCCAACCAAAATCTTGAGTGGTCGGGAAGTAGAAGAAGAAACGGGGGAGATTTCATCAGATGACTAATCTGTGCTTGTTGGAGCTGGAACGTGTGAATAAATAAACATGATCTCCTCGGCTCCTCGTGTGAATAAATAAACATGATTTCCTCGGCTCCTCCTTTTTTTTTCTTTTTTTCTTTTTTTCCTTTAGCTATATGGAGAAATGTTCTCTGCTGCAAACACCGAGTGTAATTGGTGTACTGGAAATAAAAATCATAACAACCGTGTCACCCGGTTCCAAGCGGCGTATCAATATCCCTCGAGTTATTTCGTCATTTTTGTAACTGTCAATTTCATCTTTTATGTCATTTGACATATCATGTTATTGCCGTTTACAAATTCTTTTTCCTGTTTCAGTTTTGATGTTGTTATACTTGGTTCATTTTCGTGTTATTCTTCTGTCGTTTATGTTCCTATAGTCGTTATCCATTTTGGCACCTTTTTAAAGTTTTTTTTGTCGTTTGAATTCCTATTGTTGTTTTGTGTTCACATTTTTATATCGGGTTTCCATGTTTATGTCTTCTGGATATGTTGTCGTTTCATCATGTCATTGTCTTTCACCAGTTTTCTTTCCCTTTTTTTTTCCCCCCCGTTTTTCTGAATAACTCGTTTCACTTTGTTATCATTTTGTTGTCTGTTCCAGTGTTCTATCCATTTTTTCACGTTTATTGCTGTTTCCTTTTTAAGTCTTTTTTTTTTTTCTTATTGTTTTTACGCTTTTGTGTCGTTTGAATCTTTGGTGACCGATTAAAAGTATTCCCAATTTTAATCTCAAAGGGAAATTCATACCTTACACAATGAGAGAAAAAGTCCTCTCGCTCTCTCTCTCTCTCTCTCTCTTTCTCCGGAACATGTAGTGCTCTTTTTTTTTTTTCCTCCACTTTTTCTCACCTTGTTATATGTCTTCTATTTTCTTTCCTTCCAACAAAACACACCGACATTATTTTCATTCATGCTTTTTGTGGCTAAATTCCCACTTTTTGTTTGGGAGTCTCTATGTATTTTTTTTCCTTAAATAATTGCTTAACAAAGACAACAATTAAATCGCGATCTATTGGGTTTCATTAATTCTGAATTCATTCATCAACAGGTTCCAGTCACTTTTGTTGATAGGGTATATGGAAGTTGGAAGCTTGGAGGATATTTGTTGGAGACGTTGCTTATTAATCTCTCTCTCTCTCTTTTTTATTATTATTATTATTTTTTAATAATATACTTATTAATCTCTTGGTTATCACCTGAATGCGCCAAATGTTTGTCTAATCTCTTGATTAACTAAGCACGGTTTGTCTAGTTATGCTTGATGCGTTTGGGATTAACTTGCCGTAAGCTTATAGGAAAATCTACTGGTCTTGCGTCACATTCATAAATATATATACATACACAAATAGGATAAAAAAAATTATGTCTCAAACTTTGTATTAAATCAAACACTTAACTCTGTGATTATGCGAAGGTGGACTATAGGAGGAATGAGATCTAAATCTCGGAAGTCAAATGTAGCTACTATAGGCTTTGTTAACATATACTAAGGTAAATATTATATAAATATATATATATATCACATGTATTAAAGTAAATAGTTGGTTTGGTCTCTAATCTTTTTACAAAATTATAATTTGATCCCTTATTTCTTTTTTGTGGTTAAAAGGTCTTTCAACTCTTTAAAAGAGTGTAATATATATATATATATATATATTTACTAACTAACAAGGTTAAAATTTGGATGGAATAAATCACGTTTATGACATATGTAAGTTGAATCTTATAATTTTTTTAGAGTAATTAGTCAAAATAGTCTCTGAACTCTTTAGAACGTGATAATTTGGTCTCTGATTTTTTTAATTTTGATCGGAAAGACCCTAAACTCTGTAAATATTGACATTCTTAATCATTTTTATCTAAATCCGTTAAATTTTTAATGAAATGAGTCATGTGCATTATATGTGATCTAATTTAAAAGATTATTTTAGTACTTTAATAATAAATTTAATTTAATAAAAAAAATCATAAACAAATCCTATTCCTATCAAATTTCAACAGACATTTTCACTCTCTCCTCCCTCTCTCTCTTCATTCCAAACCCCATTTTCTCTCTCTTCAACAATGCCCTAACTAGTCTTCTCCTTCTTCTTGTCATTCATCAATGACATCTCTCACAACAAGCGTGCTCTCGAAGCTTCTGGTAAACACGAACTCCAGGGTGACCGACGAGCCATAACTACCACAGCTGCAAAATCTATCCTTTTGTTCTTGATTTTGGCCAGAGGAGCTTGGGGGAGCTGGGGAAGGGTAAAATGGGAAAATGGGAGTGGAAAGTGGAGTTCGGTTTTTGAAGTGATGAGGAAATAAAGGAAGGTGATACTTTTCGTAGAAAGTTTGTGATTTTAGTATTGTCATTGGAGGATAGAATCGTAAAGGTTAAATTAAGAACAATTTGAAATTTTTTTCTTTTTGGTGTTGCAGAGATGGGAAAGCTTAGATTTTTTTTTTTTTTTTTTCCAAAAAATAAGTGTCTTCTATTTCAATCGTTATTTGTTATGAAGATCTTTTATTTCTAAAAGGAAAATCAGAAATAAAAGGAAAATCAGTTGAAGAAGAAGCAAAATTAGTTTTTTTTTTTTTTTCATTTCTCTCTTGTTGGTTTTGGGATTTGGGAAAAAGCAATTTTGGTTATGCATGAGGTTTTCCTTTTTTTTCCCTTTTTTTCTTTCTTATTTATTGTTTAGGATTCAAAGGGTGTTTTGATCTTTTAACTTAAAAATTATCGCGTGATTGCTTACATGTGTGATTCCTTAGAAACTTAACGGATTTGGATTTCAATGATTACGGTTGCAAATATATAGAGAGTTTAGGATCTTTGCGGTTAAAAATAAAACAATAGATATCAAATCATCACATTCTAAAAAATTGAGGGACCATTTTAATTAATTATTATTTTTTAATTATCCTTAAATAGTAAATCATACACGACTCACATAAAATATTATGTTAAATTATGTCAACCAAAAAAAAATCTATTTTACACTCTTTTAAATAGCTTAGGGACTTTCGATAAAAAAAAATTAAAGAACCAAATTGTAATTTTATAAAAATATTAGAAACCAAACGAGTTATTTATCATATATATATATATTATATGTATGATCAGAAATCAGAATTAAAAGTTGGAATGATATCAAATTGAGGTGCGTTTGTGTAATTTTTCTTTGGAATGAAAAGAGAGAAGAGGATTTGAAACAATGCAGACCTTTAATGGTAAATCATGTTCAAGTGTCCGTAGACCAAACTTGACGAAAGACATTTTTTAAAACGGTTTTGTGCATAAAGGATCATTTTGAAAGGTTTTGACAAACTCGGGGCAAAGTGGAAGATAGGGCATAGTTTGGGGAGAATTCATGAAATTAATACGAAAAAGAATGGGAAGTTGAGAGTTTGAAGACAACGGAGAAGAATTGGAGTATCTAGGGATTCTGACAGAAAAATCAAAAGTAAAACAATGGAGGATCGCCGGAGCGACAAAGAGAGGAACAAATACAGCATAATTGTCCCAACCTACAACGAGCGCCTCAACATCGCCCTCGTCGTCTACCTCGTCTTCAAACATCTTCGGTGATCCTCTTCATCAATCTCATTTCTTTCTCGATTCGATTTTCTTCTTCTCTTTTCCTGATTGTTTTCAATTGATATATTGGAATATTCATTTCGAAGATTCATGAAGTTTTTTTTTTAATTTTTAATTTTTAATTTTATAGGGATGTAGACTTTGAGATAATCATCGTTGACGATGGGAGCCCCGACGGCACTCAAGAAATCGTCAAACAATTGCAGAACGTTTATGGTGAAGATCGGATTGTAAGTTTTGTTTTGTTTTGTTTATTTATTTACTATTTAAGAATGTGTTTTGATATTTGTTCGTATATTAAATTTCTTCCTCTATTATTATTATTATTTTTTACCTGTAGCTCTTGAGACCCAGAGCTAAGAAGCTTGGTTTAGGTATGTACGTGTTTATGATTTTTTTTTTTTTTTTTTGGGTTTTCTTTTTGGAACAATTACGAGGAACTGGCTTTTGATTTGATTTGATTTGATTTTTTTTTTTATGTATTTGTTTTTGTGATTGGATCATTTCAGGGACGGCTTATATTCACGGTCTAAAGCATGCTTCTGGCAATTTTGTTGTAATTATGGATGCTGATTTATCCCACCATGTAAGTGTCTTCTAGGATTTCTTGTTCATTCAGGTGGCCTAATTTATGTTAATACATATGTTGTATATAGGGGTAGTTGCCTAGAGTGTGTTTAGATGTAAATAAAGTAATCTCTGTACTTTCATGCTGTTTTTGCTTTTATCTGTATTTAAATTTATACAAGTTGTTCGGGTCGGAATTTAGAAAATATTATGAACATTGTACACATGGGTGGCCTCTGCGTCTTGTTGTTATGCTCCATTTGTTTTTTCTGGCTGTTCCTAATCCATTTCGTGATTTTTCCATTTTGGGATATTGTTGGAGTTTTTGTTGATTTTATACCCTCTGATATGTATATATGATTTGCTAGGATATTTTGTGTTCATGCAAGTGTCTCAAGAATTCTAGAAACATTTAGGTGGCCTTATATATAAATGTAAGCCTTTTTCGAGTCTTGTTGGTATATGCCTTTTGTTGTCTGTGGTTGTTCCAAATCCATTCATTGCACTTCCTATTTTTGGAGTTTTATTGATTATATATTCTGCTTCTGTTATGCAGCCAAAGTATTTACCCAGCTTCATCAAGTAAGCAAAACTCCAGCTTGTGATTTTATGTTACAGATAAGAATTCGTAAATGCCCAATTCCTGTGATTTTTTAATGCTTCTTAGGAAACAGTTGGAGACTGGTGCAAGTATAGTTACCGGAACCCGTTATGTTAAAGGTGGGGGTGTGCATGGATGGAATCTTATGCGCAAACTAACTAGTAGAGGAGCCAATGTTCTTGCACAAACGCTTCTGTGGCCTGGTGTATCAGACTTGACTGGATCTTTCCGGTAACTTTCTAATTCATACTATGAAGCAATATGATGGTTCATGTCTTCGTTTTTCACGACTTAACACTTTTGGCATTCTTTCATGAAGGCTTTATAAAAAATCGGTGCTTGAAGATGTTATTAGTTCATGTGTTAGTAAGGGATACGTCTTTCAAATGGAGATGATAGTTCGGGCTTCTAGAAAAGGCTACCGTATTGAAGAGGTAAAGTTAGATTTTTGAATTATTATGGACTGTTATTGCATTTGGCAGCTCTATGATACTGAGCTAATTTGCTCATTTTCTACCCAGGCTTTGCTGGTTTTCATGATGTCGTTGTTGAGTTTTAATTGTCAAATTTATATTGCTTCCATCAATTAAATGCCATTTCAATGCGGTACTTTAACCTGTATATTTATTTATCAAGATTTGTGCTTGTTTATATCAACCTTTATTTGTTGAGATGCGATATATGGAATCGCTCTTTCCCTCCTGTATACAACGAAGGATTTTAGAAGTCTGGTCTTGGCTCACAGGAATAGCATCAGCATTTATCAGCAAAGTGTCTTGCCAACTTGAGCATGTTGTTTGCGCCTATTTCTTAGAAATCAGATTATGGTCTAGTTGCAGTATATGTTCATGATTCAGATTTTTTTTTTTTTTTTTTGAAATTATGATTCAGAATGTTGGTGTCATGTAATAGAGGAGATAATAAACGGTTTTTTTTTTTTTTTTTAACTGAAAAAATGAGCATCAATTAATGAATGGGACCATATGTGACGCGTTCATTCAAATCATTTCAGCATCAATCTTTCTCAACCTTGTGGTTGTTAATCAATTGGGTAGATTCTACCTTCAAGAGGCTCTGCTTCTCGTATGCTTGAAAACCATAATAGTGTCCCCAAATCTTCTTTTAACCATATTCATTCATGCTTTTTGTGGCTTAGTTCTCGCATTTTCGTTTACAGTCTGCGCTTTTTTACCATTGTTTAAGACAATTGTTATTTTATCGTCATCCTTTCGGTTTCATTAATTCTATATCATTCATCAACAGGTTCCCATCACTTTTGTTGATAGAGTATATGGAAGTTCGAAGCTCGGAGGATCAGAAATTGTTGAATACCTCAAAGGCCTTGCTTATCTTTTGGTGACCACCTGAATGCGTCTAAAGCAACAACTCATAGACTTTTTTTTTTTTTTTTTGAAAGCCATATCAATCTTTTTCTGAGATGTACTAGCCGTATGAAACATTTTTGGATATATTCTTTGTCATTAATATTTCGAAGTACTTACAGTGATACAAAGCCTCAATCAATGTACTTACAGTGATGATTCATAGCGTTGTTAAATTTCTTATCTTGCTTCTCGGTTTTAATTTCATACTCTTGGTTGAGAAAAATCGCAACAACAATTTCTTATTATCGTTTGCTTTAAGAGGCAATTGCGGAGAAAAATGGCAACTAGAAATAATATCTAAGCAGTCATAAACAATGAAAAGAAGAAGAAAGAAACATCTTACATCTGTAACAGAAATATTTATATCACCAAACCCCCTTGCTTCACATGCAGAAACAAAGAAAAGCAAATTCAAGCCTTCATACAGTTTAGCCTGGACTTTTGCAGAAGCAAAAGCTTGGATATCTGAAAAAACAATAACTTTTACAAGGAAGGAAAGAAAGTTTCAAACATTGTCCTAAATTCCCAATCCTAGTACTCAGTCTTTAGAACTCTCTGAGCTCTAACCTTCCGTTCACCGGCAATGACAGGAAGAGGCGGTTTCTTGTTCTCTTTGCTCATGCTTCTCAGCATATACCTCGGAGTCTCGCTCGTGCTTGTCCTCTCCGCCGAGTAATACGCCACGGATATGGATTTCCTCAAGCTCCCAAGCTTCTTGGAACTACTTCGTTTTGCAGACTCAACCGTCACGCCCAGATTGTAACAAGGACTCTTCTGACCGCCCTCCTCCCCAGTTTGGCCCTTCTTTCTCTTCAACCTCTCGTTCCTTCTAGCAGAGTACTCGTCATAAAATCTACCCCTCTCGAACAGAGCACTATTCGAACCCGCTCTGGTAGAAATCCCAGCCCCAGGGATGTTCAGAGCTTCTTCCCTTTCCCCATTGCCCATCTCTTCTTGAACCTTCTTTGCCAAAGCCCGCAACTCGCACGAGATCGTGAGATACTCCGGTCGCATCTCCGACTCTTCAACGTCCCGAGCAAGATTCGGTTTCAAAGATTTCATCAATGAACCTGAAAAACACTTCCGAAAAGAAAAATCAATAAAGAAATCCATAAAAAGAATTGAAACGGAAAATATCATTGCAGCCAGTACAGACCAGCAGGTGTTGAGCATGGTTGGAGGGGCCGGCGAGATCGAAGCCGGATCGGAGATTTCGCGAGAGGAGGCTTCTGTACGGATTTCATCCTCGACATTTTTTGGTTTTTCAGCACCAGAAAATTGCAGCGAGTTTCGGCGTTCTTATGAAAGTCTTGTAAGAGGCTCTTTAGGTTTTCTTGGTTTTATTTGAGAGAGAGATAGAGAGAGAGCGTTTGAATTTTCATGATAAAAAGGGGGAGCGTTGCCAACGGTCAAATCCTTTTATCGGACGGTTGGGATTGTTTCTAATTCTGAGTGTCTGTAACGTCTGATTTGTTTCCATATTTTTGTTTTATTTTTCGTTTTAATTTTTGTTCTTTTCCCTGCAAAAACTATGGTATGGGGTAACTACATCAAAAGGAAATAGTTTTTTTCTTTTGCTTTTATTTATTTATTCGTTTGGTTTAGCAAAAGTTGATTAGTTCCCTTAAAAAAAAAAAAAAAAAAAAAAGACCATAACAGGTGATAAGATATATTTTTTCCCCCCTATAAAGTCCTTGCTTGTTGGTACAAATATAAAAAGTTTAGCACCAAAATTGATTGCTTGTATTGTATTACATTGCGTTTGACAATTAAAAGCATATAATACTATTAATTCATTTGAGTAAAGAGTTCGAATTCAAAAAAATGTTGGTTTAAATAAAAAAAAAAATTATGTTCAAATCTTTTATCTAAACGCCGGTTATGTTTTCTTGATTGAGACATATTATGGTATTTGTATCTTATGCTAAGGGTTATGTTTTCTTAATACATGTTCTTATTATTAACGAATTAAACTATTTGATACGAACTAATCAGCAGCTTGTATTTGTTTTTTGCTTTTTGTTTTTCGGCTTTTCTTTATTCATCGGATAGCCATGTGCTAGCCCACGTTGTTATTGTTAAATAATTTGATTTGTCAAACTTCATAATACTACAGGAATATTTAATATGGAAAATTCTAAATTTACTTAAAATAATAGAGGAAATACAAGAATTTTGTGAATCCACATAAGAAACATATGAACACGTGAGGGCTAGGGTTTCTCAATTGTTTTTCTCTTTTGGGATCGAATTACGGTGATAGTCTTTAGTTTGTCCCTGATTTACCGACCCTAAAGATGAATGTGAAAATCATATAGTGAGGGTCTTGATAAAGACAAGTCCGTGATAGGAGGATGGGTGTTGCGGGAAAGAGCAATGCATGAATTAGATAGTTGGTGGTGGTGGGTGGTCATTATATACCGAGAAAGTCCTGCAGCAGTTTAGCTTTGGCAATCCAGTTTCTTATAGTAATGTGGTTCATTTTATCGGCAAAGACTATTTCTATGTGATTGGTTTGTTTGTTTGTTTTTTTGTTTTTTTTTAATTTTATGATATGTAGATTTGTATGTAATAATGACGATGCTTTCGTCGTCTTTTCTTTAACTTTTTTTATTTTTGTTTGCTATTGTAAGAACGGAGGTAGTTTATCCACTTCTATGTTGGTTGTTTATCTGTTAAATCTGAGTCTTGACGGTGTTTTGATCCCACTAGAGTTATTTCTGTGCAGAGTTTGTAGTGTCTCTTGTGCTACTGAGTCTTGGCCACCGATTGATTGAGAAATTCCATCAACTATTGTGATTTTGTCGAAAAGACTCTTACATGTGTCCGATTTCAATGTGCCGATGTATATATCCATTATCGAACGTCAAGCATGCGACTTTTCCTTTGAGCATCATCAGATTTTACTAGTAGAACCATTCTTATTTAAAGATTTTGTCTCATATAATACGATATAATGTTTGGTGTTTTTTCATCTCCTTAGTGAGAGTAATAAAATTTTCTCTTTCAAAAAAAAAAAAAAACAAAAACAAAAAAGAAACATAAACACGAGAAACACATCATATGTAAAGAGTAACATGATCACTAAAGCTACGAGCACTGTAGTTTTGATGGTCTAATTAATCACATTAGATATACAACATAATGGTTTGAATAACAAAATACAGTCTTTTTTTTTTTTCCTTTAAAGATATGAATATATTTAAAAGACACAATTAATGATGAAAATAATTGATTCTATTAAGGGGGAAAAAAATCAAATCATGGCTTGTCAAAAAAAAAAAACATAAAAAAATTCATGCGACTAAACACAAATTGGAAGGCATTTTTTCATATGTCTTTTTAATCTAAAACTCTTAATTTTACATTTTATTTTCTCTCTCTTTTATTCAAAAAATTTAAATTTTAAAAATTTGTAATTTTCTTTTTACAAATCAAAATAAGATGATTTTTATGTCAAAATATTCATAATGATAAGATGAATAAAATAATATTTATTTTACAAATTTTTTCAAAACATATTTCAAATATTTATGATATTTTTTATTATAATTCATTTTAAAAAATCATTTATCTAAATATACATTTTCAATTTAACCTCCAAAATTCTATCTTTAAAAGTCCTCAGACACGGCCCTAACACTTCAATCTCATAATATAATGGAAAGTACAATAATTTAGGAAAAATTTATTGCTGAAAATAATTTTTTTGGTTAGTCATGTTTTTTTAAACGGGTATGCTAATACGACAGCGTAGAATGAAACATCAAGGATTTGGTGCCGCACACGCAAATTGATTGGGGTTGGCTTGTTAGTTAGAGACAAACTGCCAAAAGAAGGAGAAGAGATTCGGTCCACTCATAACTCTCAAACAAATTAATAGAGATTTAAAGGTAATCAATGAGGATCTTCTTGTTCATTTTCCTAATCCAAATACTTGTTGATCAACTGTACAATTAATTTACAGCCTCTGTCGTACTGTAGTTGTACAGCAGCAGAGCTCCAACATTCAAATCCATGGAGGGTACGATCCGGTGCGACGCGAACTACGTTCCTCTGACTCCAATCACCTTCTTGGAGCGCTCCGCCACAGTCTACAGACACAGAGCCTCGATCGTCTACGGGGACGTCCACTACACCTGGGGTGAGACCCTTCTCCGATGCAAAAGACTCGCTTCAGCTCTTTCCCATTTGGGCGTTTCCCGAGGCGATGTGGTAACTAAATTTTTTGACCAACTTTTCTTCGTTTATTAGACCTACTTTCTGTTGTGATTTGCCGCCTCCTTTTTTTTTTTTTTTTTTTTTTGGACTAAAATAGCCAGCAAAAAGTTTGTCCCTTGGTTTTTCTTTAATGTTTTTTCCCCCCCTAATTGATGTGTTTTTAGTGGCTGGATTTCATTGTTTTTTTTTCTTTTATTTTAGGTTTTAATCTGCTTGATTCTCTCTATTCAGAGATTAGAAAGAATAATGGTTTCCTGTTTCTCTGTAGTTTGTTTTTTCGTCATCTGTCGTTGATAATGGGAAATAGGGTCCACATTTCTTATGCTGATTGTTCACTTGGGAGTCAGGAGTCTGGAAGACTGGA
This sequence comes from Ficus hispida, assembly GCA_025413025.1. NCBI lineage: Eukaryota > Viridiplantae > Streptophyta > Magnoliopsida > Rosales > Moraceae > Ficus > Ficus hispida. The sequence goes on from CM046367.1 coordinate 766,849, forward strand.
AGTGGAAGCTTTTTATCTTTATTTTTATTTTTTTGGTTCTTGCTGTAAATTATGGACTTCTCTATGCTACTTTTTACTTTTTATTTTTTATTTTTTATTTTTTTTTAATTTAAATGGTCCACTAGATAAAAGTTGGGATTTTAGCAGCCAAGAACTTAGAATTACCTTCTAGAAATTTTAACAAATATATAACACAATTGCCTAGAACTATGATGAGTCTCTCCATCTCTCCCTCCAACCAAACACACTTTAAGAGAACGCTGCAAAATAGTTGAAAAAATCATTATTGCTTTCTTTTGGTCCTGTACTTGTCTTTGCTTAACTTGGATTAAACTTTTGCTCGTTCACAAATTTCAAGATACAAACATATCTTGGGAAGCCATTTTATTTTTGAACTTAACAAATAAGAACAAAGAACTACTTTTCATTTATTATTATTATTATTATTGTTATTATTATTATTATTATTATTATTTTCCTTGGGCCGTTGCACCAAACGGGTAACTGAATTGGAGCAAACGACTTTAAAGAGTAACATGCTCACTAAAGCTTCAAGCTCTGTAGTTTAGATGGTCTAATTAGTCACATTAGATTTCTTCTAATCCAGATTTAGTTATCTCCAGAAATGTAACATTAGAATCACATTAGATTTCTTCAACGTCTTATTTTGCCTTTTCCACTTCTTCCCCCTGTTTTGTTGTTTTTTCCATGGTGGTATACTTTTGTATATGTATAACCGAACTCCTTCTAACAACCTATGCATTCGGTTATCATTTCCAATTGGACATATAAAAAACACTTCATTCGGTATTCCGAGGTCTTTTAACATTGTGGAGATATGTCAGAAAATTTCATATAAAAAACACTTCTTTTTCTAGGACAGTAAAGCATATGATGCTCGTCTCTTTCTTTTTCTTCTTTTTAACTCTTTCCCTTCTATTTTCTTTGTGGGACATCTCACAAATTTCTCTCTTGAGTAGGTTGCTGCACTTGCTCCAAACATACCAGCAATGTATGAGCTACATTTTGGTGTTCCAATGGCTGGAGCTGTTCTCTGCACACTTAACACCCGGCATGACTCTGCAATGATATCAATATTGCTGAATCATTCTGAGGCGAAAATCATCTTTGTTGATTACCAATTTCTTCAAGTTGCTCATGGTGCCATTGATATCATGTCCAAGAAAAGGACCACCAAGCTTCCCCTTCTAGTCCTAATTCCAGAATGTGATAATGTATCATCCCCTAACACCAGCTACTCCCTTTCCGCTTCTTATTCGAGTTTCGAATACGAGAGCCTCTTGTCAACTGGACAACTTGAGAACTTTGAGGTCATACGACCAAAAGACGAATGGGATCCAATTTCACTGAATTATACTTCAGGCACTACATCAAACCCAAAAGGTGTCATTTATAGTCATAGAGGTGCTTTTCTGAATTCTATAGCTGCCGTTCTTCTCAACGAGATGAACTCGATGCCTGTGTACTTGTGGTGTGTCCCCATGTTTCATTGCAATGGTTGGTGCCTCACTTGGGGTGTTGCTGCTCAAGGGGGCACGAACATCTGCCAAAGGAATGTCACCGCAAAGGGAATTTTCGATTCCATTCATCGCCACAAAGTAACACACATGGGAGGCGCGCCCACAGTTCTGAACATGATCATAAATGCGCCTGCGAGCGACATGAGGCCACTTCCAGGCAAGGTATCAGTCATGACTGGGGGTGCTCCGCCACCGCCACAAATACTTTTCAAGATGGAAGAACTTGGATTCAGTGTGACTCATTCCTATGGTCTGACAGAAACCTATGGTCCTGGAACAATATGTACTTGGAAACCCGAGTGGGATTCGCTTCCTCAGGATTCACAGGCAAGGATCAAGTCTAGGCAAGGAGTGCAGCATCTTGGCATGGAGGTAGTTGATGTGAAAGACCCCAACACGCTGAAGAGCGTACCGCCTGATGCAAAAACAATCGGCGAGGTTATGTTCAGAGGCAACACCGTCATGAATGGATACTTGAAAGATGTCAAAGAAACACAAGCGGCTTTCAACGGTGGTTGGTTTAGGACAGGGGACTTGGGGGTGAAACACCCTGATGGTTACATCGAATTAAAGGACCGGTCGAAGGATATCATCATCTCTGGCGGGGAAAACATTAGCTCAATTGAGGTGGAATCTGTGCTTTATAGCCATCCATCAGTTCATGAGGCTGCAATTGTGGCAAGGCCTGATGATCACTGGGGAGAGACGCCTTGTGCGTTCATTAAGTTGAAGGATGGTTGTGATGTTACTATAGAGGAGATTGTTGGATTTGTTAGGGGTCGTTTACCGCATTACATGGCTCCGCGAACCATCATTTTCGAGGATGACCTACCAAAGACTTCTACTGGGAAGGTGCAGAAGTTTGTCCTGAGAGAGAAGGCCAAGGCCATGGGAAGCCTGTCAAAGAAGAAGAGTATCAGCAAGTTATAGGGCATTCTTAGAATTTGATTGTCATAGTTAGGTGTAATATTATTGTAATTATGAAAGTTTGCTCAATCTTCTTAAATAAAATAAGAACTATTGTTGAAATCATAAACATTTGATAAAACTGATGAGCGCCGTAAGCTCTCTTTCACTAAAATGCAATACGACCTTCTTCTTCTTCTTCCAGAGAATTTTGTTTAGCTGCTATTATACTGAAAGAGTTTCATAGAATTCTTGAATAACCAAATACGGTTCATTAAATTATGCTTGATGCGTTTGGGATTAAAGTCTTTCATTGGTTTTGTCCTGAAACTTATTTTTATGGCATTTTGTAAAAATTGTATTGCACGTAATCGAAATCTCCAGGATGCGTTTCTACCATGTTACAATAATCTTAAAAAAAAAAAAAACTACAATATTACTTTTGTTTCTCAAAATTACAATTCTACATTACAGAATTTGAGAGAACATATTAAAATATTAACTCAAGGAGATACTAAAAAGAGTTTATTCAAAATTAAAAACTAGTAACAAGGCATTTGGCATGGGTTAAAAAACAATTGTGTTTCGATTATCTGATTGAAAAAAAAAAAAAAAAGAGAGGAATAAAAGCTCCTGGTTTGATATAAGGGCATTGAGTCTTGCTTCATATTTGTTTGGTTATTAGAAAACCAAAAATCTTTTCCTAGCAAACATATATTACTTGTCCTAGTTTGGGCATGAAATTGATAATTTACGCGTCAATTCTTACCAAGACGGGTAGACAGGGCACTGATTTGCAAATGAAATCAAATTAATAATAAGTTATATATGAAAAGGTTGAACAACATGAGAATGAACATGTAAAAACGACAATAATTAATGGAAAACAATAAAAACGTCAAAAACCATTATGGCCACAAAAAGCGAATGACGCTAAAGTACGAACTCTCAGCAAAATATAGTCTTTTTACCAATCCAATTTTCATTAAATTTTATTGGATGACGCTCCTTTTCATAAAATGATGAGAAGAGTTAGAAATTGTGTTTCATGACATGGTTTTTTTGTTTTTATTTTTATTTTTTTTATTTTTTCACAAGCCACGATTCGATCCCTGAAAAAAAATGCCAATAGAATTGCGTATAATAAAGCATCAATGATCTTCTCATACGGAGGGAAGCTGTGAAAGAAGAGAAAAGATTCAGTCCACTCCGTTCTCTAGCTATTTACTATCTTCGTGTTCATCTACCAATCCAATACAGCACGTTCTTCCATCAAAAAATGACACTACAGTCTGTGTCTTTTGTAGTACAGCAGCAGAGCTCAAAATTCAAATCGATGGGGGAACGATTCGGATGCAATATTGTGGTGGGATATCTCTGGTGGGGTCCAGGGAAAACATTGTTGGAAAAATGGTTTAAAAATGGTTTTTTATTTGGACCTCAAAGTATGTCCGTTGGAATTGGATTTTGTTAAAAAATTTGCTTAAAAATGTGGAGTCTTACATTATTTAGGCAACATGGCTTCATGGATTTTATAAGTAATTGCATTTTGGACTTGGATAAGATGGTCACCCAAGAGACTCTCTCATGAGCAGGGGTGCAAATCACCACCCCGGTGGGTGGTGGGTTACTGCAGAGGAGATTATTGGTTTTGTTAGGACATGGCTCTGCGAACTGTCGTTTTTGAGGATGATCTGCCGAAGACTTCAACTGGGAATGTTCAGAAGTTTCTTCTCAGAGAGAATGCCAAGGCCATGGGAAGCCTTTGAAAGAATTAAGAAGAGTATCGATCAGCAAGTTATAAGGTCCTCATAAAATATGATTGCTTTTATTTGGTGCACTGTTTGTTGTTCTTGTGTAGGACCTTGCACATGAAAGTTTGCTCAATCTTCTTAAATAAATAATAAGAGCTATTTATTGATGATATTATGTAATTGTATTTAACGTATTTGTTATATCCCCCATGCTTTTTTCTACCATGTTGAGTGTGTATTTATTTTAATTACGAAAATATTCTAATCATTTTTAATCTGTCATTTTCTTTCACCTACCATAGAACTTGCTGTTTGGGTCGAAGGTGGGCATAAATATAAAAAGATATATAAGCCAAATCCACAAGGTAGAACATGACAATTATATATATATATATATATGTGTGTATATATAATCTAATTAATTATTTAATTTAGTTATTCACAATTATAAACCTAGCCACGCGATGCAAAACCTGTTTATTTATTTCCAACATGCAAGTAATGAATGTATAGTTGACCAAGACTATTTTCACTAGATACGAGAATACTAACTTCACATTTGTGTGTAAACGGGAAACAATAATGGAACAAATGATGTGTGATAATATGAAACACTTTTAATGGAATATAATGATGGAACTTGTTCTCAAAGATAAGCCTAACCCAATTAGGTATTCCTGCACAAAACTTTCTTGAGTTGACATTGATGATCGTATATGGGCATCAAATTTTGAAAAACAAAAGTTGAAAAAAAGAAAAGAAAAGAATAAGTATTTAAGCCTATGAAATTATCGATACATCTTGATTGAGTTAAATCTCATGGGGGCAAACAAAAATGCTCATGATCAACAAACTGTGAGGCAGTATTTCCAGCAAAAAATAAAAAGAAAAAAATTTTTAAGGCAGTACTCTAAATGAGAATTGGAATTTGACTTGTACTTGATATCACATGTTGTTGTAATCTTCTATTGTGTTTCTGCTCTTTATGAAATTTGCATTGAAGCCTGTTTAAATGTTGGAATCTTGTATATTCGAGAGAGAGAGAGAGAGAGAGAGAGAGAGAGAGAGAGGGAAAATATTCGTACTTACAGCCTGACTCACGAGCCCATAAAAAAAAAAAATAGTAAGTTGGATTTCTTTATAATTCGAGTGGTTGAATATTCTTGAGCTAACACATTTTGTTTGGACTAGTCATCCTCATGGCCGTTATATTTGTTGGCAAAAAAAAAAAAAAAAAAAAAAAAAAACCTTATCCTTAATCTGATCTCTTTGACATGTTAGTAACGTATGTTATCGGTGCACGTTGACAAAAGAATTAAAAAGAGGCTGTATGTATGCAAATATATACATAAGACTATAGTACGTACCTCCATACAAACCCGAGGTCATTTCTCAAGAATAATATCTCTCATAAGACTTGATGGAGCGTGCAATCCGCTGCTCTGCGAACAACGTTCCCCTCAGTCCGATCAGCTTTTTGGAGCGATTGGCCATCGTTTACAGGGACAGTCTCTGTTGTTTATGGAAATCATATTCAGTACACATGGAAAGAAATATTGACTATAAAAGTGCATCTAATTTAGGAGTTTAAACGACATGAAGAGCTATAACGCATTATCCATTAAAAGGTCTATTTCTCTCCTTTGGAGGTTTATTTTTCAGGGGGAAAAAAAGTCATTTCTCAATCTACAAGAGAAAAAAAGGACTGAAGAAGAAACCAAAAAAAGCTTTTCCATCTTTTGAAGTCTTGTTTCTTTCTCATTTTATGTTTTTTTTTTTTTTTTTTGACAAATATCATTATAAATTTATTTGTTTCATAGGTTTCACTACAACTATTATTTTTTCTACAGTATTTTCTCTCATAAAAAATGGAAATTTTATCTAAATTTTATGTTCACACCTACGAAACAAGCAGACACATAGTCTCTATCCGGAACCACTATAAATATTTCATTGATTTGAGCGGGTTGCTGCAATGGCTCCAAATATCCCAGCAATGTTACATTAAATTTTGGTGTTCCAATGGCAGGAGCTGATCTCTGTGCACTTAACACAGGTCCTGGTCTAAAAAATACTCAGCCACTCCGAGGCCAAAGTCCATTTCATCGATTACCAATTCGTTCCTATCGCTGAAAAAGCAATCAAAATCCTATCCACAAAAATGCCATGACCAACCTGCCACTTCTAGTCCTAATCCCAGAATCATGTGGCCAACCACTATTCCCCACCTTCAGCAACTCTCTAGCCAACTCTAGGAACTTTGAATATCATGAAAGTCTATTATCAATGGGAAAAGTTGATTTTGAAATTGTAAGGCCAAAAGATGAGTGGGACACAATTTCACTAACTACACATCAGGCACTACCTCAGGACCTAAAGGAGTCATATACACTCATAGAGGCACATATCTCAATTCCTTGGTTGCAGTTCTTCTAAATGATATGGTGTCAATGTCTGTCTACTTGTGGTGTCTTCCAATGTTTCACACCAACGGTTGGTGCCTTCGTTGGGCAGTAGCTGTTCAAGGAGGCACAATTAATGTTTGCCAAAGAAACGTCACGGCAAAGGGGCGTTTTCGACTCTATTTCTCGTCACAACGTGACCCACATTAGCGGCGCGCAAACAATTATGAACATGATTATAAATGTGCCGAAAAGCCATCAACCGCAAAAATTACCTCTTGCTAACAAGGTGGTTTTCATGACTGGTGGTGCCTCCCCACCTCCCCAGCTAGTGGTTTTCAAGATGAAGAGCTGGGATTCAATGTGACTCACGGATACGGTTTGACCGAAACCTACGGGACCGTGACTTTTTGCGCTTGGAATCCGGAATGGGATTCTTTGCCTAGAGATACACAAGCAAAGATCAAGGCTAGGCAGGGGCTACACCATCATGTAATGGAGGAAGTTGATGTAAAAGAACCTACTACCCTAGAGAGTGTAACGAGTGATGGTTAAACCAGGGGTGAGGTTATGTTTAGAGGCAATACTGTGATGTATGGATACTATTAAAAACATGAAAGCTACACAAGAGGCAAGAAAGCAACAGGCTCAAGGATATTATCGTCTCCGGCGGCAAAAATGTTAACACCATGGAAGCTGAGGCTGTGCTTTTTGGTCATCCGGCCGCGGTTGTGGGAAGGCCTGATGATCACTGGGGTGTGACACCATGTGCGTATGTGAAGTTGAAAGATGGTTGTGACTTGTGGTGTTACTAGTCAAGAGGAGATTATTATTGGTTTTGTTAGGAGTCGTTTGCCTCATTTCATGGCTCCTAGAATTGTCGTTTTTGAGGATTTTCCTAAGACGTCGACTGGGAAGGTGCACAAGTCTCTTCTCAAAGACAAGCTAGGCGAAGGCTAAGAATATCACTATCAGCAAACTGTAGAGAGTAAATATTTTTACTTCATGTCTTGTTTGTGTCGTGTTATGTTGTCGTTAATCTGTAATGTATAATGATAATAATTGATATGTTGGTCGTTTCTTATAAGTTGTAAAATCATGGGCTGAGATCTGAATATGAATCTTGATATCGCATGCTTCATAATTAATGGTGATTCTAGGTGGGAGATTGAATGAATAATTGATCAGGAACAAGTTGATCAACAATAAAACAAATTAAAGTTCAACACCTACATTGAAATCCAAAGCAATATGGCATTTCTTATTTTGTTTTTAACAGTACTCCATAGATGTTCCTATTTATTCCAATATATAGTATGTTGGTTCAAGTCCAAAAAGTTATTTCTTAGATAGGGCACAAAGTCTCTTACACATTGGGCAGTTATATTGGTCCGATGATGTGACATAGGGTTAATGACGTGAAATTCTTCAAATGTATAATATTTTGGTTGATACATGAATAGATTCAAATAATAACAACATGTTACGTAAAATTACATAATCAACTACTAGTTACACATATATCTAAATCAAAAGTTAGATTTTTCAAACAAGTGCAATCATTGAACTGAAGACTGTTTCTCTATTTCTATACATATATATATATATATATATATATATATATGATTTGGCCTGGTAGGAAGTTGTAATTATTGGTCGGTCTACAATAATTTTCATTTAGAATATACTTGACGATATGTATCAATTAGAACACAATAGTTCAATTCTCATCTGTATACGTTCAATATTCTAATTCTGAATAATTTTAAAATTTTCAACAATTCTTATCCTTATCATATGACACCTTCAACAACTCTCCTTCCAAGTCTTTGAACTAACTTGAATATGAGAGTCATTAAGGCCAAAAGATGAGTGGACCCAATTGCACTAAATTATCCATCAGGCACTACCTCAGCACCCAACGGTCATCTACACTAATTGAAAAGAGACGGTGTCAATGCCTGTTCTTGTCACAAAAAGAGGAAAAAGGACATGTTTTTAGATTCTTGATATGTAAAATCTTACATAAGAACCCATAAAAATAGGAAAAGCATTCAAGCAAAACCAAATCAGTAGAAATATAAAAGTCAAGACTAGCAAGAAAGTTGTTTACACCATTCCCTCTAGAGTGTAACAAACAATTCCACCTCGAGCTTGGAATATAAATTCTCATTTGATTTCAATACTCAGCCTAAAAAGATTTTGAATAGCTCAAACCACATTAATCACATCCAATTCAAGCATCCAACCTTGAAAACGGCATTGACGCGAATTGCGATTGAAGACCTCTTGTAGACAAACATTCAACTACATGTGTACATCTAACGTTTTAATTATTTTATTTCGATCATTTAATTATTTCGAAGTCGATCTTTGGCTGTAATATTAAATATATAGTCACTCCTTTCATAATGGTGATTTGGTGGGAGATGTGAATGAATAATTGAGGAACAAGTTGATCATCAATAAAAAACCAAAGGTCAACTTCTACTTTGAAACCAAGCATGCATTTATTTATTTTCTAGTAGTACTCATTATTTCCTATTGTCGGTTGGCACAAGTCCAATAATTAGTCATATTCTTAGGTATAGATATCCATAAATACACAAATAAATGTATAAAATATATATTATACATATGAATATTGAGATATATAGTAGGAGCGTTGTGATTCTAAGTACGAAGATCTAAAGCATAGTAGTGCCCTTTGCAACTCGGACTCATGAACTCATCAACTACTTTGACTTCTGATTTAGACATATAGTTGGAGTACTTTTTTGGTGTTTGTTATTGTGTAAATGTTAAATTATTTCAGTTTAATTATACATTTTTATTATTTTTATTTAAAGTGATTTAATTAAAAAATGTCTGGTTTTAACTTATTTATTTATAGATTTATAAGAAGTACAAAAGTCATGGATAAAAAGCCATGCAATTGAGCCATAGAGTCCATTCTTTTAAGTCACATCAGCTCCTAAACCAACTAAGTAGCAAATTAATGAAAGCTGCGTAACCCACTATTTGCAACAACCATTCCATTCATGCCACGTGGCGGATGTGTATAGTATTCCTTCACTTTTCGAATTTCTTATTCAGCAGGATCTCCATTTGTGCTTCAATGAGAGTCAAATCAATCTGATTTGTTCCCCAAATCAAATATTTAATTTATCCAATTAATTGTAATATTATTTTTAGTTTCTTAATTTTTATTTTCTAATTTTAATTTCCCATTTTATTATTTTTGTTTCCCTCTTTAGTTGAGCCTTTTAAAATATAATAAATAGAGAGCTCTGCTCGTTGTAATATTCATTCAAGAATTTTGAGGGATTTTAGTATTTAATATATTTTAATTTATTTTCAATTCTTATTTCCTTAGTTTTCTTATTAGTGTGAGGTGAATGACATACCTGTTTTTGAGTGAGATATCACCAGTGGAAGGCTAAGTTTTAAGTGGATTTTATTTGTTTGCATTCTTCTTTTTATTTCAATTCAATTTGTTATTCAATGTTTATAAATTTGTTTCATTTTATTGTCTTCTGCTTAGTGTTTATAGTAATTATTTCTATAGTAACAGTAGTTCTAATTATTATATTTAGGGTATTAAATCACTAGTGACATGTGCATTTCTTTCAATTGTTTTTATATGAACATCCCTTACTGCATTCTGCCATAGGATATTTTGTCACTTTCGGATAACGTATAAGAATAGTTGTGCTTGCTTTAACGAGAAGATATTAATTTGATCAAATACCTCTTCTAATATTTATTCTTTCAAATCAATGTTTTTCGACTGCATGTTTGGGATGTGAAACTTATAGTTGAGTTATATAATTGAATTATTAAGTTTGAATAAAAGCATTGAAGATTCCTCAACCTATCTTTTATTTTATTTTTGCATTTATTTTATTTTATTATTAAAAATACCAAAAATATTTATCTTTTTATTTGCTTCATTCTCTTATCTTTTTTACGTTTATTTTCTATTAATCTTTCTTGTTTGATATTCTTGCCACCTCTATATGTGATCGATCGTCCTAATTATATTATAATTTACCGCTTTATCTATACACAATTTGGGCCTAATCAAGTACTCCTATTCCCACATTGACTATTTGACTTTTTCAAAGTCCATCTACTTGACTTTTGGTGATCCCACAAAAATTACTCTATGCACTTTTCTATTTTAATAAACTATACTCACTCTGATCTATACTGCAGAAGGAGAAGGTCTACCAAATAGACACTTAGTGAAAGTACAACTGTATTTGTCCCAAGATATATCATTGGCCATCACAACACTTATTTAGACGTTGTCTAAAAAGGAGTAGATTAGAAACGTCACAATCTAGACCATGAAAAAAGTGGTTGTAATATCTCTTTCCGAACAGCTAGGAGACTAAATCTGAGTAAATGATAATCACAAATTTAAAAATCAAAATCAATAAGGGTTCAATTTTGATTAATCGAAAATTGGGTAAGTGTAATATTATTACATATAGTATGAGATGAAATTCAACAAAATTACAATTGATTTTGTGTTGTGGTCCCTATATATAAATAGCTGCCCGAGCATGAATAAATATGCTTCAAACAAAGGCTTAAGGTAAAGCCAAAGCCACGTATGGAAAGTATGAAAATAGCAATTGTAGGTGCTGGAGTGAGCGGCCTCCTGGCATGCAAACACTGCATTGAGAAAGGGTTCGATCCGGTTGTGTTCGAATCAGAGAGCGGCGTCGGCGGAATTTGGTCCAAAACCATAGAGTCCACAAGGCTCCAAACTCCCAAGAGCTTCTACGAGTTCTCAGACTTCGCATGGCCACCTTCTGTGGAAGATACTTTTCCCCATAACAACAACGTCTTGGACTATCTTAGGTCCTATGCCTCCAATTTCAACATCCTTCCCAATATCAAGTTCAATACCAAGGTAATCAGCATTGACTACTACTCTACAACTGGTCGTAGTCATATCGAGGATTTTGAATCTTGGGATTTGTGGGGCGGATCCGGGGAGTCATTCTCGCCTTCTGGTAAATGGAATGTCACTGTTCAGAATGCCTGTAATTCGTCTGCCCCAACTGAGGTAGCTTTTCCAGCTTTTTGAGTGACAAAAAACATATTATCCAAATCATGTTAATGTGAATAAAGGCACCCATCCCCCCTCATATTTTTAAAAATTGGTTTTTTTTACTCTTACAAGAAGATTATAATTAGTTGTGCACCCATTCCATGATTTTAATATAAAATTATACTTTCATTTAATTTGAAAAACACATGACAATTAATTATTTTAATAACTGAAATATATGATTAAGAGTTCGTTTGGTGAATGAATTTGAGTTGAAAAAGTATAGTTTGAGTTGAAAATTTTTATTGACTTTTCAGAAAAATAAAAACTTTTTTAGAAAAAGATAAACTTTTTCAGAAAAAGACAAAAACTGATATGAAAAAGTACAGTTTAAATTGAAACCCCAAACAAGACCTTAAATTTATAATATGAGTTGTACTTTTGTCCTGTCAATTGGTTCTGCTAGTGTACTTCTTGGATTAACTTTTTAACAATATGATTTATGATAAAAAGCAATCACGTCAATCCATTTTAAGTTTTTAACATGGACACTCATAAACTATCCTATTGAAAAGTTAATTTATTGGTTAAAATAACAGTATTAATCAGTAGGATAAAAAATATACATTTATAGATATATTATATCAAGTTTTTATTCCTTATGGGATGGTCTTAGATTTTGTTTTTGTTTTTTTAAAAAAAATTTTTTTTAAGAAAGCATTCAATCGGATTGTCTTAGTTAAAGTCCCTTACATGTATGCCAATCTTGTGTGGTAGGAATATCAAGTGGATTTTGTAATCCTGTGCATTGGAACGTTCAGTGATTTGCCAAATATACCGGAATTTCCAGTAAATAAAGGCCCTGAAGTGTTTGATGGCGTGGTCATGCATGCAATGGAGTATGCAGCCATGGAGAATGAAGCTGCAGCTGGGCTCATCCATGGAAAGCGGGTCACCGTCATTGGATCTCAAAAGTCAGCCTTGGACGTCGCCGCTGAAGTTGCTAAAAGAAATGGTATATATATTTACAGTGGCAGAGCCAATTTATTATTTTAATAGAAGTGAAAGCAAATCTTTTTTTTTCCTCGAGAAATTATTATTAAAAGGTATTAAATGATATCTTAATGATTTTTAAGAACCAGGAAATACATATACATAATGATGAATCATTAAATATATTATAACTGTTTATGATGAGTTTTTATAATTTAAAAGTGAGCTTTTAGTGGCAGCATATGTAAAGATAATTAATTTTAAACGTGGATAAAAATGAAAAATCATAAAAATTTTAAAAGATATTTATTTTTTTCAAAAATTCAATGGGACCCCACACAAGAACATCTTCTCCGCCTATGTATATTTACATATAAGTACCCTAGCTTGCCTTGGAAATAACATAATATAATAAGGGTTCTTTTCTAACAAGATATCTATCCTTTACTAAAAATTAAAAAGGCGTCTATCCGTATTGGTGGTGTTCATTTCGCGTGTCAGATTAAAAAAAAAATAGAAGGATAATATGAATTTTTCCCGAGCTATGGATTAAATTTTGTTTTGATTCTTGACTTTCTAAAAAAAGTCTCAGAGTACGTCCTTAAATTGAGCAAATTGTCCTAATTAATAGTCTTTTTTATCCATTTGACTAATTAAATCTCGACGGAAAATGTCATGGACCTGTCACATTATAACGTCCACTCACATTTTTGTTCTCTTTTAAAAGTTTACCCTATTCATATTATTTTAACCCATATAGACCCACCATGAAAATTGACCAAAACTATTTAAACACAAGAATTGAGTAAATTCAATTTTTCCCCTACTCAAGTCTACAGATACATTTACACCAAATTAAAATATATAGTCCCTTTAAAAAGTTAAAAACTTGATTTTTCTCGATAATAAAATTTAGTAAAAAAAAAAAAAAAAACCTCATTTGTACAAAAATCTTGGCTCTTAAGGACCAGACACGGTTTTGTAGTGACCAATTTATAGCCTTGCATGCATGTTAGGACATGATATTTTTTAGAAGAAAACCATAACTTTTTTACCGATATTTTAAGAGTTGGATGGATAAAATGACTTATTTTGAGAGGACTTCTATAGATTGTGTACTTGTTATGTAACGTTTTAAAAGTCCAATGGTCAAAATGGGATTTGGCATTTATATATATGATTTTAACCCCAAAAGTAGTACAAATCACACTGTGGCTAATTCTGTTCTGGAATAATTTAATAATTAGGACCAAAGCACCCGTGTGTGCTCCTGTTCAGGACGGCGCATTGGATGATTCCCGAATACTTCACGGCGTTTACATTCCGAGGCTTCAATCGCTTTGCAGAGTTGATGGTCCACAAACCCCATGAAAGCATCTTCCAATGGCTCTTGACCCTCTTGCTTTCTCCCTTGGTATACAAACTTACAGTGCTATTTAAGTCATTGGTAATATAAAACACGTCTTTTAATAAAAGGTGGATCCCATAACATGTGACTCACTTTTTGTTTGTGATAGTATTTAGTATCGGTGCTATCCTTAAATATTTTTCTTTAATTAGGCGCTACTCTTCTCCATGCCTACATAGTAGGCTATACACACACATATATATATGTATGTCTGTATCTAAAATTATTATTAAAGTTATCAACGATTAGTGCAGTTATGGATATTTTCAAAGTTTGTGGAGAGCTTTCTGAAATTGGTATACCCCTTGAAGAAGTACAGCATGGTGCCGAGCCGTGGATTCGTCCAACATATGTTTTCCTGTATGACGTCGGTTACGCCTATCAATTTCTTCGACAAAGTGAGTGAAGGAAGTTTAGTCCTGAAGAAATCAAAGAAATTTAGCTTCTGTAAAAATGGGTTACTTGTAGATCATGAGGACGAGAAAGAAGAAGAGGCTTCACATTTTGCGACTGATATGGTCATATTTGCTACCGGATACAAAACCGATGAAAAGCTTAAGAACATTTTCTCGTCGGTGTATTTCCAGAAATGCATAATTGGGTCATCAGCTCCCTTCTACAGGTCTTGAATCTGTGATTTTACTTACTTGGACCTAAATCCCATTATAATTTATGTTCTTACCGTAAATGGCGTAACATCGATACATTAATTACTAGCCCTTAAACTTATTTATTTTTTAAAACAAACCCTCACAGTCAGTAGTCCTCAATATAGGTGCACCCTCTAATTGAACTATATTTTCATAGTTTAAGGACCAAACCACAGGAAATAGTAAAACTTTTAGGACAAATCTTTCAGACAATTTAGTCGTCACTTCCAGCGACAGCCAGCAAAATCAAAAGAAAAGAAAAGAAAACACAACTCGTAATTTCTACGTTTTGGCTGTCGTTTTACTTGTATTATTGTGACTATTTTTTCTTTTTTTCTTGTACATAATAATGTTGTGTTTTGATTTTCTTTATGGATTCAGGGAATGCATTCATCCACGGATTCCGAATCTAGCAATACTTGGATATGGTGACAGTCCAGCAAATATATATACTACAGAGATGAAAAGCAAGTGGCTAGCACATTTTCTTGCAGGAGATTTCAAATTACCGAGAATAAAAGAGATGGAAGGAGATGTAATTAGGTGGGAGAAGTGCAGGAAACGCTATTCCGGTTCGAGCTACAAAAGATATTGTGCTATTGCTTTGCTGCAAATACACAACAACGATCAAATGTGCATGGACATTGGGTGCAATCCCAGACGGAAATCGTGGTTTTTGGCAGAACTATTCGCTCCTTATGGTCCTTCCGATTACAAGTATCTATAACCCGCTCCTCCACTATATGGCTTCTATTTCATCTCGTTCGCACTATTTCGTTTCAAGACTTGTGGATAAAACGAAAAGGACCTTATCAAATTCTGATTTAAATAAGTACCCTTATGTGTATGCTTCAGGGCTTCAAATTTAGCTTCTTCTTCTTCATCCTTTTTTTTTCCTCACTATTTAACAAATGTTTGTCTTTTAAATTGTTGTTTTATTATTGTTTTCATTAATATACTACAACAAACAGAACTATTAGCGACGATGAAATCTCATCGCTAATAAAGGAGTGTCATCTCAAATAACACTCTTGCGATGACTTGTTATCGCAAATAAGTCGTCGTTAAGAGCTGGTCGCAAAAGCTTTATTAGTAACGACAACGTGCCATCGCATATACATTTGCGATGACATTCATCGCTAAAAAAGCTATCGCAACTAAGACGGCCAAGTTCATCAAAAAATGACATGGCACAAGATTATTTGTAATGACAAGTTTAAAATTTGTCGTTGCTAATGCCTTATCATTAACTGACATGTCATAGAGTATTTGTGATGACGAATTTTAAAATATGTCATCGTAAATGCTGTTTCTCTCATTTTGTTTTGTGATGACATTTTAGTTAAACAAGATAATTAAAAAAGCAAACATCTAATCACTCAAATCTGCAGCCTTGTCGTCATCGTCGACCTGCGAGGGTGGGGGATTCGTCGAAGGGCTTGGAGGGACAAGGTTTTCGAGATGAATAACATACGTGAATCTAAGGTTGGATAACAACTTGGATATCGCTGCTGCATCTTTATCTAGTTCGCGTACATGTTCTTGTGATTGATCTCCAGGCAATTAATCCAGGATTGGTACTCTGGCGGAAGTTGCGATGATGACGACCACTCTATCTAAGATCCCGAGGATGAAGAAGTGCTTGGGACGGTTCTTCATGAAAGTATAGGGCCTACTCCTGTCACATGCCCTCGACACGTACCTGGAACCCGCTGAAGAATGGCCTCCTTCTAAACTACAGATGAAGATGAGCCGGAAGCCGATTGTGACATCTGCGTTGCTCTATCATTTTGCATGAAATTCTGCACAATTTGTTCAACAAATAAATTAGAAAAACGGATTGATTTGTTAATACAATACTAATTTGAATAAGCAAAAGTAAAAAATATAAATACTTACATTTGCTCAGCTTGGTGGTTAACCCAGTTTAGCCCGTGATGATGCATGTCATCTCAGTTATCGATCATTAATTACGGCTGTTGGGTTTTTGTATTTGACTGTGCAACAAATTGATTTCATTAGAATTTATGTAGTTCATTAACAAATTTAAATGTATATAAAAAAAACACACTTATGTAAAAGTCTCAACTTCTTATTAGTGGTGTGCATGTGAGGTGCTGCCATGCAAGCTCTCCCACTTATGATTGTTGCGGTTCTTTGAATTTGTCTTCGACGTCTTCTACAAATGGACAATTGCTAATTTAGCACGTTTGATTATATTAAATTTATTAATATCAAGTCATAACAAATTTTATAACTATTTGTAACCTTAAACTTGTCGGACATAAACCCTAACCTGATTTTACGCACTTGTCAGATAGATCAAAGACAACTTTATAATCGATTTCAACGACGAAGGAGCTTATTACTTGGAGGTTAATTAGGTTAAATTTTTCCTACGAAAATTGATAACTCTATAAAATAAAGTTATTTTAATATTATTAAGTTTATATTTTTGTTATAATCTTAATAATATATATTTTAATTTCTCACAAATTTATTATGATTTTCCACATGTGTAGGTCAATTATATTAATAGGGTTAAAAGTAACAATTTGGAACTAAAATATTATAAAAAAAAAATTCAAAACTGCAAAAGGAAATTCGGAGTCATCCACCAATCTTAGGAAGACCCGTGCGCGCCCAATTGTGGTTTGGGCCGTCAAATCAGTAAGGTGAGGGCCCATATATGATTGCGTTTCACGCACAGCTCTAAGAGCTTCCAAGGCTACGTGTCAGGCTAACTCAGGGATGTCAGATCTCGTGTGTGCGTCCTGACCGTATCTCTGTGTGCATGTACTGAGCTCCATTCCTTATTTGCCATGTGCTTAAGCTCTAGCTCTCGGCAATCGGTTCGTGCCACTTGTCCGTGTGGGGGTTGCAGCTCGGAGTCATATTTGCTACAGTAGAAAAAGAAAAAAAAATAAAAAAATAGAAAGGAAAAACTAGAAATTAAAGGCGGCAGCTGAGGCTTATAAAAAGGAGTCTTAAGGCTCTGTGTTGAGTTTCTTTAGGCTTATAAAACTAGGGAGATATTACCTTGAATTATCAAGAAGAGAGGGAGAAGAAAATTTAGGAGAAGGTGACGTACGGTGGCTTGTCGTTCTGAATTGATGCAGGGTGGCTTGTCGTTTTATTTACGTCTTTGTCGTTTTGTCTTCTTTTAAGTTTGTTGTAGTTGGCCTTTTCTTTTTTGTGTCGTTGTTTTTAGCAAAGCTAGTGGGTATTTAGTACTGTTTGGCTCTTTTGAGAAGGCATACTTGAAGAGTGAATAGAAAAATTCATATATGAGTCTAATCTTTCCGGCTGTGGTGTCATTTCATTTTTCCTTTATTAGTGACGAATTGATCGAGTTTTTCTGGTGGCTTGCTTAGCAAACTTCTCCGTAAAGACTCCTACGTCAAAAGGCTTTGGAGACTTGTGATACTTTTAAACTGGATTTTCTTACTTTATTTTCTTATTTTTTTTATTTTTGTAATTTGAGAATAATTAAACCTTTATTTTCTAGATTTCTATTTTTATTTATGAATTAATTTTCTTTTTTAATGATATGATCTATCCGGATTATGATTATTTGAGTTTTTTTTTTATTTTTAATTGATTGATGTTCTATTCTAATTCTATGTTGAGTATTTTAATATATACTTAATGCTTGTGAATTTCTGACCAACTTTTGCATGATTTGGTATTTAATTTGAGACTGAGAAATGATAATTGAATAAGCCCTTGTTTAATCAACCATGAGATTATTATAAGCTAGAGATAGTTGTAAAACTTATGCAACATCATGAATTTATGGTTCTTAATGAATTATGATAAGTTGTTTGAGACGGAGAGGTAATAAGGCCTATTATAATAAATTGTTAATGCTTGATAAAAATTAATGAATATATTAGAGAGATTCGCATGGAATATAGGGAATAGACGTTGATTAATTGAATTAGAGAATCTGAATATGATTACTCCGATGAAATCGGAAACTCTAGATTTTTAGTATTTTGAGTCTTTTGTTTTTATGCAATTTTTGTTATTTTTATTTAAAAAAAAAACATCTTTTTGGTTATTCAAATAAAGTTGAAGTTAATATAATTTCAACAATTGATAACGGCAGATCTCGTAGGAACGATATTTTACTTATCACTTTATCACTTGTTTACGATATTGTACACTTACAATTTCTTGCAACAAATATCCTTAGCCAACCTAATTGTCTCTTGCTACTTCAAAAACTTGTTCCTTGCGATCTGAATTTGGCGAAAGAAACTATCAAATAGACATTTCAACGATGCAAGAAACTGGCTTCAGCTCTTGCCCTGCTTGGCATTTCTCCACGTATCATGGGATGTCGTAATTAAGTTGCCATTTCCTATTTGTTTTGTGTTTCCTGCTTTTTACCCTTTTCAGAATTTGTTAGCTCTCTAGGATATGAAACTTTTGATTTATATCTAGCCAAAATGACCAAATTGATTTTGTAAGTTAAATTTTTTACTATGCATGATAATTAAGTCGATCGAACCACTGGTTAATTGACTTAAAATAAAGTACATCTAATTTGAGAGTTTTAAAAGGCATTAAGAACTCTAACGCGTTATATGTGAATTATTACCAAAGCGTAAAATTCAAAAAAAAAAAAAAAAAAAAATCTCTCTCTCTCCTCTGGAGGTTTTGTTTTTCAGCAAAAAAATAAAAAATAAAAAATAAAAAAAGAATCGTGCATTTTATTCTTGTTTCTCTCTCATTTGAGTTCAGCAAAGGGCATTTCAGACGCTATTTCTCGTAGCGGTGCACCTTACAATATTTTGAACGTAATATATTTAATTATAAACGCGCCAAAAAGCTACGTTTATCCAGGAAAAATGGCCACTTGCTAACAAGGTGGTTTTAGATTGACATCATGACTGGAGGTGCGTCCCCACCACCTCCATGTGGTTTTAATGATGAAAGAGTTGATCTTCAGAGTAACTCGTGACCGAAACTACGGTCCCACGATCGACAACGAGATCAATAATGGAGATTTCTTTGCCTAGATCAGATTCATAATACCATCTTGGAATGAAGGAAGTTTATGTAAAAGACTCTTGAAAGTGTACCACACGTAAAACCGTGGGTGAGTTTATATATATTTAGAGGCAATATACTGTAAAATGAAATATATATATATATATATATATATATATATAAAAACACACATAAATTAAGGCTACACAAGAGGCATTTATAGTGGTGTGGTTGAGTTAGAACTGGGGACTTTGGGGGTCAAACACACTAAAGAACAAGCTCAAGGTCAAGGATATTATTGTCTCAAGAGGCTTACTAGTCAAGATCGGAGATTATTGGTTTTGTTAGGAGTCGTTTTGCCTCATTTCATGGCTTCAAGGACTATCGTTTTTGAGGATTTGCCTACGATCACTTCGAATGGGAAAGTGCAGAGAAGTCTGTTCTCAAAGACAAGGCAAATTAAGTCCATGGAAATAGCCCCCTTAATATACGAAAGAAGATCATGACCATTCAGCAAACTCTAGAGTAATGCAACATATCATGTTTAAGTTAATGATTAATTTGTCGTTATATATATTTGACCTATATGTGTTTTACTTTAGAAAATAATAATAATAACAATAAAACTATATTAGGCTGTAAATTGCCAATGGACTGAGACCTTGAATTTGAATGCTGAAGTCGCTCCTGTCATATATTAATTAATGGGAATTCTGGTGGGAGATGTGAATGAATAAATTGAGGAGCAAGTTGATCAACGACAAAACAAATTAAAGGTCAACATTTCCATTGAAATCCAACGCATTGAAGCCTTTTTTTCATTTTGCTTTTCCCAGTACTTCACATTATTATTCCTATAGTTGGCTGGTGCAAGTCCAACTAGAGTTCGTCTTAATTAGGCTGGCAAAGTTTTATGCCCACCTTCAATTATATTTTAAAGCAACTTGTAAATCTTTTGGCTTTTTAAACTCAAAAATTGCTTCCGAAAATATTTAGATAGTCTGTCAGAAGAGCTTCTAATTTTCAGAAGAACTTCCTATTAAAGCTAGAAAATATTACTTCCAGATAAAACTTTTATAAATGGACTTTAAAACTTGTTTTAGAATTTAAGTTAGATATTATAAATTTTACTTAAATATTTTTATTAATTATTAGAAAACTTTAAAGTCATTTTGATTTTAAAAGCTTTTTTAAAATATAATTTCCAATAACTTACTAGAAAGTCAAAGTTTTTTCTTATATATCTTCATCCATTGACAGAAAATAAAAGCAAAAACTTTTCTAAACAGACCCAATATAATTATCTAGCGGCCATACGGATCCAATAATGAATTAAAAGACTAATGAAATATAATATTAATATCCTTAATCTGTAATATTTTCTTTCATACATGTTGTTTGTATAACAACTTCAAATAATACCATTGATTATATATAAATTTACATAAAATTATATATAATTCAATTAATAGTTACACATATCTAAATTAAATTTTTCGGACAGATACGATAAATACTATTCATTACAAATGTATTAATATATATAATTTTTTTTCTAATTAAAAGAAGGATGACAAGACACATCCAAATGCAAAATAATTATAAAAAAAACTATAAATGGACTCAACCCCACACAATAATGCACCCAACCCGCTTCTCCAAGATATTAATTATAGTTATAATAGGCTAACAATTTGGGTTATAACACGATAACTAGATACGAACACGATAAGTGGATAAAGTGTTTGGGTTTTTTTTATAAGGTTTGGAATAATAACTAGGTGACACAAATCATATATGGGTTAACTTGCCTAATATGGTTGACACCATTAACCACACATATTGTTTACCATCTAATTTTATTTTGATATAAAATTATATATAATCAATTAAGTACAAATAACTGGAATTCTAAAAGTTTGTAAGTTATTTTTTTTTTAAAACATAAAAAGAAGATCAAATGATCAATATTAAACTTGTCAAAATTATCACGATTGCGTTAAATAAATCATCATCGTATTAGTTATTAATTCAAACGGGTTACATAGATTTATGTGATTAACACAATTAATAAATAAATCGCATTTATCTTGAAGTTTTTTGACATGTTTAATATATAAATCGTATTCTAGTTGCTATTTTTTCATCCAATTAATGAATAGGTTGATGCCAAATGGGATCTATCGATACAAATTGTCATCCATGTGGAATAATAGATTGTTTATAGAGGACTGAGACTTACGTGCTCGTTGACTACTTTGACTTTTTAGATAAGGATGGATTTAGGCATTAAGTTAGTTAGAGTGCTCCTCCTCTTCCCATTAACTACTTGTTGACTTTTTTAGTCTAACTATACTAGACTTTGGTACTGATCCCACAAAATTTAATCTCTTCATGAGTGCTTTATTTATAAGCTTTACTCACTCTCGGAAGTTGACTTGGCGAGAAAACAGTTGACTTTGAGAGAGTACAACTGTACATGTCCCTGATACTTGTCCATAAAAAGTAGCACATTAGCAACTTCATTATCCATGCCATAAAAAGGTGGTTGCAACGTCTCTATCCAAACGGCTAGGAGGCTAAACTGAGTAAATGAAAATAACAAAGTTAAAACATTGAAATAAAGGGTGTTGAAAACGCCGAAGCCTAGAGGCAGTAAATTGTTTGTACCAATTTTGAATCAAATATTGACCAATGTATTATTACATCGTAAAAAAGACAGTCTTGAGATCCCTATAAATAGAAGCCTTAACTAGCAAGAATATATATGCTCCAAAAGAAAGCAAAAGCGATGGAAAGTAGGAAAATAGCAATAGTAGGTGCGGGAGTGAGCGGCCTCCTGGCATGCAAACACTGCATTGAGAAAGGGTTCGATCCGGTTGTGTTCGAATCGGAGAGCGGCGTCGGCGGAATTTGGTCCAAAACCATAGAGTCCACAAGGCTCCAAACTCCCAAGAGCTTCTACGAGTTCTCAGACTTCGCATGGCCACCTTCTGTGAAAGAGACTTTTCCCGATCACAACAAGGTCATGGACTATCTTAGCTCCTATGCCTCCAACTTCAACATCCTTCCCAATATCAAGTTCAACACCAAGGTCCTCAGCATTGACTATTACTCTACAACTGGTCCTAGTCTTGTTGAGGATTTTGAATCTTGGGATCTGTGGGGTGGGTCCGGGGAGGCATTCTCGCCTTCGGGCAAATGGAATCTCACTGTTCAAAATGCCCGTGATTCATGTGCCCCTCCCGAGGTAACTTTTCTAGCTTTTTTTATTGATAAATAACACTCAAATTTTTAATTGACGGAGTCACGTTAATCAATGTGAGTGGAGCCACATATCCTTCCTTGCATTTCAAATTTTGATTTTTATTCTTAAATTCTTTTTTATAGATTTTAGTTCTGCCCATCACTTTATAAGAAAAATTATAATTAACTATGCATCGCTCAATGTATAATCATAATACGTAATGTCCCTACCAAAAAAAAATTTTTTTTTTGTCCCACTGTTATCAATCATGAAAAAAATTGTTTCAATAATAGAAATTTATATATCTATAATTAAGTTATATCCTTTTATTTTTTTTTCCTTATCATATTGTCTTAGTTAAAATCCTTTATATCTTGTGTACTGTTAGGAATACCAAGTGGATTTTGTAATCCTATGCATTGGAACATTCAGTGGGTTGCCAAACATACCAGATTTTCCGGTAAATAAAGGACCCGAAGTATTCAATGGTGTGGTGATGCATTCCATGGAGTATGCAGCCCTGGACAATGAAGTTGCAGCTGAGCTCGTCCATGGAAAGCGGGTCACAGTCGTAGGATCTCAAAAATCAGCCTTGGACGTCGCGGCTGAAGTTGCTAAAAGAAATGGTATATACATTATGTATAATAGCACTCTTGCCTAAATAATAAAGTACAATTTTTAAAAATTTACTATCTCTTTTATCAGGATATCTATCTTTATTGGTTGTGTGCAATTCACATGTAAGATCACATAAAAAAATGGGCTAATTATATATGAATCTTAGCCCCTCAAACTTTAGATCATATCTCGTTTTGATCCATGATTTTTTAAGCATGTCAAAACAAGTCCCCTGCAGATAATTGCCCTATAAATTGTCCTTTTTTCCATTTGGATTGATAAAATTTGGAGGGAAAAGGGTACATGATCGGACCATGCATAGCTATATGTGAGAGCATAATTTTTTAAAAGAAAATTGTGCCTTTTTCCATTGAGATTTCAAGAGTTAGCAGGATAGGATGACTAAGGTTACATTTGATTCATCGGTTGTTGTTAAAATTTTTAAGTAGGAGTTGGTTGAATTTTTAAAAATTAGTTATAATTTTTATTGACGTTTTAAAAAAAGATAAAAACTGATATGAAAAATTTAAGTTGGAGTTGAAACACAAAACAGAGGCTAATTTGGGATTAACTTGCATAAATTTAGAATTTATTTTGAGATATTTTAAAAATCTATAATCAAAATGTGATTTGACTCGGAGACTAAAAATAGAAAAATAAATTTCTAATATTTATGTATATAATATTAGAAATAAATTTGTACAAAACTAACTTTAGTTAATTATGTATTTGAATTATTGTTTAATTAGGACCAAAGCACCCGTGTGTGCTCCTGTTCAGAACGGCGCATTGGATGATTCCCGACTACTTCGTAGAATTTACATTTCGAGGCTTCAATCGCTTTTCAGAGATGATGGTCCACAAGCCCCTTGAAGGCTTCTTCCAATGGCTCTTGGTCCTATTGCTTTCGCCCTTGGTATATAAATAAAATTAATAGTTTTTGCTAAGTGCTACTTTTCTCCACGTGTATATAGGCTATATACATAGCATAAATTACATGAAAATTAAAAGTTATCTACAATTTCGATTTTATATACCCATAATTTTCGTGTAAGTTCCCTTATTAATCCTAAGAAAAATTATAATTATACCCGATCAGTACTAATTAAAATATATAGGGAAATTATTAATTAGGGCCACCCCTTAAAAAAAAATTGGACGAACTTTTTAGTTTCTTGTAATAAATTTGTCAGTGTATATGCAGAAATGTCCTTTTCCTGCACTGTTTTAGAAAACTCTGTGCAGGAAGTTAAAAAGGTTATCTTTTCTTTTTTGACTGGATTATTTTATAATGTTTCATCACTAATGTACCCATCCTTGACAGATCAGTCTATATTATTGATAAATTTAGTGATCCATATCCATCTACAAGTGGACAGTCAATGTTGAAGCATCAAGTAAATCTATCACTGATAAGTCATTTTTAAAAAATGACTATTTTTCTAATTTAAGAACTTGAAACATTTATTTAAAAAAAAAAGACTTTAAAAAAGGTTATTTTCCTACATCCCTAAATATAAATTTATGTTGCCTTGCATTAAAAAATTAGCTAATAATTTCATTTAGTGTTCGCGCTGAAAATTTTTCTTTCTTTTGTCACTGAGTGCAGCTATGGGTATTTTCAAAGTGTGTGGAGATTTTTCTGAGGCTAGTGTACCCCTTGAAGAAGTATAACATGGTACCGACTCATGGGTTCGCCGAACATATGTATTCATGCAATACCCCAGTTACGCCACCTAATTTCTTTGACCAAGTGAAAGAAGGAAGTTTGGTCCTTAAGAAATCGACGAAATTTAGCTTCTGCAAAAATGGGCTACTTGTAGATCATGATGACAAGAAAGAGGAGGCTTCACATCTTCTTACAACTGATATGATCATATTCGCTACCGGATACAAAACTGACGAAAAGCTTAAGAATATTTTCTCCTCAGTGTTTTTCCAGAAATGCATAATTTCATCAGCAACTCCCTTCTACAGGTCTTAAATTTGTGATTTTACTAATTACTTAAACCTAAATCCCATCATAATAAGTTTTTGCCCGTAATCTTTGTATAAGATAAACATATATAATAATAATAATCTCTTAGTTATTAGTCCTTAATAGGTGTACACTCATTTATAATTTCCTTTTGACTTTAAAAAAAAATATAATAGTAAACTCTTAGTTATTACTCCTTAATAGGAGTACACTCGTTTCTAATTTAACTATATATTTTTTCATAGTTTAAGGACTATTCTATGAGAAACAGGATTTTTTTTTTTTTTGGTGACAAATCTTTCGAATTTAATAACATTAATTGTTGGAAGTCACAGTCAGCCAAAAATATATATAATAGGCTACATTTTTTATTTTTTTTTTAAGCGTTGTACGAAACTAACTTTTTTTTTTTTTTTTTGGATGCAGGGAATGCATTCATCCACGGATTCCTAACCTAGCCATGCTTGGATACGCTAGTATAGCAACTTTGTATACGATAGAAATGAATTGCAAGTGGTTAGCACATTTTCTTGCAGGACATTTCAAGTTACCGAGCATAAGAGAGATGGAAGGAGATGCGATAAGGTGGGAGAAGTGTAGGAAACGCTATTCTGGTTTGGGCTACAAAAGACATTGTTCTATCACTTTGTTGCAAATACACACCAATGATCAAATATGCAACGACATTGGGTGCAATCCCAGAAGGAAATCATGGTTCTTGGCCGAGCTATTCGCTCCTTATGGTCCTTCTGATTACCAATATCTGTAGCCGGCACCGCTCTACATGGATATACAATTGTGTGTGACCTCAGGAAAGACGAATAATTGGTTTCATCTCGTCGTCGTATTTTCTTCTCTCTAAGACTTATGAACAAAAAGGAATAAATTATCAAATTCGACTTTAAAGATGTACCCTTCAAGGCTTCAAATTTTAGCTTTGTTGTTCCAGTATAAGAGTGTGTGTGTGTGTGTGTGTTTGCTTTTTTTTTTTTTTATATATACATATAATATATATATATATATTTATGTCTTAGCTATGTATTACATTGTTATGCTTTCCAATTTCCACGATTTATTTTTTTAAGATTTATTTTTTTTTTTTTTTTTTTTTTTTTGAGAAATAAAATTATGAGAGGTTCTGCCGAGAGAGTGTGCACACCACAGTAGGGTGGTTGGGAAGGGACTATATATTTACTGCATCGTAGGGGTAGATTTTTGCTGACATACTTTATATTTACACCTCTTTATGAACTATTATGTATATATGTTTCCTGAAAAATGAAGAATAAAAAATCTCATGGAAAATCAAAGAGAAAGAAAAATAAAGGGGAAAATGGAAGATATCAAAGTTACACATTTTGTGATCAATTGCATATAATATGATATTAAAAATAAAGACAAATACGTAATACTTTTTTGTTTTACCAATTGGTAAATACAAATACCTCATCCCTGCACCCTGCTTCTGCAAAATGGTTAAAGCAAAAGAAACTCGTTTCAAACTAAAAGAATTATAACTCATTTAGATTATATAGATTGCATTTAAATATTTGCATTGATCAAATATAGAATTTGAATTCTGTATCCAAATAAAATATATGTTTATATAGTTTTTGTTAAATGTAACATTTAACAGTGAAAAATAGAAAAATGAAAGTGGTAAGAATTTTTAAAAAATAAAAATTTACATTTAAATTTGAATTGAACTAAATTTATTGTAAAATAATGAAATATTCAAATAGTTTAGTAATAGCTAACACTGGTCAAACACTAGTTTTAATTAATTTACCGTAGTTTGTGGATTTGCATGTTTTCTTTCAACAAGACATTTAGGTTGTTCTCAGCGGCCGGAGGAGAGTTGTCTTCCTCTCCTAAATCAAAAAGAGTGCATAAAGAGATAGAAAAATATCAAGTTGGAAGATGCCCACAAGCTCCAATGAAAGATTCAATGGTGTGGTGATGCTTTCCATGGAGTATGCATACCAGAAAGTCAATGACAACTACCCAACTTATTAATTCTTATCATAATGTCAATTAATAACCAACCGCTTACATTACGTACACAGCTAGACAATGAAATTTAAACGTCCATTAATTAATATTTGTGCACAGAACACTTTTAGCAAATAATAAATCTAAAAAAAAAAAAAAATCTCAGTCAAGGAGTTTATAATTATAGGTTAAATAAACGAGAGTTTATTTTCAGATAGGCTACGTTGCATCTACCTCATCCCTGCTTCTACAAAATGGTAAAAGCAAAAGAAACTCGTTTCAAACTAATAGAATTTGAATTCTGTATCTAAATAAAATATATATATTTATGTAGTTTTTGTTAAATGTAACATTTAATAGTGAAAAATAGAAAAATGAATGTGGTCTGAATTTTTAACTAATGAAAATTTAGATTTGATTTGAATTGAATTAAATTTGTTGTAAAATAATGAAACATTCAATTAGTTTCACTTTACTATGACCAAAGCAGACACGTAAATTATATTTAAGTAATAGCTCACACTGGTCAAACACTAGTTTTAATTAATTTACCGTAGTTCGTGGATTTGCATGTTATCTTTCAACAAGACATTTAGGTTGTTCTCAGCAGCCGGAGGAGACTTGTCTTCCTCTCCTAAATCAAAAAGAGTGCATAAAGAGAGAGACAAATATCAAGTTGGAAGATGCCCACAAGCTCCAATGAAAGATTCTCTCTCATGGAACTAATAACAAGACAAATTTTGTGTTCTTACGTATTCTTTACATTGTTTAATTGACATGTGTGATATCGATCAGACGATCATTATAAAACCAAGCTCAAGGCTCCTGTCATGCATAACGTTGCACCACCACCTTTGTGCTTAAAAAACACCAAAATGGAAGTGAAAATTGTTTCCGTAGATCACATCAAGCCATCTTCATCAACACCTTCGCACCTGAGAACTTTCAAGTTGTGTCTTTTGGACCAGCTGATTCCCTCCCCAAACGCTCCCCTCATCCTCTTCTATCCACCAACAAACGACGACGTTTCAGACAAGCTAGAATCTCTAAAGAAATCTTTATCCGAAACCCTAACCAGATTTTACCCGCTCGCCGGAAAGATCAAGGGCGACTTTTCGATCGACTGCAACGACGAAGGAGTTTATTTCGTGGAGGTTAAGGTTGACTCTTCTCTAACAGGTTTCCTTAACCAACCTGATTACCTCGTCCTGCTTCAAAAACTCCTCCCTTGCGATCTGAATTTGGTGGCAGTGAAGGATGATGATAATAATAATAATCACGTGACGAATATCCAAGTCAACGTCTTCGAATGCGGCGGAATCGCCATCGGCTTGTGCATCTCCCACAAGATCCTCGACGGCATCGCTTTGAGCGCCTTCATCCGATCGTGGGCCACCATGGCCCGCGATTCGAATGAGGAAGGCATCACGGAGTCAGAAATTCTTGTCAACACGGCTTCCACACTCTTCCCAGCCAACGACGAGGAGTTGTGGCTGAGAGACACGTCGCTGGCGATGTTCGGCTCGTTTTTCACAAAAGGGAAGTGCGTTACCAAGAGATTCGTGTTCGACGCATCGGCCATAACAGCTCTGAAGAGCAAAGCGAGTAGCTCGTCGAGTGCAGTAGTGAAAAACCCGACACGCGTCGAGGCGGTGTCGGCCTTCATCTGGCGGTGCATCATCGCGGCCTCTAAGGAGGAAAACGGCGGCGTTTTGAGGGCGTCGTTGATGACCCATCTCGTCAACCTTCGCAGAAGAACGGCGCCGTTTCTGTCGGATAATTGTCTAGGCAATCTCCTCTGGGTAGCTTCGGCAAAAGCACCCGCGGGCGATGATGACGATGACGTGGCGGAGCTCTGTGACTTGGTGGGTTTGTTAAGGGAGTCCTTTTCGAAAATCGACAGCGAGTTTGTGAAGAGAATGAGTGGAGAAAAAGGGAGGCGTCTGATGGAGGAGTCTCTGAAGGGAATAATAGAGGAAAGGGGCGGGTTAAGTAGAGACGGCCATGAGGAAGAAGTGAATCAGGTTGGGTTCAGCAGCTGGTGCAAGTTCGGGTTCTATGAGGCAGACTTCGGTTGGGGAAAGCCGGCGTGGGTGACGAGTTATGGGATAAGAGGTTCGGTGTTTATGAGGCTCGTGATATTGGTGGACACGAGGTTGGGCGATGGGATTGAGGCGTGGGTTACTTTGGACGAACGTCACATGGCCATCATGGAAACAAACACGCAGCTCCGCCAATTGGCTAAAGTTGATCCCTCCCCTTTCTAGCTAATATATATTGCATTGTAGCTTCTTCTTCTTCTTCTTTTCTTTGCTTTTTTTTTTTTTGCAACTTGCATTCTATGTACCTTGTTTAATATTGTAAGGCTCGGATTAATTTGGATAATAAGTTGGAGTTGGACATTTAAAGTTTTTTTATTTGAAATGAGTGAATATTTCGAAATTTGTAGTTAATTGAAATATGGATTGAAAATTAACTGTAATGTTATAAAATGTGTTTGGATTTTATGGATAATATGGATAAAACAAAAAAGTGGACACATGTACAATTACTAAGCGAGCGAAGATCGGGTTTCGTCGGTAACTTTCTAAAAAAAGAAGGATATGGAGTCTGGCCATCAGAATGTCAGGCAAGAATCAGTCCCTTCGTTGATGAGTAGTAGTGGAGCCATGTGGCAAAGAAGCGTTTTACCGCGCCCCCCCCCCCCCCCCAAAAAAAATCCTCCATATAAATATTTACAACTAAAAAGCTCCTTTAATAGCTAAAATTTAACCATCCTCCTCCATATAAATGTTTACAACTAAAAAGCTCCTTTGAAATGTTATCGAATAATAACAGTTGAAATGCTTCTAAATATTCTTCCTAAACTCACCAAATGAAATCTATGCAGCATTAATAACAAAATCAATCTTAACCATTAATGGAGTTTTTTTGTGGTGGCCGTGCTGAAGTGGAAGGTGGGAGTTTGTGGCTTCCTTCGGTTGGTCTAGCTGGCGTCTAGTTGGCTTTAAGGGAATGTGTTGTTAGAGGTACCGTGGGCTACTTCGAGAGGTCGAACACCCAAATAACCAGTAGGTGTGTTTGTAGTGCTGTCTTGCAAGCCACAATGTTGACCTCGGCTAAAACGAGCTAAACCCGGATGACCCCAAGAAAGATGGTTCCAAGGGCAACACCTATTGCTATTTTGACCATATATAGATGAAGACTTCTCAATGAAGGAGATCTTGAGATGTATGAGAAAGGAACATGAGTGGTTATGGAGAGATGTTTTTGATGAATAGAAGGTTTGTTTGATGCTTAATATGCAATTTTGAACCTGTGATCTTGTCATAATTAGTGAGTGGGGTCTAAAATGTAGAGTGCTTGAGAGTGGCTTTATACTTTAGGTATTCCTACGTCACTGAAATGATTTAGTTAGAGAAGATCTTCCCTTTTGGCCGTGAATGTTAAATGAAATATAAGGTATATGGTTTCTAATAATCTTTAAGTGGCTAAAGGTGGTATGTTCTAAAGTAGGAATGAATGGTATTTAAGTGATTACGTACTTTGGAACTCCTATTCAAGAGGTTCTCCGTTTTTGGAGATGTCGCCAGAAGTTATAGTATATTGAGAGGGTATCCGCTCTTGGCCGAGTAAGGTGAGTGAAAGGTAGCATAGATGGTTGCTAGTGTGCCAAGCGTGTTGATGGATGTATGTTTAGAGTTAGAAAGAAGGGTATCGAAGTGATTGCACACTTGGGAATGCCTATTCCGGAGGTTCTCTATCGTCAGAGTTGCCGCTAGAAGTTATGGTGTATTGTAGAGAGCATCCTCTACTAGCCATTTGTTATAGGTGAGAAATGGTGAGAGAAATGCTACTTTTGTGATGGTGGTTGTGATGGTTCCATGATTCAGGTACGCCTCTGTCAATGGAGTCACCTGAGATAGAAATGATCTCCTTTCTTAGTCATTAATGGTGAATGAAAGGTGAAGATGATGGCTGGTAGAAGTGTTGAGGGCGTTGAAAGTGCCTGACAGCCTTTTTATGATCTGATGATGTGTTTTGGAGTGCAAATAGTGGAGGATTTTATAGGCTAGAGATGGGTTTGACTATAACTAAGAGCTTCAAGTTTGGTTTGAAGGTTTTCCACTTGGAGGTTCTTGTTGGGGGTTTCTCCAACCACGGTTTCCCTCTCATTCTAAAACTGGTGTGCTTCAGGAGGTAGGAGAACTCTTCCACAGACCATTTGAACATGGGCAAAATGGGTTGTCTTGGTAAGAGACACCTAGGAAGGTAGCTAGGTGGCTGTCATGCTACCTCGGGTGGACATTTTTAGGTGTTTTGGAGGTGAAGAATGTTTTCAGCAAGGGAAGACTTTCCTAAATAGTGAACTAATATCTAAGCAACAGATTATTAAGCTCCTCTTTAGAGAGAAAAGAGGATAATATTATAGGAATATTCCTTGGGATTTTGTGGAGTTTAATTGGCTTATTTAAGCTTTATTTGGACTAATGGAATTAAGTTAAGTATTTTGAGGTGTTTTTAAGATTCTTCACAACCCATATTATTCTAATTTCATATAAACTCAAAAGCCTTTCAAGTCGAACAAAAATTTAATTAGATGGAATAAATGGGCACATTCATATTGTTGTTGGCCTTCAAAATCACAGTTTATTCAAAGATATCCAAAGTATAGCTTAGGTCCACGTATCGTTTTTGGCCCACATTACAAGATGTGAATTAGGCCTGAGTCATGTTAAATTTCGGGCATCAATAGCAATTCATTTCTTTACGAAAACATCATCCAACATCTGAAAAAAATGAAACGGAATGGTATGTCCGGTTTTGGTGGATGTACGGTAGATGAACTCCTAGTAGGAATACTGGGCCAAAAAATTGGGCCTGGGTTTCGTAGCAGTGGGCTCTAAAAGGCCTGTTTAACCTAAATCCGAACACTGAACAGAAAGGAATTATTGTCTGTTAGCCCGTCAAAAATAAATTTAAAAACCAATGAATACTGGGTCCCGTCGGATCCTTAAAGCTGATTGGTGAACACAGTGAAGACCATTCAACTAGACGATGGAATAGAGTTTACGGGATTAAAAAACTGGAGATATCAAGACCGTTGAAAGTGGCAAAAAAAAGGAATAGAAGAGGACTTGGACTTCTCAACCAAAAAACAAAAAAAGGTCTCTTATTCATTTAAACACTCCCACAAACCAAGCATCTCGATCGAATTTGATATTTGATATGCTCATTCCCTAATCCAGAGGGGGGAAAAAAATAAAAAAAATAAAAATAAAAAAAAGGCCAATGGCACCAAAATAAAGAGGAATATCGCAAAGTATTCGAAACAGAAATTATTCTTCTTTCCATATTTGTTCCACTCTGTGTTTTGGGCATGGGTCGTTTGGGTTTTCTCTTCTTCTTCTTCTTGTTCAGTTTGTGTTTGTTGGAGTTTCTGCAATTCTTTTGTCTCGTCGTCGTCGTCGATGCCAAAGCCAACAATCGTAATCAGCTTTCTCTCACGCCCATCAATCGCGATCTTTACCATTCCGGGTATATTTCTTTGCTTATTGTTGAATCATTCTTTCGAATCACGCGAATCTTGAGTTCATTGTTTTTAATTGGAATATGAAATTCCTGATTTAGGTTTCTGAAACTCAAATCTCGTAATTGAAAGTAGTTGTAGTAGATTTTCTTTTCTTTTTTTTTCCCCCCCTCTCAAATTGGTTTACTGTTCCGATTAATAATGTTGTGCTATCGTTAATCTTAGCACAAACTTAATTTTCATTTTCTCGGGAAACAATCAGGTTCAGTATTGAAAACCCACTTAAACAAATTTGGATTTACTTCAAATTGATACTGTTCCAGTAATCATGTTGATTTCTTCGTTAATGATGTTGGATTTTTATCACTTTTTTTATAAGGATTTTTATCACTAATCTTAGAACAACTAACTTCTCTATTTTTCAGGAAACAATCAGTTTCAAGATTGTTTAATAGATTTGTGTTTCCTGTTTTATTTTCCTTATTCTGTGGGATTTTGCAGTGAGGATTTGATGGAAGAGATAAAGGCTTTAGTGAATCGTCACCCAGACAAGCTCCTTGTATGTTTGTCTTTCTAATGGAATTTTCTGATTTAATCACTATTTATGCTTGAATTTGATTGTTTCTATGTTAAAAAAACAGTTGGAAACAGTTAAATCTGGGAACAGGGATTACCAGGCGGAGGTTAAAGTAGTAACATATTGCCGGAGAAGGCAAGAAAGCGATGACCGTTCCAAGTTTCGGATCCTTCTTGTAAGTTATCCAAGAATTTGTATGTCACAGATTACAGTTTACCGGAATTTAATAAGTGACTAGTAGCAATGCATAGTGTTCAGATTTTCGTATTATTGAAATTTAGCGTATAGAAACACGGCATTGATGTTCTTCTTCTGCTGTCGCGTCTCATATTCCATCGCCTTAGGATCAAAGTTTGGTATACCTCGTCCTTGGCCTTGCCATGAACGTACATTTCTGTTTTCTTTTCAGTCATGTATGCAGGGGTTTAGACAAAGTACAGCACTTATGATTTAGCGGATAGATTGTCTCAGATTTGTAATGTGTGGTGTTTTTGACAGATGATTCTTGTCTTCCAGAGTTTTGGGCAGCATGGAAGGGAGCTTATTACATCTGAACTTGCTTTGAGGATCTTGACGATCTTGAGTGAGGAGCGATTTCTACCCAACATGGATCCAGCTTCCTTAAACAGTACACTTGATAAGCTCGTAATTAAGGTAACTTTTATTCTATTGCTAATATAGTAGTCCTTTTCCCTAACCTAATTAGTATTAATGTGCCGATGGTTCAACTCTGGCTGGCTGATGTAAATTCTTATGCCAATATTGACGGATACCGGCTGGCTGATATTTCATGGATGGGTTTAGGTAACTCTGCTTTAGTTTGAATACTGACATCTAATGATATGTTAGGTGGTGCCAATGGAAAACTTGAATGGCCGTGAACTTGTTGAAGCTGGAGATCTTTGTGAGAGGAGAAATGGTAGTGTAGCTTATTGCAATGACTCTGTAATGAACATGATGTCCTGGACGAATAAAATGCTTATATTTTGTACTTTGTGTCAGGCAGAGGTGTTGATCTCAATCGAAATTGGAGTGTAGACTGGGGCAAAAAGGAGAAGGTCCGTTGTGCCTTTCTAGCACAATATTTGATTTCTTGCGTTGCACAGATTTTTAAGTGATTCTTTGCGAAACATCTGATGCTCATTTGGCTTGCCATTCCATATGCTCAAAACCTTTTGGTTCCTCTTTTATTGTTATCCAATTACAGGATTATGATCCGTATGAAGAAAATCCTGGAACTGCACCATTTAGTGAGCCTGAAACTCAGATAATGAGGAAACTTGCCGTATCGTTTGACCCACATATATGGGTTAATGTGCACTCAGGAATGGAGGTAACTAATTTTGTTGCTTCTTGCTTTTTGTTTATTTTGTTTTCTTTTCGCATACTCATATGCCTTATATTGGTTATTGTTTTCAGGCCCTGTTCATGCCATACGACCATAAAAACACTACTCCTGACGGAATTGCTTCTCAACGAATGAAGTTGTTGCTTGAGAAACTGAACCACCTTCATTGCCGTGACCGTTGCATGATTGGATCTGGTGGAGGCTCTGTTGGGTAACATCACTTACTATTTACCAAGAAGCATAAGTTTCACCAGTTTAGATGCACCTTAATATTCTGTGAAATGATATTTCTTTCTTACATATGACTGGTCAAGGTCATTTCAGTCATTTTCAAGTTTAAGCATTATATTCTTGACACTGCATATGATAATGACATAGCAGCAATGACATTAACAAAATGTTGCCGTCCTGCCTCGTTTTACATATTTTCTTTTAGTTTTTCATTTTCCCCTTTTGGCCCCTTTGTCCAGCCAAAATGTCCAAAAAAACCTAATGGGTTCGTGTGCTTAATTGTAGATATCTGGCGCATGGAACAGCAACAGATTATATGTACGACATTGCAAAGGTCCCCATGGCTTTTACCTTTGAGGTTTGTCAAGTTTGTTCCTCCTGTTAAAGTTTAATAAGTAACGGTGTATTCACCGACACTCATAATATTTCTGTTGAACAGATCTATGGCAATGAAGCAGCCTCCCCGAAAGATTGCTTTAAAATGTTTAATCCCACTGACACCGACACCTTCAACGTAAGTTACACTTGTCTCATTCTTTATGCTCTTTCTTTCCCTTTCATTCTCAAGGCGTAAAATGTAGAACAAACATTTGAGAGAGAAGCTTAAAAATGGAGATTCTATTTGGGTTTCAGAGAGTCCTCAATGATTGGTCATCGGCATTTTTCACAATCTTCAAATTGGGACCATACCATCTTGGTCAAATTCCAGCAAAGGCGTCTGCGTCCAAATCGGAAAAGTGGGTATCGATCGACGAGTATCTGGAAGGGTATCTAATGGAGAGAAGTAGTAGATATGGGAAGAAGAAGGAGGTCCTTGAGCTTGGGTTGCAGGAGATTAGAACATATTTCAGGCTCTTTTTGTTGTCCTCTGTGCTTTTAATGTTCATGTTCTGTTCCAGAATATCAAAAGGCAAGTGTACCAGACCAATTGTTTCCGCCATTCCACTTTGACATTGCACATATAGAGTGATGTAATACTAAATTTTTTTCACAGAATGCATTGATTGTACAAGTGCACACAGTGTGAACAGTCTTTACATGTAACATTTTACTTTAGCCTCATTTTATGGTACGCACTTGAAAAAATAAAAATACAAAATATGGTAAATTAATAGAATAGTGACTTTCGCACACGAATATTACCATGTCATAAACATTATAAAAATTTATTAAGTTTGGCTTTATGGTTTATAATACAAGAATGACCGAATTATGATACAAGAATGACTGAATAATTTAGACATAAAAAGAAAGGAAAATAAGAATAAACTGTGATACTGGACTGATAATTTATACAAATCGAAATTTGGAGAGAATTTAGGGAGGTTGACTGGGGTTTCTTTGACTCTTCTGTATTTTTTCATCTTTAATTTCAACTCACCAATAACGAAGTATGATTCTCTTCTTGAGTTAAAAAGAATATTCCGAAATGAATTCCTGAAAAAAAAAAAAAAAAAAAAAAACTAATAAAATTATATCAACAGATGAGACCAACCATCATTTGTCATTAGAATTCTCTTGCCCTGTAAAGATGTAACTCGGAAATTTGTTTGCTTACCATGTACGTGAATAATATCGTAGGACATGTTTCAGCTGATGTCTATGGCCAATAAACTCCAGTCTAGAACCGAGTAAACTGAATATCGGTTGCTCCATATAATTGTATAGATCAATCTGCTGATTCAGCTCACCTGTCCCATTTCAATGTTTGTTTCATGTATCTAAGAGCGGACCGCAACATCTCCCTGGCTTTCCTATCAGGGGTGCACCCGGATAAAATCATTTCTTCATACACAACAGGGACCTGAAATCCAGACCATGGTGATGCTATTTATATCCACACATACATAATGAAGATGCTAGATTATAAGATAAAGCACATCCCAATAAATGGAATGCCCGAGACTCCTCGCAGCAAAAAGGATCGAGGACGATCATATGTTGGCTCGTCATAATAGTTTATTATATTACAAACTTTAATCATGCGGACAAGGTTTGAGTAGATTATTTGAGCTCCTCTATAAAAGTTTATAAGATTTGTTGGCTCTAAATTGTCATTTCCTTTTTAGTCTCAAGTTTTGTAAGTTTTTCCTCTATCGACATGAGAAAGTTGGTTTACCCTAAACATATAAGTGGAAGGTTAACTATA
Source organism: Ficus hispida (assembly GCA_025413025.1). Taxonomy (NCBI): domain Eukaryota; kingdom Viridiplantae; phylum Streptophyta; class Magnoliopsida; order Rosales; family Moraceae; genus Ficus; species Ficus hispida. Next base: position 804,236 of record CM046367.1, read on the forward strand.
TGGAAAAGGAGAATTTTAATTGAGTGGTACCATATCAAATTTCTCGACTCGATTCAAAGCTTTCATCAGCGTGGTATAAGTGACAACATCTGGTCTCAAGCCCTGCAATTATAAGGAAACCAAGTGGAGTTCTTGTAAGGCAGTGAGAAAAAGTCTGCTTGTTAAAGGCATTAACACGACAGTAAGAAAGAAAAGGATCTGTTAGAGTGAACAAAATTAAGAAACAAGTTACGTTGTCCTTCATGTACTGCAACACGGCAAATGCTTCAGCATCCCTTTTATCTTCACCAAACGCATTGATCAATGAATTGAGAGCCAAGAGACTGGGTTTTAAGCCATCTCCTCTCATAAGCCTGAATGCGTTCAGCGCTTGCTCAGACAACCCCTGCAACAAGTTCGTGCAGAAGATCAATGCAGGCTCACAAGCAATCCATTAAATAACTCCCATGTGTTCAAGTAAAATGATTGTGATTCGTGATATTCAACCCAGCTTGCGTTCTTGGAAATTACAAAACGCATCCTTTAGATTACAATCCCTTTAATTTTTCTACCTTTTACACCTTTTGGTTGAATTAATATCCTAAAATTAACCAATATTAAAGTTCTCCTTTACTAATCCTTACACAACTATCCTAACCTTGTATAAAGTCAATACTTACGTCTAATTTTGAATGAATCTCATACCAATAGAAAAAGTTTTTAAGGAATCAACGGGCTAAAGGAGTACTTTCTAAGACTGCAAAGTTGAACGATTTTGTAGTTTTCACATGAGACAATCTGAAAAAACCATAGGACAGCGGAGGAGCATACCCTTTGTGCATAAGCATTGATCAAGGCGTTATACATGGTCGAGGATGGTTTCAAGCCCGAGGTCTTCATGTCTCCTAAGCAATCCATTGCATCATTAAATCTCCCCGACCGCCCATATATATCGATCAATGTCGTGTAAGTAACCACATTAGGGAGCAATCCCTGACTCTGCATCTTCCCCAACAAGATTTTCACGTCATCCCATCTCTCCTGCACTCCATAAGAGTTTATCAAAATGTTATACGTTGTTGCACAAGGCGAGAACCCTTTCTCCTGCATTTCCCCAAACAGATCCTCCGCTCTCTCATGGCGTCCCGACTTGCAGTGACAGTCAATGAGCGTGTTCCACGTGACAGTATCAGGCTGAATCCCTTCCGAAATCATCCTATCAAACGTCGCCATGGCGTGATCGAGACAATTATACTTCCCAAACGTGTCGATCATGACATTGTAGAAGTGCCTGTCGGGATTTACACCACTACTCTTCATCTCCCTCAAAACTTGGAACGTCTTCTGCCACTCGCCGCGGTCACGATAGCTTGCCAATATTCTACTGAAAACGTAGGAATTCGGCTGCACATTGCTCGCTTCCATCTCCTTCAACACAATTCTAGCGCTCTCCCACCGCCCGGCATTCGCATAGGCATCGATCAATAGGCTATAAGTGTGCTCGTTCGGCGAAACTCCGTTCTTCTCCATCTCCAAAACTACGGATTCAGCGTCTTTCAAAGAACCAGCCTTTACGTAGCCTTTGAGAAGCGCGTTGAAAGCCCTAGTCCTCGGTTGCAATCCACCTTCTTTGATTTCCTCAAACAACGCTTCGGCTTCAACGATCCTTCCAGAATTCCCCAAAGCCGATATAACCGCAATCAAAGTCGCCGTTTTGGGGCTCAATCCCGTGGCCTGAACAACGGCCAGAAAATGCATAGCCTGGCTAGGATCACCAGCCTTCGCAAAGCCTACGATTATATCATTCAACAGCTGTCCATCGAGCTCAATCTTGTCGCACTCGATCTCCTTGTAAAGCTTCTGCAGAATTGGGGAATCGATCTTGTTCTTGCGAGTGAGCGACTGAATAATCAAGCTGTAATTGACGAAATCCGACGGGAAACCGTCCTGGCGCATCCTCGCCATCAGATTCAGAGCCTTCTCGAGGTCGTCGTTGCGAGCGCAAGCTCCGATTAGGGCGTTGTACGTCAATGGCGTCAGAGTCTGCCTCTGGGAGAGCAAGAACGCCTCGTAGAGCTTCTCGGAGCGACCGAGGGCATGGATAAGAATCGAGTAGAGGAGCTCGTAGGAGAAGCAGAGGTTGTGCTTTTGGAGCCACGAAACGACGGCGTACGCCAGGCCGATGGAGGACGACTTGGAGCAGAGAGACTTGAGGAGCGAGTGCCACAGCGGCGCCGGCACGGCACGATAAGACTCGGCGAGTTGAAACTCCTCCGGGTCAAGCGCCGTCGGAGAAACCGAGCCGGAATCCGGCCCTGAATCACCGGCGGCGATATCGGTGCAGGTGCTAGTGCGGTTGGAGAGGAAGTTGAGGAGAGGAGTGAAGTCGTAGCGGCGGTTCCGGAGCGAAACGAGGTCATTTTCGTCGTCGAAACGGCGTCGCTTTGAGGAGGATGACAAGTAGGGTTCGCCGGAGCCGGAGGAAGTGGTGGCTGTTGAGACTGCGGAGGCGGAGAAGAGTAGTGGTTGGAACGTGGAGTGGTGGTGGCGGAGGATGTGAAAAGGCGTCGTAGTTTGAACGGAAAGGAATTTGGCGGAAACTGGCGGCGGCAGAAGAAGCATGTTAGTATTTCTCTGTTGTCAAAGAGTGATAGAGTAAGCTCGAGACTTCAAAGTGAATTAAAAGAGAGAATCTGGTGAAGAACTGGGCAAAGTGTTTTTTTATCAGTTTCTGGTGGCGACGAGGTGGAGAACTTAAGTGGACCACAGGTTCCTAACCGTGCGTTGCCGTGTATACAATCGCATCTTATCATTCTTGTAGGAGTAATTTTATTTTTTTTTTTTTTTTTTTTGCTCTGAAAATTATTTTATTTTATTTTATTCCTTTAGGATCTAGAGGTGGCATGATGAAATATCTAACTTTGAAATTGAAAAATTTTTACAAAAAAATTCTCTGTCTCCAATTTTTTTATCATTATTTTATTTTAAAAAATAAAAATTATCACATTTTAAATTTACTTTTTACATTATTTTTTTGAAAAAATTAAATGAATTATTTTGAAATCTTCTTATAATATATTATTTCTAACATCATTTTTTTTGTATTCTAAATTACTTTTATTTTTTTAAAAAAAATTTTAATACATCCAAACATCATTTTTTCTCAAAATAAAAAGATTTTCTAATTAACAAAAAAAATTAATTTAAAAAATAAATACGTGATCCAAATAATTTTATATTAATTAACTGTCACAATAGACAGATAAATAGAAAAAATCATATGATAACTGAACCTGCTATATAACCGGTGATGTGGCTACTACGCTTACAGATCAAAAGACGAAATTACCTCAGAATAGTGATTCATCCTTTTATACATACTTTGGAGATTAGTTAACAAGTGATTTGTCCTTTTATATTTACTTATTATTAATAGATGACAAAAAAATAATAATACTAAAGAAACAAAAAAAGCCATTTAAGGATTGATTGCCACATAAGAGTCACCAGTCACGTCACAGTATATGAAATCATTATAGAGCAGTGATTCATCCATTTATATATGCTTAAGAGATTTGTGTTTGTAGACACTTCAATACAAAATAAAAGGTTCGAACATTGAACTTACTTTAGTAAGTGACGAGTTTAATACTCATACGCTGCACGGGGAGGGAAGAAAAAAAATGAAAAAAAAATTGAGTATTATATAATAAAAACAGTTAATTAAGATATAGATCATGGGGAAGGAAAAAAAATAAAAATTAAAAAAATTGAGTATTATATAATAAAGTGTTAATTAAAATATATATTATAATTACAGTAAATATTGTTTTTAGTATTTACTATTATAATATTAAAGTACATACATTTGTATTTATAAGCGTAATTTTCTTGAAATAAAAAAATTCAAATAATAAATAAAATTAAAAAAATTTGAAAAATCAAAAGAATAACAAAATTGAAGGATAAATTTAATAAAATAAAAACTAATTAAATTAACAAATAAACGTAAACATGAATAAAAATTTTAAAAATTTTATTTCTAAATATTATAGATATAAATATAAAAGAAACTTATTGAACATTTTGTTTAAAAAAAAAAAGAAGAAAAAAAATAACAGAAGTTAAAGAATAAAAAAATTAATAATATCAAATATTCAAATAAAACATTACGAATAAGAATTATTATTAATAATATAATATAATATAATATATTGTTATTAACAAAATCAGAAAGAATAAATAAAATTAAAAATTTTAAAACTTAAATAATAAAAAAAATTAATAACTTAAGTAAATTTATTAAATTTAAACAAAATTAATTAAATCAATAAATAAACCTAGTAATGGAATAAATATTTAAAAAATTTTAATTTTAAACAATAATATTAATACATGATATAAATAATAATTTAACTATAATAATTATAAATATACATTTTTTATAATTACCTTTCATTATAGTAGAAAATTATTTATTGATTTTTAATTTTATTGTAATTTTATAGACCTTTTTATATTTTAAAATTTCTATAAATTATTATTTAATTTCATATTTTTTTAGTTTGTTTGTTTATTGTGAATATTATAATTTCATTATATTAATTTATTTTTTAAATGTATTATTCTTTTTTTCCTTAAATTTTTATTAATTCAATAATTTAAATTTTTCAAAAATTATTTAACGGATATAATTTTATTTTTTATAATTAGAAATAATTTTTTATCTTATGATTTTTTTTCTATTTTTATTTTTTAAATTTATTTTACTATAGATATATATATTTTGCTCTCTCTATCTCTATCTCTCTTTCTCTCTCTCTAATGGCCGGTCTCTCTCTCTTTCTCTCTCTCTAATGGCCGGTCTCTCTCTCTCTCTCTCTCTCTCTAATGGCCGGATAATGCCAAAAGGGCAAAACCGACAAGTCACTATGTAGGCAGAAAAATGCAAGAGAATTAAAGGGCAAATACATTTTCACAGCATTTTTGGGGGTAAAGTCGTCCATTTACTATGCGACAGACACATTCAGAAGGGTAGAAAAGTAATTTTACTACACAATACTGTTTGGTACTGTAGCAGTAACGGGAAAAGCAAAAAAAAAAAAAAAAAAAAAAAAAGAGCAAAAAGTCACTATTTTTTACTGTTCAAAGAAGAGTAAAACTCCCTCCTCTTTAGTATATGTAATAATGTATGTAGGAACATTGGCCTACCTATATGGTTTGGATATTTAAAGAATTGTTTGAGCTAGTTTATACATCCACAAATTCGTAAGAGATTTTTCAAATATAAAGACTAAAATGAGTAGTATTTATGATAGATTTTCAAATACGACTTTAGATGGTGTTAATGATTTGATTGCGCTTATTTTATTGGAAAGTGATCTACATGATTTAGACCGTAAATTAATAACTTGTTATATTAGAGTTCCCTCAGAAAAGATTTAAAAAAGTGATTGTTTAATCTGTCTTTTATAGAAATAAGTTTATTTAAATTGATTTAAAATTCAAAAGATAAAAATATGATTTTTAAAAGTTCAAAAAAATAAAAATGAGACTTTAAATTCTACGACCCAAGTGAGATTCACCTTCTAAGATGTAAACAAATATATAACATATTTCCTTTATAAAAAAAGAATGAAACATTTTTAGTTTTTACTTAAAAAAAAAAGAGAAGGTCTGTGGTAGAAACCCTTTAGTAGAGACATTTTTTGGACCGTTGAGATTTAATCGAACGGTTGAAATATTATTGGCGTACCATACTTATTATGCACCTTACCTCACATTGACCTTCTCACCCAAAGTCTTCACCGTCGTCGGTGACCTTCCTGCCGCCGGCGACGGATGCTGGCGACCCACCCCTGATGTTGGCGACTCAGCTCCGGCCGTCGGCGACCCCATCTCTTTCTCTTCCCTTTCTCTCTCTTCTCTTCTCTTTCTCTTCCTCTTTCGCGGCCTCCCCCCACCGGCCCCAGCCCGACCGGCCCCCACCCCCACTCTCTCTCTCTTCCCCTTTCTCTCTCTTCTCCCGCGGCCCCCCGACCCGACCCCCCACCACCGGCCCCAAGCCCGGCCACCCGCCACCCTCTCTTTCTCTTTTCCCCTTTCTCTCTCTTCTCTTATCTCTCTCTTCCCCTTCGTCGGGGAGGCTGGGGCAGGCTGGGGGGGTTGCCAGTGCCAGGGCTGGGTGGGGGGCGGCCTTGGCTGGGACCGGTGGGGGATGGGGGCCGCTGGAGAAGACAGAGAAAGGGGAAGAGAGAGTGGGGGTGGGGGCCGGCCGGGCTGGGGTCGGTGGGGGGGGGGGGCGCGAGAGAGGAAGAGAGAGAGAAGAGAAGAGAGAGAAGGGGAAGAGTGAGAGAGGGGGTGGGGCCGGCCGGGGCTGGGTGGGGGCCGCCGGGCTGGGGCCGGTTGAGGGGGCCGCGAGAGAGGAAGAGAGAGAAAGGGGGAGAGAGAGAGGGAGTCGGCGCGGTCGGAGCTGGGTCGTCGGCATTGAGGGTGGGCCGCCGGTGTCGGGATTGGGTCACCGCATCCGTCGCCACCGGCGGGAAGGTCGCTGGCGACGTGAAGACTTTGGGTGGGAATGTCAATGTGAGATAAGGTGCATAATAAGTACAGTACACCAACAATGTTTCAACCGTTCGATTAAATCTAACGGTCTAAAAAAGATATTTACCGATAGAGACCCTCAATAGACCTTTCCAAAAAAAAAATCCTAGCTTCAGCAATTAAAAGAAAACTTGTAGTGTAAAATTTAAGTTTTAAAGAAATATGAATTAAAAATTTCCCCAAATAGATCAGAATTGCGGCTTCGTTTTGTTACGGCAAGTAAAATTAAGAAGTCGTTTAAGGGGAGTCTGTTCTCTCTCTCTGTATTGGGACGCAATATTGCCGCCAAAGGAAACCGACTCGCTCTAAAACCCTTAGCTGCTGTTCGGCAGCCTCCACGGCGAATTAGGGTTTCTCTCTGTAAGCAGCCATGGGAGGAGGCACTCGAACTCAACTGAATAAGCCTCACAAGACTAGATTTTCTTCCAAAGCCTCCCGTCACCTTCACAAAACTTCTCTCCAAGGTCAATTTCTCGCTTCGCTTGCTTTTATTTTTTATTTTTTGTTGAACTCTCTTTGCAATTGCATCATCCGTTGGTTGATCAGAAACCCTAGCACTGTAATGCGATTACGAACTCTCATTCTTTTCAATTCCAATTTTCGTGTTTGTTTGGTTCATGATTCGTCGTCTCGATTCCTGAAAATTCGATATATATAACTCTGTGTAAATGTTTTGTTTTTGTTTTTGTTTTTGTTTTTTTTCTGATTTTGGTGATATAGATAAGAGTAGAATTGCTAAATCCGCGCGCAATGTTGGCAAGGGAGCTAGAGCTGCTAGAGTTCAGCGTAACAAGATGGTAAATATTCATAGTATTTTCGATTTCTTTTTTTTTTTTGGGCCGGGGCGGGGTGGGGTGGGGGGTGGTGGTGGTGTTTCGTTTTTTGATTTGGCGGTGGTACATTCCATTTTGTAGCTACGAGATCAGAAAAGAGCTGCACTTTTTAAAGAGAAAAGGACCTCCGGTGCATCAACAAGCTCTCCCCGTGTCGTTGTAAGTATTTTTCTAATTTGATTCTTTTCTAAGAAATTTTTTTTTCTCGTGTTTCAAAACCTATTTATGCATATTTTATTTCTATTGGTAACAGGTTCTTTTTGGGCTTTCTGCTGCTGTGGACGTAAATTCGGTTGCCCAAGATATTCTCTCATTGTTATCTCCAGATGGTGTTTTGTCATCTACTGTCGCTTCTCCCGAGTATAAACTGCGAGCAACGGTAAGCCAGTCGTGTTACAACGGTTTTGTTGTTCATAATGTTCCTTCAGATACGATTTTGATAACAATGTAGTTGGGGCAAACTGGGTCGCTTGGTTATCTCATGTTTATTTTATTACTGACATCCTTGAATGTGCAATGTATTGGATTCTTGATCCAGATGATGTTTTTTCCCTTCTTTTTGATTTAAAGAGGAAAAATTCTTAAGATGGACAAAGGGCATGACTGTCTCTCTTGTTCCTCTCTTTTCCATTTTGGAATTGGGCAAGTGTCGCCAACCTGGAATTGGAAATTGGCAGCTTTAGCCCTGAGTTCTTGTTTGTAGATGAAGCAAAACAAAAGCTAACCAGGGCCGCTATTATGAAAAAATAAATAAATAAAAACAGAGTAAAGAAAGGCTAAGCATATTGTGGTGGAGATTTGATCAGTTGCATATTGCCAGTAGGACAGACATTCTTTTCATTATTTATTCATTTATTTTTTTAATTTTTATGAAACACTAGGACAGACATTCTTTTCCTTTGATATTATGACTTTGGTTATTGCTATCCTTGCCATGTCAGTATGGTGGTAATTAATGCAGATTAATAACTGTGAATTATTTGTTAAGGATCTAACTATACTTTATGCTATAGGTACTGAAAGCTCCGCATGGAGATCTACGATCATGCATTGAGATGGCAAAGGTATGAAAACTCAACGGAATTTTGTGGTTGTTATTTTTTTTATTTTTTTTTTCTGGTTTCAGGGGCTTGGAGAATGTGATTTGTGTTTCATGACGTTTTTAGAGACTGCTTTGAATTGTAGGTTGCTGATCTGATCGCTTTTGTGGCATCGGCAAGCTACACATGTGAAGGAAGCACATCAGATTACATTGATTCATTTGGAAGTCAATGTCTTTCCGTATTTAGATCTCTTGGTTTACCAAGCACCGTTGTGCTTATTCGTGTATGTTATTACTGACCTGATACTCATTTATGACATGTTTTTCCTTCAGAAATATAAAATTAGGTTTTACTTTTCCCAACATGATATGATTCTTTTTTAATACCTATAGGATCTACCAAGTGAGATGAAAAGACGACCTGAAATAAAAAAGATGTGCATCTCTGATCTTGCTTCTGAATTTCCGGAGGATTGTAAGTTCTATCCAGCTGATACAAAGGATGAGTTACACAAGGTAAGTCGACCAGGATATAGATAACACGGCTTATATAATGCAGAACTTTAAATTCTAAATGGTGGGTGTTATTGCAGTTCATGTGGCTTTTCAAGGAGCAAAGGCTCTCAGTTCCTCATTGGCGAGGTCAGCGGCCTTACCTCATGGCTCAAAAGGTGCTTATTTCGTAGTTCTATGTTTCCCATATTTATGGAGCAAGATGAGGGAAAGGTTATCTTATTTGGTTCAGCAAAGAAGTCCCATCCTTATGGAACTTCATTTTAACTGAAAGGAGGAATAAGGAAATTTTAATTGGAATCTCTTCTAGAGCGGTTTTCTCATATGCACACATTTTCTTGAATGTCTTTTTTCTTGAATACTTCCTGTTTAGGTTGATGTCAGAGCAGGTGGCAATGGTAAATGTACTCTCCTCCTTACCGGATATTTGCGTGGACACAGCCTGTCTGTGAATCAGCTGGTATTTAATCCAATCCATCCACTTGTGTTCCTTTCGTTTTATGAATTGGACGTTATGTCTCATTTTATTTGTGCCAGGTTCATGTTTCTGGTGCTGGGGACTATCAATTGAGTGAAATTGAGATTCTAAAGGACCCAGTTCCGCTAAATGCAAGAAAAGAAATGAATATGATGGATTCAGATGACGTCAGTGATGTTCAGGTATTGGTCATTTCCTTCTGTAGGGCAAAGGAAACATATAGGATGGCTTATGAACGTTTTATTCACTAAACCTTGGTAGTTTGGTTGTTTGGTACCTTGATATCCTGGGAAAAATCGTACCTGTAATTCATGTGCATGGTGACCTGATCATTGGGTGCAATCTTATCGGTTATGTAGATTTTATTGACAAATAGTTCACTCCATGTTTGATATTTTTCTAGGTTGTTCGTTGCTTGGTTCCTGATCCTCTGAAGCAGGAGCCTTTAGTTGTTGAAAATATTCCTGATCCTCTTGCAGGTGAACAGGTATATTGTTCATATCCTCATTCCATAGTTAGCACACTTAATTGTGTTTATTGTAATTTTTGTCTCCCATTTTTTTCTTGTCTATCAACATTTGTGTTGAGTGGTGTAAGGGTAGAATTTAGAAGAGATCAGAATTAGGAGTATGCAAGTTGTATCGGACTGTTCTTAAACCTTTGTCACACTAATTCAATTTAGCCTAGAAGTGGCTGTTGACTCGGTTTACAGTCTCTCCATAATCCAACATTTGATGAATGGCCTCAATTGTTTTCAACATAATCCAACATTTAGAGTCATAATTATTATGAAGCGATGTCTGCTTTGATTGTTTTTTACTATAATTTTATTTGTTAATTTTGCTTTACGATTAGCATGACACACTGTTCATTTCCTGTGGTATGATAGAACTCAAGATGTAAACAAGTTGTTTCTATTTTTTTTAATTATTATAACAGACTTGGCCAACGCAAGCGGAAATTGATGAGGCTAATAGAAATCAGAGACAAGAAAGGCCAAGGGGAAGAAATCTTCCGCAGGGAACTTCAGAATACCAGGTATGCCTTTATTGTTGTCAGTATCAGTAATTTGGAGGGCCATCTATTATTGTTGTATCTTACCTTAAACTGTCCATGTTTTCTTACTTGTATCATTTTCTGTAGTCATTAAGTTTGCTAATGATGAGATATTGCAGGCAGCTTGGATTGTGGATGATACAGATGAGGAGGATTCAGATAGTGATGATGAAGCTGATGGCATGGTTTTGGACGAAATAGAGGGTGATTTTCCTGGCCACGAGGATGACATCGAGCCCAATGATGATGATCAGGCTTCACTAAACTTAAGGGACTCTGATGAAGAAACTGAGGTTGATACAGTGATGATGGTAAGTTTTGAGTTTCATATATATGAATGCATACATTTACATATGCCCGGGTGCATGTTTTGGTTGGTAGTAACTAATGTTTTTAATTTTATATTATGCTTGTTTTGTGTGTGTGTGCGCGCGCGCGCGCGTGGGTGCGTTTGTGTGTGGGTGTGGGTGGTTGGGCTGTGCCTTAGCAGTAAAGATTAGATTGCAAATATACATCTATGACTGTTTCTTCTTCCTTTGATAATTTGTGGTAGTATTGATATGCTGTGTGGAATGGGGTTACAGAAGTTTTGCTTTAATGATGTTTCCCGCCTATGATTTGTAGGGAGATGAAGACTTGACAAGGGAGCAGTTAGAGGATGAAATTAAAAAACTGAAAAAAGAACATGCTGATGATGAGGGTACTGTTCTTTTCTAAATCTAAGGGAGAATGTCGGAATTGTTGTTTTACTTTTTACTGTTACTTACTGTTTTGGAATATTACTTGTATTTCTGAAAAATAAAAATTTGCTAGTGATCTTGATAATTTCTTGTCTGCAAGTGAAAGATTACTTTGAAATGAATTCAAGTTTTTTCAACTCACAAGTAATTTCATTAACTTTATCAATAACAATTTAACTACACACTTGATTATAAAAACATTTTCCTTCAGATGAGTTTATCAATTGTTTCACTCATTTGTTAATGGTTTGTCATTATGTTGCAGAGTTTCCGGATGAAGTGGATACCCCATTAGATGTTCCTGCTAGACAGAGATTTGTGAAGTATAGAGGCCTCAAGTCCTTCCGCACTTCATCATGGGATCCCAAAGTAATTAGGTTCCATAATTTTGTTTTTAAGTATTCCCAAAACTTAAGCTTGTAAATAACATGCTTTTCTATGTACATCAGGAATCCCTACCCCAAGAATACGCCAAAATTTTTGCATTTGATGATTTTGCGCGGACACAGAAACATGTTCTTTCTAAAGCTGTAGAGATGGAACAAGAAGGCAGGGAAGACTGTGTGATTGCTAATTCATATGTAAGGCTGCATATTAAAGAAGTGCCTGATGGTATTGCCTGTAAATTATGTCTGCTTGAAAATGAAATGCCCATTACTGCATGCGGGCTCTTGCAGCATGAGTCCAAGATGTCCGTCCTTCATTTTAGGTATTTCTATTTTGGCATTTTTCTATTCTTGTCTTTGTCCACTTCCCTATGACAAAAATGGTCTCACGACTTATATCATCTGTCTTTGCAGCATAAAAAAGCACGACTCATGTGACGAGCCTATAAAAGCCAAAGAAGAATTAGTATTTCATGTTGGATTCCGACAGTTTGTTGCAAGGTAGTTTTCAAAAGATACAAGCTCTTGAATTTCGTAAATTTTTTTAGGGATATGATGTCATTGGCTATTACTTTGTAGGCCAATATATTCTACTGATGGCATGAATTCCGACAAGCACAAGATGGAGAGGTTTCTTCATGCCGGGCGTTTTTCCATGGCATCAGTTTATGCTCCAATTTCATTTCCTCCTCTTCCTTTGATAGCCTTGAAGTATGCTGAAGGAGATGGTGCCCCTGCAGTTGCTGCCGTAGGTTCACTGAGAAGCATTGACCCAGACAGAATAATTTTAAAGAAGATTATTTTAACTGGGTAATGTTTTATTCTCGACTTCAATTGATTATGTGATTGCTTTTAATTCATTCGAACTATTCTGTGTGAACCTTACACGCTCAGTGGTTTGGATTTTCAGTATAAAACCAATGCTCTTTGGAAATTACATTTAACATTGCTATTCTGATGTCAGCTACCCCCAACGAGTATCGAAGTTGAAAGCTTCAGTGAGATATATGTTCCATAACCCAGAGGATGTGAGATGGTTCAGGGTAAGAAGATATCACGTGTTTAGAATTATTTCCAGATTCTCTAAAAATCCTGGTGTTTCTAGCCTAATGACCGTTTCTTGTGTTGTGGTGATTTCAGCCTGTGGAGGTGTTTACCAAGTGTGGTCGTCGTGGTCGCATCAAGGAACCCGTTGGTACACATGGTAAGATAGTTTCTAGTTCAAGACAAACTCTATAGAAACAATCTTTTATTAAAGGATATTAAAGTTGCCACTTAACACAATGGAATGCGATTCATTTTACTTCTATATGATAAGTTCTCTCTACTGGCACATGCATCGTTAGCTATTGCCAAGTGGCGATGAATAGTAATTATCTCCTTTATATCCCTGATGTTACTGATTACTGGAAAGAAAATCGAGGAAGCTCAATGCATCTACATTTGCAATGCTTCAATCACTCATTTTTAAAACCATCATTCTTAAGACCGAAAAGCCCGGAAAATATTTTCTATTTCATCCAACTAAAAAGTTTTGTTTTCGTCTCAGGGTTTATGAAGTGCATTTTCAATGGGGTCCTTCAGCAACATGATACTGTGTGCATGAGCTTATACAAGCGTGCCTATCCAAAGTGGCCGGAACATCGGTTCCCAATTTCTTGATTCTCTTGAGGAAACAAGTGGCTGCAGCTCTCTAGGCATTGAGCGAAGAAGAAGCCGACGCTGCTTGTTGCTGGGAATGAAGCTCTGGTTCAGATTGTTGGTTTAAGATTCTCAATTTTGCGGGTAGGACACTATTCGAGTGTCTATACTTGTTAGTTAGTATGTGCCCGATGTTTCTCCTTTTTTTTTTTTTTTTTTTTTCCATCTTTTTTCGTCATTTTTGTATTTATTTGGAATACACTGTTTCTTGTGGAGTGGAGAGAGCATTGGCATATTTTTGCTGATTTAAGACGGGGTTCTATAATTATTTTATTATTATCATTATTTAATGGAATGTCTCCTGTCAAGTTTCTATTGAAGGGGGAAAACGAAAAAGGAACTGGACTCCCACTATGCTAATATATATGCCAAATAATAATAGTAGTAGAAGTACTAGTAAAAGTAGGTTGAAACATTTGTAATTTCACACTGCACGACGTTTTAGTAAGAGTGGAATTAAAATACAAATCTTTAAAATATTTTAAGAACACATAATTGCATAGCAATTATCATAATGATTGTCACATTTATACTACAAAATTATATATTATTGATTATTATATATATATATATATTCTTTTTGGTAAATATTGTTTTTAAACTTTTGCTATTTGTAAAATATTTTAATTTTAATTTTTTTGCTATATACTCAACATCAATTGAATCTTGTATTGCCAAACTTCAAAAAAAAAAAAAAAAAAAAAAAAGGAAAAGGAAAATGCATCATATTTTATAGGTATTTTAGAAGTTTATAGCAAGTTTTGTAATAGATAATATATTATAGCACACGTTATTTGGGTAAAATCCTTGAGTTTTTAGGAAAATAACAGGTTAATTTTTAGTAACAGATTTAAGTGTACAGTTTCATGTTAGAGAGAGTAAAAAAGAGAGAGAAGGAAGGAGGATTTTTTTGAGATTGCATAATCATAAATATGATTATATTATTTATTATTATTTTCAAAATTATATATTATAATTTATTATTATTCTCTTCACATATGTTATTCGGTTTAAAAAAAAAAAAAAAAACTCTTAACCCCTACAGACAAGACGATCTGGTCTGTGGATCGGTTCAAGAAGTCCTAAGGCAGAAAAAAATGGGCTTCTCCTTGGCCCAATGGGCAACGACCTAACTCTCACAACCCTAAGGACCAAATTCAATTCCAGATCCTCTCCGCATTCGCCTGTGGTCCACCAATCATCAAATAGACGGACGATGGTTTAAATCCTTGAAATTTTTTCTGAACTCACAGAGAGAGGGGACAAATTTTATATTTGCTTCCCAAACTATAGTCATCAATTAATTTTGCTCCCTAAATTTTAAAAAATGCTATAAATACTCCTCAAACTTTGTACAGTTAGCACAAATACTCCATCTGTCACATTCTGTTTTGTATTAAGCTGATCTGACACGAAATTAAAAGCTAAAATAATTAAATTTAAACTAAAATCTTAACTTTTGACTATGGGAGACCTAAATTACCATAACAAATACTAAAAATATCCCCCATCATAATAAATAGAAAAGAAAACTGAATTCCTTTTCCTTCAGGTGGGTGGCATCCTCATTGTCGACCTGCTCAACTTCTTCTGCACAAAATTCTAGTTGCTTCGTAATTTCTCCTCTTTGACTTTCTTTCTTGCGTTCGTTGTTTGTTGTTTATTTTTTATTTTTTATTTTTTTTAGTCTGCAGTTGACATGCCCAATAGGGACCCAAGTGCTGCACAATGGTTGGTTGTTTCCTTCTTGGTCTTGAGGTCTTGAATCTTTATTTGTAAAGTAAATTAGGCCTTTGGTTTTGTTTGTTGACTGTACCTATCCATCCTTTTAGCAAAGGAACAAATAAGAGGAAGCTGTTCCTCTCTCTCGGTGCATTGGAGAAGAAGGAAAATCCTTTCAGTCAGTGAGTGGATTTTAATTTCCTCTTCATTTATTTAATAACTTTTTTCCTTATTTAGTATTAAGGAAATTTTGAGGTTTTATTAATAATAATTTCTCTTAACACAAGATTTTAGCTTAATTGGTGAATAAGTTTAAGTTAAGATTTTTAAGTTTGAGTTGGTTGACTTTTTAAAATTTAGGTCTCGTTTGGATAACCATTTCAAATCAAAATTTTCATATCAGTTTTTGTCTTTTTTTTTAAGTTTTTTATCTTTTCTGAGAATTTTTTTTACCTTTTCTAAAAAGTCAACATAAATTTACTATTAAAACTTAAAATTTTTAACTCAAACTCATTCACGAAACGAATCTTTAATTATAATTTTATTGATTTAAAAAAAAGATAAAAATTAATATAAAAAATATGAGTTTAAACTAATTTATGAAATGGGCTGTAAGTTTTTTAGCTACTAATTTATTGCCACATCAGCTTAAACCTAACGGAATGTAACAGAGAGAGTATTTGGGCTATGGGTTCAAAATTTGAGGGGCGTTTATATCACTTTTTGAAGTTCAGGAAGCAAAACATAAAATTCGTCCCACACTAGAGATTTGTTTCGAACTTCGAAATAGCCCCGAGTGTGAAGGACGAACACGGTGACTGTAAACTTACTGGATTTTTCTTTGAACTCCCTCAAACTTCCGCACGAATTTTCCGAGAAAATCCCATTTTCCCGCCACCAAATGCTTAAACGCTAAAGCAGAATGCTGCTAGGGTTTCTCCCAAAGAAAGTTCTAGAAACATGTACAGAAGAGCTGCGTAAGTTTATACTGCACTGTTACATATCGATGTTTTCCACAGCCATGGCGACCCTGATCTTGTTTAATTCGTGTCTGTGTTTTATAGAAGGAATTCCCCTTTCCTGTTATTTGCGGACTCCTTTCGGAGATCAATATCACAAGAACATGTATGTTCCCTTTCAATTTCTTCGTGAAAACTGAATTTTCATGCCTTAATTTGTTCTGATTTTTTTTTTCTGCGTTGTTATTTTCTTGGTAATTCGAGTGATTATTTTCCAGTTATTTTGATGCTCAAATTATCTAATGTCATCACAGGAATGGAAAGCCGCAGCAAAAGAACTCGTTTTCTGTCGGGCTATTTCAACCGCTAAAGGTAATCTTTCACATTCCTTCCATAAACTTCAGCAAGCGCGTTTCTAATCTGTTGACTATGCGAAATTACATAAATTTCTAGCTTGCCGGAAATGACTTCTATTGCTCTCTCTCTCTCTCTCTTTAATTTGTAGTTTTAATAAGAAACTTCCTTTCATGATGGAAATCAATTACAAAAGAAAGAGGATAAGGAATCCTCTGCAAGAGAAATAAAACAGCAGGGAAAAAAAAAAAAAAAATCCCTAAAAGCTTTGTCCATCGTTGCTACAATGAAGCCGAAAATTTCGCCTTCTGAAACAAGCAAGTCCATTCCTTCCAAATTGTCCAAATGTATTGAAACCGCCATATTATTCCATGAGACTCACTTAAGCATCTTGCTAGATCCAAACCCACTGTTTTTTCCATCACTTACTATCGTGTGTAAGAAGTATCAAAATTTTAGGGGAACATTTTTTAATAATTGTGCAATTGTTCGACATACAAGTTTAATTCATAAACAACTCGATTCTCTATGGACTAGGGAGTTTGTCAGCTAGCAAAATCAAGCTCCAATAATATATATCCAAATTAACTCCAAGTTGATTTTCTATTTAATTCTAAATTCTGGTGTTATTTTCTTTCTAATGAGTAATTTAGATTCTTTTTTGTGGTATACGGAGCAGAATCAACCACAGAATCCATGCAGATGCAGATTGTTCATGCTCTTCGCTTTGGAAAGAGAAGTGAAGCATCTAGTCTTCTCCTAAGACTTGCTCGTGGAAATTACTCGCTAGGAGCTAATGATTTTGTTTATATCCTTAAATACTGTGCAAGTTCTTCCGATCCACTGGTAAGCTACAATACCATCTGGTTTTTGTTTAGCCAAGTGATTTTGTGATCTCAGAACTTCTTTCTTCTATGAGTTCATGTTCAATCAATTGTTGCCGCTTGACGCTCTCAAATTAAAAAAGTAAAAGATAAGGGTCTACAAATCACTTTTTTGCAGTTTGTGATGGAGACTTGGCGAGTGATGGAGGAAAACCAGATCAGCTTGGATGACGTTTCTTCCTTACTAATGGCAGACGCACTCTGCAAAGGGGGTTATATGGATGAGGTCAAGTACATTAAACATACCCCAAAAAAAAAGGGAGAACTTGAAGAAAAACTTGTCTAGTGGTTTTTAGCTATGCTTAATGACTTTATTCTTTGTCATTGGAGGAAATAAAGTTGTAAATCCCTTATTTTCATGTTCAGGCATTTAAGATGATAACTTTGCTTGGAGAAAGTCAAGGCAGTTATCCACGTCTGCCTGTTTACAATTATTTCTTGGGTTCCTGTGCTAAAATGCAAAGTATAGGTCATGCCAATCAATGTTTAGAACTGATGGAGCATAGAATGGTTGGAAAAAATGAAGTTACTTACTTGCAGCTTCTCAAGGTGTGTAGAATTCACTGTTTCATTTTCTTTTTATGTTCGTCAATTTTTCACTAGAACATGGCCTGTTCCTCTGCAAGATTTTTATATAGAAGGTAACCGACTGCTATTGGGTACATTTTCAAAGAGTACAAAAATTCACGTTTTCTGTTATCATTCAAGAGGAATTGTGATGTAGGAACATTTGTGTTTACTTGTCATTTTCTTTTCCTTTGTTTGCTTGTCTTTTTTATTCCTCTGTTTCAGCCTTTCTTTTTGCTTGTCCTTTGGCTACTTAGTGTGTCGTTTGTTAATGAAGACCAAAACGTGGTTGTTTAGCGGAGCGTAGCCTTTGGTATTTGTTTCTTTGTAATGTGAAGATGGAAGGCAGACTTGAGGAGTGAATAGAAACATTCAGATTTGAGTCTCATCTTTCCGACTATGGCACCGTTTCATTTTTCCTTGATCGGTGACCAATCAATCAAGCTTTCCCGGTGGTTTGCTTAGCAAAATTCTGGGTAAAGACTCCTACGTCAAGTGGTATCAGAGCCTTGCGGATCCTAACCATGGGTTCTGATGGCACAAAACGGTGGTAGTTGCCACTCCGACGACGAAGATCATGGTGTGAAGGCCTTCTGGGCAGATCAAGAGCACCGACAGATTCGAAAGGGAGACTTCGCTCGCCATCGACCGAAGGATGCTAGAGATTGGGTGTATGGCGCTGCAAATCTTGATTCCGAGTTGAGCGGTGGCCGATTTCTCGATGGGAGGAGCCGAACGCAAGCTCCAGTGACAGTTGATGGTGGACAGAGTTTGCCTCCGACACCGGTGTTCAGCAATCCTAGAGTGAAGAACCCACGAAACACAGCGGGAGATGTGTTTCCACCGGAGACAGCTTTAGGGATGGACTTTCGGCATTTCGGTCGAATAGAGCCAAGAGTGTATTTAAGAGATTCACAGTACCATGATGCTCCTATGGGCGTTTGTGATCGGCGGAGTGCCCAAAAACGCGATCAACCAGTTGTGCTGAGTATGTTGAGTTCGATGAAGAAACGATTCGGTGTCGATGACATATTGGATTGAGTTTGAAGCTAAAGAAGGAAGCTAGAAATGGGTTTTGGATGGACCTAACTGTGCTCCCCAACAGAGAAATGATAGAGGAAGCAATGGGTTTCGGAGTCGAGGCTCCCAGCAGAGTTCCTTTCGGCAAAACAAGTGGAGTATGACGGGAAAAGGTACCAATCATCTCAGCCATGAGTTCGATTATGAATGGGATAGGAGAAATCAAAGAAAATATTCATATTATGATTACTATTTTCATATACCAACTTTTGATGGAAATTTGATTACGGATGGAATTTTTGAATGGGTGGATGAAATTGATGAATTCCTTGAGTTGTTTTATGTTAACCCATCAAAAGAAGCTGAGTTTGTAGCTAAGAAATTAAGAGGCAAAGCTGAGACTTGTTGGAAAGAACTTCATCACAATTGAATTCTTGGTGGAAAGGCTGAAATTTGAACATGGAAGAATATGAAGAACAAATTGCTAGCTCAATTTCATTTCTCCAGAGTTAGGCCAAATGATAAGCAAGTTGAATTTAAGAACATTGCTCAGGAACCGTTGTTGACCCATAGGAATTCAATATTAGAGTATACACCTATGGGAAGGACACAAAACCCCTTGCAATCTTGTGGTAACAATGAATTCAAATCTCTTAGATCCCATTATTATGTTAGTTTAAGTTCACAAAGAAAAAGAGATTGTAATAGTACTGTTGATTATGAAGTTGCCTATAAGAATGCTGCACTGATTGAGAGGCAGGGTAATGAAGCACTTAAGGATATGGCTAGTGATGGTATTAGACGTGAGCATGGAGCTAGCAACAAAATCTTTACAACTTACTCATCCAAGGAAAATTGTGTTAGCTTGAACTTTCATACTTTTCCTTTGGGAGAGCAACAAGATTGTGACACTACTAAGGGATCCATCTCTCAATCTACAGTTCGAAATGCGGATATGAGTAAGGATGAAGGATTTGGGGCTGCTATTGAAGATGGGGAAGTTTGCAAAGTGAAAGATGCTCAGGTTGAAGATGTCGTGGAAACTGAAGTGGGCAATAGGTGTTCCGAGAAAGCAATAGTTAGCAAGTTTGTTGGAGGAAGTTGCATTGAAGATAATGATCCTGTGCTATACAACATAGATTGCTGGCAACTCGATGATCAGATGTATGAATTAGTAAAAGACCTTTCTCATTTGGAAAGCCTTTATCAACACAACAAGGAAAATTGTGAAAAGGAGATCAAAGTTGCGACTGGACTTGAAGTTGGTTTTGAAGGACTAGTAGAGATGAAGGGTGAAGTTGAAAGCTGGGAGGGATCCCCATGGAACTTTGTTTTTGCTGAAGCAACTTCAAAGGAAGTAGTTAATATGGGCTGTACAAAGGGAACTCCCTTTTTAGCTGTGGGCCAAATCAACAATGGTGGATTGTTAAATGCAACCAGGAGAAGTGGTGATAGAGAAGAAATGCCTAAAGTAAAGGGACTTAGGCCATGCTCGCTTTGTTTAGAATTCAACTTGGCTTGGAAAATTGTATTGGTTCTATTGTGGATTTGGAAGGAGTTGAGAAGGAATTATTCGATTGGGGTTTACCATGTGCTACAAGATTGGGATAGCGGTCCTCTCTTCGTTAATTTGAGCTTCCTTCATTCCTTGTTTCCGCTAGTTGTGTTGCCTGCTACAAGATGTTCCTTTCCACGTGTTTCAATAGAACTCGAGGTCGAGTTCTTTTCAAAGCTATGTTGAACTGATGTAGGAGCTACCATGAAGACGTTGTTGTTTCTAAACTTGACGATTTAGGGTCGAATCCTTCTTAAGCAAGGGAGTCTGATGTAGGAACATCTGTGTTTACTTGTTGTTTTCTTTTTCTTTGTTTGCTTGTCTTTTTTATTCCTCTGTTTCAGCCTTTCTTTTTGCTTGTCGTTTAGCTACTTAGTGTGTCGTTTGTTAATGAAGACCAAAACGTGGTTGTTTAGCAGAGCGTAGCCTTTGGTATTTTTTTCTCTGTAATGTGAATATGAAGGTAAACTTGAAGAGTGTATAGAAACATTCAGATTTGAGACTCATCTTTCCGGCTGTGGCGCCGTTTCATTTTTCCTTGATCAGTGACAAATCGATCGAGTTTTCCCAGTGGTTTGCTTAGCAAACTTCTCGGTAAAAACTCCTACATCAAATTGTGATCCACCTCTTATGTGTATTCCTCTTTGTTGAACTTCTAGAAAACTTTCGTTACATTTCATATTAACAGTCAGGCTCATCTTGGTGTTGACTTTGTCCATTTTAAACTGTCATTAAGTCAATCTTATCAACTTTTATTTTTCCTTCTTTCTTTCATTTAGCAGTTTGGAGCTTTACAACTCCTTTTGTTGGTTCCTAATTTACATGCAATGCGGATTGTTTGCAATTCACGGTTGGTTTCGTTTCTTTGTAAAATTCTTCAATATTGAGTCAATCTGCTAATGTCATAGTGCAGTATGAGAGCATAGATAACTAGGGATTATTGAAATATCCTTCTAATTCTCTCTCTCCACCCTTCCTCAATTGTTTTCCATTTTCCTTATTTTGTTTGACCTATATTCCTTTCTTTGTTAGTCTGTCATCACGTTATAAAGTCAACCTTATCAATGTAGTAATATTCTTTTTGTTTATTATTTCTTTCAGTTAGCAGTTTGGCAGAAAAACCCGTCTGCTGTCCAAGAGATTTGGAATGAATATATTCTGAAATATAGTCTTACTGTGCTCTCTCTGAGAAGCTTTATCCGGGCCTTTACTATGTTGCGTGATGTAAAATCTGC
The DNA here is from genome assembly GCA_025413025.1 of Ficus hispida. Taxonomy (NCBI): domain Eukaryota; kingdom Viridiplantae; phylum Streptophyta; class Magnoliopsida; order Rosales; family Moraceae; genus Ficus; species Ficus hispida. Next base: position 825,863 of record CM046367.1, read on the forward strand.
CTATGAGGCTTTGCAGAAAATGGTTATTCTGGCCATCAGGGGTAGCAATTCTGTTTATATCCACGCGAATGGAAAGTTTTCTTCTTCCAACTTAGACATTCCTATCCCTTCCAAACATATAATAAGCTTGAAACAATCAGATTCCAGCATGTTGGGCAGTGATGCAAGTAGTGAAGAACAAGGCACTATTCTGAAGCTTTTGAGCTGGTCTTTCAATGATGTCATTCACGCGTGTGCATGTTTAAAAAAATATTGGCTTGTAGGGCGGTTAATAGCTCAGGTATGAGGTTTAGTTGTTTGAAAGCTTGTTATATAAATTGAAAGTGCAAGAATGAAAGTTTTAATTTCATTTTACTTATCCATGTCTTTAGAAAACTAAATCTTCCAACAAAGATAGTTTCTTACTAATCAAATTGTTGTAAGCTTCAGGTAGACGAGATTGCAATAAGAAACAAGTGGGTTCTGCATCTTTTTTTTTTTTTTTTTTTTTTTTTTTTGGGGTGGGGGTAGCGGGAATGTTGAATAAGACTGGTCTCAGACATTGTTGGTTTCAGTTTTTTTTCGGAGTTTCACCTTGTTGAATGCTAATTATTCCTTCATGTCAGATGCAAAAACTTGGGTTGTACCTGACAAGTAATACATATGATAGTTTTGTCAAAGCAATTGTTTCTGAGAGAGGTTTCAGTAGCGGAATGGAAGTGGTAATGTATATTAGTTTTCCGTATGCAGTTATCTCCTCCAACTGTTTTGACTGGACCTAGTTTTTTTTATTAGGTTATCACATTTAAACTAAAAATATTTTCAACTTGGTCTTTTGTGTGTATGTAGTTGAAAATAATGCGACAAAGAAACTTGAAAGCACGGGTCACGACTCTTGCATCGCTTTCAATAAGTTGCAGCAAAGCATTAGAGTTGGACTTAGCGGAGGCTTTGCTTCATCAAATATCTAAATGTTCATACGCACATGCTTTTAATGCTTTTTTTGAAGCATGTGATGTATTGGTGAGCTGAACTCAAACTTTTGGAATGCAAGTGAATTCGTAAATTTACACATTTTGTTGAATTCCTTTCAAGTAGTTTTTAACTCTCACTAGACTAGTACATCAACATTTGCAGCATTTCAGGTTTTAATACTCTACCATCAATCTAAAGTTGTTGCACTAATTTTGCAGGACAAACCTGAACGTGCTTTGCCGGTCTTGGCCAAGATGAGAAAAATAGAACTTCTGCCAGATATAAAGACATATGAGGTTCTGTTTTCATTATTTGGTACTGTAAATGCCAAATATGAAAAGGGCAACAAGTTCTCACATGTGGATGTTACTAGAAGAATAAAAGCCATAGATATGGATATGGCAAAACATGGGGTCCAGCACAGTCATTTATCAATGAAGAACTTGGTAATTTCTAGTCGCATTTGTTTCCTTTATTATATGTAATATTATCTGAAAAACCACAGAGTTATATGCTTCTCATTAGATAATTGTCATCCGACAATTCTATTGTTTTATTTCTGATGTGAGCACTAGTTAGCTTTCACTTTGCTCAAGAATAAAGTTATCAAAATAACTGTTTAGATGGTTTAGTTCTTAGTAATTGTGGTAGCTTTTGGATGACTTAAATTTGTTGATGATAATTGGCGATGAAGCGTTGGGTCAAACAAATGCCTGCAGTTTTTCTTTAGTAAGAGATGACATGACTGACGTTTATGATTCATATCTCAAGTGTAAGTTCATTTTGCATATGAATATGGCGGGATGGTGTGGCTAGTTAGGCCATTTATGTATGGTGTTGATGAAAGCTTGACCTGTAACTAGATCCTGAGTTAGCAAACGGCTGTGCGTATGTGCTGCATATTTGGTTTCATCTCTATGATGGAATAACTGCATTCTTTTATTAACTTAAGTATTTCTCTGAGTTTTCCATGTTTGATAAATTATCCACTTTATTTTCACTTCTTATGATGATTACTACAAAAAAATGTTTTGAACTGATGCTGTATGATGAGATACATAATCCTTGTAGAGACTCAAATTTGACAAAAAATCAAAGCATGCATTTAGTTATTAAAACTTTGAGCTCATATTATGTATTTTAGTAATTTAATTATTGTTTGTTAACTTACCTTCTTCTCAGTTGAGGGCCCTTGGAGAAGAGATGATGATAAGAGAGCTGATTCATTACTTACATGTGGCAGAGAGCCTTTTCAGTCGTAACGGAACTTATCTTGGGATACCCATCTACAATACGGTTTTGCATTCACTTGTTGAAGCCAAGGAAGTAGGTACTTTGAACCATTTTTTCTCTTTCATCTGCTATTTTGTGAGGTGTAGAATTATCTCTTTCTCCAGTGTTTGTTACATGCTATCTTCCTATTTGAAATGCAGAGTCGCATGGCAATAGAAATGTTCAAAACCATGAAGTCGTGTGGTATGTCGCCTGATGCTGCGACATATAATATCATGATCGATTGTTGTAGCGTTTTGAGATGTTTCAGATCTGCTAGCGCCCTTCTTTCCATGATGTTCCGCAGTGGGTTTTATGCACAGACATTGACTTTCACTATTCTCATGAAGGTATCTCTATCCTTTGCTCGATCACTCAGATTTTTCATACGCATGCTCACATGTATGTAATAAGAATATGTTTTTACAGGAAGTCCTCGTTGTAGTTTTGCCTAAAAAATTTCCACTTATAGTGTAAATTGCCTTTTTCCCTTGTGTGGTAATTTTTTCGTTTTCTTTCCTGGCGTGCAATACCTGATATTCTTCGATCCTAGTCTCGTGTCTACTGCAACTGTTAAATATAAAAGTTGGCCCACCTCCTATCAACTTAAGCTTTTGAGATGGATTGGTAAACTAACAGCAACGTGTTGCTTGATCACCCAACTAACACATTCTTAAGCATACTCAATGCATGTTTTTTCTTTTTCCAGATTCAAATGGAAAATGGGAATTTCATGGAAGTACTAGATCTTTTGGATCAAGCATGCTCAGAAGGAGTTCAATTTGATGTCTTGTTGTTTAATAGCCTTCTTAAGGGAGCATCTAAACGGGTACTGAATTTCTGTTTTCTTTTTTCTTGCTCTTAGAGGTCTTCTAGGAGTATCAATCTGACCAAATTTCGAACTTGAAAGCCTTTAACCTATAAATCGACCTGCTGAAATAAACTCGGTTCAAATTTGTAATGGAGAACCACGTATAAAATATGCAAGTTGAGAAGCAAAATATGCGGAAGCAAAACCCGTGATGGTGATGCTAAACACTAACAGAAACAATTGTCATTTATCGCGACAAGTTTGTTCTATAATTGTTGCTTCATATTTGATTTGACAGTATATGCTATAATTCTCAATGTTTATGGTGATTGGTTATTCTATACTTGTTGCTTCATGTTTAAGCATAAAATACTTTTTTTTTTCTTTTAACATGAATATCAGGGTATGATTGATGTGATTGAGTTTGTTGTTGAGCTAATGCACCAAGAAAACATCAAGCCCGATGCATCAACCTGTGAATACGTGTTCTCTGCATATGTCGAGCATGGTTTTTACAGCACAGCCATGGAAGCATTGCAGGTGTTGAGCACACGTATGTTATGTCACGATACCGGCAGCAGTCTTCAAGAAGAAACGGAACTTTGGGACGATCTTGTCCTTGCCGAAGATGAGGAAGCCGAGTCAAGGATACTCCAGCTGTTTGAAAATTTTGAGGGCCGTGCTGTTGCCCTTCTGAGTTTACGATGGTCTGCCATGCTTGGTTTTTCAATTTCTGAGTCTCCTGATCTTAGTCCATGGGCAAAGAGACTCGAGACTAAATATGGTACCAAGAAAACCCGCTGACGCAAAATTGATCTTGCTCCGACCATTTCAAAGAATAAAGCTTGGGGGCACCACCAATGTTCCGAACTAGTAATAGAATGTGGTCCCTAGATGTGGTCTCGTACTATGTGGTCCATTTTCTATCAGCGTGTGATGCTAGGCCCTACTAGTATCACTAGCATTAGACAGAGTTAGAAGTGTGATTACTTTGTGAATTACTCGGATTAGGAAATTTGTTACAGCCTTTGGCCAGCTAACTCAACTACCAGAGCACAGAGCATAGGAAGCTATCTTCCTGCTGGTGAGAGGTCAGGCGGATTGGTTTATTTTATTTATTTTATTTTTTCTAGTAATTACATTTTTTTAAATGGTTTATTTCACCACAAGCTGTGGAAAAAATTTTGGGATGTTACATCTTTAACGTAGTTCGATTTTCAAGATCCTGTGATGGGTGAGTTTTCTTTTGGCGAAGGCGAAATTATTTGTAGTTATAAAGTTATTTATTTTTGTTAAAGGTAACTTTCCTTAATAAAGCTTCTTTTGTTACTACAGTAATGCGATAATTTCAGTGACCTTGTTTTAGGGAGTAAAAGACGTTCTTTCTTATCTCATTTATTTATTCATTTATTTTATTTTTGCTAATAAGTAAAACTTATTTTTCTAGAAGGGTAAACATTTGAGTAGCAACAACTATTTGGTAACTTCAATTGTTATTTTGGTTTTCTTAGGAGTTCCTTTTTTCCCCCCATCTTTTATTAGTTCATTAGACGCAACTGTCGTAAATTTCTGCTGGTGCAACGGGTGAAAATGAAATTCTTCGCAATAGTCAACACGATGATGGTAAACGGTTTGACAAATCTATTTGTTCTGATTTGATAGGCTCGGAGATTAATTCTCTGTTTTTTTTTTTTTTTTTATTTTTTTTTTGTGGGGTGGGGTGGGATTATTGTACAAAATTCATCAAATGCTAGAAATGTTCTTGATAAACTAACAACTTGGCGTGCTAAAACCTCACCTTATAATCTTTTTCCAATCTAAGCTACCTCAAAATTAGACGAATTTCCGTAAATTATTGTAGATCCAACATAGGCGATAACCATCTCTCCGCTCAAGGCTCAGGGCCTTTGTAGTTAGACTTCTCCGACCACAAAGTTTCCCCAGGAGGCAACTCTTGAAGCTTCGGAGGGGTGCCAAGAACTCGTTCCATGTCAAACCGAACTTCAATGTTTCGTATGCTGTATCCGACCACCATCAGCCAATAAAGAAGCTTCACCAGTTCGGGTGCTGTCGTCTCTGTTACTTTCGTCTGCAACCAAATAAAAAGTAAGAAAACAGTGGTTCCTAAACTCTTAGGGCATGGAACGAGAGAAACGGGGAGAAAAGTGTTTGCTGAAATGTCCTCGAGCATATAATTGTAAAATTAAATTTACTTTTAAAATGTCCTGCAAATAATTTTGAGGTTCATTTCAATTCAAAGGGAAACAAAACCAATGAGTAAGCATCTATTGACCTTACCTTCACTCATACCCTACATCACATTAGTCCTTACTATAATAGTTATTTGGATTCCGTAAGTGAACAAGTGGATATGTAGGAATGCGGACGACTTCTTTTCCTCTTCCATTCATGATTATTAAACGTGCACTTAATGTGAAGATTAAAACGGTTAGCAGACAAACCTTCATTTGGTCAGGATCTGAAACAGCCAAAAGCCGCTTGATGAACGTATTCATGGCAAGCACAACGTCTTCACCAGCACTACTTGTCAAGTCCTACAACATTGAATACATAAAATTGTAGGCTTGTACTTCTAGAAGCATTAATGCACTCTTCCCATTAGCTTTCATGAGCAACAATGCCTAATTGCCATTTGTTATTATAGGACCCTCGTTAATCAAAGAGTTAGTGCACGTAGTAGGCAAATGATCAAGGAAACCGTTCATTAAGATAAGACAAGTAGCTATAAAATCCCATCCCAACCAGCTGATATCATCTATAGAAGGAACGTCATCGTTCAGGCCACTTATATATTGATTGCAGTTACGAAACATCACATGTTTGACGTTAACTTTCTTACCTTCAGATTTTGGGGCTCAAGAGACTTAAGATAATCCAACAATTCATTTGGTCCATTTGTAGATTTCCACCCAACTTGACGATTCAATTCCTCAATCTCTGCTTCAAGTAGCTCGATATATTTCTTGGCATCTATTCTCTCGGGCCCAGAAACTTGATTCCACCGAATAACTTCACCTGACACATTTTTCTGAGTTCCAGGTGCATAATCCGGTACATCCTGACGAATCACTGGGTCATGTTAATGCATCAACTAAAACTGAATCAGGTACAAATCAAACCAATTTGCAATAGTTTATTCAAAGAATAAATCCTATAAATAACAATTACAAAGTTCTATCAGAAGCATATGTATGTGTCTATGTGAATTTACAACTTCTCTTGACAATTAGATTTCGGCCAAATAAAGGCAAATTTCAGTAAATGTATGGAAATCATACCTTAATTGTTAAAGAGAGAAGGAAATAGATTCCTCCAAACGAGAGTGGCTGAATGGTCCAATAGGTTCTATAGTATTTACACAATTTTTGCACAGCCAAACATGCCCATAAAATCAACCGAAAATCCATTTCTTTTAAAAGCATGAAAAAAAAAATCAGGTGGAGAACTTTGCGAGTTAAGTTAGACCATAACAAACTCTTGTTCAATGTAGAATAATTAATATTATTTCACTAAGAGCACTGTGCCCGTGCCCACCAGTTTTTCACTTTCCCTGTCATTAGCTTAGTTGACACTTCTTCTAGCAAAAGATGGAGTGAAATAGAATATGCGAGTTTCTCCATAAAAAGTAGCAACACCAACAAGAATAAGTACCTTCTTCTCTTGCACCTCAGGAAGAGCGACCTGCTCCAGACTCTGCTGCAGCTCCAACCGGTATTGCGCATTCTTAAACATATATCCAGTCATCATAACACTGTACATTAGCTGCGCTAGATTTTCGGCAACCTGAAATACCAACTCAAATTCATCGAAACGAACTTTGTAAACACTTAAAACATGCACAAAACAGAATCATACTAACTAACTAGGACCTACACTCACCGTAGTGACTGTTACTGCGAAAAATTGCGGAGGCAGTGTTCCTATCATATTTGTTACCGTCTGACGCATTGCATCAACTACCTAAATAAGTGCCCATCAAACAAGTTTCATCATTGCATTAGCGGAAACATGAATAACGCCTTGCCTTGAATCAAAAGGAGTAAAACACTTGGAAAAGCTATCTGTAATTTCAGTGCCAAAGACAACTAAAAATTACCTGTTGAGGAGCCCTTTTTACAAACAACTCCATGAATTCTGGCTGAACATTTTTTACATACTCCATAAGGATATCTCTCCTGCTCTTCGGCTGTTAATTTCAAACCCCCAACAAAAACACATTAAAAAATATAATAAAAAAATTGCAAAATAAAACCACTTAAAAAAAAACAGGAAAAAAAAAGGGGGAAAATGGGTAAATAAAAAAAATACCAGAGTTCCATTGGGGGGCTTGGAATCGCCCTTGTCACTGGGAGTCGCGCTGTTTGAAGCATCGTAAGCTTGAATTCTCAAAGCCAATCTTCTTCCCACAATTTTTGTCTTTACCGGGAACCCAATTGAAGAACACAACCGAGGACAACAATAGGAAGAAGAAGAAGAAGAAGAAGGAACAGAAGGTGAAGGTGAAGATTTAGAAAGGATTAAGAAGGAGGGTTTTACTGTCAAAGAATACATGTCTGAGTTTTGGGTTCTCTGTAAAACACTTGACCAATCAAACCTTTGATTCGTTGAGTACGAAGAAGATAATTAACAAAATCTAACATATAAAAGAACAAAATTATATATATCTTATATTATCCTCCTATTTTCTCGCCATTAGATTATAGAAGTACCAGTGTCGCGAAGAGACAGAGAGACATAAACTTCTTCCCTCATAAGAGGCACAAGCAGGGTTCCGAGGAATATAGGATGAGGAGGTTCGCACGTGTGAGCTTTTTTTTTTTTTTTTTTTTGGGTAAATGCACGAGTGATAGTTTCACTTCTAGTTCCTCGTTTACAATTATTAAACTCGACCGTCCTTTACCGCATTTCGATCTCGTCCGCTGACTGGTTCCCGTTAAATTCGTCTGATTGGTGGAGCACCGTGATGCTGCCGAACTCGATCATGATCCTTCCTGCAGGGGAACAGGGCCGAGGATTTCTAAATCCATCTCTATCGGTGACCGGTAATGGGGTTAAATTTTTAATTCGTTTATAACCGAACTGACAGGTTTAATGAAATAATTGGAAAAACTGTCATCCTTATTCTTCTTGTATTAACAAACAGGTGTATATAGCAAGTATCATTGCATAAACTGTTTCTAGTTCGATGATCGCCATTGATGGGAGGTTGTGGGAAACTTTCTTCATAAAATGATCATTGTTACATGGCCTTTCGGATCCCCTGGACTTTTTAAGTTTGATTAATATGTTCTTCAATAAAAGAAAATGACAATCTAACCTCTCAAATTTCAAAATTTATTGTACAGTGTTTCTTTTTAATCACATGTGTTAATTATAGAAGGATTTTGATATGTGATTCATACGGTTTTTAAAATTTTTGCCCCCTCATTTACTGCTCATGTGCCATGCGCATATCACTTTCTATAAAATTAATAAATAACTAATGTACTGAATCTATAAGTTTGAGGGTTAATTATAAATATTTTTAGTTAAAGAACTATTTTTCTAATCACAAAAAGTTAAATAAATAATGACACAACACAATCTTTTTACAAATTTGTTATTACACAAAAAGTTCAATTATTTATCCCTAAATATATTATTTACTAGAAAATTTAAGAATTTATCCATAAAAATATATTATAATTTATCATATTTAAAAAGCTTATTATAATTTTTAAAATCATTAAAATATGCTATTTATTATAATTTTAATATAAAAAATTTGACAATAGCGTAGCAACTGGCCAAATATATTATTATCTTTAATATATATATTGTATTTTAACAAATTTAATCAATTTGGAAATTAATTTATTTGTTCAATTTTGAACAGCCACTTAAAACGTTTGAAAAGGGTAAAAAGATGGGGCAAACTAAGCATGTATTTAGTTTGTCAGTTAGAGATGAAATTTTTAAGTTGAAGTTGGTTAACTTTTCAAAGAATAGTTATAAATTTTATCGATTTTTTAGAAAAAAGATAAAAATTAAGATGAAAAGGTATAGTTTAGTTGGAGTTAAACTTGAATATAAAGCCTAACTTGAGCATTACGGCTTTGTTTGGCACTTGAGTTTAATTCCGACTAAACTGTATTTTAACATCTCAATTTTTGTATTTTTCTAAAAATTCAACAAAATTTATAACTAGTTTTTAAAAAGTCAACTAACTCCAATTTTAAATTTTTATTTTCAACTGGTGAACCAAATGTAAACTACAATTTTTAGCCTACCAACTTAAACATTAGACACCCAAAAAAAAAAAAAAAAAAAAAAAACCTAAACATTAACCCTTGATAAGATGACAAAGAGGCTATAACTATTGATCCACAAATTTGATCTTATTACATTTTATGATATGACGTTTACTTTGTTTTTGTTTTTTTTGGACATATAGGGTAAGATTGTGGTAGAACTTCTTTTATATGTCATATCAGAAGAGCCCATTTTCAAACTATGAAGGTGTAATCGAATGGCTATCATGTTGTGTGTGTATGATAGTTATAATGCATCATATCTCATATTAGTATAAACTAAAAAAATTTAAAAATAATAAATGAAAAAATAAATTAACAAAAAAAACTATTCCATCCCTGGCCAACGACCCCCCCCCCCCCCCAATGCTGACCAGTCCAGTCCTCTTCCACGCCGATGAGCCCCCATCCCCCCACGATATGAGGCCAGCGCCCCCCCCCCCCCCCCCCCCCCCCCGCGTGAGCCTAGTCCCCCATCACCCCCCACCCCCAACCTCGATGCCGACAGTCCCCTCCACCCCCGTCCCAACGCCTGCAAGCCTAATCCCCCCCCCCCCCCTAGTAGAAGCCAAATCTGGTTGGCGTTTAGGGAAAGGTGTCAGCGTCGGGAGAGGGGGGGGCCTCCTCAGCGTCATCATGGGTGTCGGGAGGGCCAATTTTTTTTTAAAGTTTTTTTATTTATTTGAATTTCTTTTATTTTATTTTAAGTATATAATATGGTTAGATAAAATATATTATAATTATCATACATAAATAATATCTCAATTATTTAATTATATCAAGATTGTTTAATAATAAATTCTATCGATAACATATATAAACCAGACTTTATTATAGATTTACCTAATCATCTAATCTATCCAATCCAAACATAGTTGGTACTATGAACGGCTCAATATTTTTGTTTCTTTTGAGAAGTATTGAACGGAATTTTTGCAACCCTAAAGTAACCAAACAAATGCATGATTACGTAAACTGGTCATTACCACGTGCACTTGAAAATAGAGTGTGTTGGCAATCGATGAGAAAGACGAGGAAAGAAGCCAGTTACCAGAGTGCCACAGGAAATAAAAAAACAAAAAACAAAAAACAAAAACAAAATTTTGGTAAAAAAAAAACTAAAAAAAGTAAATAATAAACAAAGGGATTGAGAAAAAGGAAGTCTATCGGCCTTTTTTATTGTTTTATTATTTTTATTTTTTTGGAGTAAAGTCTCTTCTTTGTGGAAACTCTGTGTACAAATGTCCAGCAAAAAAAATAAATAAAAAAAAATAAATCCAGCAAAATAACTGAAAAATAAATAATGAACAAAAGGAATTCTGTTCCCGACAGGAAGTCTCTTGGCCTTTTTATTTTTATTTTAATATTTTTGGAGTACAGTCTCTCTTCCTTATGAAAACTCTATTGTATAAATATCAAGCAAAAAATAAATAAATAAATAAATAAATTCAGCAAAAAAGAAAAATAATATGTATATACGGAGGGGTGGCCTAATGTCCGAAATAACGTTACAAGGCATAGTTGTGTAGAAAAGGGCAAAAGGAGATGTCCATGTGAAAATTAGGAAGAAAAAAATATTAGATTATTAAGAAATTAAATTTATATTTTAAAGATTAATTTTTTAAGTAAAATAATTTAATATTTTTATTTATATATGTCTATTATTATTATTATTATTATTATTATTATTATTATGAAATTTGGGTTGTTTTATTTTTTAATATGTAGTATTTTTTTTAGAATCGTTAATAAAAATTTGAGATGATTAAAAAATTATGTGTTTATTTAAAAATTAATATCTTTATATATTATTATTATATGTTTTGGATGTTCTTTCTTTTTGCCCTTGACATCCACACAGAACCCTCTCTCACCCAATGTTGGAATGTCGTCGGCGTTGCAGAGATTGAGATTTTCCCGTTCTCTGTTTCTCTCTCTTTCTGACCGACCAAACAAACGGAGGGAAGAACTAATGCGTATATGATCCATAAACCCTAACAGTGATTCATACATACATATATACATATTTATATAGAAGTTGGTTCACTGTCGGCAATGGCGTTTCAGCGACGGCGCAACCACTACTACCACCGCTTTCGCTACGTTCTTCCGGTCATCTCCGTCGTCTCCGGCACTCTCCTTGTCCTTCTCGCCATTCTTTCCTTCCTCACTCCTTATCCTATCGATTCCGATAACCTCCGCCACCGCGTTCACAATCACCGCCATCGTTCTTCGGTAATCTCATTTCCTTCTTCTTCTCTGTGTTTTGTTCGAATTTTACCTTTTTTTCTCATTTTTTATTTTCTGTAGATTTTGATTTTTTTTCATTGTGTGTTTGATGATTTTGGTTTAGTATAACGTCGGCGTGGATGATGCGACTGAACATATGGTGTTCCAAGTTCCGGTTAGGGTTCTGTTTTCCAGTGATTTAGATTTTGGAAAATTTTTTCTTTTAATTTTTTTGGATCTTAATTTTCCCTTTTTTTTTTTTTTTTTTTTTCTTTTTTGTGTGTTCCTGTGATTTGTCGACTTTATTGCAAATCAGAGCAATGGAAAGAGATTGGATCGCGATCTGTGGACTTCAAGGAATTCCAAGTTCTTCCATGGATGTAGCAACGCCAGCAACAAATTTCTGAGTGCGTATTTCTTTTTCTTTCTCTGTATTCTATTGGACTTGCATCAGCCGTTTTCAAATTTGGAAAGTTCTTCTGTTGGAATTGCATCAGAGGTTTCAAATTTGGAAAGTTCTCTTTCATTGTTTGTACACTAAGATGAAGATCTATGTTTTGATGCTGATTAATGTAATCAACAATTGTTACATTGCTCATCAAGCTCGACAAGATCAAGAGAGGATCTTAGCCAAACGGTGGCCGACCAGTAGGCCTGGTTTCTCAGTCTCTCTATCACGAATGGTGATATGTACTAGTTCATAATCCATGTAGGAAGGGTAAAAGAGTTTGAAGCTCGGGCTCTCTCTATGCTTGAAAAGTTTGAGTTAACATTCTTCGTAATCATAAATTTTATAGGCAAAACTTTTTTTTTTCTTTGGGTTGTATTATGGGAAAAACTATTTCGTACACGTTAGAATAGATTCCTTATCATATCCAGTCCAGATTTGGTGGTTGCTTATGCATATTTGTGCCGCTTGACCTCTTCTTCTAAGTGCTAAACCCCATATTGTGCGGTATTATGCATATTTGTGCCGCTTGACCTCTTCTTCTAAGCACTAAACCCCTATATGGAGTATATGTATATGAGATAGAATGTGCTCTAACAGCTTTAGGGATGATATAATTTTTTTTATCTGGTTTTATAAACATTAGATATTGTTTGATCTTAAGATCTGTTGTACTAACTGTATGTGCAGAATCTGAAGCTATTACACATCCTAATAGATACTTGGCAATTGCAACCAGTGGAGGCTTGAACCAACAAAGAACTGGGGTAACTTTCTTGACTGGTCACTTGTGACTCATCTAGATTCTGTGGGGGGAAAATAAAATGAGAACTTGGGAAATTTTGTTTTTCTTCTATTAACGTTGAAAGAGAAACTTAGTGATTGTTGTGTCAGCTTATCACATCATGTAGGGGTTAATGAGAATTAAAATGATTGTGTTTATCAAGCCTGGGAACATAAAATCTAGCAAACAAAATTTAATTGCAGGAGATGCATACTTGGGAAATGTATAGATCAGCTGTGAATGTGCTACCTATTTTATTAGCATGTGAGCATCCAACAAAGAATGTTCATAATTGGGAGGAAAAATTAAAACAGTAAAATCTTAGTTTCATGCATGAAGGTTGCAACTACTGTGATACAACCGCTCTGTTTCTGTTGTTTAATTCTTGGTTATATGAAGCAATGGAATATTTTTAGTTGTGAATCTTACCAACTCAAACCTATTTTAGATTACAGATGCTGTTGTTGCTGCCCGTATATTGAATGCCACCCTTGTTATTCCAAAGTTGGATCAGAAGTCTTTTTGGAAAGATGCTAGGTAGTCATGAAATGATCATGTGTACTCCACCTTTATTATTTTTCAACTGTAACTCCGAATCTTTGGAAATAGAGTAAATGCTTATCTTCATTCATCAGCTCATGCGCTAAATAACAGTGTCTTCCCCCCTTTCCCATTTTTATTGCAGCAACTTTTCTCAAATCTTCGATGTCAATTGGTTTATATCATCTCTGGCAAAAGATGTTAAAATCATCAAGGAGCTCCCAAGAAAAGGAGGGAAAACATGGATCCCATATACCATGCGAGTTCCGAGGAAATGCAGTGAGAGATGTTATAGTAATCGTGTTTTACCTGTTCTTTTGAAAAGGCATGTAAGTCTTCAGTTCTCAGAACTCCCTTGCCCCACCCCCCCCCCCCCCCCCCCCCCCCCACAATCTTTTCCCTGATTTCTTATATGGGGGCAGAGCCTTCTAAATATTTCTTCCCAGACAAAAGATGTATATAGGAAATATAATGAAATTGTCGATTTGAATAAGTTGATGCTGTTTTACATTTGTCTCACTGAAGAAAAAGTGATCTTTTCTGGTCATTTAAAGGTTAGTATGTGATTGGTGTTGGAAAGAAAAAAAAAAAAAAAAAAACTTGCTTCCTTGCTTTGGTGCACATTTATTTCAAAACTGGAACCAATATTGATGCTGATATTTATTTGTTGTTCTTTTATAACTGTTTACCATGTAATGGTAAATTGGAGTTTGTTTGAGATTGTGGATTGTCATTCTCTCTGTTCTCCTTGAATAAACTATCTAGAATGGCGCCTAAGGATCTTCATTCCCCGACAGGCTGTTCAGCTTACTAAGTTCGATTACAGACTTGCAAACCGGTTGGACACTGATTTGCAAAAGTTGAGATGTAGGGTTAACTACCATGCTTTAAAGTTCACCGATCCAATAAGGAAAATGGGTGAAAAACTGGTGCGTCAGATGATGACGAAAAGCAAGCATTATATTGCGTTACACTTGAGGTATTGTGATTTTCTTTTATCCTCTTTTCGGTTCTGAATTTCAAATATAGGCTATGATATACACACGTAAACATGTATAAGGACACGTGTTTTAATGACTGGTTATACCAGTTCTTCCACATGTATACTGCATGAGTCTATATATTCAGTTTTAAAAAACAGCCAAATTTCTTTTACTTGATTTGGAAAATGCCAGCATGATTTTTTTTTTTTTTTTTAGTTAGTCATGCTTAATTTAATTTCTGGAAAGTCTGAGCTTCTACATTCCTCAAGTTGCCACTTGTGAGAGTCATCTGTTGAAAATTTTCTTGATCCAATCATGGTTCTCTTGCAGGTTTGAACCTGATATGCTTGCATTCTCTGGCTGCTATTATGGTGGAGGTGATAAGGAGAGGAAAGAGTTGGGTGCAATACGAAAGAGGTGGAAGACTTTACATGTAAGGCCTCGTGTTGTATTCTTGAATTTATTTGAAGGACACAAATGGGGTAAACCTGAAGCTTGGAAATTATGGTTTACGGTACATAAAAAACAGAACAAACCATATCAAGGACACATTTGTTTACTTTGTGTCAAGAAAGACACATTTGTTTACTTTGTGTCAAGAAAACATGAAAGAGTATAGAGATGAAGATTTTAATCTGTGAGTTTGATTGGATTCCTGTTGCAGATAAGCAATCCTGACAAGGAAAGGAGACATGGTAAATGCCCACTCACACCGGAAGAAGTTGGTCTGATGCTGAGAGCACTGGGCTATGGTAGTGACGTTCATATCTATGTGGCATCTGGAGATGTATATGGAGGCGAGGAGACGTTAGCACCCCTAAAAGCGCTATTCCCTAACTTCCATTCCAAAGAGACGATAGCCTCCAAGGAGGAGCTGGAATCATTTTCGTTATTTTCTTCACGCATGGCTGCACTTGATTTTATAGTTTGTGATGAAAGTGATGTCTTTGTTACCAACAACAATGGTAATATGGCCAAAATATTAGCCGGACGAAGGTACCAGATCTGTTTCAGTTTCCTAGTGTTCTTAATTTTCCCCTCTTATCTGCTGGCTTACTTTTCATGTTTTCTGTCAACACAGGAGATATTTAGGGCACAAACCAACCATTCGTCCGAATGCTAAAAAACTATACCGATTGTTCTTGAGCAAAGATAACATGACTTGGGAAGCATTTGCTTCTAGGGTTCGGACTTACCAGAGAGGCTTCATGGGAGAGCCGAATGAGGTAAGGCCCGGCAGGGGTGAGTTTCATGAGAACCCGTCGACCTGCATATGTGAAGATTCTGTGACCAAAGAAAAAAGAGATTCCAGACCTAGAAAATATGGTAAGGCGGACAATGCAACAAGGAAAGAGGAAGTGTTTGATGACCAAAATGTGGATGATGAACAAGAATGGCCTGAGACTGAGGACGATGATGATCAGAGTGGGCTTCAAGAGAAAGGCATTCCTGATGGAACGGGTTTGGACTATGACGGAGTCACCTCTGAGGAACCTGAATTGGAGGATATGCTGTCAGACTAAACAAAACCAAGCAAGAGTTTGCGGCTGCACTTGACCAAACTGTATTGCCATGGTGTCTGCTGTATTGTATATAACACCGGAAGACAATTGTTCATGTCCCATTCAACTTCGGGTGCTCGTGAAAGCAATTACTTGACAAGCATCATAGTCATCAGTGGGTCTAATGATCTGTAGTGGAAGAGCAAACTAAGAATGATCGTCGAGCTTTCAATTCTTGCAGCGATAGGAAGGAAAATGTGCTGACAGAAATTTTCCAGTCACAGAATGAGATAACGGGACCAAGTTTTGCGTAGCACACTCGACTATGTAGATCAGTTTCCATCGATTACAAGCGAGTGGGTGCTTTTTCTTCGAGTTAAAATTGTCTTCTTCCCTTTTTAGTTTATTGGTTCAGCATTTATTTCATCGGAAATGATGAACGTCTGTGGTGGGTGTAAATTGATTTTTACTTTTAGTTGGGGTAGAAGCATCCCTATTTATTGATATTGTTTTTTTTTTTGTTTCATTTCGTTTTTGAATTTTTGTTTTTCCTCAATCCTGGACTCACTATTGTAGACCGGACGGGATATCAGACGACATTCAAGAGAGTTGTGAAGTGGTTCAAATTATTGTTTCGTTTTGCCACAATCCCAATTATACGATCAGTGGACCATTTTCGGAGGGTTGGTGTTCAAATAGACGAGTATTTGGCAAATTTTTAGTTATGGAGATTAAAATGTGGAAGATGCTTTTTTAATCAACTTCCTTCTGGCAGTGAAAAATCCATTTTAGGAGGACAAAGTAAATAGTCTTAAAATTATTTAGGATAAATAGTAAATTTCATAATGAATCATTAATTCATCAAATTTAAAAAAAAAATGACAAACAATTACTAAAGAAATAATTAATTCGACCCTCTATTAGATCATTAATTCATCAAATTTGAAAAAATAATAAATGATGATTAAAAAAAATTCAATCATCTATTAGATTACTTAAAAAACCACCTAACCTAATTTCTCTCTTTTTTCTTTTTAGCTCAATGTTACTTACATTTCCTAGAAAAGTCCGATACTTTCGGCCCATCCAAAAGGCCCATAATAATCTTAGGCTTGGCCCAGGATCTGCAATGACCAAGAAGCCCAACCAGCCTAAACAGTGTATAACTTTTTTAGGCCCATAGGTCCGTAAGGAAGGTCTTACAGATTGGACTTTCGCTCGTTTGGAAGGGCATATATGGAAAATGCAATAGATAGACTAGCATAATATTTTAAAGACCCTAGAACGGAAGGAAGCAATGGCAATTAAACGAATGAAAAAATTGAAGAGTTGATTCAAAAACAATGCTTTTTACACGAGTTTCAACCATGAGCTCAGAATTGAAAGATTTATCATCAAGAGTATGGAGCCTAAAAAATAGAACTCTTCACTGTGGGGGAAATTCCTCCGGCGGTGGTTTGGCAGGAGGTGGCGATGACCCAAAATCCAGATTTGGATACACTCCAGGCGGCCTTTCTCGAGGTTCAATCGATAGCAACTGGCTCGAATCACCCACAACGTCTGCCCATCCGTAATGTGGTTCAGCCCTTCATCAAAAATGTAAACAAGAATACATGATTAACTAAAGAATGCAATGACAAACACAAGAACGATTTAGCACTTGTTTATTTCGTTGCTAGCTTTGCATAAATTGGGGTCATAACCGACTTTGCGAACAAAGAGTAAGAAAAGCAAATGCTTACTCGTAGTAAGTTTCCTCGTCTACCACAATATCCCAGCTTTCGCCTGTTGTGCTCTTGCCATATTTGTGCACTTTACTGATAGAAAGTGAGAGCATGGCCCAACAACATAAGAACATGGAATTAGTTAATATCAATCAAGTATTAATATTTTGGGAGGGATTTAAGTGTTATATTTATTTATAAACATATATATATATAGAGAGGTTTGATTTCCATACCCATTTCCAAAGTGCTCTTCTCCCCATGTCCTTGACCAACCTAGACATATGAAGCAGGAAAACAAGAATCGTGAGTAACAAAAATCCCAAAGAAGGATATCACATAAATATTTTAAAGCGAGTTGAACCATTAAGTAGGTCAATTGCCAAAGTAAGAAAAACCACATCATGTTTAAATCGCTGACCACCCTACCTTTTTCTCCTAATTTACATCTAATTTTTCAATCAAGTACATGTAAAAACTAGGGATCAAGGTTAGAACCTAAGTTTTATTATAGCTTCACAGCATGAGAGGATAGGTAATGAGGCACGGGAAGTTAGAATAATTGCTTGACTAAGAGAAAGAACATGAATTCATTCAAGGGTAGCTATCAAAGAAACTACTTGATATTTAAGAAGAAAGGAAAGTCCGCCTGCATGCATGTAAACAAATGCTACAAGATAAGCTACTTGAACTTGTTTTTTCCGAGAAACTTGTAGTAAGAAAGGAGATGAAAGTGAATTTTCTAAAGAGATAAAATAGAAGACAATAAATGGCCACCGGTCACGGACAAGGAAAAGCCAGTATTTATTAAAATAACAAAGGATGGGCTATATGACTGATAACAATAATAAAGAGAGAAAAAGAAAAATAAGACAATAATAAATTTACGTGCAGATTAAATTAGATGGCTATCAATAGAAAGCACATGATTGGACAAACGCTGCTTAAACTATTGATAAGCTTACATATACTAGCTATACCTGAGAAAATTGCAGAAAGCAAGGACATGAAATGAAATTTATAAAGAAATAAAATGGAAGAAAATTAAATATCACAGGACAAAGAAAATTGCAGTGTTACAACAATGATTGCAGATGAGGAAATCCAGAATTCATAATAGAAAGCACGTGAATGGACATACGTTCACCACTCGGAGATACATGCCATGTCTCCCCTTGTCGGGAACCTATGCCAGCGAAGAACTTCTCTTCCCACTTGTCTCCCCATTTAGTCCCAAGTTCAGTCTCAGCCCATTTATCTGTCCTGAAGACATTGTTCAGAAAACAGAGAGCAAAACATTAATAATGATCGAAATATATTTCCAACAAGTCGTCTTAATTAAATCAAGGAAAAATGTGAAACTCCAAATTGTCATTACTTATAAAATCTAACATATAATCAAACATCTAAATTAAGTTTAGACCATATTCAGACATTGTTCAGAAAACAGAGAGCAAATCATTAATAATGGTCGAAATATATTTCCAACAAGGCGTCTTTAATTAAATCAAGGAAAAATGTGAAACTACAAATTGTCATTACTTATAAAATCTAACATATAATCAAATCAAACATCTATACTAAGTTTAGACTATATTTTTTAAATAAAAATGTAGCAAATTAAAACGCTTCAAAATTTTATTTTTTCATCATTGATTTAATTATATCCCCTTTTTGCTCCTCAATGATGAAAAAATAAAATTACCCTTGTAATTTTTTAACATCTATTCATCTGTTTCTTTGTTTTTGGACTGAAAGTACTTCCTAGCCAATGACTTGAAAGGTCAATAACTATTTAGTTATTCTCGTGCTTAAAGAATTCAATTTTAAAAAGATACAGAATCAATGGAGCTGAAAAAAAATAAAATTGGTACGGAAAGAAAATAGAAAATGACCATTTGAGAACAGATCCCCTTCCATCGAAATGCTCTCCCCATTTCTCCCACCATGACTGTTCATTTAGTCTACCATATTTATGTGCTCCTTTCTCAGTCCATCCTTTAGCATCATACTTCTCCCACCTGCATCCAAATTCAAAGTTCCATCAATATATTTTCACGCTCATCATTGCTCAACTGCCTTACCGTGTATATGCCATTAATTAGAATCCATAAGTTAGCTTACCACTTCTCATACCATCCAGCATTTTCTGAGCCTGATTTTGCCTGTTTCTGTGCACTCCTCTCAATCCTTGCTAGATTACTACAATCTCAAACGTAGTAGTTACAGGATAGAGAAAATGAATAAACTAGAATTAGGCCACAAGAATAGTGGGGTGGGGGGTGGGAATCTCTGGGGCTATAGTAATACACTGAGCACGTTAAAAAGTTAACACAAAAAACTAGTTGAAGAGAATAAGGTAATCTTACCTCCATTCATCTTGATGAAGTACTTCTTGCCACGTTTCCCACCATGCATCCCCTTCAGCATTTCTACCAGATTTCTCCACGCCTACCAAAGAAAAAAATACTATAGTCACTGATACACCCATGGATGCACACTGAATACCAAATTTCTATACAACATTTTCAAGAAGAACAAAGTTTCTCCAGTATAATGCATGAAGATGATTGTATGCTTAACAAAACCAGATTGATTAATGCTTAGTCCAATACTCTTTCAATAGTGAATTCCTCTATTTTTGTTTATTTAACCAGATACAAAAACTGGAAGGTTTTAATCCGATAAATCCTGTTGATTAATGTAATTATATAATGTACTGCCTATATGCAATTAAATGGAAGTAAACAATTCTTACAAAATTTTGTCTTTGAGGTATTAAGAACTAACAAAAAAGAATCCTAAGTTTGACAATAAAGATTAGACATAGTAATATATAAAAGGAAGCAAAATACCTAGCTCTTTGTATCCAGTCCAATCACTTTTCTCCCACCACTGTCAATGAGATCAATAAATCCACATTAAATGCATCCACCTGGTGATACTTAATGGGGTCATATAATCAATGTTAATGTAGCAAGCATTACAAATATGATGGCAATTGACTAATAATATTATGTCTTTTGCCACCTCTACAAGGCCTGCCTAGAGATAAACTAAATTTAGAAACCATAACAGCGAGAGACTCATGACTATGGTCTATTAAGTACAAAATGTGCCTCTTGGAGTAACAAGTTTTTGAACAAAACTATTTGTTCACAACTATTTGCTGAGCAAGGAAACATGTACTACGTAGCTCTAAAGAAGCTTAAGATTTAGCTCTAGTATCTCAATGCAGCTGGCTGCCAAACAGCTCGATAACAAACAGAATCAATATCTTGATTAAAAACAGAAAAGGAAACAGACAGCGGAAACTTATATCTAGTCTCTCTGTTTTTTAAATAGCATTTGTTCATTTTTATCGTCATTGATCGTCATTCCATATATAAAGCCATAAAACTCTTAAACGTTTCAACTTCTCAACTTAATGGTATTTCTTTGTAAGCTTCATTACTGATTTCCAACCGGTTCATTGTACAAGATATAAATCCAAATCACAAGCTACAAGCACAAAAACACCTAAGAGTCCAAATAACTGCTCATCAACACGATTTAACCTGGGGCTTTTAATTAGTATGTTTCCAATTGTTAGTTGAAAAATTATTTCATGGAGAATTTCTTCTGATCTGCTTCACTTCTAGAACAAGAACAACAACAAAAACAGTAAACTCATAAACTGGATAATTATGTGACAGAATAGCTTATACCGTTTCTTTCCATTCAGAAGAACCATCATGAGATTGACCACCCATCCTTGTCCATCTACATCTGAATCCATTATCTCCCAAGTCCTCCCTACTTTCTCGATACCAAGTACTGCCATCTTCGTTAGTGCCAGACTCGTTGACATTTTCACTTAACAAGCTGATGCCCCAATCCTTTTCATTTGCAATGCCAGTGTCTACAGTGAAGCCATCAATAAACACAACATGCTTCATCAGACGACTTAAAAAGGCGATAAAAAACAGTTATTCAAATGTTAAAAAACCAAAATTATATTTTGTTTCACTGAGAGATCATAGATCAAGTAGATAATCATCTAATGCAACAAATGTGCAAATAATTAAAGCTTACCTCTTTTTGGCGGACTGTCACGGGACTGTGGACCAGAATTTCTCGGGGTGCAGCGAGAGTAAAACTTTTCTTGCTTAGAGACAAAATGAGATCTGCCATAATTATTATAAAAAGAAACATGAACAAGATATAAAAGATTACAAAATACATCCCAAAAATATAAAATCATCTATGATAGAAGCAAAATGATTACAAAAACAGCTTAATATTAATACACGTCTCTTCGTACAAAGGTCGATGAATCATGACAAAGAAAACGAAATATCAACGCATTAACTACAACAAATTAACGAGCTAACAGTTTTTGTCGTGTTCTTTCTCTCTTTAATAGGAGTTGTGAAATGAAATTTGAAACTGCCGCGTAATTCTGGATGAATCGAACTTCAGAACAAAGAAACATTAACAATGTACGATGTTAAAACCTAATTTGGCCCCTTCTTGCCGACTTTTTCAGATTATTTGAATTCGAGAAGGTAACAAAGTGAACAGAATCCATAATCACTAAAGGAAGAAAAAGAGATCGCAACGTACTGAGGAGAAGGGAACGGCAATGCAGGAGAGGCCTGTGTTCGAACTCTGCGAGGGCTTTTCTTGTGATCAAATCTCCATTCTTCGGCTTTCTCCACACTCTTCCCAGCAGCACCGGTGGCTCTCCGAATGGGAACCACCGAGTCGGAGCAGCAGCAGCCGACTCGGCTGACTCGAAGTAGGTCGAAACTCAGTCGCCTCCGCTTCCTGAACTCGAAGAAGCCATCGCCGTCGCGGCGAGGAGGAGGACGGTGATGGTGGAAGCCGAATCGCCTGAGCTTGAGATCGAACTGAGACGCGAAACCTCTAGAACTCGCCGCCATTTACATGCAGGGAAATGCCATGAGGAGAAAGAGACAAACCCTAGAATCGCCGCACAGACAGAGAGAGAAGAAGAGGTTTGTTATATCACAGAGAGAGAGAGAGAGAGAGAGAGAAGCAAGTCCGACCGAAGAGAGAGAGAGAGATGTAAAAAGGGGGCTTTGAGGGGGTGGGTTTTATAGTGAAAATTAATAGATTAATTTAAGCAGAATTTAACTGGGGAAATAAAAAGAAAAGACCAATGGGAGTGAAGGAGAGAAATCCGGGAGAATCTTTGCTTAGGAACATTTGACTGTTAGAGAGAGAAAGAGAGATTTTCACAGTCGGAGGAGAGAGAGAGGCGGTGGTGGTGTGGAGGGAGTGACATGAGATCGCTTTAATCGGGGGGTGGGGGATGGTGGGTGGGGGTGGGGGTGGGGGGTGGGGAGGGGTCGTGGGAGTGTGGGGGTGTGAAATCGGGAGGGAGAGAGAGTGCAAGTTCGGGCGATTTTAATAAGACACGTGAGCATTTGCTGGACCCACCTTTCTGCTTATTGTATTGTATCCGCTCTGCCTTTTTTGGATTGCCACGTGTTCTAAGCTGTGCCGTTTACAGCTTCTTGATTGGTGTTGATGGGTGTGATTAAATATTAGATGAGATCTACTGAGTGGCAGTCGCTGCTGTCTGGCCGGGACACCTCGCCAACCGCTTGCTCTTCAGTCTTCCCTGTCCCTGTGCAAAATTTCCTCAATATCTTATTGAGGAAATAATAGAAACTTGTTTTTAAGCACATGGCAGCTCCAAGTAAGTTGTGGGGTGATTAAGAGCGACAATTCAATATGATTTTAAAATTATGAAAATAATTAAAAGTTTTTTGGCTTTGCAATTCGTTTTTTTTTTTTTTTTTATGTGTTTTGAAACTATTAGTTTTAGAATGTTTAATTAAATTATTTTTTAAAACTTGAAAATTGATTTGGGAGGCAGAGAAAAGTTACAGAGCTGGTATTTAAGAAAAAAGTCAAAAACTATTTTTGAATAGGGTTAGACTACCAAACAGGGCTCATTTTTTATTTCATGAAACCATATAATTAATTTCAAAATGGATACCAAACGACCTTTTTTTTTTTTTAAGGAAAGAGACGTCAGACGAGTTGGAATAACTTTTAATGCATAATGTTTCAAGAAAAGTATTAATTTCATTATAATTGAAAACTATAAACAAAATAAATAACAATAACTACATACTCAAGTATTTAATATGATGTTTTATGCATTGACGGTTCAAACAACACTGGCTTATATTTATTTGTAGGTGTTATTTATTTTTTGATTTGAACCACAATTCAAACTTTTTTCACTACATTCTCACCACGGTAAAATTTTTGAATCTAAACCAAACTTATATATATATATATATATATTAATTTTTGAGGACCAAAAGTAATGCTGTTATGTTTGCTAATAGATGAAAAGTGACATGGGTTGCGATCAAATCTTTGTATTTATTTGTGACGAATGAACACATGGTTGGAGATGTTTACAATGTATGAAATCAGGCAAAATCTCCTAAAATCATCCAACTCTCAATTACATGTCAAAACTCGAGAATCTCAAGATCTTGGGAGTGAGATCTGTGTTGGTGATAACGTGGCCACGGGTGATTGCCAAAACAGGACAGATTCCCAAAAGGGACTTTCATCCCCTGCTTCTGCTCCTGCTCCTGCTCCGAACGCAAAAGCTCTCCCGCACCTTATCCAGCCATTATTTGCCCATTTGCTGGCAGCAATCCTCTACTTCTTTTGTCCCGGTGTCTCTCTCCTTTTTCTTTTTCATTTTTTCTTTTCCTTGCTGCTACCTGGATTCTCCACGTGTCACATCTGACATGGCCGGACAACTGTTTGACCATGAGCTTAGAATTTGTGGATGAGGCTGAAGTTGTGGCAGCTTACGTGTAAAGCGGTACGTGGCAGGTACTTATGGTGAGAGGATGTGACCCGTGGCAACAAGTGGGAAGACTATGACTCTGTTGTGTACTAGGAGACCAAACATTCTTCTTTTCTTTATCCAGGTTCCTACGTGTGTTTGGATAAGCTTAATGTCACTTCACGCGGGAATCTTGGGTGATAGCAGATCCCAGTTTTTGTGATGGTTAATTTGTTCGAAATGACAATTCTGTGATCCCCAAAACTGATTTGCTTGACAGATTTGTTTTGAGTGCCAAAGAGAACATCTTCTCTAATGACTTATGGACGAGCTTTTCATTATCCAAAACAAAGATGAATTTTCAAACTCTCACCTAAGATAACTTCGGTGAATCTTGCGGTGAGAAAATTGCCATTTGGAAGTTTCCTCTCTACATGAATACACCAACACCAAGTTTCCTCTTTACCCTCCAAAACAAACAAAAAGAAAGAAAAAAAAAAGGAAAGAAAGAAAGACTTTTTAGAAACGTGGTACACATGTGGACTACATATGGAAACGTGTAATTCTCGTATAAGACCAGGCAGGCGACTGATACATCAAATCAAGCCATATCGTTAAAAAAAAAAAAAAAGTGTCACAATGATGCTTAAACGAAGAATATAAAAAACACGTTGAAACTAAAGCCGTGACTTTTGTAATTGTTGTAGTAAGATGTTAAACTACAAAATAAAGATTCTAAGTGGTTGTAGATATAATTTAGTGATAATATCATACTTGACTTTACTTAAACGTACAGAATTCGAATCATCTACTCTAAGTTCAAAAAATAAAAATAAAAAAATGAAAAATAAAAAGACAGTTTGAATCTCTCTGTCACAAATGCCGGAAAATAAAAAAGTTATTGCGATCCTATTCTATGAACCAGCGTATTCAAGTTCAAAAAACAGAGAGAAGCCTCGCTACATAAGAAAATGCTAAACAGGGCATCAAATGCAATAGTGCAAGTCATCAAACTCGTGTGCTGTTTCAAGAATATAACCACTGAACGACCAGGAACAAAGATCTGATCGTGTAAAATAGTTCCTTTCCACTCTTTAACCAACTAGAAGAATGGTGCATGTTTAAGGGGAAAACAAGGGATACCAGTGGGGGTCACTTGTCCTCGAGACTCATTTTCCGGATAGAAAAGGCTTCACTGATTCCACAACTACCTGTTTTGCAGAGAAGGGAAAGAAGTCGAATACTTCAAATAAACGTAAATGAAATGAACAGGAGCATAGGGGAAACAGTGTCGTGTACAATGCGGGATTCCTAAGAGGAAAAGAGAAAGATGACAGGTAGAAAAAATTGACTATTGTCCTCGCTACGTAAGTCACTTCCATAGTAGAAAACTGAATTTTAGAGGGCTGGTAGAACTTATACTTCAGCCTCTCCAGTGAAAGAAAAACGCATAAATAAAATCCATTCATTTCAGATAGCACGGTTATGCTAGTGCTTACCCTTCCATCATAGGATAATGATGCAAAAATCCAAGGCTCACGAGAACTCCAAGCAAGGCCTGTAATTTCCGGTGAGCATATTGGTTTTAAAATTAAGGGTTTAGATAAAAACCAAGATTTACAGAAACCATAGCAATAGCGATTACCATAAACACTGTCTTCATAGTTGCTGTAAGAATTAAGTAATGGATCACGCCGCCTAGTTGGAGAATCAACAAGTCTGTCAAACATGATAAGAAAATTTTCATCACTAACCAAAAAATAAAAGATGACAAATTAAATACAATATCGATGAAACTTCAGGAAAACATCCTGGGTAAATGGGTAAGAAAAATACGTTTCTGATGTCAACTCATCACTACTGGATGGAGAAGCAAGCCACAAGTTGACAGTTGAGTCAGTACCAGAACTCTGCAAGAGATCTTATTTGTCAAATAAAATGATAACAAAAAATAAGATGAGAAGAATCATAACAATAATAAGACAAAATATTTTGGTAGTGGCATCTAAGAAAGGCGAAGGTGAACGAGATAAAGGTGGCCTCTCAAAACAGCCTATCACTAAATAGATAGTCTCCTCGAGGGGAAAAAAATACTACATTCCTTATGGTGGACTGACTACTCGTGCAAAATCCATTAGCTGAAAATGCATCTATATATATATATATATATATAGAGAGAGAGAGAGAGAGAGACCGACCAAAATAAGCTCTTCATGTTCAGGATTACACCTGACAGCCCACGTCCTGGCAATGTTTGAAAGAGACCGCAAATCAAATAAGTACTCTAATACATAATTTCGAGGGAGAGGGGACTGCGAGGGAGATGAATATTAGTACAACTTGACCCTTAGTCTTGGTAAGTTTGAAAATTAGAGGTCAAGTGTAGTAGTGGGAACTTGGTTGAACTAGGAAGAGATTGTTTTGCTACTAGACGAAGAACATACCAATGTGTGTGTCCAGGAAGATCCTGAACTGGAGCCTTGGGTTTCCTGAGATCCCATATGCAAATTCCAGATTCATCTTCTGCACTGACCTGTAAATCACAAAATAATCAAAAAGAAAATACTTAATCATGGTAACCAGAAGAAAATACAAGGAAATATGACATCTTCATGCCATCATTATCAATGACATATTTATAAAATTCTGAAGGGCAGGAACTCAACATGCTATTTTGTGATTTCCAAGCATCCTTTTTTATTTCACATTTTTCTATTTCAATTGCATAGGTCGAAGTAAAACTCTAGACCAGATAAATTATTCCTTTCACATATCCAATGAGCATTTGAATTTGAAATAGAGATTCTTCCCCTACTATTCTTCAAAGGCCATCAGTTGTTGATTCATATAGACGCGGGAATTTTGAATGACACTTTTGGACATCGAATCAGCTCAGAAAAGTTCATTTGTTGAGGTAAAACTCTGAAAGTATGCATTTCTTTCAATACCACAAAAGATAGCTAGATTCAGGATGATGTGATTTTTAGTAGATGATAATTTTGTGCTTAATTATGCAGACAAACAGGCAAAAACTGAGTCAAACTATGCACAAAAAGTAAATCAGAAATGTTATACCACTTTGACTCAAATGGTTAAAGGAACGGTAAAATGCAGTCTTACAATTATGTGAGACTTCTTGGGGCTGTAATCAACATTGCGAACATGAGAGCGCTCGATTGAATTTGTTTTCCTGCATTAAACGAATTGTGTACATAAATCAATCCTGCAACCCTCAACGTGACAGTTCATAACATACTGACACATCAACCCCGTTAAATAAAGAGAAATATCTAATGTGGATTATCCAACAATGTGTTATTGTCGCAAAATAAATTATAAGCTGTACATATTGGGTTCCTAACAGAAGACAATATTAAACAACTCATAAAGTCAAAAAAGGCACTGCAAATTTGTAGAAAAACGTATAACATACTTCATGGCACGCAAGTCCCAAAATTGGATGGAAGATTCAGTAGTGACTGCAAGTGCATTCACATCATGTGGATCCCAGGCTCCTCCAGAGAAGTTGTGCAAACCAGCCGATTCTTGTGATTGTGCCTACTAAACATGAAATCATGGAAACATATAAGAGTAGCTGTAGCCCACCAACTGCTCAAAATAATTTGTGTTCTAGTTGATTTGTTAACTCATTCATGCCACCTTTTTTCATATTTTGAAGGAGAATTTAAGCTCTTAAACAGTAAAAACTAAATAATAATAATAATAACACACACACACAGAGTGTTCTAAGAAAGTGTCAAATGACATTTCATTTTTGCAATATTATGCATCAGGTGAACGAATTTGTAACAGCATGGCAGCATATTACAGTACCTGAATAGTTTTTTTTGGCATATCTAAGTTCCACAAGAAAAGATTTTCCTCGTCAATGCTAATCAGCTTATCATGCCTTCCAGATGGCCACCAAAGAATGCTGAAGTGTACACATGTATATAATATGTAACCCGCAAACAAACACCAGAATAAAGAAGTGTTCAACATGGATTGAAAGTTCATCAGGTTTAAAAGCATAGAAAGACACAAAATACCAGAACAACAAAGAACCCTGCTTTAACCAACATGACTTCGTAGGTACAGTACATTTTGCCTTGTAAGATAAAATCTTAGAACATTTCCTACACCTTCCGCTTCTAGCCACACATCTCTATTTATTTGAGTATAATCTCCACACTTCATCAATATTTGTGTACAAAGCCTACGTTGGTGAACAAAAGGG
Source organism: Ficus hispida (assembly GCA_025413025.1). Taxonomy (NCBI): domain Eukaryota; kingdom Viridiplantae; phylum Streptophyta; class Magnoliopsida; order Rosales; family Moraceae; genus Ficus; species Ficus hispida. The sequence continues at coordinate 854,484 of CM046367.1, forward strand.
GGATAGGATAAACAAAACTCACCACTTAATCTTACCGACATGAGTGCCAAGTGGGGTAATCTTTTCCAACTGAGGTGAATTTAACTCTCCATATAACTCAGGCATCCGCCATATTGCTGCTCCGTACGATTCACCTTAAAAATTATTCAACTTTTATCAAACCATTCACTATCTTTGAAACGTAAAAAAAGGGCTGTTTGGCCGATCTTCTAAAGCTAGCTTGCCAAAAGTTGTTTGAATAAAATACAGAAACAAACCACATGATTTCTCTTCAAAGAGCTTCCATAAAAAATACGGAAATTATCTTAAAAAATATAGAACTCTATCTATAGTTTACCGTTTCTCCAAAAGCATATGAAATGAGAAATACCTAATCCTACTTGATTTTTTTAGGAGGAAATGTATACGGATTAAACAAATTAATTGCACTACAAAATTGCATAAAATGGGAAATGTGTATGTATTAACGAATAATTCAAAGGATTATAAGCCGATGATTACCAGTAGAGTAGACAGTGGAGAAGATTCGCTGGTCGAAGGGACAGGAAGCGAGATCCCAAATCTCGTTCGGGTGCGAAAACAAGCCTTCGCACACGAGCTCGTTTCCACCGGAAGAAAGCCGAATCAAATGCACCTGAAAATTCAACTCCATTAGACTCGGATCCAACAAACAAAAAACCCCCAATTTCGGATTCGGACGAGGATGAACTGAAACTAACCTCGTTTTCTTCTTTGAGACTGAGAGTACCGGTGAGAAAGCTGGTGTGATCTGTGTCGGCTTTAACGTCGGATATGCATCTAGCCTGGAAACCGAAAACAAGACCGAAAATCAGAAATCGAAGAGATCTTGAGAAGTGAATTGAGATTTGGAAGGGTGGGTTAGGGTTTTAGAGGGTTTAGGAACCTGGTATTTGAGGCCATATCCGATGCCTGAAGATCCACCTTGCATAGTTGCTTCAATGGCCGATTATATTTTGTTTCGCGATTTCTGGGTCACAATTAGCGGGAGCTTTGCTTGCCAAGGAGGTTCTTGGAGTTATGGCATACGCGGCTACGGCGACCCAAAAAAACGTTTTCTGGAGTTCCCACGGTGCTTGCAACGGTCAGCGTTTTCCGTTATCTAACTGCCGTGAAGCAATCTGATTGATCGCGGTAACAGCTCGTGGTACATCCTAGCCGTCCAATCTCAATACGGGAAACTCAAATTAGGACCTTCTTTTTTTTTTCTTTTTTTTTTCTTTTCCTCGATTTTATACACTTTTTTTTTTTTTTTTTTTTCGGTGAATAAGCCACTCATTCCACAAACAGAACAAAGAAACACCAACCAAGCATAGTTAGCCTTGCATTTTGAAATCATCAAATATTACATTACAGCGGAGTTAGCCTTTTCGTTTACATGTATGATAATCCCATTTTCGATACGATCGAAAATTTTTTGCTCCATATATAAGTCCAATGAGCTTATAAGTAAAATAGTAGATTTTTTTACGCGAGCTTACATAAGATAATTAATTTTGAATATCTCCAAAAAGGAGAAATCACAACAAAAAAAAAAAAAAAAAAGAAAGAAATTTAGACTAAATTTTAAAATGAGAAAATTTTAGTGAGGCCGACAGCCCCCACTCGGCACAACATAGCTCCATCCCTGTTATGATGTGTATTTTATATTATTTCATTAATTATATCCATACTTGAAATTTTGAATTTTTAGTCAAATTTTCCCTCTTCTTTATCAAAGGTTGATTGTGAATATGAAAAATACTTAAAATTTAATGGACATTTTGAAATTTTATTATATTCTTATTTTTTTTTAATCTCTTTTTATGATTGATTAAGAAAAGGTAAGAATTGAATATAAATTTCAAACTTGAAATATATATATATATATATATATATAAAGTAACGTATCGTTTTTTATAACAATCTCAAAATGCATGGTTAAAATTCTACAAAAAGAAATACCTGGTTTAAAAAAAAAAAAACTAAACTTACCACATTATGGTATATATTCATTCAAAAAGTACGAATTTATACTAAGGCCTTTATTAGCATTTTCTTATGAGGAAATTTTCATAAAAGATAAATCATTAAAAATGTAGGAGTAAAATAATATATAAAGGTGAGCTTATGAGGAAGACAAAAAATAAAGAGTAGGGAGCTCTTCTTTTATATGATTCACATTATTCGATAAATGAGAGAAAAGAGAAAATAAAATATTTAATCTAGTTTAATTTATAATAATATCCTTACATAATAAGACAATAACTTACCATTATTGTGAAAATGGTTATTAAAGATACAATGTATTTTGATATATATTTTCTCTCCTTTTTATTTTTAAAATTAGACAGATTAAAAATAAGGACATCATGAATTTACAACTTTTTTCTTACTCGTTTCTTCTTTACCAAATATTCAAGATTTCCTTTTTTCTTTTTTTTAAATAAATCCCTCCTTCAATTTCTTTTCAATATTTTATACTCTACCAATGATAGGCTAAGATGGTACATGGAGGGGTAAAATAAGTGGCGTTTATGATACAAATTGATGGAATAAGTCAACAAGTTACTCATAGTCTTCGAACATAATGGAAAATAATCGTATTATTTTCCTTATTTTTTCCCCCTAAAGTACGTCACGAGATGGGTACTAGTATTGCATGTACAAATTGGATACTCGCAGTGGAATTTTGAATGAAAAATTTGGAGTTGTGTAATTTAATTTTCGGCACATGTAATTGTTTTTTGTTTACTTGGCAGACCGTTTCTATCTTTTTAATTTCAACAATATTTTTTTTATAATAAGTTAATAAAGATTATTATAAGTATTAAAAAAATCTATATCTACTACTTAAAAAAAGGAAAAAAAAATAGAAACAATCTATATATTTTTTTTTTTTGTTGCTCAACACACTCTATGATAAAGTTATTATCAAAGGAAGCATCCTTGACGTGAGGACTACAAGTCTACAACATACAACGCGCACAATTAATATGCACCTTATTCAGTTCCAAAACGTATATAATATATCAGCATGAACAGCTTTCCCGACGTTATTGTTCACCCTGTGTGTTGAGTGCACATTCGAGGAAGAGACATTTCGGAAAATATTAGAAAAAAAAAAAAAAAAAAAAGCAAAACATAACTTGACAGGATAGCACAATGCCATGAAAAAATATAGAAAAATAGACTAAGTTTAAGTTTGGTTTGTCGGTTAAAAATGAAGTTTTTAAGTTATAGTTGGTTGATTTTTCAAAAATTAATTATAAATTTTATTGATTTATAAAAAAAAGATAAAAATTGATATTAAAATATATAAATTAATTAGCGTTAAACTGAAATGTCAAAATAAGTCTAACTAAATTTAAGACATATTGGAATGAAATATAGAGAAAATGGCGTGATGCATGCACGTATGATTATGATAATTGTTAAATGGTTGAACTATTAATTATCATTGTGATAGTTGTTGCGATCGAAGTCCTATAAATTATTCATTACCTAGCTAGCTCTATCCAGTAGCTCCTAATATTATCTAGGTTGCTTATTTCTGGATCAAAGTCAAATATAGAGAAATTTTAGATGTTAGCAGCCTTACTTTTCAATGCACGCCTTACCTAGTATACACCTGATTTGTTTCCAAGTCTAAGTTTGGAATGCATTTGAATTTCAATTTAACTGTACTTTACAGTTAGTTTTTTTTTTAATTATCAAAAAATATAATTAGTTTTTAAAAAATTAACTATTTTCAATCTAAAAATCTCATTAAATCTCAAACTATACCCAAATACTAAACACACCCTAAGTTATTTACTTCATTGGTTAGTGTTAAATCAAATTCTCCGTAGACAAATTAAGACTAATGCCCCATTGGTTCACTCTAATTAAACATTTTTAAATTGTTTTTTGTTTTTTTCTTTAAAAGTAAAAACAATTTTGCTATTTACATCTCCAAATCTCTCTTAAAATATCAAATTTTAAAAGTCTATAACTTTGTTGTTTCGATTAAAAAATGAGATGACTTTTTTTTATTGCATATAATAACGAGAATATCAAAATAATGTCCATATTTTTTTCAAACATATTTTAAGTTTTTACACAACAAACATACATTTTCAAAACTCAACTTAATTTCAATCAAAATATCTCTAAAACTCCAACTCAAGTTAACCAATCAAGCGGTTTCAATAGGTTAAACATCTCTTTCAATCAAAATGGCGTGATGCATCCACGACGGCCGCCTTAGCCGGGTCGAACCGGGCACCTGATCCAGCAAAACACCTATAAATAGGGAAGAAACCCCTGATTTTAGGTACGATCACTCTTACTTGACCAAAGCTCTGCCTCTCCTTTCGCGCACCAGTTCTTCAACTGACTTAAGCATCGGAGTGCCCGCGGCAGACACCACACCGGTGTTCCCATCATTCCGAGGTGCTTTCCCTTTTGCAGGTGACCGACGGCGGAGCGTTTGGCCAGTCCTAACCCGACCACATTGGGTGTTGTTGCCGGAACCATTTTCGGCATCAACAAGGGTGCTAATTGATTCGATGAAATCAATCAACCTTCCTAGCTTAAATCCATAGATATGCATATTAATTTGAGTTGTCCACGCTTTTGATTTTAGTACCGGGTTAGGAAAACAATTATTTTCCAAACCGTGACAAATAGAATCGATATAATTTGTTGTGTGTTTTATATGTTTCTGTCATCTTTTATTTTTATTGTTAATTTAGTTAACTTTCCATTTTGTTAAATTATATACTTTGTTGATGATGGACACTCCACTTTTTATTTGTTTGTTTTTAGTTGAACGTTGTCCATGGAGGGTGTAGATGATGAATTGTTTGATTTATTTTTTAATTTGATTAGGTAAGGTTTTCTCTAATACTTGCTTGTTTTAAAATTTTTTGTTATTTCTTATTTTATCTTTATTATAATTTAAAAATATTTTGTTTTATTGTGAGATAAGTGTCAAACTGAGCAAAAAGTTCATATTTAGAAGCTAAAATCACAAGTTTGAGCCTCAAAAGAGTTCAAATTTAGATTTATTTTTATTTCTTTTTTAACCTCTACTTAGGCTGGCCAAACTTTTTAGTTTAGCTTGAAGTTTAAAATTTTTCTAATTTGGGAACACCCTTTTATAAGAGAAGGTAAAAATCAATTATAATGATATTGTTGAAAGGTTTATATGCGCACTTCAACGGTTAGTGTGCCTCTTTTATTTCATATTATTGGAACTTGATGCATGTGTTCTTTTTTTTTTTTTTTCTTGTAAGCTTTATTAAACTATATTGGTATAACTAATCTAATATCGAGATCAATATTTTCAATGTAGATAATGAATCATGTGAGTTATTGTTAATTAGATAAATTATATATTTTCCCTGAATTTTAAGCATTATCACAAAATGCCCACCAAATTTTAATTTGTAATATTATTTTCCCTGAACTTTGGAAAAGTCTGCAAATTATCCCCTTTAATTAATTTTTTGACAAAAAAAAAAATACACATAACATTCGTTTGAAGAATGAGTTGCGGATATTAAATGTGAAACACTTATAATTAAGTTTAAAAAGTAATTATCTAGGGTTGATTGTCATTTTTGTCTCATATTTATCTCTTATAGGTAACTTCGTTATTTCACGTTTAATAAGAGTAATGGGTGACATCATGGGTGCCAAGAGTGCTACCAATGGGCATTATTTCATAATTCTATACTTAATACTCATATTGATGCTTCTAACGAGTATTAGATGCATTTTTGTCATCAAAAATTGATTGAGAGGGAAATTCGCAAATTTTCTAAAGTCAGGAGGAAAGAATATTACAAATTAAAATTCATAGGGTATTTTATGATAAAGCCTAAAATTCAAGGGGAAAATGTATAATTTATCCTTGTTAATAGTATTTTTCTTTTCTGAGATACAATTAGCCTTAAATAAATATCTATTGGTTGCACTCAATTTTGGATTACTCATCTATTTATTCGTAGCAAATATTACTATTTAACATAACATGTGAATGCGATTTTCTAAAAAGTATAAAAGTAAATAAAGCGTTGGTGCAATTTTTCGTTCATGTGTGTTGTGCGCAATGGGATTTTTATTTTTTTGGGGACTGAAGCGCAAAAATATAAAACAAAAATTTCGAGCTTGACGATGATGAATTAACAGGAAGAACGTTGTTTCACTTTTACACTCTATTTGGTAAGAAGGAAAGAAAATAAGAGGGAAGTGAAAACTATAATTGACAGAAAATTGAAAGGAGGTAAAAAAATTTGATTTTTCATTAAGTTGTTTGGTATGACAAGGTGAAAAGAAAATGATTTTATCTTATCTTATTTGATATTGTAAGTAAAACCAAATGGATGGAAAACTTACTATTACAAAATTATTATTTTACCCTAATACTATAAATCATTATTTGTTGAAATTTTGATGGATAAGGACAATTATATAATTTAACTTCTACACTTTGTGTCAATCTTGTTCGTCCCAAAATACCTCCACATTTGGAAAGATCGATTTTAGTGGGACCCACTAAATTATTTTTTCACCCACTTTTCCTTTCTATCTAAAATTACATCATATCAAACACTTTAAATTAATAATTTCCATTCTAAAATTCCTTATACATTTTCTTTATTCCACTTTTTACTCATACCAAACATAGCATCAATGTCACGTGGTTCGAACTCAATTACGCTTGAGAATTAAGATATCGTTTACCAAAATTATTATTTTTTGTTTGAAATTTTCAAATATCATTATTTCGGTAGTTTTTAAAGTCATTATTTTGGTAGTTATAGGATGGTGCAGAGGAAGAAATATTTTAATTACCAACAAAAAACAGCATTTCTGACTTTAATCATTGTTTGTAACGCCTGGCTTACTCTCTCTCTCTCTTTCTTTTTTCTTTTTTTCTTTTTAATTGAAAACCCTCTCTCTCTCTCTTTTTCTTTTTTTCTTTTTGTTTTTAATTAAAAAGAATGCGTTCAGTTGGGTTCCCTTTTGTACGGTAAAATTGCTTCAAAAACGTACATGTGCAGCGATACTCATGTGGTGGTGTGCAACTTTGCAAAAAGTTACGGAGTAATTATTCCAGATAATTTCTAAATTTTTTAAAAGATAACAGTTTGATTTTTATTTTATTTTTTAGATGAGATATTCTTAATTTATTAAAATATTGACAATAATAGTCATTTTCAACTAATTTTGTTAATTTATAACAGAATGAGAGGGTATTTTAATAATTTACTAATATAATCTCTCCGTGGGGAGGGGGGATGCGTTTGAGCTCGCTAGCGAGCCCATATTTGGGTTGGGAGGGTGTTCAAGCTAGCTAGTGGGAAAAAGGGTGCGTTTGAGCTCATCGATGAGCCTAAATTTAGGTTGGGGGGGCATTGGACTAAGCAATAACCAAGGGGGGTGTTCGAGCTAGTTGGCAGAAAGAAGGGGTGCATTCGAGCTCGCGGACGAGCCTAGATTTGGGTTGGGGTGGGGGGAGGGCGTTCAAGCTCACAAAGAAGAGGGGTGCATTCGAGCTCACCGGTAACCCTGAGTTTGGGTTGGGGGTGGGGGGGTGCTGGGCTCGATAAGAATGGGGGAGGATAGGCGTTCAAGCTTGCCAGAGAGCCAAATCTAGGGGAAGGGCATATTTGAGGTCGTGGCCCAAATCTAGGTTGTTTGGGGGAAGGGGGGTTAGAGAGAAAGTCATCCCATATGTTGGTTGTTGGGGGAGGGAGGGATGAAAGGAGAAAGAGATATAGATTGGAGGGTATTTTAGTTATTTTATTATAAAAATTATCATTTGAACTAAATTTCGTTAAAAATTTAATGGAATTAGATGGAAATGAGTGAAACGGTCAAGAAACAAGGAGTTTAGGGTCATTTTCGAAAGAATTCAAGGACTATTTAAACCAATTACTCAAAATTCTATTATAATTAGTTTGGGCAGAAACTTTCACTAGATTGAAGTGATTATCACCTTCCCTTAAAAAAACAGAAATTATAATATTTTCTTTAAATCTATTTTTGCTACACTAATTTAACTTTCCTAGAACACGGAGATAATGCTTTAATATAAAGGAAAAATGCAGATTTTTGTCTGTGGAAGAGCCTACCATCACAAGACGTAACCCTTTGTTTGGAAGACATATTAAATTTTGAAAATTAAAAAATTTTTATAAAAAAGTGTTTTTAACCTTTTCTATTATTCCCTCATTAAAAAAAAAAACTAATTTTAAACTTATTTTACACAGTACCCTCTTGAAAAAAGAAAATGAATTTTTTTGAATCGTCTAAACAAAGCCTTAACATTTAGAGTATACAATCAAATTGAAGTTTTGAAAATGATGTGATGAAAAAAAAAATGACTGTTTGAAATTGTGCCTATTATTTGTAGTTAAAAAAATATAAATATTTAAAATATGTTATATAAAAAAAAGAAATATGAATATTATTTTATTTCTCTTATCATTCTATACAATTTGTATAAAAAAAAATTATCTTATTTCAACTTGAAATAAGATAATTATAAACTTTTAAAGTCTGAATTTTTATGAAAAATTTGAAAATATAAATAGTAAAATTGATTTTTTTTAAATAAAAAAAGACAAATTTTTTTTTAAAATTCAATTGGAGTGAGAGGTTCAAACATACCTTTATTTTTTCTACTATTTTCACGCCCCCTTCCCTCTAAACAAACACCCCCACTTAATTTTAACTAAATTTATTTTACTGTTCACACACCCCTAAGTTCCAAAATTACCCATAATAATTTACGAATGACTATTATTTCTATATATTGCAAGTATATTAATATATATAATATATTTGGTTTACTTTACTATTTTTGAAGGTTTTTTTTTTCATAGGAAGTAAAATATTTGTGAAGTTTTTTTTTTGTTTTCTGTAGGAAGTAATAATATAAATAATTAAATACTTTTTTTTTTGAAAGGGTTAGTATCAATATATTTCTTATGATAATCCTTTTTTTTCTTCCTAATTTTAGATGAGGATTTTATTATAATAATTAACTTTAATTAAAAGAGATGTGTAAAAAATTAAGCGAGGTGTGTCTATGAATGGATTAACAAAGGAGGGTGGCGCCTTCCTTAGTCTCTTCCTTCGTCCATCCAAGTTCGAATCTTGTGGAACTCCCATAAGACCCCTGCTCAAACTTTAGATGTGATAGCATTGGGTGGGTTAAAAATACATCTCTTTCTTATCATACTCATAGAAGTTGATCTCACCTGTGAGGCTGAAATTGGGACGACAATGGAGCTATCGTCAGAACCTTTTTCCTTAAAAAAAAAGAAAAAGAAAAAAAAAGTGAGGTATGCTAATAAACACACTCTTTGCATGCGTTTAGTGTTAAGGTTTGAATTGTAGAAATTGAGTTGAGATTGATTATGTGTTTATCGAAATATTTGAATGCTTGAGTTAAAAAATATAAAAATTTAAAATATATTCTGAAAAAAAAAATCAATATTAAGCTTATATCATTCGTATTGAAATTCTTTATAATTTATTAAAAAAAATATCTCATTTAGTCTTATATATATAATATTATGGATTTTTAAAATTTGAGTTATAAGATTATATAAATAATAAAATTGAGTTGAGAAAAAAAAAAAAACTTTAAGATTTAGGTTATGCGTCTAAAATAGATGCTTAAGTTTTTCTAGGTAACCCACATAATTATTGCTGCCTTCAAACAATAAATACAATAACGCAATAAACACCTACCAACTAAGTTACTTTTTTTTTTTTTTTTTTGAATGATACCTGGCAGCAAGTCGTGCTCACGTTTGAACCGTACAAATCCGAACCTTCCAAATTCTCACTATACTTTTTCCAAAAAATAAATCTCAAATAATTTACCACAAAAATATCACGGGGCCCATCTTCCAAACAACCCGACTCTCGCACTCCTCCCGGAACGGGAGAAAAAAAAAAAGTATTTCTTAAAGTTTTTTGTTTTAAATTATTTCCTACAAATTCCAAAAATTAAAAAATTAAAATAAAGTCATAGGAGTAATCTCAAAACCATCAAAGGTGGTCTCATTCGCGATATTCGTTTGAAACTTTCCGTTCCTTTTTACATGGAGGAAACGAGCGAATCCAAGATCCGAATGAAATTGAAAAACCGATCGGAGAAAAGGAAGAGATCATCATTATGCTGAAGAGCCCGTTACTAAAGATAGCCATGTTTTTCAGCAAGTGGATTTCTTCCTATCTCGATTGGCGTCTCGTTCTCATACTCATCCCGCCACTCTCTCTCCTCATCTTCCTTTCTCTCTCCTCCTCCCCAACCACCACCAACCCTCTGTCCTCTTTCGCTCCCTTCCGTTCCTTCCTCCTCGGCCACCAAACCCTAACGATTCCCCCCAATTCCACCGCCTTTTCGGTACCTCCGCCGCCGAATAGGAAGGACGAGTTGCTCAGATCGAGAATCGCCGTGTGCTTGGTCGGTGGTGCCAGGAGGTTCGAACTCACCGGACCCTCGATAGTGGAGAAGATTCTGGAAGAGTATCCGAATTCTGATCTTTTTCTGCACAGTCCGTTGGACCACGACGCCTTCAAGTTTTCCCTTCTCAAAACCGCGCCGAGGCTCGCCGGCGTACGGATATTCGAGCCGAAGCCGATCAAGGAGACCGATCAGGAGCTCCGTGTCCTCACGGCCGCGAACTCGCCTAACGGCATCCAGGTTCGCTCTTGTGTGTTCATTTATTTTTCTTTTTTCAAATAAATTTGATTTATTAATTATCATTCAAAAGACATGAAAGACAATGACATTAGTACGTTTGTTGTGTTATACCTTGATGGGTTGCATTAATTGTTGCATTTGATTGTCGTCGTGAAAACTGCAGCCAGGATTTCTTTTTCTTTTTGGCTGGATGTGCTGCATTAATTTTTAATTCTGATCTTTTTATATGTACATATATATATATATATATATAATTTGCCGGAACTTTTTTTGTTTGGTTTTGTTAGTTTTTTGATGACCCATTAACATATTTACTGTCCATTTTAATCATACTTTTGAAAAGAAAATTTTTATAAGTTTTCAATAATGTTAAGAAAAACAGTGTTTAAACGATGAAACAAACGGGGATTGGATTTCTAGAGTTCTAACCTAGCCTGCAACTACACGTTTTCTAGCGTTGGCAAATGGCAATATTCAAGCGTCACTTGTATCGATCGTTGCGTTTTTTGTTGACATTGGAAGCTTCTCTCTAGAAGAATACATAACTATATTTTTTAAAATTTATAGAATGAATTATTTTGGATCCAAGTAAGAGCGACCTCATACCAACCTTTTCAACTGCATACATCTAATTGACCAATTCCATTTCCTATTTGCGTACCCATTTTGAAAAATTTTCAATACATCTTAGGACATAGTCTTTTGTGAAAGAGTAACGCATACAGGTCTTTCCCTTTTTCTATTCAATAAATAGTAAAATCTCATGTGAGTTTCTTAACAAATTCTTTATATTCATCAATAATTAACAAAAAAAAAAAAAAAAAAAAAAGTCAAAAAAAAAAATTTTCCCATCACAAGTGAATTAAAAAATTACATCCACGCGATTGATCTGATGGCACATCAACCAGTGCATCATCTTGCAAACACAAAAAGATTGTAAATTTTGATGTTCACCACGTGTAATGCGTTTAGAATATTTCATGCAGGGAATATATCATAGCATATATTCTACAATATTCTCTCTCTGCTAATTCTTCTTCTTTTTTTTTTTTTTTTTTTACCGGTTCGATCCTGACATTTTTATTTTTAATTAAATTTTTTGTAGGGTCTTTTGCAATATTTTAACCTCGTAGAAGGGTGCTGGACACTAATCCAAAAGTACCAAAAACAACACAAATTCGAATACGATTGGATAGTCCGAACCCGAGTGGATGGGTACTGGAACGCCCCGCTCCGCCCGAGTAACTTCATCCCGGGTCAATACTTGGTCCCACCGGGGTCCACCTACGGAGGTCTCAACGACCGCCTCGGAATCGGAGACCTCAACACCTCCATAGTCGCACTGTCGCGCCTCTCTCTAATTCCAGTGCTTGACTCGGCCGGGTTCCGCCAACTCAACTCGGAGACCTCCTTCCGAGCCCAACTCACCACCCGAAACGTGTCATACGTCACGAAACGCGTCCCCTTCTGCGTCATTTCCGACCGCAGGTACGGGTTCCCTCCGAGCCGGTTCGGCGTGCCGGTGGCCGCCCTGTCGAGCCCAGGGCCGCTGAGCGGAGCCAAGTGCCGGCCGTGCTCTGCGGCTTGCCGGGGACAGTGCGTGGCCGACATGATGGCTGGGCTCTACAAGGGATGGAGCTGGACCGACTGGACCAACGGGACGCTCGAGCTCTGCGACGCGCGTGGCGAGTGGGAAAGCGGTTGGGAGAAGATATTCGACCAAGTCGCCGGTGAAAAGCTCGCGGCTGAGAGGAGAAGAGTTTGGGATTTGACATTGAGTACGTGCGTCGCTGATTTTGAGGAAATGAAAAGACGGTCGGGGAATTGGGAGGCTCCGCCGGCCGAGAAGATTTGTGGGATGGGATTGGAGTCTATTTGATCAGTTGGTGGTGGTGTTTATCTGGCTGGGGTCATACTGGCTATAGTTTTTTTTTTTTTTTTTTTTGAGGGAATATACTGGCTATGGTATCTTGTATATTAGAAAAGCATATGTTTTTTAATAGCTTTTAATTTTATACTCGAAGAGAGGAGAATAGTTTTTGAAAATGACTGGTAAGTTGTACAAATCAGAGAAATATATGTCCATGTTTTGTTGGGGTTGATCGGTGAGAGTCAAGGGTGTAATAACTTATTTACGGACTCTCAAGGAGTTTTATTTTGTTAATCAACAATAGTCAATCCTTGTGTTTCAAGTTTCATATTTTAGTACTTCTTAATTTCATGGCATCCACCACTAGAAGACTAGCCAATAATTAAAGAGTATTTTTAAATTAAAAACAAATCCCATGTTGATCTCTAAGTTTTTATATTGTTATGTGAATAGTCCTCCCATAAAAATAAATAAATAAATGAATGAAAAATGTCACTTGGAGTGGCTGAAATCGTTATTTATTTTAAGACAAGTTTAGGATTCAGGTTTTTTCCTTCTTCCCTGCGAATGGAAAAATTATTTATGAAACCTCTCATTCTTCAATCTTCATCATATTTTACTCGTTGTTGTCACCAGTTATCACCACCGCCAAGTATTATTGTTGGTGGTAAAGATTCAACCATAAAAAATGGAGGGTATTTTCAAAATGTGGTTTTTTTTTTAATAACCCTAAACAAAAAACAAATGTTATCATCCTTATTAGATGCTTTTTCACAATATTTATTGACCTATTTGCTTAATAACATAAACGACATCCAAATAGTATAGCTTCTAAAAATTAAAAAAAAAAAATCAGAGATCAAATGCATTATTTATAGGTTATCTGTGAAAATAATTGAACAATTACTTAACACCCTATTTTACTTTCTTATAATTATGCCGTTTTAATTGAAAAATAAATATAAGGGACATGAAAGAATGTAAAAATATTTAAAGAACACAAATCTAAATAAATTACTCCCGATTGTTCAATCATTTGATAAGTAGAATCATTTTTTGGTAAATAATTAATTTAAATCATACTCAATAAAACTTGATCCATATTTTTTCTATCGTTACGGTGGAGCACTGAACCAAGAATTTAAATTCTCTCTTTATCATCAATCAAATTACTGTTTGAGTTCCAAGATTCTATTTTATCTCAATCCAAACTTTTATCCGTATATATACACACACTTGGGGCATTCCTCCAGTTCTCTGCTCTTAACCAAATAAATATCTATTGCAGATTTAGAAAACAGAATTACAATATAAATATATGCAATAATAATAATAAAACAAAAACAAAAAATAAGACAACATCAACAAAAATTACACATCTCGCCGATATCAAAAAGAGCTAAAACAATGCCAAAATAGAACTATTTAGGAGTACAAGACATGTCACATGTGTTGTAACGTATACACTTGCTATAATAGAAACCAAAAGAAAATAACAGAAAGCAGGTTTTTTGGTACCCATATACTATTTGTGAAATCTACGACAGTCAACATCCCAAGTGAGCGGTGGACTAGAACGTGAGGACCACCGATCCCATTTTCTTGTTCTGTAAAAAAAAAAAAAATATATATATATATATATATATATATATAGAAGATATATAGGAAAGTCACTGAATGTATGATTGGCCAGTGATGTCAATGTCTCGGTCGCCGGTAGAAGGGGGAGGTGTGTGCTTGGGGCGGGTTTCAGCGAATTCAACCGGGCCATCAGCACTCTGGGTTTCACTTGCTGGTGGTTTATTAGCCGGTAGCTTTTGTGGTTGTCCCTCTTCCATGCCGTACATTCCACCTCCGTACGCGCAGCGGGTCACCGGCTCCATCGGTGATATGTTTGGTGGTTGCTCATGGACCTTATGCTTTGTCTCTTCTTTTATCTGGTTCTCCATCTCCACTCTCTTTTGCTCATCTTGAATTATCTCTTTATTTTCCATATTTATTTTGTTTGTGTTTGTGTGTGTGTGTGTGTGTCTCTCTCTCTCTCTCTGTATTTCTGTATATGACTACTTTCATTAGTTTCCTTTTTATGGTGGCTAAGGCCTCCTATATACATTACATGTGGATGTCTCAGCGACGTGCCGATATAATGGGCTGCCTCGTCACCACGCATGCAGGGCAAATGTTTACGTGCATCAACCATATAAAACCCATTCTCATGCCTCAGCCATCGACATGTCTAGATCTAAAGTTAAAAGGATTCTTTTTTTCTTTCTTTTTTTTTAAGGTAAATTTAGATAATTAATTAGTTGGTTTAATATATTTGCTTATTGACTGGTCATCATCGTCCCATTTAAGTTGCCAATACTAAAATTATCATGGTTGAATAGAGGTTAAATAAAAAATGTTAGAATAGGGCGAGTATTTGCAGTATTTTTCAGAGATTCTAATACTCGTTAGACTTTGCACAACTCTTTTTAAAATTAATTAGTAGATTTTAACTTATCATATTTGCTGTATTTTTCAGAGATTAATTCTCATACTCGTCAAACTTTGTACAACTCTTTTTAAAATTAATTGGTAGATTTTAACTTCTCAATAGTAAATAATTTTTTAAAAGATAAATTTTAGTCCAATAGTAATAATTTATAGAGGTTTCAGCTAATGTGATCACAACATCAAAAAGTTTTTTTTTTTTTTAAATTATTTATTAAATAAGAATCTGCTACCAACATTTAAAATGAGCATCAATATACCAACAAAGAAGAGATATACTTATAAAAAGATTAGTGGCAGAATGTTATTAATTCTCCACATGTGTATCAGTGTCTGTAATGTGCATAATTTGCACATATAAGAGTAGGAAAAACAATCACGAGGATACAAGTATACTTTCGTTTTACTCTGCTAGGCAAGGCTATAGGATTCTACCGGGTAAAGGGTTTATGAGGATATGGGCTTCGGGCTTGGATTGTGCCCTTCATGCTTTAGGCTGTAATCAGCAAAAAGCTGAAGGGTGAATTGAGCTGATGGGAAATAGAAACGGTTACCGAAGACGACATGTAGTTTATCCATTTTCTTAGACCCCTAAAAAAACTCTATCCTTCGATGCACGCCCTCACTAAACAACATGTGGCTCCGCCGCTGCTCCTGTTATTATTTCTAAAAAATGATGTTTGCATTTGCATGTAGTCGTACTTCTTTAAAATCTCTCTTTTTTTTTTTTTTTTTCCTTCTAAAACTTGATGTTGTTGAAGAATGAAAAAAAAATAAAAAATACGACACCATTGTCATCTCATTTATAACCGAAAACGTCGACATCTCATTTTTATTTTGGAAACAAATGCTATGAACACAAAAATTTCCAGCGATTTGAGAGTAAGACTTAATAAAAAGTAACATCGTTCTAATGGAAAACCAACATGTTATTGTAGCTTTAATTTAAAATCTCGTCCTAGTGCGACGTTCGTTTTTATTGCAGAAAAGAATCATGCATGTCGTTTAATCCTCGTGATGGACGAAATCCTTGTTGCCGTTTAGTGATAAACATGGCGTTTTGCCCCCCCGCGCCCGCGCGCCAACACCCCCCCCCCCCCCCCCGGGGTCTCTCTTTTCGTTGAGTAAACCTTTCCGTTTAAAAGCTACACGTCGTTTACATTTTATCGCCGGCTTTCATTCACTTTTAGTGGTCGTTTTTATTATTTTCCATTACTGTTGTTTTTACGTGTAATCCTTTTCCTGACTATCAGCGAATGTGAAAAGATATATAATTAGTAACTGTCAAATGGGCTTAATTAGAACTCATCCGTAAAAGCTACTTCACGAGAAGAGGAAAACATCATAAAAATCCAGTAATTTATTAAAGTGAAATAAATTTACAATCTAGTAGTAAGTAGTAAGCAACGCTACCATTTCTAATTTTTCCTAAAATTAGAACAAATCATGTTCATACTTCAACATGATTTGGTGTCGTTTATCTTGCATGGCAACATACAGTACTCTATCTTCACCCTCGTTAAATATTTCATAATTTTGTTAGTTAATTAATGAAACCAAAGTTCCCCCTTGACCTTATCAAAACAGCTAGCAGTCCTACCGTTAATTTGTACGTGCTTTTTTACTTTTTTTCCCCCCCACCCCCCTCTTTTTCCCCTACTTTCTTTCTTTCTTTTAAAAAGTTGGACAACACAACATCATGCACAATATATATCAGTTAAGTCGGCCAGAACTCTCTCTAATCTTCATTAATTATTTGCATAAATTGCCAAATGAACATATACATAAATAGTTTCTCTTAGGTAGTGGGCGTTTCGTATTATATTATTTCTCTCTTATTGTTAGCCACAAATAAAGTAAACAGACGCTTTAATTTATGCAAGGAACCTTATATAGTTTCAATATTATTCCTCTACTCCTATCATGTTCTGGAATATAAAGAAACTAACAAGATTAAAAAAAGAAGAAGAAGGGGGAAAAAAAGGAAAGGAAATGATAAAAACGTGAGATATTCTTCAAGTTAATTAGTGACTAGCATTAGAGAAAGATGCCTTCTCATCATCTCCACGTGGGATGACTCTACACCAATAAATATATACATACATATATATATATATATATATGTGTGTGTGTGTGTGTGTTTATGTATATGATCCGTCGACTTTCTCTCGTCAAACTCTTCAACATACAAACGTCTTCTAAACCAACAGTTTCAATGAATTATACGTTGGTTTGTGACTTGTGACAAAAGGAGAGGAGAATCTCTGAGTTATATATATATATATATATATATATATACAAACTTGAAAATTCTTATCTCAAACGATCTCACAACTTGAGCACTTGGACGACAACTTCTTTGATGGCCGATCTGTCGTGTCATGTCTTCTATATTTGTACCCAATTAGCATGCTAGATAATTCTTTGAAATATTCCTCCCACATTAGGGGAAGGGGGAGGAGTTCAGTTAAACAGAATTAGTTATTGGTACATTATTTGACACAATAATTCAACGCCAAGTCATATCACCATTGATGGGTGGCGCCGGTGATGTGTACTTAACACGGTGTGGATTGAAATAATTTAAATTATTATTCCATTTTATGTGGAATTTGACTGTTTATGTTATTTTAGTTTGCAAACAGGGGCGGAGGCAGGTAAGGCCCAAGGGCAACATATGCCCCTTTGAATTTTTTAAAATTTTGTTTTTACTCTTTAAGTTTTTTGAACTCTACACTTTGAAATTTGATTAAAAGCTTAGTTCCACTGGGGGGGGGGGGGGGGGGGGGGGAACAAAACAAAACTAAGATTCAAACTAATAACGATGATAAAAGATCACAACATTGTGGTTTTAATTTAAATAACAACTCCCTAAAAAAAAAATTTATAGCATTGCCAATTTTTGCAACCATGAAATTTTTTTTTTAATTTAAATTTTGTGGTAGAAGATTTAAAAAAGATATGTTTTTAATATCTACCATACTATATATACAATTGTAGCGAATCTCAATCCGTTCCCCCCCCCCCCCCCCCCCCCCCTGGTTTTTCTTTTTATAAGGGAATCTATAAGACAAAGTCCTTGCAATTTTTACGTGGCTACAAGCTGTAGCTAATCCAGGCTACTTCTTCAAAGTTCAAACTATGACTAAAGTTGAAATTGTGTTATTCAAAACAATTCGTTGGTTAGTTTGAATATCACTGAACCATAAAGAACGAAATTTTGTGCTGCCAAACTCAGCATATCCAATGAAAAGGGGCATCAAAGACCCTCCAAATAACCACACCAAAAAAATAAATAAAGAAAAAGAAAAGTTCAATTTCCACTGTATTGTTTGACCATCTTTTTAACAAGTGCTTTAAAACTTCTATTTCTAGTCTTCTTTTAGAAATAAAAATACATAATTAAGTTCATTTAATTTATGTTTAATTAACTATATACAAGTTGCCTAAAATAATTCTTCCCCACCGCAAAAGGAGGCTTAAATCATAACGAGCATATAAATATGCAGATATGGGAAATCAGCTCAACATGATATTAATCAGTTTGACTTTATCATAAAGATTTTCGAAAATAATTTTGCAGATTATTTTAAGCTGCGTAATAATAATCATCTTCATTAATGTTATAGATGCTCCAAAAATATGATCTTCCTCGAGTTTCTCTACATATACCAAAATTCACGAATTCCAAGAGAGAAAATACGCTGGCAGTGGCACAACCCGCACGCGTTATCAAATTTAATACAATACAGAAACAGTAATTAACATTTAATTATGTATTGCAGAAGATCAATGCGCTGTGTTTTGGTTCCACTTTCCAGACCTGTATCTTTTTATTAATTAGTGACAGCTAATTACAAGTGAAAAACCTTCTTGCGTGTTCTTTTTCTTTGTTTTTGTTTTTGTTTTTGGAGGGGTCCTTCATATATGCATGTACTGTTCTGTTATTTGTATCTGAGTGTTCCATCTTAAAATGATAATTAGTTGGTTATATACACGAAAGGAAGGAATTTGAAATTTGCGAATGGAGCAAATTGGCTTTCGTAAGAGTGACGCCCCCACTTTATGAAACTTTAAATGAAATTCTATTTATACGAATGCCTCTCATTATAAGCCTCTCTCTCTATATGTGTATGTGTGTATATAGAATGGAAAAGTAAAATTAAAACGTTGGTTATTCCAGCTAGTTTCATAAAGAATGGAAAAGTAAAATTAAGAGATATTGGTAATTCCAGCTAGTTTCATTAAGCTACATTGTGTCCTTTTTTCACTTCTTTTTCATTTCCCTTCTTTATTATGAAGGTAAGTACAGGAAAAAGGCAACCAATGTTAGCAAACTCTTTTTGGATACAATTTATCCATCGACAAGGAAAGCATCATTATAAATTTACATAATGTAGTAATGGTATATTTATTAGGAGCATAATTCTAACTACTCTAAAAATCGAATACAAAACTGCTATCTAACATTTGAACTTGAGATCTCACAAATCTTTCATAATAACCGTAGTCCTTTTTTTTTTTTTTAATAAATAATAATAATCATAATCCTTCACGATTTCTCGTTTCCTTGGATCAATATAGAAGTCATGTTAAAAATCATGCTTCAAATAACAAACATGTACCGTCATAACCACACTATGACACGAATACGATATACATGAATAAACTAACAATAATTTTTCATCTTCTTTTATTCACTACAAGTCATCATCTAAATTTATAATTAAGAGGATATATTGAGATTAGCCTTATAAATAACACGTTAATTAGGTTTTCATTTGACAGTAAAAAAAAGGCACAAAATCATGATTCGAGACATAGCGTTTAGCTATAATTTTACATCATAACTCCAAAAGTTCAAATCTTTTTGTCTTAACTTAAAAAAAAAAAAAAAAACAAAAAGCACAAGGTCAAAGTGCCACGCTGGCGTCAGGAGTAGCACGAGAGGGAAGAAGTTAGTAGTGGTTGTAGTTCTTCCGTTGGCGGCAACTCCCAAACACTCTCACAGAGGACCCGCTAGTGCCAGCTTGTCCACGTCACGTGGTGTCCCCTCTCCACGGGAACCGCTAACGTCCTCGGTTTTCTCTCTCTCTCTCTCTCTCTCTCTAGCCCCCTCACAGCTGTCCATTTTCTCTGATCCAATCTCCCTCCCCTCGTGTGTATTATATCTATACCATCTCCTTCCTTTATATACTCCAAACTCAACCCCTACCCTCTTCGTAGAACCACATCAAACGACACCAAAAACCCAACCGCATTTTCCAAAAACGACGACATGGTGGGCGTTTTCCGTCGTTCTCTTTCTTTCAATCCCAGCCGTCCATCACCGAAACCGTCGATTTCTCACCACTCGAGATCAATCAGTCTTCCGTGCAGATCCCACCCGTTGATCTCCCAGCTTCGGGACAAGATCACCGACCTTCACTCTTGGTCTTCCGCCAGCTCCAGAACCTCGGCTTGGCTCTGCGACGGCTTGAGCCGGCTCAGGGACCTCCACGATTGCCTCGACGACATCCTCCAGCTCCCCCAAACGCAGGAGTCCCTCCGCCGCCAGCCCCACTCCGTCGAGAAGCTTCTAGAAGACTTCCTCCGATTTGTCGACGTGTACGGAATCTTTCAGACCTCGATTCTCGCTCTCAAAGAAGAGCAGTCGGCGGCTCAGGTGGCTTTAAGGAAACGAGACGAGTCGAAGACCGCTCTTTATCTAAAAGCGAGAAAGCGAATGGCCAAGGAAATGGGGAAGCTCGTGTCGGCCGTCCGATGCATCGAACTGCAGGGATCGCCGGTGGTTTCCGTCGGTGACGCTGAACTCTCCGACGTCATCGGAGAGGTGGTGGAGGTGACGGTGACGGTTTCCGTTGCGCTGTTTCACGGAATAGCCGTTTCGCTTGGGCCGAAGAAGTCGTCGACGTGGAGCTATATAGGGATGAGGTTAACGAAGAAGGCGAAGAAAGTTAAGAGCGTAGTTAGCGAGGAAGGGATAAAGGAGTTAGAAGAAACTGGAACGGACTGTTTGGTGGGTTTGAGAAAGAAGAACGAGGAGGAGATCGGGAAGGCCTCCAAGAAGTTGCAGGCACTGGAAATGTGTGTCGGCGGGATCGAGAGTGGCGGCGAGAGGATTTTCAGGGGTTTGATTAACGCAAGGGTTTCACTTCTCAACAGTCTCACACAGTAAACTTTATTATTATTAAAAAAAAAAAAAAAAAAAAAAGATGTTGCTTTCAAAAGAGATATTATAAAGATAATGTTAGAAGGCGTAGTTTTTGTTTTTGGTCACGATCTTTATTCTATACAGTTACATTAAAAAGAAAAGTTAACGTTGAACAGACAATGAGCATTAAGTGCACAGCTATCCATTCTTTCTGTAAATTGATTGTTTTTCGAATATTTATTGGCTACGTAAGATTTATTACTACTAATTTTAAAATTCTAAACAGAGTATTTGAACTAGATATCTTACGGTGAGTAATTACCTTATAGCCTATACTTTCTATATATGCTCAGCAGCATCCAAATTTCTCTCCGCTATTTTTTTTTTTTTGGTTAATGAATTTTAATCGTTCTTATTTCCGTGATTAATGATTATGGGCCTCGTGCTAGAGGATTCTGTGTAGCAAAACGCGGGATCATGGCATTAATTCTAAGCCATCAATCCTTGCTGTCTTTGTGATCACTCTTAAATTGAGTATATGTGCAAGTTAATATATTATTAATAATCAGTTTAAACGATACAAGCAAACTATCTTGGCATGATTTTTTTTTTTTTTTTTGGGGTAAGAAAATAAATTTTCACGTGTAGTTGCATGGTACAAAGGATAAACTACAAAGTGGCATATAATTACTTTATAAAGTTTTAATTAACTACCATATTCTCAGCGTTCAAAACAGTAATTAGGCTAATCATAAAAAAGCGTAAAGAAAGGGTAATTGGTAAATAGATTCAGTTATTTTATCTGTTACACGTCGCATTGCAGAATGTTTTTCCTGCTTTGAAAAAGGCAAAATGCGAAATGTTACAGGTTTGAGATATGTTTATAATATTACACGTCAGAGAACTTATACAAAAAGTAATAATCAGCAGCCAGACGCACATGGCTGCATGTTAACGGTTCTCGTTAAGAATACAATCTTTAAAAAAAACAAAAAACAAAAAACAAAAAAAAAATCTTTAAAAAACAAAAAACAAAAAGAAAAAAAAGTTAAATTGAATTAGTAGTAGATCAAGGCCTAAAGACGTAATCAACGAATATAATTAACTAGGTTAACAGGTTAATTAATAAAAACAAAACGGCACGAGGTTTGTCAGACATAATTGAATCATATATTTAAATATATATTTTTATAAGCAGTTATAATAATTGCTTCATCATATGTTGTGCTGTGCATAATGGAGCTAGCTAGCCTTGGTAAGGGGTTAATAAAGACCATTATATATATAGCTTCCTATCATTGAATCTGTCTGCTGTGTGTCAATATACATCCTCAACTTATGACATGGAATGTTGGATATTCTAGTCCACCGCCATTGACAACCAAAACTAGCTAGAGGCAAAGCTTTGGCTGGGCTTCCTACAAAATGGTGGGTCCCTTAGATAGAGTCCATTGTTTGGAGCCTTAGAAGTTAGACTACCTATATCCTTATAATTCAAAAAAAAAAAAAAAAAAAAAAACTGCTATCCCAATAATTACTTATAATAATAATAATAATAAAAAAAATAATTCAACTTATCGCAATAAGTAAATTACTCTCATATACATTACTAGATATCAGGGTAAAATATTTTATTTTTCTTTCTTTTACGTACACTGGTCGGAAGCACAAGCTCCGCATGTGCAAGATCCCATGTCAGCTGATCGTGGGCATTGTTATAATGTATACTTGTAATTTAAAAAATCATCAACGAAATGCAACATAAATGAAGAGTTAGGGAAGAAAAAATAAAGGGTTGAGCTAGATCCACAAGAAGCATCCAAAAACAAGGTGACAAAAAATTCAAATAAATTCCCTTGAATGTTCTTTAGGAAAAAAATTCCCTTGAATGTACAAGTAGTAAGGGAAAGATTAAGTATCATTTTAAATCCTACTCCAGCGATACTCGTAGAGATTACATATTGTGTACTGTTTGCCTTGAATATCTGTTCCAGAATTTGACCGACGTTGATATGCCTTGAGCATATTTTTTGACTACCAATGATGATATTTCATATATCATCATTGGTAGTCAAAAAAAAAAAAAAAAGTTTGGGACCAAATCCCAACTTCATAGAAAGATTAGAGACTGACTAAACGAACAATTTACCTTAAAATGTCAGTTAGTTAGGATCATCTAGCATAAGTCAACATCTTGCTCGTAAGAACTGTATAATATTAAGTATGGAAAGATATGAATCTTTAAAGATAATTGTTGAGGAAACTCCAAATCAATACTGTCAAAAGTAAATCCAAACCCTTATTTATGTCAGACTTGCAAAATACAAATTGACAGAGGAAAAATAGAATGGACAAAGTATTCTGGTAGAAAAAGCATTATGAAGACCAAATGTTATGATCTAGCCTTGTAGATGTCGTAGCTCGTAGAAAGCTTTATAACATGTACAAGTTAAAAATCAAAATAATGAATCTTACTCCCCACGCATCTATGACTTTTAAATAATAGATATTTACATAACTATTTAGTTTTTATTATGAATATATTGCTACCAGATTTTGGTCAAACTATTGAATATTCACAGGTCAAATGTAAGCACCACCGTATAAATAAAATGGCTTTAAAAATCTGGGTATATTTAGTTACTGAAAGAAAAGGAAAAGCTCCAGACTGCTAACATCATAAATGAAAAAAAAAATTAAGACAGAAAATTAACAATCATAAAACATAGATACCTATCTCAACGGATGGATGTATGTTCAAAATCGACGCCTATTATTACTAACAATCATGTAAGAAGAAGGTCAAGTGATTCATTAACAAGTAAATTTATTGAACAATTCAGTTGAAGGGTATGTGTTGAAAAGCAACGCCAACATGTGTCTTTTTCTTTCTGTTTTTTTTTCGCGCAACCCCCCCCCCCCCCCCCCCCCCCCCCCCCCCCCCCCCTTTTTGTAGTAGAGTTTCTATTGGGGATTTATCAATGGACTGATAAAAACGAATATTGAACAAGTTCATTCAAGAATATCATAGAAACAAAAATGGAATGGTCAATCTGAAAGGAAAAAAAATATGGATCTTCTTGGAATCATCTAATAAAAGTCCATAGCTTAGAAAGCATTTTCCATTTCAGCCAAAAAAGAAATAAAGATAACATCGTCTAGCCTAAATTATTTCAATTCATAAAATGCTTTAACCAATCGAACGAAAGTAAGGTACGAGGAGATAACAAAAATGGGATATGTAAATGGGAAAGAGGAAAAAAGAGAGAAGGATTACCGGGAGCTCTTGCTGTCACAACTTAGGTTTCCACCTTCAACCTTAGCAACTTGGCTTACAAACAGATGGTAGTGCAAATCCTTCGTCCCCCAATCTATAAAACACTCCACCCTCATCTTAAGCAGAATTTGATAAATATTAGGTGTTGTAATATTTTGAAATTGTGTGATTCCATGTTGAGTCTATTTTGGCTATTCTCTTTGAAATTCCATATCATTTTTGTTTTCGGATTCATGGATGCTTTTTTCTTCCGAACTTGGAAGACAAAATAGACAGAGGAAGCAAGAAAGAAATTGGAAAAGAAAGGCTAGACCTCTATAGGGCTTTAATCAGAGGCGAATGAAACTGTACAAAGTGATATGCATAACGAAGAAGAACGCCAAGGAGCTGCAACATTGAGACTTTTATGCCATGTAGCTGCAACATTGTGACTTTTATATATGTAAGAAAAGATATGTAAGAAAATGCGCAATATAATATTCACTTGACAATTTAATTCCACTTTTTATCTTCCATTAAAAAAGACATTGTGATAGACGCAAGTAAAAACAAAATAAATGTATAAGAATCTCAAAAGAAAACTTATTAATTTTCTTCAGAAATTCCAGATTTAGATAGTACGAGTCACCAATCCTCAAACCCAAGATGACATTTGCAAATTTAGTGGAAAACTTGGGTTTATCATCTCCTATTAAGCATGGTGAGAGTATAAATTAGTTACTCTTAATCCTCATTATGGCCAACGAAAACCAAAGGAAAAGAGAAGCCATTGCAAATAATCCTCATATGATGGTCCCAATTAAACAATAGGTTAAAGCACAAACAATTCTTGATTCCTCCTAATTGTGATTAAATGTGAAGGAATCAACATCCGAAAAACTATGGTAGCTTTTGAAGAAAGAAGGCTTAAAAAACATTAAAATTTCATAGACAGATAAAACATGGAAGCATCAGAAAAGTGATTTCATTTCGTCCTTCCACCTGCACTTGATGAGCCTTTCCATTAGAAGCTCCATTAATCACTCCTTTTTCACCATTCTCAATCATCTGTAGAAAACACAATTTTAGTGAAATAACATGTGAGAAATGGGATTTTCAGGATACAAAATATGGAAAGTGCACCAGGAAAAATAGGAACAAAACAAGACGAAACGGGTTGATGAATCTGGAATTGCTTGAACCATATTCCTGCAAATGTGGTTTTCTTGGAACTCAATATCCTTCATGTGAACATTAAGTAACAAGACAACCATCATGATGAACAAGAACTTGACATTAAAGAACACATTGTTTTCTATGAACTTATGCAAAATTAGGATTTTAAAAATACTTCTGATGTCTTATAGTTCTTGTCCAAGCAGGCTTGGACCCAGATATAGATAATTATTGTTGAAGTGGTATAAAATCTAAACAGACCTGTTAACAAGAACCATAATGATATAAGAGTATATATCCAAAGAGAATAATAGAAGAAAATCAACCAATCACTTCACTTCTTTCTCAAGATACGGTAGTTAGTTTAGTTGGCATGATCAAGTAAGAAATTTTCTTTCTTGCCCCCATACAAGTATAATAATTGAAAATACTATACAAACAATGGCCAATATTGCTCCAGTAACAGAAGTACAAAAAACCCCAAATTTGATAGAATGTTGCATGGTAAAATTTTAACTTTGCCGATCTCCTATTTTTAGTCTATTATGTGGTTTAATATATAACCTAACAACCGAAAACAACCCTTTTTCTTTATTGATTAGTAGTACATGAATTTAGTGGAAAATGATATATTCATTATGGAAAAACCAACCAAGGAAACCCCAAAAAGTAAATATGAATGAAAATAAATAAATGGCATTAGGCAGTACACGGAAAATGGGAGAAAATATATTAGATAAAATGGAGACTTCCTGATCGCTGAAGATTTCAAAGAGAAATGGTAGACGATGATGAAAGACATGTCCGATTATAGTTTGGACATATTCTCCATCTCAAAGATCCTTGGGATGATGCTGTACAAGCAATATCTACTTTTCTTGGTTCTCAATTCTTTGTGAGCATTCCTCCAGAACAAAAAAAAAAAAAAAAGACTATTGGGAGAAAGAGCAAGAAAGAAAAGGAAAAGAGAGAGAGAGAGAGAGAAGGAAGACGGAAGAGAAAGATTAAGAACGAAGAAGAAAGAAGATGATCGAGAGAGAGCAATGAAAAAGAAAAAAAAAAAAGAAAAAAGGGAAAAAGCAGAGAAGAGGGTCGAAGCAAAAAAGGAGGAGGAGCAGGAAATGAGAAACGGGGAAGAGGAAGAGGTACAACGTAGAAGCGTAAAGGGAAAAAATAATATATAATTGAAAAAAGAAGAAGAAGAAGAAGAAGAAGAAGAAGAAGAAGATGAGGAAAGCGCTATTCAAACGTATATGGAAAAAAGTAAATAAAGAAGTGACACGTGGCAGGATTTTGAAGAAGTGCTGAAAACAGACCTTCACACTTTTATATATGATAATGATAAAGTTTGGCAGCTCTATATAATTCATGTTTTTAAATGTTACATCACCTTAAAATCATATAAAAATTATTAAAAAGGCACAAAATTATCAAAACTTAAAACAGATTAAAAAATCTCAAACAAAACTAATTGGCATCGTTTTTCTATTTCTCGATTATTACATGGAATTCTAAAATAATTGTGATCACTATTCAGTTTTAAAAGTTTCGTTTTGTTGACCTGATATTTAAATTTTCTAGTGTTTTTGTGTAATCATTAGGAAAAATATAGGCTAATATAAAAAGTAATGGAATAAGTCTATTTTTTATAAGTTTGTTTTGAAATAAGGACAGTTGAAATTCAGTCATTGGGGCTCTATGTTTCTCTAATACCCTATCCCTAAAAGAATAAAAATTGAGATCTACAGTAACACTTTTTGGAAAGAATAGGTCATTTTTATGACTCAAACGTTTAGTTAATGATGGACCCCATGTAAAAACTTTATCAGTTGATAGACTGTTATATGAATTTCAATCATGAGTTACACTCACAATTCATGTTAAATGACACTGTTCTTGAGATCTAACATGTAATAATTAATAGGTCATATGCAATAATGGATTAAAAAAAGAAATGTAATAATTTCAATTGCATAAGTACACATTTTCAAACTTACGACTCATGTGTACAGTTAATGGTGAACCCCACGTAAAAACTTTATCAGCAGATGGATTGATACATGAATTATACGTGAATCATGAGTTACTTTCACAATTCATGCTAAATAGCATTGTTCTAGAAATCTAACATGTAATAATTGATAGATCATATGCAGTTATGGATAAAGAAAAAGACATCCAATAACTCCAACTGCACATGTACACATTTTCAAACTCTCACGACGAGGTTCTATAACGCATCACTAGATAGTAAATAAGTTGCATGGCCTCGTGGTAATTTTGCTAGTGCAACTTTAATTATGCTGTTCTATCTTCTATACAGATTTAGATATACTTCCACTAGGAGTAATCAATTTGCGTTTATAAGCGTGTTTAAGAACAGAAGCATGAAACTGGCTAGCTCAAGTGTCAAACCATCAACAAGAAAAACATCGAGAGCTAGAGCAGGCAATCTATCATGGAAAAAAGCATGCGCTTCTTCATTGTTCAAACCAATATCTCCGACAGTAAGGGTGTTAGCTGTGAGGAAAATTTTGTTGAATCTTTTGGGAACATTAACTTATCAAAATCATTGTCAACTGAGTAGTAGAGGTTGTTATTAGGAATTAGTTTGTGTCGTAACTGCTAGAAGGGGTTGTTAGCAGTGTGTTAGAACTTCGAATTAGAGGGGACTAGTGGTTGGTGAGGGAAATTAAGGAATTTTAGTTTCCGAAAAGTCTTGGTGAGAGAAGCCAGGGAGAGTGAGTAGTCTCTCGAGTTACTGTTGGTGTATTCATGTAAATAAAATTAGAGAAAGTAAATTGCTCAATACAATGACGGAGTTAGAAACAAAAAATTATTTTCAAAGGGCATGAATAAAACCAAAACCACAATGCTAAAATCTTTTACCATCATTTATTTATTTGTCTCTTTGACAGTTTTTTAACTCTAAATGAACTAAACTTGTAATAGAGTTTAATTTAAGTTTGAGGTTTAGAGTTCAAAAAATTGTGAATTTGTATAATAATATAGGTGATTCTGACTCATTTAAGGTATTCAATTTTGAATGTGAGTACTTAAAACTAAAATATTTTGGATGAAATTTAAATTTTTTTTTTTTTTGGGAAAGCACCCGAACGACACAAATTTAAAAACTATTACACCAACGTAACAAAAAAAGTTAACAGTAAACTAATATGATACAAAATTAAACTAAAATTAGCTAAAATTCGTGTCATGTTGGTCACAAATGGTGAATTTGTATCATATTGATCAATAGATAAAAAAAAAATATAGTTATTTAAGTAATTTTCTTGCCTCTTTTTTTTTTTTTTTTTTTTTTTTTTTTTTTTCAAAATTGATGTAAACGTATATTCTAAAAATTTCAAGGGGCAAATAAGGGAATTAACTGATGTATTAATTCATATACAGGAAGCCAATATGATCTGCAGACGTCATACCTTGTTGGTACAAGTGAATTCCATGTTGTCATTATGAAAATGAAACACATCAAGTATAAAATTTGAATTAAGCTTTTAAAAAGTATAATTCCATGCAAGTACGTACGGGCCATCAAAACTTAAAAGCACAAACTACCAGTCATCAATGTAGTGAAATTGAACAATGGCGAGTTCTATTAATGTATACAATTATACATGCTGAGTCAAACCAAGTCCCTACACTTCGTAAGTATTCAAAATCACCTTTCTTTGAATTGTGCAATTCATGACCACCCTGCATATTTCCCACCTTGACTATATGTTGGTTTGCATATAATTACACATTTCTTGAAAGTTGAATCTTGAAATAGCTAAGCTTGTATGCTATGAATTTAAGAAACAAATATATATATATATATATATATATATCACAATGCTGCAATTCAAAGATATCATGGTTTGCTGAAAAGTTAAAAATAAATATTTTTCAAATTTTTTTTTTTTAGCTCAAGGTAGTAGGTCCACATTCCAATTTTTGTTCCCAAATCATTTCAGACAGACACATAAGGGTAAACATGGAATGTCAAAGTAAATGTTTGCCTGAATGGATTGGCTTGACAATGCCTTTGTAATTGTAGTTTGATTGTTGGGACTTGTTGATACCTAAAGATACGTAGAAAATGAGGTTATAGAAGTTCTTTTTATTTTGCCCATATTTGAAGATTGTTATCTTGTTTGATTAATAGAAGTATAGTGTAATCCCATACATATTGGTTTGGAAGCAAAATGGAATTCCAGTCCCGCATTGGTTTTAAAGCAAAAATCTAAAGGGTCTAAAGCCTTTGTTAAGAGTTAAAAGCATTCATTTCAAATGTTCCCAATCAAATCCCTAAGCAAAAATTGTTAAGAATTTTCATTCATTAACTATTCTTTTTTAATTAAATAAAGAAAAAAAATACAATCGGATTCCAAATAAAGACAAAATATGACCATTGTTACTTTGAATTCGAGGGGGAAAAAAAAACTTGACACGTTATATGATCCATTTGTTTTCTAGTAGAGATACTCATATAAAACTCAATTGACAAATCTCAATTTGCTAGCATATTAATATGAAGTCTAATTATTAAATTATTTATATTATTATTTGATCCAAACTATCAATGCTTCTAATTTAAATAATTAAATTTGAAAAAAAATATATATATTTTTTTATAAAGTTTGCTTATGCTTGTATTTAAACGAAATCTCTCTTTTTTCTTTTTAAAAACTGACCCTTGTTTGGATGACCTATCCAATTTTAAAAATTGAAAAATTTTTACAAAAAAGTATTTTTCTCAACTTTTTTATCATTCTCTCATTTTAAAAAAGAAAATTATCTTATTTTCAAATTTATTTTCTATGGTGCCTTTTTAGAAAAATAAAATAAATTTTTTAAAAATATTCTCACAATACACAATTCCCAATATAATTTTCCCTCATTCCAAATAACTGTATATTTCAAGAAGAAATTTTTTTTATATATCCAAACACCATGTTGTTCTCAAAATAAAAACTTTCTCACTTAAAATAAGAAAGTTTTCTTTTTTAAAAATCAACATCTTATCCAAACGTTGAGCTTAAACATAGTAATATATTGCATAGAGAAAGCTAACATAGTTTCAAAATCACATCCGAACTAGACAAGAAAAACATTAGCTTTTGTAATCAGAAAATTGTCTTATTCTTCAAACAAACAGGCCACGGCCCACGAGGCCGACAGGGATTAGTCGAATTACCTGTCTGATAAAACACTAAAAGTAACATGGGCCACTCAAAGCAAACTTTGTAAGGACGTGTTTTGGGCTCCACTGCCTTGTCACAACACACCAATCCGATTTAGAGAAAACTTTTACTTAAATAGAAACTACATGTAGAGAATGTATGTATATACACGTATAGATTTTGTTATGTCTAAAGAAAACTGATAATAAAAGAGAGTTATAGTTATTTAATAGAATTTGAAATATGCCTTATCGATAATTTACACTGTCAAGTTTTATAAGATTACAATCTCTCATATTAATATGTTTTTGATTTAATTAGATAATCTAAAATTATATATCGATTTATTGTTAAGAACTATATCTTACTATGGATAGCTTATTCGATAAAAATACACAAAAGCTCAAATGTTACCATAGGTCATTTTCAAACTACAGAGGAGATTGGAAATCATTCTTCAGCACTTCCATGCACGTTATCGCTTTTGAATAACTTGGACTGTGGAAAAAAAAAAAAAAAAAAAAAAAAAAAAGCATCTGAAATCAGTAGTTCTTCATAACAAACATGGTTTAAAGGCAAGCAAGTGTGGGGACCTTTAGTG
This sequence comes from Ficus hispida, assembly GCA_025413025.1. Taxonomy (NCBI): domain Eukaryota; kingdom Viridiplantae; phylum Streptophyta; class Magnoliopsida; order Rosales; family Moraceae; genus Ficus; species Ficus hispida. Next base: position 885,928 of record CM046367.1, read on the forward strand.
CGCTGGCAGTGCGTGATGAAGTGCTATATGTATATATATAATCATGTCAAAGTCAGTTTCTTTTACCATGAATTTATTAAAATTTTATATGTAAACAGATAGAAAGATCACTGGCTCTTCTGGGAATTAGGATCAAAGCAAAGCATGAGAGGACCATAACCCCCCATTCCTTCTAGTCCTTTTACCATGGTATTCTTTTCTTCCTCCTCAAAAACCCCAAAAAAAAAAAAAAAAAAAAAAAAAAAAGAAAAGAAAAGAAAAAAATCCATGAGAGGCCAAAATTTACTGAGTTGGAATTCCACCGGGACCTGCTTTTGAGATATAACAGTATGTCAGGATTCAAAAATCATATCTGAGAGACATTACTTGCTGTTGGCCTAAACTTGGTGTGTGTACGTGAAAAATAATTGGTTTGGAATTACCAACGGTTAATTCATCTTTGCCTAGAGACAAAAAAAATGATGGGATTTTGCTTTTGGATATTATAGTTCACTTGAAACCTTTTGTTTTCAGTTATGATTATTTGAATCATGGTTGTTTTGAAAATAAAATCACATGCTTTTTTGCTTATTGTCAAATTCATAACAAATTGATAATTGACGTCCCTTTTTAGTTTGCAGTTTTTCTTTTTTGTGTCCTTCATTAACAGGAGATTAACGTACTCAAATAGTCAAAGTTTGTGTAAAACATTTTTTAGAAGCGTGCTAAAAGAGGGATTTCACTTTAGCTTGGTGGCACTTTCGCAAATACTCCATCTGCAATAAATACAGAAAGTGGGGTCATCTTTGCAAAAAAAAAAATCTCAAACATGAAAAATAGAGACGTTGTGAGATGTGTTTGAGAGACTAAGCATATTACTTAAACTATGCAGCCAGACTCTCCCTCTTCTGTACCAAACACAAACCCAAAACACAAAAGTGGTCCTTCTCAATCCCGGAACATAAACATAAATACTACATTAAATTAACAACAACAAGAAATTTAAAAAAAAAAAAAAACATTAATCTGAGACTCAGACAGAAGCCGGAGACCAAAAAAGCTTTTTTCCCAGTCTCACCGTCGGAATCTCTGTCGGAGTAGTGTAGTAGTTTGACTGAATCCGATTGGTTCTGGTTTTGGGGCTTCAGAGACGGCCAACATGGGCTGCGCCAACTCGAAGCTCGACGACCTCCCGGCGGTGGCTCTCTGCCGTGACCGCTGCAAGTACGTCGACGAAGCTCTCCGCCAAAGCCACGCCTTCGCCCACGCCCACGCCTCCTACTTGGACTCCCTCAGAACATTGGGCCCCGCTCTCAACCGCTTCTTCGCTCACAACGCAAATCACCACGAGGCCATCAGTAACGGCGCCGTATCTCCAAAGCCTTCTCCGCCGCAGGCTCCTTTGCCGGAGAAATCCCGCTCAGATTCCGACGACAACGGGTCGGACAAAGATCAGGTTAGTTTCCTCAGCGAAGACGAAACCCAGGGCTTAATCGCTCACAATTTCGGCTTCTCGAACTCCAGTAATGTTGGCGGCTCGGCTCCTTCGAAGCCTCCACCGTCACCGCCGCCAGCTTCTCTCGGCTCGGCGTGGGAATTCCTGAACCTGTTCGACACGTTCGAGAGGTACGAGCGCTTGTACGTTTCGAATTCGGAGAGCGAGAGAGAATCGGCACCGGAACCGGAGAAGGTGAAATCCGACCTGGTATCAGACGAGAAAATCGGCGCGAGTAAGGAGGCAGCTGCGGATGGCAAAACGCCGACGTACGACGTCCGAGTGGTGGTGGACAAGGACAATCAGAAGGAGGGCATGTCCTCTGAAAAGGCAAGCGGCGGCTCGGCTGCTTCTACGGCTCCGCTCGGCGTCTCAGAAGCTTTGAATGTGATTCAGGTTCTGTTCGTACAAGCTTCAGAGTCTGGCAATGAAGTTCTCTTGTTGCTCTTGCACCGTCAGAGAATGCCTCTTAATCAAGGTAAACTACCCTTTTTTTGTTTTTTTGTTTTTGTTTTTTTCTCTCAGTGATTTTTAAGTTTTAGTTTGTGAAAACATTTGATATATTTTATTGTGGGTGCGTAATTTGGTCAAATTGTAGATTCTTTTCGTTTGTGCATTGAGGAAGATATGGGTATTAGTCCGCGGAATCTGTCTTCGACTTTAAAGAAGCTCTTATTGTGGGAGAAGAAACTTTACTGTGAAGTCAAGGTATGATTTTATTTACGGTCTGTTACGATTATTTCATTTTATTTTATATTTTGTGGAACTGGTTTTGACTGTTTTGTGTAGGCTGAGGAAAAGCTGCGCATAATTCACCAGAGGAAGTTACAGGATCTGAAGTATTTGGAAAGGGAGGGTAACAACAAAGCGCAGAAAGCTAACTCCATTAGGGCGTTCCTGAGGGACTTATCGACTAAATTGAAGATCGCGTTTCAGATTGTTGACAGGATTTCATTTGCAATCAACAAGTTGAGGGACGAAGAATTGTGGCCTCAGATCACTGAATTGAATCATAGGTATATGTCGTCATTTCTATATTGCAATAATAAAAATTATTCTTCCGTCGGTTTCTTAAGTTTTAACCAATGTCTTGACTACATATAAAGACGGTTTTGGGGAGAGATTAGTCTATTATGAATCACAAAACGGTAACATTACTAGGTTAGTTTTTTAGCCTTTGAAATTGAAGAGCTCTTTTCGTAATGAATTTTTTTTTTTTTTTTTTAATTTTCTTTGACCAACAATAGGAAAAAGGTTGTCATATTCCTAGGTAGTTTTGATTTAAACCAGCTTAGTCCAATCTCAACTTGTTTGATCGCTGCAGTTATAGATTGTTACCAGAATTTAGTCCAGGCGCAATATGTGCAAGTTGAACAAATTATAAAAAAAAATAGTTCAATGCTTTGATTTTGAATGGCATTAATTTGAGCAAGTACTGCGTTTGCCAGTGAGCGAAAAATAGCTATTAGTTGCTAAATTTTGTAGGTATTATCTTTCCCTAACTAATTCTACCTGGTTCAGAAGAGAACTTAATATTTCTTTGTATTCTGTTTTCTCCTTAGAAACTGCGATCTTAAAGTTCAATTAAACTTCTTGTATGGAATGGACCTCGTTGAGATAAACTAGAAAAAGTAAAAACGAAAGAAATTTCCTCGAAACCATCTCAAAACGAATATATATTTCGAATTAAAATTTCATGCCGTTTCTTTATCATGGCTGACTTAATCAGTTTGATGTTCTAGATTACTCTCAATGTGGAAAGCCATGCTAGAATGTCACAAATCGCAGTACCAAACGGTGGCAGAAGTCAAAGGTTTAGATGCCATCACATATGATGGAAAGTTGAATAATGTTGATCTTACGGCTGCGGTACAGCTCAAGTTAGAGCTTCAAACCTGGAACTTAAGCTTCTCCAACTGGGTTTTCACTCAAAAGGACTATGTAAAATCCTTGAACGGTTGGCTCATGAGATGTCTTCTATACGAACCTGAAGAAACACCTGATGGTTTAATTCCATTCTCGCCCGGTAGGCTCGGTGCACCCCCAATATTCGTCATCTTGAATCACTGGTCACAAGCCATGGATACACTCTCGGAAAAGGAAGTGATTGGGGCCATCCAGGGATTCCTTGCAGGCATAGATCTGTTACTGAAAGAGCATAATGTGGATCTTCAGCAAACGGTTATTGCAGACAAAGAGCTCGAGAGAAAAGTTAAAATCCTGGAGAGGGAGGAGCAAAAGATGCAGAAGCTGATGCAGGGTCGCGAGAAGAATATGGCACTCCTGGGTGGTCATACTCATCAGAAAGGGACCAGTTTTGTTAACCACAGCGAAATTATCCGGTATAGTAACTTGCAATTGGGTTTGAAGCATGTATTTCTGGCCATGGAGAAGTTCATGGAAAATTCCATGCAAGTATACGAGGAACTTCGCATTCGCATTGAAGAAGTCAGCTGCAAACATGCTTCAGAGACTCTAAATGGTGCATAAATTTTCACACATGTAATGAGGTACCCTATCTTACTTGTTATTAATCAATTTCGCTGGTAACCTTATGATCATTGTCATTGTGGTTGGCTGATTAATTTTATTAATTAACCTGGTTATTATACTTGCTAGGACTGAATTCTTCCTAAATTCCTACCAGTTAACCGTGCAATTTTGGGCCACACCTCTAGACAACATAGAAGGGTCCACATGGCTTAACTTGTGTGGATACTATTATCAGTTTGATTGCTTCGTACATTTTGCTGTAAGTAAAGAGAAAGTGTTTGCAAAAATTATTTTGTGAGTGGTTGGATTCTTCACTGTGGCATCGTGGCCAATATGTCTGTCAACCCTTTTCCAGGAGATTTTGTATATTTCTATAAATGTGTTTAGTAACATTTTTAATGCAGAAGATGCCGTTCTTTTCGTAAGGCACTCAACTTAAAATATAAAAATAATATCCGACCATGCTTAAAAAGTCAAATGAATCTGCTTATTATAAATAAGAAATGAAGGGGGAAAAAAAAAAAAAAAGCAGGTGGTCTGTTTTTGATCCTTGGAAGGGTATGAAATTCTATTCCAAGGAACACATGTTCTTTTGATTAATTTTGGTAGAAAACTTCTTGTAACACGTTGTGGAAGTTAGATTGACCTTTTGGACAAACGTAGGTCGACGTACTACTAGTTGCGTGGTCCGTGGTGTATATGCATGACAATATTTGAAGTTTGAACAATTGACTAGCTATCACGGGGCCTATTTGATTTTTGAATTTTTAAAATAATTATTATAATAAATTTGGCGACTTGTACTGTGGGCGCATTTGCACATTGTGAGGGTCGATCTGTCTTTTTCATCCGCCGAGAGCCAATTTATCATCCCATTAATTTAATGAAAAAAATTAATTAAAAAATATGAAGATCCTAACGGCTTACGTTTCTTTTTTCAATGCTTTTTTTTTTTTCCTTCCTCTTTTTTGGGTATTTTCTGGATGTTTTCGTATTGACCTGAATATATTTAGCTCTAATTAACGTGGTTAATGCTTGCGTGCTTATCAGATTAATATGATCGAAAAGTAAGTGGCAAAAAGGGCGAAAAAGATGTGGAAGGTGGCAACGTCCAAACAACAAAGAATAATTGTTCGACAAATTAAAAAATAATAATAATAAGTGGATCACAAAATAAACGTACATTTCCAATTTTGTGATCTTTTTCTTTTTTCATAAAAATAAAAAATAAAAAAATATATTGTCTTCTTATTAGTCATCCTCCACACGCGCCGCGTATAATCGCAAACGGGGGTCGTGAGTTCAGACTTGTTTCACATCATAGCCCTTGCCAACTTTACAATTCGTTTCTTTGTTCAAATTTCCCAACTTCCACAATTCTATAGTCTGACAATCAGAAGGACCAAAGAGGAAAATCCTCAATTTACATGGTTCTCTTTAGTCCAAAAAAAAAAAAGGCGGGGTGTTCAATCACGGTAAGAAAGTTCTAGAAATATTCTCGGAACCTAAAAAAGATTCGTCATTGAAAGGAAAAAAACGTTGATATTGATTTTGATTGTGAAAAAAAGAAAGTACTTAAATAATATAAAAATTTAATATTAAATTATTATTATATAAAATTAAATTAAAATTAATTAAAATTTATATCAGATTAATTACGTGTGAAGAATTTGTGTTATATTATTTAATAAATAAAAAAATATGATTATTTAAATAATTTTATAAAATAAATTTAAACTATATATTTTATAATATAATTTGATGTAAAATTATTATTAATTTATGTTTGAAAAAAAAAAAAAACGCTGATTATTGTTACATAGAAATTTATGTTTTCCGTTTGCTGGTAAAGAGAGACAATCTGCTCCAGACAAGAGGAACAAGAATTGTTAATTCGAGGGGGGGGGCGTAGCCCGATTAGACGTTGGTTGATTTGGATCGAAAGTACGAAATTACCCTTAGTGTTTTAAAATGGACAATTCAACTGTGCGAGGAAACAGAGAAATACAGGCTTTTGTCAGTAGGGGAAGAGAGAGAAAGTTAGAGAGAGAGAGAGAGAGATAGAACGCAATGAGACGGAAAAGAAAGCTGCCGCTCAACATCACTCTTTAGATCTCTCTCTCTCTCAAATCCTCAACGACGCACACGGGCGTCTTCTCTGAAATATACACACACACACATATATATATATCTGTCAGTGAAACCCATCTCTCTATCTCTCTCTTCTTGTTCGTCTCTCTATGATTATTAACGAACAGCTGGCGGAAGTGGGACACTGAGTCAACTCGACCGAGTTATGGGCTGTTGCGCATCTTCCCTTAGGGGACGGAACTCCGACCACAATAACCAACCCCTCCACCACCAGCAGGGACAAAACACTCACTCCTCCAACGGGACCGACGCCGCTGCCTCCGCCGGCGGAGGCTCGCCTGAATTCTCCGAGTTCTCGCTCGCCGACCTCAGAGCCGCCACCAACAACTTCAGCTCCGACTTTATCGTCTCCGAGAGCGGCGAGAAAGCTTCCAATGTCGTCTACAAGGGCCGCCTCCAGAACCAGAACCAGAACCAGAACAACAACCGCCGTTGGATCGCCGTCAAGAAATTCACCAAGGTCGCCTGGCCCGATCCCCAGCAATTCGCCGTACTCGCCTCGATTCTCATTTAATTCCCCCCATTGATTTTTTTTTTCTTTCCATTTTCTAGGGTTTTGATTTGATCGGGTTTCTCTGAATTATGTTTGATTCTCGTTTTAGGACGAAGCTAGGGGCGTCGGCAAACTGAGGCACAAGAGGCTTGCGAATTTGATTGGCTATTGCTGCGACGGCGATGAGAGGCTTCTGGTTGCTGAGTACATGCCCAACGACACTCTTGCTAAGCATCTTTTCCATTGTAAGTTCGATAAGATGAGGGCTCTTTTGTGTTGGTTCGCTCTCTTAGGGTTTGAAGATTCTATATCCTGTGCATTCACGGAATTTATTTTTCAAAAAAGATTTGGGAACATTGCATTTCGACGAAGAAGAGATATAAATGAAGACTCACGTGACTGACATCGGCATTTATTCAGTTATATTCGTTGATGTATTAAATTTCATCACATGAAGAATGTTTGAAATTAATGGTGTGTAATTATTGCCCATTATGGAATTTAGGAAGCTTTATGGTACTAAAAATTTTCCTTGTGAATTCCGACTAAAAAGGGAAAAAGAAAATGTTCTTAATCATGCCTTAACTTTTTGGCCTAAGCGATTTCGGTTGCAGATGTTGCTTATTCATTGCTGATGTGCTTCCCAGTGTTTTTTAGGAATAACTTTAGTTTGAATCTGTTTGACAGGGGAGAACCAAACTATTGAGTGGGCCATGCGCTTAAGAGTCGCACTATCCATTGCCGAAGCTTTAGATTATTGCAGCACTGAAGGCCGTCCGTTGTACCATGATTTGAATGCATACAGAGTTCTCTTTGATGAGGTACTTTGACAAATATCTTTAATCAGTTTTGATTTGAACACTTCAATTTTCAGTTTGTAGAAATGCAATTATTTTGTGATGTTTGTTATTCACTGTGATTTGATAAGCTGATGTGTTTATTGTGATGTTTTAATACTTCGCAGAATGGTGATCCTCGGCTTTCTTGTTTTGGGTTGATGAAAAATAGTAGGGATGGAAAAAGTTATAGCACTAACCTTGCATATACACCTCCCGAATATCTAAGAAATGGTACCTGCTTATCTTCGTTTTTTTAGATATTTTGATTCTTTCCATTGTTGACTTAAAACATGATAGTCAACTGGCATTTTTCGTTGCTTGTTAGAAACTGGGGAATCTTTGGCGTTACAGTTTTCAGAAATTATGCATTTATTTTTATCTATGTTATAATATATTGTGGTATGTGAATAGAAAAATTATGCCGCCCAATACTTATTAGTAAGACCTGCATTATCTTCGTATTATAGGAAGGGTGACTCCAGAAAGTGTTGTATTCAGCTTTGGGACTGTCCTTTTGGATCTCCTCAGCGGAAAGCACATCCCTCCAAGTCATGTAAGTTTATTTTTTGTTTATGTTGTTCGGATTTATGCAGTTCATCTACTGTGCTTAAAGATAATCTGTGCTGCCAATTTGATCATACAGAGTTATTACTTGATTAACTTGTGTTAAAATCCCCATCGTGCATATCTTTTGATTCTGTGCATTTGAAACCCTCGCCAGTAGTTTTGCTCAGAACTGATGCATGATTGGGGGAAAAACTATTGTACTAGACAGGAAAACTAGTACTTCCGACTTCAAGATTGACAGGATGTGATCATGTTTTGCTTTTGTTCTTTTTTGCTTTAATAACTAGTGGATCAATTTGGAGTTGACTAAGTTGGCTGTATGGTATGGTGATGTGGTTTTGGTAATTTGGTATGTGCAGGCTCTTGATATGATACGGGGAAAAAATATTCTTCTCTTAATGGATTCGCACTTGGAAGGTAACTTTTCAACTGAAGAGGCAACCGTGGTTTTTGAGCTTGCCTCACGTTGCTTGCAGTATGAACCTAGGGAACGGCCAAATACCAAAGAACTTACCGCAACACTTGCCCCGTTGCAAAACAAACCTGATGTAAGATTCCAGCATACTTCTGTATAATGACGCAACTGTTAAATATTCTTGATTGCTAAAGATATGGTAGCATCTTGTGATGAATATATTATTTTTGTTTGTAGGTTCCATCTTATGTGATGCTTGGGATTCCAAAGCATGCGGAAGCACCTCCTACACCACAACACCCTCTTTCTGCAATGGGGGATGCCTGTTCACGGATGGACCTTACAGCCATCCACCAGATTTTGGTAATGACACACTACAAAGATGATGAAGGAACCAATGAGGTATTAACATTAGTTTCTTTGGTATGAAATTTGATGGGGTTATTTCTAGTGCTCTGCTAAAATTTTAGTTCTGTTTCAGTTGTCTTTCCAAGAATGGACCCAACAGATGAGAGATATGTTGGAGGCAAGAAAGCGTGGGGACTTGGCATTTCGTGACAAGGATTTCAAAACAGCAATAGACTGTTACTCTCAGGTTTGTGCTATGTCATCTGTTATGTACGTGCAATATGCGAACTACTGGGAATCTGGGATCCACCATGAATTTTTGTAGAATTAAATTTTGATTGAAATTTTCATGTGTTTTGCAGTTCATAGATGTGGGAACCATGGTTTCCCCAACTGTTTATGCACGACGCAGTCTCTGTCACCTCCTTTGTGATCAACCAGATGCCGCTCTCAGAGATGCCATGCAGGCACAATGTGTGTATCCCGACTGGTCCACGGCATTTTACATGCAGGCAGTTGCCCTTGCAAAGCTAGACATGCACAAGGATGCAGCCGACATGTTGAATGAGGCTGCTACATTGGAAGAAAAGAAGCAACGCGGTGGGAAGGCGTCTTGAGAATCAAACCTTGTATATCTCTTTTTGTTTTCGGTTTCAAAATCATTATTGGCAATCAAGCATTTGTTAATGTACTCAAGTGGTTTCGTTGTTGTTGTAACAAAAAAAGGAAAAAAAAAGTGGGGCTCCTGTACCATAGGAAATGGTAGTATTTATCACGTATCATTGGGGGAAATGTGGCTTTTGACGAAGTTGTATAAATAGGGAGAGGCAGAAACTTGTTTCTTCTACAAAAACTTCATGCTATTTTTTTTGTCTTTATTTTGAATTTCATGAAATAATTAATCGGTTCTTTGATGTGTACATGTGTGTGACACTTATAATACAAACATGATTTCAGCAGTTGTGTCAGCACAATAATGCAAACATGAAATCAAGAGACATATAGCTCAGCTTTTCCATCAATGAAGAGGCTCATGAATTCTTCCCCATCAACCGTTTCTTTCTCTATGAGAAGTTGAGCAAGTTTGTGAAGGATATCGATGTGGGTTGTGATGATCTGCTTCGCCCTTGAATATGCTGTCTCTACCATCTCCCTCACCTCTGAATCCACAACATCAGCGGTTGCCATGGAGTAGTCTTTCTGGGATGACATCTGCATTTCACACAACCAAAATGTTGCAGTTTATATATATATATATATATATATATATATATATATTACAATAAAGCAAAGGTGAATCTAACTTGGGAAACAGCAATTTCTTATGTGTACAGTAGTGGTTTACCTGCTGACCCAAAAAGGGATTTCCTCCCGGTCCTCCAATTGCCACTTGTCCGATCTTTTTGCTGAACCCAAATCTTTCAACCATTTGCCTTGCCACCCGTGAAACTTGCATTAAGTCGTTTGATGCCCCTGTGGTCACATTGTCCTCGCCGAAAATCACCTCCTCGGCAACCCTGCACCATTAACCCGAAGTGTGAATGAACGTCATTCAAAAGCTATACTTGTTAAGAGAAAAATCAGACAGCCAAAAACCCATACAAGTTATTCACAAGCTCCTCAAAGCACTTCAAAAATGAAAGTTTTAATTATGGAATCAAAACAAGTTATAGTCAGTTAACAAACCTTCCACCAAGGGCGACCGCCATCTGATTCTCCAAGTAGCTTCTGCTGTATAGTCCAGACTCAAGCCTCTCTTCACTTGGGGCAAAAAAGGTAAGACCACCAGCTTGCCCTCGTGGAATGATGGATATCTTCGCCACAGGGTCATATTCTGGCATTAATGCACCAACTAAAGCATGCCCGGCCTCTGAAAATGCAATGCACACAATGGTAAGTAAATAATTTGATTTTAACAGAACTCGGAATGAAAAGAACAGATACAAATTGTTAGAATACCGTGGTAGGCCACTAATTTCTTCTTCTCCTCAGAGACCACAGCATTTTTCTTCTCTGGTCCCGCAATTATACGCTCCAGAGCATCGGATATCTCGTCTTTGCTTATTTCTTTAAGGTCACGCCTAGCAGCCAGAATGGCAGCTTCATTCATCAGGTTCTGCAAATCAGCTCCAGTGAAACCTGGTGTCCGTCTAGCAATCTTCTCAAAGTCCACATCTTTTGCAAGTGCTTTCCCTCTTGAGTGCACCTGAAACCATCAAGGCTTGTTGAGAAAGCATGAAACCGCTAATGCAACTTCTTTAGATACGAATCTTGCAAAAACATACTTTTCATGTACATTAACCATCACATTCGGTGTCAATGTCGCACCAGAAAAATATAAGCTTCCACCAGATTCTTCAACTGAACCGTTAGAACGTACTAAAAAAAATCTTAACCAGCAGATTACTAGTAGAAAATCCATAATAGCACACCAACTTCCAATATAAAAGCTTAAACCTTTTCACCAAATTTCTCAAATATTTGCGGTTTTAACATTTCTGCATTGCAGAGTCCAGTATAACATTTCTGCTGGGTTATCTATCTATCTTCCTCATCTTAGCATTAAAGGCGATGAAATGATGACAACTAAAATATAAGGGCAAGAGACACAAAAAGCTTAAAACTAAAGTTTGCATAAACCTTAACTAGCATACTAGTAGTAGACAATTCAAAATAGCATGCAAACTTCCAATACCGATTTTTATGTAAAGGAACCATAACTTTAAATGATGAGCTAACCTATACAAAAGCTTTATCTTCCACCAGATTTATTGTATTTGTAAATTATAACCAATTTCAATAACACTTCTGCACAATTCTCTATCCATAATTTCTCATCTACTGAAATCAACTCCTGGCATTTAATCATAAGAACACAAAAGAAACAAAAAGCTCAAGTCATTTCACCGTTTACCACATTTGTAATTTTCAACCAATTTCAGTGCAATTCTAGAAAACAATTATGACATTTCTACTTAATTCTCAACCAATCTTCGTCATCTTAGCATTAAGCGCCGTAAACTGTCAGTAACTAAGCCAAAAGAGGCACAAAAGATTAATTACTAGAGCTTGGATAAAACTCTCACCTGAAGGATCTTTACTCTACCAGCAACATCAGGCCTGTCCACAGTAACCTGACGGTCGAACCTCCCAGGCCTCAACAATGCAGAATCAAGAACATCAGGCCTGTTAGTGGCAGCCAACACAATGACACCCGAATTCCCCGAAAACCCGTCCATCTCCGTCAAGAGCTGGTTAATAGTCTGCTCTCTCTCATCATTCCCTCCTCCAAGCCCAGCTCCTCTCTGCCTCCCAACGGCATCAATCTCATCAATGAATACAATGCACGGCGCTTTCGACTTCGCCTTCTCGAATAAATCCCTCACTCTCGACGCCCCAACTCCCACAAACAACTCCACGAACTCTGAAGCCGCACACGAGAAGAACGGCACTCCAGCTTCTCCGGCCACGGCCCGGGCCAAAAGGGTCTTCCCGGTACCGGGCGGGCCCACTAGAAGACACCCTTTGGGGATTTTAGCTCCCAGAGCCGTGTACTTATCCGGGTTCTTCAAGAAATCCACCACTTCTTGTAATTCAAGCTTGGCCTGATCAGCTCCGGCGACATCCGCAAAAGTGACTCCGGTTTCGGGAACTTCCTGGAACTTGGATTTAGACCTTCCGAAATCCATCGGCCCACCGAGCCCACCCGGCCCGCCGGGTCCTCCCTGGGCACGGCGGAAGAGGAAGAACAGCCCGGCGAAGGCGAGGAACGGGAAGAGCAAATTGCCAATGAAGTTGAACAGTCCGTTACCCGAGTCTCCCTCGGAGACTGAAATGTCAACGCCGTTCATTGCCAGGATGTCGATGAGGTCCGGGTCGTTAGGGACGATGACGGTGGCCCGGCGGCCGTCGACGGCGGTGAGCTGGAGGGCAGAACCGTCTTTGCTGAATCTGACCCTCTCGACTTTGCCCTTCTTCACGGCGTTGAGGAAGTCGCTGTACCGCCATTGGCCACCCTCCGGTAGGTCAGAAGCGTTGCGGGTTTCGGGTTTGGGAGCTGTGAGGAGGAGGTTTTGGCCGAACGGCGAAGACGACGGCTCCGATTGACTGGGCTGGGCTTGGAGCACCGGCGGCGAGGGGGTTTGGGGAGGAGGGTTTGGTGCGTCAAAAGCGAAGGCTGATGGGGCGAGAGAGGAGAGCAGAAGGGTGGCCAAAGTGGCTTGGGTTTGGATGGAATTGTTGGAGGAATTGGGTTTCTTGTCGAGAGCGTTTCTGGCGATAAGAAACTTTCTTTCGGAGAAGAGAGAGAAGGGAATTGGGAATGGTTTGGTGGTGGTTTTGGCAGTGGGAGGAGAGAGTAGGAGTTTAGTGCTGCCGAAGAAGTTGGAAGAGAGCAAAGGGTTCGTGGTTGTTGATGAAGAAGCCATTAGATTTGGCCTTTGATTTACTCTCTCCGAGTTTATTTCGTTCGCTTCCTTGATGGTGGGGGGACCTAAGCTTACGGTTATACCCCAATCCTTAGGAGCAGACTGAAAATGAATTATCGAAATATTAATATACACACACACGCATATATATACAACAGTCAGCAGTGTGAAATATTGAGTTCCACAACAAATATTGTGATATGTGGAATTTTGGTGGCTTGATTTTTCTGTGGTTTTTGACTAATATTTTGATATACCGGGAGACGTATAGGGGGGGGAAAAAAAAAAAGTTTTGCTCAATCCCACGCCATAGATTCCAATGTAGCTAAGATATCATCCACGTAATCTAGCTTGTTCCAATCATTTCACCTTAGATTTTTGTGCCTACTTCAAAACGACGTCGCTGCAAGCTTTTTTGTTTTTACTTCTTCAATTAATCGTTGGAAGCAAAAAATAAAAACTAAATTTTTTTTTTGAAAGGGATTGCTGGATGAATTTTTTTTTTTTTTTCAAATAGAAATTTCATTAAATTTAATAATAGGATATAAAGATACAAAATATAACAAATGATCTCGTATTACATGAGATAAAACCTTTCAATAAAAACGGATCTATCAGTAAATTTTAACGACGCTAAAAAAGAAAGACGTATGCTTAAGACCCGATAATAGGTATATATCACACTACACTGAAATCGAACACATGTAATACTCTTTTTTTAAAAAATCCTAACAATCGATAGAATATCCCGATCGATCGAGAGCCAAGATTCAGTAGCACTAGTGTCACTAATAACTCCGTATAAAAGCAATTCTATCGGGACCAAAATAATGTCAAGAGTCAAATCTGACAGACAAACAATCAACGCGAAAGGTGTGGACACCACCTCCATTATTATACTTAACAAACTGAAGCACAATATCCAAATAAAAGACAGCGAAAACATTGTCATTATTACACATAAAACTACAAACCAAAAAACAAAAAAACCAATCACATAGAAAAAGTTCTTACCAAAAATAAGATCCACATCATTGCGAGAAACTAGGTTGGCGAAGTTGATTTGCTGCAATATCTCTTTATTTTGCTTCTTCCCGCAATGCCGATCCTTTACCAACAGGCTAATCTCTTTCAAAACTCTCATCATATGATTCTCGCATTCATTCCTAGGGTCGGGAAACCAGAGACAGTCCAAAGACTGTCATTGGAATCCAGCTCCAAGAGAAGAAAACAATTGAAAATACATAATTCTCACGCATTAGAGAAAGAAGATAAGAGAGCGAGAGAAGATGAAAGTGTGTAGCGACCAAGAAGAATTAAATTCTATCGTTTGATGAAATTTCAGTACGTAAGGTTAATGAGTTAAATATAAACAAATTTGTATTCATAAATAAATATATATATATAAATAAAAAAATTTGTGAAAATAAACAAGTATCTATTTTTCAAAAAAGAAAAAGTATCTATGGTTAAGTTAAACTTTTATGCTATAGCCACAACCAAAATTGGGGCACCTCTCAAAACTTCTGACATATGTCAGATCAGTGCATATTTCCCGCCTGGAGTCCAAAGTGTCAGCCTGACCTCCAACCAAGTAAGACGTGGCATGTGGCACTAATTTGACGTGTGTCAAAACTTTTTGGGAAACATGCATCCGACCAGACCTGACTATATCGTTGATGACTAGGTCTGGTAATACCTACTTCGATCAACTTCGACCAGTATCCCGAGAAGACATGCTAGCTGCCCAAATGATCTTAACTACGCGGCTACTATCGCCCCTGGCTCGATTAGACCGGAAGTGCTCGGGGGCTAATATCGATGGTGTAATTTCTCTAAAGTTGGAAACTGCCTTTTCACCAGTGGTCGAGGTGCGTAAAAACAAGTAGACTCATTTTCCTACTAAGTAGAGAAGATCCAACCATCTAAGGAGATTCGACTAGATCAGACAAGTTTGGGAAGCTATAGACCCTTCTCGGATCATCGAGTTGGTCTACCACCACTTGGTTGGGTTGCTGATCTTTGAATTAGTTCTCTTTTAGTGATCTTGAGCAAGTTACCGTCAGGACCTATGGTACTGGCCTGGGCAACACGTCCCATACCACTATTGAACCCCTATCGTGGTAGTCGGCCCGCGTTGCCTTTGCCACGTTGTCTCGTTCTGACTGACAACAGTACTGTGGTATGGTACTCTACACCTACTACCCTGTACCACCTGACACCTAACGTCCGGTATCTACCACCGTACCTTATTCCTGCCTTTATGCCAGCCACTACTACCTGATCGAACTGATACAATACTTGTCACCTGTACCAATACTGATACTTGTGCTTGTGTCCCCTTATCACCCAATTGGAAGGGCACGTGACACTCGTTCAGTGGAGGTCCAAAATACATATACCGAGAGCATGTTTACCTGCCGAGATCACTCAGAATACAACCCACTAGGGTCATTCAAGTACTCGAACCCGCGAGAAACACATATAAATAAATGAGTGCATCATTCATAAGGTATGAACTATTTTCCTTGTCAAAACTCTGCTTCTCTACTTGCTAATTAGTGCTAATTACTGACTTAAGCATCATAATGTCCTTAGCAGACACTCCACTGGTGTCCCCCCTTACTTCTAGGTGCTTTTCTTTTGCAGGCAATTATGTGAAGAACGATGGCACAAGGCTGACTACGTCAAGTGATCCCACCGAGTATTGCATTAAAGGTTTTTGACATTAACAGATATTAAGCAGATATTAATAACAATGACTAGTTACCGAGTACTTTCTAAAAATGACTTAATGGAAGTCTAATTTGTTTAATGACTAATTAGAGCCTTGCTTAGATGCTGTCATTTTAACGAACTCCTATTAACTAATTTTAAATCTTTTACAAAAATTAAAAATTCATATCATTATATTTATGTTGTCCACAAAATGTTTCTTAAAAAAAAAAAAAAAAAAAAGAGAAATTTCAATTCCACTCGTAGATAAACATGTCAGGTGATATAATTTTTTTTCTTGATTTTTAATTGGGCCTCTGGGTTTTCCATTTTAAGGCCAATAAAGTTGGAAATCCAGCAAATAGAAATTGGGCCGCAAAAGTAGGGCGGAAAAAAGGAGACGTGGCTTGCCCAAAATCAGACACTATGCAGAGGACCCACCCGGTCTAAGATTTCAAAAAGATATTAACAGCGACTACTCACCAACCAAATCATAGTCCAAAGGCGGTGGATGCAGTGCAAGACTCCCACCACATCGAAATGGGAAGAGTTAACGAGCTTTATCTTCCATGAATTCACATACGATGTTTTTTTTTTTTTTTTTTGGTCTTAAATATTATTCTTTTATTTGATAACTCATTAATTTATTTAATAATTTTTAATATTTAATATTTATTATACAGTTAAATTTTTAAATTCATATGATATAATCATTTAGGAAGATAGTTAATAAAACGAAAAATCCAAGAAAATATATATTTATTTTATATAATCAGAGCTTAACATTATATAATTTTAGGTGACGATTCTCTAATATATAGATATATATATATATATGATCATAAAAATTATAAAAAGCAAAATTTTTTTTTGAATTTATGAAAAGATATTTTTGTGAATATTATTTAGTTTGAATTTGTGTTCAGCACGAAATAATTGAAGTGCAGCTAATAATAATATTTATTGGGTAATGTTATTTGTTATTTCCAATGATACGAATATTAGTAGAAAATCTGCGACATAGAGATAATTAAAAAAAAATGAATCACTCACTGATGTGGTATGTGGTAATTTTAATATATAATGTCACTAATTACGTCACTTAAAGAAATATTATTTTCTCAATAGTGATATCAGGACAGAGATACTCGAGTCGTGGGGCTAAGGAAATCGAAGAAAGCTAGGTCGGAGTTGAGGGGACCGATTCAAAAAGTGGAAAGGACCATTTGCCCATACCACACCAAACGTAGATACTAGAAACTCTCTAAATGCACGCATACACTTACTATACAAACATATTGTCGTTTAGCACAAACTCTTTAGCAGAAGTGTTTTCCAGTCCATCGATATTGTCGTTTCCATTTCTGACCACACAAATCAATAGACATTATTAATCATGATCATCATAATCCGTGTCAGTTCGCTCTCTCTCTTTCTCAACTGACCTTGGTTTCGTACAAGAAACATTGACAAAAGGAGTACTGGATCACTCATTATTGTCCTGGTTCTATATACGTATTTATGCCTACGATCATGAATTACAGAAATCAAGAATACCCTTTACACTTTTTAGGCAAAATTAAAAGTAGTGCTTATTACTCTATCATCCAACTGCGATGGAGACGGTAGTATCATCACTAGTGTTTCAACTATGTAACCCAAAAAAAAAAAACAAACCATGCATCTAACATTATAATCATGTGGTGTTAGACATCGATATGTGTTAAAAGTACTGATGTTACGTTATTCAGCAATTATATGTATAGTAGTATATCATGATATGACAAATAAGATATACAGCATAATAAACTTACAAAAAAAAAAAAAAAAAAAAATTTTGCTATGGTTTTTCCAAGCAAACAAACAACTGGCCTAATTGTTACATAACTGTGGAAACTTTGGGAAATGAAAATTAAAAACCTTGCACTAAATTTCTGTTTTCTTTACATGAAGAAGTTTAAGTACGAGTACTGTACAGATAGAACAAACTTAGCAAAGCCATATTGGAATTCTCCCCAATATTTTGGTCATTATATATGGGAGTTGCGCCAAATTAATTTTCCTACTAGAAGATAAGAAGTAGACACAACAGAAATATGCAAAAAGAGAGAAATCCCCGATCAAATATTTTTTCTGAACAAAAAGCCACCGCCGCCCCCATATTCATATCCATATTCCACAGCAGCTAGCTTCCACCCTTTTTAAGTTTGAAGTTTGTTTTCTTGTGGTTTGTCCGTTTAACGAAAAATATTTGTCTGCAAAGATGCATTCAGCTCCACTTGTTCCGCCTCCCACTTTGTCTTCGCTACCACTCCATCGTGCATTGGAACGTACTCCTAACAATACGACAATATTTATTTTTCCCTTTTAATATTATTTCAACAAAAACTAAAAAAAAAAAAAAAAAAAAAAATCCCAAAGCATATGCCGATGATTTGTTAGAAATATTGCTGAAATCACAAGGAAAGAAATCTAGCATATCACAAATCGTAGAATTTAAATCTACCTACCTCTAATTTTTGAACTAGTTCTCGAGCATTAGAAGCGGAGACGATTATGCTACGCTGAGAAGGCAAGATGAAGCCATCGTCCACGGCTTGGTCAATGAAAGTGAGTAGATAATTGTAGTAGCCCTCCACATTTAGTAAACCCACCTGTAAAAATTTAGTTTTAATTAATAATAATAATAACTATATAAAGTGATCATCAATTTGATAAATTTGGTAGGAACTCTCAAATCTAAAGGCACAGTTAAGAGAGACACGAAGTAGCTTTACAGGCTTGTCGTGGATTCCAAGCTGGGCCCACGTAATGACTTCTAATAGCTCTTCTAAAGTTCCATAGCCACCTAAAAGGTTGTAATTTGTTTATTTATATATGCTCGCTTTTATAGATAAGAATAGAATATGGGAATAATTACTCATCATTGAGAGTGAGAGAGTGAGAGAGTGAGAGAGAGAGAGCGCGAGGACCTGGAAGAGCAATGAAACAGTCAGAATGGCGGGCCATCTCTGCTTTTCTTTGGTGCATGTCTGCTACCGCCCTGACCTCCCCTATTGTTTCCCCTGTTATCTGCACCTCATCAATTTAACTTAATTAATTAGTTAATTAATATCCAACAATATTATCATTAATCATTACATATTATGACTTCATATATATTTGTCGCATCAACATATTAAATTACCCATAAGACAAAAGAATTTATTGTTGTTTTTCACAGGAAGAGGACAGAGCTAAATTATGTTAGCAAACCTCTTTGTGCATCAGAGTCTTGGGGATGATTCTGTCAATAGAATAAAAAAGAACACGCAGTTAAAAAATTATGAACTCTTTTTTTTTTTTTTTTTAATTTATCTAGCAAAATCATGAGCTTAAAAATAGATACACGTGTGTATATAAATAGATACACGTGTGTATATAAATATATATACGTGTGTATACGTACCCGAGTACATGACCACCACCGCGATGGACCTCCTGAGAAACCAAGCCCATTAGTCCAATACTTCCTCCTCCATAAACGAGGTTTAATTTCCTTGAAACCTTCAAAAAAATATTTGTATGTTTTTTTTTTTTGTTGAAGAAAATTAATTACCCACAGAAAAACTCACTGTGTGTGCATGACGAACAAAAGCTAAAATCTTGAAAGCTGCAGCATGGGTTAAAAAAAATTGATGAATAATTTTGAGAGCAATAAATTTTGCTCATCAATATTTTGTTCAATGAATCTATGTATATATATATATATATAAATATATGTATATGTGTGTATACAGATTACGTACCAGCTCTTGGCCGAGTTCAATGGCAGCATCACGATAGCAATTTCTGTTCCCAGAACTGCTTCCACAGAAAACACAAACCCTTTTGAACCTGGACTTCACGCTATTCTTCTCCTCCATCTCTCTCTCTCTCTCTGTCTCTCTCTGTCTCTCTCTCTCTCTACGGTGAGATTTTAGTGTTTTTTTTTTTTTGGCTTGTTGAATGTTGCTCAGATGAGTCTCTATTACATAAATAAATATATATATAGAGAGAGAGAGAGAGAGAGAGAGATCTTTTCAAGCGAGGGGTCAGAAATGCCAAACAAGAACGAAGATACCAATATTTTTTAAATATATAGATTAAAAAAAAAAGAATAATACCCAATATATATATATATATATATATTTTTTTTTTTCTTTTGAAGGAATAATACCCAATATTAAAAGAGAGAACAGGGATATCTATTTCATTAAGGAAATCCGGTGATGCCACGTGGACTCAAAACTGGAGCGCTGCTAAGTTGTCAAATTCGCCGACAGTATAGGTATAGGGATTCTGTTAATGATCTCCACCAATCCTCATTTTTCTCTTCTTATCCACTTCTCGTTTTTTCTCTTTGGCGTCCTTTCACTCATCAGCCCCAATTAATTTGTTAATAACCAGCCCGCCACACCAATTCAATATTGTCTCCTAATTTTATTTCTGTTATCATGTGATATAATGAACAAAGTAGAATAGTGTTTAAAAAAAAAAGAAAAGTAGAATATATATGAACATAATGTTTCTAAAATTTCTGTTTTTTTTTTCCCTAAAGACTCGTAATTATTTAATTTGACCAAGAAGGTGGAAAATAAATAAGAATTTTCAAATAAATTTGGGTAAAATTATTTTATCTTTTTTAATCATCATCAAATATATTTTTAAAAAAATTATAATTTAAAAAGATCTTAATTAAAATATGATCGTTTAAAATCGGTAGTCACTTGGGATACTAAAGTTCAATATTTCATAATTAATTTTCACACAATCTAATACTGTTACTGTTGGTTCAGTAATAATTCGTACTATGAAGTGTAAAACACCCTTTTTAAGTTTCATCACCTCCGCACAAAAATATTAAGATGACTCGGATCCAAAATAAGATAAATTCCCATATTTTCTTAAACTGCAGTACTTTTTATGTGAAAATTCATACATATGTTATTATATTATATTATATTTGAAATGGTCTTCAATTGTGTAAGCAAACATAAACTTTCTTCATGAATATATAATAATTCTTACTATGTGACTAACTTTATACTGTAACTAATTAAAAAAAAATATGTAACTTATTTAGAGATATTATTATAAATTATCTGTATTAATAAAAAAAATTTATCACACATCAATTATATTAATATTATATTTAAAAAAAAAGTTATTATTTATATTATTAATATAATATACGGTCGGATCCAAGACTTTTATCTATTTAATTAAAGAAATATAAAACATGTAACCTCAAATTGACAATAAAAGTCATATTTGTACAACAATTTGTTTTTGGTTTCCCATTATTGCACTCCACTAACTGTTGAGCAAGCAGTACGACACGTTATCTGAAATGTGACCGATGGTAGAGCAAAACATGGTGGCCTGTGGCTTTTCCTTGGAATACCCAACAGTCAAGCAGCTGTACTCATGAGCAGCAAAACCAAAACTTTTGGGAGCAGCGAAGGATACAGAACCAAAAAGTAGTGATTAGAAAATTTTCCCTTTTTTATGGCCCAATAAATTTACTATTAGATGATCATGGAGGTCTCAGGGGATTTTTTTTTTTTTCCTTAAATTGTTACAATCATGAAAATATACTTATTATAAAAAAAAATCTTAATATATCATGAAATTGATTAAAAAATACCTTGTCAAGAATAAAAATAAGATATAAAGTAATTATTTCAGTTTAGTATTAATAGTATTTAATTCTTAGTATTTATAATAAAATTTTTCATGATGTATATTTTATTTTATAATTATACATAACGTGTAAGTAATTTATCAAGAATTTGAATGATGGAAAAAAAAAAACCCCCCTTAAATTTGGGTTGTTTTTGTTAAATTAAACCTAAAAATAAAAGACTAAAAGACTATTATGTGACATTTAAAAGACTGTGTATGATGTGACCAGTATGTAGGAAAAAGCGTGCTTCGAGTTTTTTAATCCAATATATGTACGTTATACATTGGTATATTTAGACTATGTTTTTTTTATCATTATAATTACATTAGTTTTATGAGTTCTACATAATTAGATCCAATCGATTTAATATTTATAAATATATACTAGGTATTTTATAGCAAAAAGCTTTTAAAAAAGAGGTTTATAAGTACTACACAAGTGTTATATGTACATGAATAAATTGAAACAAATGTTTTTTTTTTTCAGTATTAATGGATTTATATAAGTTCCTATTTAAAAGTCGACTATGACTAAAAAGAATCTGCTACAAAAGTCTCCAACAGAGAAACGAAAAAAGCACGGGAGATAAAAACTACTTGTGTGCATTTGGTAAATAAAAGTAGAGAGCTAAAAAGCTATTAATGTCGTTTGTGTTGTAGATTACTTCGAAGACTTCCTCCCTAACCACTGACAAACCCGGAGGAGGATAAGGATTAATAATGACTAGTCCCCATGTACTTGTTTGAATTTATGGTCTTCTTAATTATCATTACAACACATCTTCTTCTTCTTCTTCTTTTTTATTTTTTATTTTTATTTTTCATCTTTTTTTGTTCTTTTTTGGGGTTATATCTTGGTGTTGGCGAATTAGTCAAAAGGTGATGCTTCGCCGACAGCATAAATAATTGTATGGTTAAAGCTAATTCTATCATACTAATTGCTCAGTGCCCATTTATTTCATTGGCTTGAAAAGACAATTTGAACATAAATTCAAACTTTTGGTTATAGAGAAAAAATTCTCAAAAAAAAAAAAAAATATTTATATTGAAACTTATAAAACAATTGGAGGTTTAATTTTACTCCATTAATTAGCACAATATGGCCTTAAAAAATTACATCGATAACTGAGAAATACTTAAAAATAACAAGAATTACAAAGTACTAATATTAAGGCTCCACTTATAACACTTTGTTTGGGACTAAAAAGAAAAGTATATATGTTTGTATATGTCTCTTATCTTTTGTTTACATTGTGAAAGCATGAAAGACATTTTTTTTAGAGTGTCTTTTGTTCTCTTTCATGAATTGTCACATAACGGGTTCAATATCTATAATGTGGTAATTATTTTTGTTTTATTTTTATTTTATTATGTTTATATATTCTACATTTTGTACCGTCCAATTAGTATATAGTAAAAGAAAGAAGGGGGGGCGGGGGGAAGAAAAGAAAAGAAAGAAGAAGATGCAGTAAGTCTGTCTAGAGTTAGTGAGTTACTCGTGTGGACCGAGATTCCTTGGTCCTACTTCGTAGGAGATGCCTTTACGTGTAGAACTTTTCTATTACTTGGAACGAAAACGACTTTTCAACCTTTGTCGCACCCAATTACAACTAAGCAAATGTAGAAATTTTACAGAGTTAATTAGTGGGACCTAATAATATTAGAGAGTGTGTTGGTGAGGTTTTCCCTCTAGTACATAATTAAAAGAATTTAACATTCAACACCAACTCTTTGGCTAAATTAAATTCTATATATTTGACAACGATTGACTTGGCCTTGTGGTGATCAATATATAATCAAATTAATGTTGATCACTGACTTATTTGCAAAGGTTGGTGGACTTTTCTGCCTAATTAAATTCCTATTCTTGAAAGTTGTCCTGGACTACGACTAACAAGAATCTACAACTACTCTTTTGGAGGCGGTTCAAATTGTCAACTAAAAGTGCTAAAACCATCTTAGATTGGTTTTTCTTAATTTGTGGGCAGAATAATTTTATTGATTCCAATCCTCATTCCTCATCTCATCTCACCGCCATATCTTCACACACAAAAATCCACTACCACATAATATACATAGCGGTAGCATTAAGTCAATATGTTGAATTGAATACTACCTTATAAATGTAAACGAAATTAATATCAATGCTTTAATTAAAAAAAAAAAAAAAAGAAATGTATTGAGTTCAAATCTCCCATCTAAGTTCAAAAAAATATATATATATATATATATATATCAAGCAAGATGTTTTGTTTCATATTTAATGAACATATATATGCTTTGAAGTATATAAATATAGTCTTGAACATGCGGTTGTAGCATAATTCATCAATAATTATACACCTACACTCCACCACAAAATAAGGTGTAGAATTTTAATGCTCACCTTAAAGTCAAAAAAAAAAAAAAAAAGAAAGAACTCATTAGTTATTTAGTTTGAATTAAGGAGTTTTTACTTATTTGCAATATGTCATAAAACGGAAATCAACAAGCAGTAATTGTGTTTAACATGAAAACAAAAAACAAAAACAAAACAAAAAACAAAACAAAAAAAAAAAGAAGGAAAAAAAAAAGATCATTATCAAATCCAGCTAGCTAGATGCTACAATTTTACTAATAAATTTATTCTCTAAACAATTGTTAATTACTAATTGATAATTCATGACTTTTTAGCATTTTTCTAAGGTATCTGGAACTTACATTCACATAATCTTTCTGATTTTTATAGTTTTCATCTCTTATCAATTTAAAATTTTGTACACTAATATCTCCCAGCTAAAAAATGCACATGCTCATTTATGTTGATGTGCGAACCTTCACAAGAACTTCTTCAAAGTTTCATGTCAACTAGAAGGAAAACAAAACCCTGCACAGCCTGTCATAAGTAATACAATCCTAAAATATATTTAGCATACAAACCCTAATTTTTAAAGCTCCCCTAAATGCCAAATTGGTAATCTTGTCTGCTTTCTGGCAAATAAATATCTTAGCTGGCATCCCCTACGTCGTGCATGTATAACCGGCATTATCAGTCACACCGACATTATTTAACATATATATCTAATCCAATATATATAAATAAATATATATATGTGTTGTACATGTATCACGGGGATTCTTCTCTACTCATGGATATATATATATATATATATATATTTATATCTATATCTGGAAGCTTCCTTGGGACAAATTGGTCTGATATCCTATAGGTGTAACCAATTCACAGCTAGTACATCTTCCGTACGAGGAAGGATACATTGATACTTCCCTATTATTTCCATTTTTCCTTCGAGATCGATCTCAGATCTGTCTATTGTCTCCTAGGCCTTTACTATAAAAACCATGAAAAAACGTTAGAACGTCCTTTCATTAATATTGCTATATTGCATATATTTGCTATATATACATTCCCACACAAAGTACGTCCCTTATTCTAAAGTCCTCTTTCAAGTCATCATTTTAAAAAAAAAAATTTTCTTTTGTCTAAAAACATATATGGGACGCTTGAATTTTGAGGCTCTAAAAAACCTGCAAATCAGTGCTAATGACATACTCCACTCGCCCATAATCCAACAAGCCCTCGTGGACCACCGACAGGAGAAATGGGTTCACGAGGTCTCCGAAGCTTCTTTTCGAATGTTGGGAGTCTGCGGGGTTTCCAAAGACGTCCTTTTGCTCGTGAAACAACACCTCCAAGACCTTCAGTTCACGTTACGTAGAGTGAGCATCGGAGAATTATCAGCAGACATCGGTCACAAAATCGTGGCCTACAATTGCTATAGAAAGAAGCTAAAGAAAGAAACCCTCAAGTGCTTGAATTCCCTCAAGGGAATGAAGTGCAAATCCATCATTTCAAACCCTAATCCGGTCAACCGACGCAAGCTTATGGTGGTTGTGGATGTGCTAAGAGAAGTGAGGGTGACAACAATCTCCATTGTTGAGTCTTTGTTGTCCCTCATTGCCAAGCCTTGGTTTGACCAAAAATCAGCTAATAAAGGTATTCTGGGAAAAAAGTTCAAGCATGTCAGTGGCCGAAGTTTATATGATATTTGTGATGAAATGGAGCTTCAAGTGCGAACAAGAGACTGAAGACGGTGGAGATAACAATTGAATGTGTTGAGGTGGAGTTGGAGTGCATATTCAGGCGTTTGATCCAGACAAGAGTTGCACTTCTCAACATACTCACTAATCGATTAGGCCATAATTCTAAGGTTATAGGCAATAGGTCAAAGCATGCATTATTTTATTGCTTGGCCTGCAAACCCTATTGTATTATACTTGAGGGGTTGGCTTTGTAACCTTGCTGAAAGATGATTTAGTTGTTTACTTATTGATAATTTGTTTTAGTTTATTACAGTCTGTGTCTAGACTGTCTTTAGTCCTCATAATGTTTTAACTCAATCGTTTATTAGTATAATTCTTTCTTTATATTTTTTAATATAATTAGAAGTATGTTTTTAAGATGTATAGATGACACCAATTTTTGATTGGTGGCATGAGCCTTCTTTAGGGATTGAATTTTTTTTTTTTTTTTTTTTTTTTTGCATCTTGTTTTGTTTGTCATTGAGGTTAGATTCTGAATTTCTTTACTTTTTTATTTTTGATAAATTTGAGCGAGGGATTTAATTCCTTCTTATCGTTTATATTAAATAATTATAATAACTAGAAGCTTTGTTTTCCCTCTATTCACTGATGGTGTTGATCTCGGATTACTGGTCTTCTATAGGCAAACTTGATCTCTGTCTCCGTCTCTGTCTCTGTCTCTCATTAATTCAGTGATGAATTTTTATTTCATCTTTTTTTTTCTTAGCTAAAAAATTTCATCTCATATATGTATACTCTATGATAATGCTTCTCTTAAGTAAATGAAAAGTAATGATGCACATCTTTTGTGTTAGCTGTATACCAGAAGAATATATACGTGTGTCTATCTATATACTCAAATTAACGTCAAAACTTTGACAAAATAAATGGCTGAGAAAAACGTAAACACACACAACAGCGTACAAAATTTAGATATACTTTGGTCTTTAATCATGCACCGTTACGTTATGGAAATTGAGGGTAGATCAAGATAGGATAAGAAAGTTAGGAAATTGCAACTCTCTGTTTGTTTCCCATGAAAGATTAATATTTAATCCGCCTCTTAATTGTTCTCTAATGTGGATACATGATTTAATAAGTCTAGCTGGAGGAATCGGGAAGTTTATACATTAATTTTTGTGGTTAGATGTCTCGGAGATCAAGAGCTAGCAGATTTTTTTTTAATAACAGACCAAAGTCATGACATGAGCTGATCAGGAGACGAGATTTAGGCAAATAGCAAGCATGCCAGCCTAGTTGTACTGCGTATCTTAATTAAGCTACACTAATTAAACAATAAACAGTTGTATGCACTACGAATGACATAATTTGAGGATCTAAACCTTTGTCAATTGTGTAATATGACGCACACGATTGAGAAATCTTTCTTTTCCTTTTCTTTTCTTTTCTTTTATTTATTATTATTATTATTTTTTTTTGGAGTCGCCAGCTTCAAGGGACCATTTCCTGGAAACCGACAAGGCCACAATCTGGTTATATGTGCCCGAGAATATACCATTTTCACTAATTTTGGACACAGACATTACGAGTCATCCTCATTCACATGTTTCTCTCAAGTCAAAATCTTTTTTAAATTGAATTTGAAACTATAAGTAGACCAATCTGACAGAGCCAAGGGATTATATCAGAAAATTACCCAAATAATCAACTGATTTATCACATGACATAAATTCTCTCATTTTGATTAATATGACACAAACTTTAATCTACTTTAATTTAATTTTGTATTATATTAGTCTAATGTTGTGCTTTTTTTTTTTTTTTTTTTTTGTTTTTTGATTCAATAATATCGTTAAGATAATTCCCCCTTCTGATTATTGTCATGGCCCACGAACTTCTGTGGAGTCCAGGCCCAAAAAATACAAAACAGACCTAGCTAAAAGCAACACAGTTTTCAGAAAACAATTCAAGTAAATAACAAATTTGTAAAAATATTCAATACAAAGAACAGATCTATAAGATAAATGATTTATTTACATCAGATCTTGTAAATAAATCATATACCCTGCAAAATTTTCATTTACCGGGTAAATTTACTTTTTATTTCAAATATTTTAAAATCTTGTTGTTTATTTTAATTATTTTCAAAAAAAAAAATTATATATTACAACTTCCCAAAAAAGGAAATATATTTAACACCAATCTCTGGTCTACAGAGAGAAAAAAAAGATTGGATCTACCTTGTTAAAAAATTTCAATCTAATCACTTTTGTTTTGCTTTGTTTTTCTAATCAATCCAATAACCATTGAACAGCACAGTTGGCTCGCGGATTTCCTTATCAGCCCCTTTATACCAAACACAAAGGTCTATTAGTTTAGTTGCAAGTCCGGCAAATGGACTTTGTATATTTCATCGCTGAAGAACAGATTATAGGGGTTAATTATTCAAAAAAAAAAAAGGAGGGGAGGGGAAACAGGATAGTTGAATATCAAATAATTTGGGAAATAAGGAAAAAGGTAGCAAATAAACAGTTATAGGGAAATTAACTCATAACAAAATAGTTGGAAATTCAACTGCTTTTAACACCATTGTTGGAAAAGGAGACAAACACAAGCATGATAACCAAACAATTCATATGGAGTCTGGTAATTCGAAACATAAGCCTTTATGAACAATTCATTTTATTGATCAGAAAATGACAAAGGATGTTCCAGAAAGCATTTGCACTACCATCCTAAGAACAAAGCTCTTCTGCATTCTCATAGTGGTTGTTTGTCAAGATGCACTGCAAACAATAATACTAGAGCATGTTCAGTTTATTCAATCCTATGAAATAAAAGTTAAGAAACACTTACCAAAGTAGCTCGTATGGCCAACTAGCTTCTGCTATCTCATTACTTTCCAATTCTAACTTAGGAGCTTTGAAGAAAGCACTAACATTAACAGTCATAACAGAGACCCTTATAGCATGTTGTAAATACGGGTTATCGTTGATCAATTGCAACTATACGGTCTTCTACAGAAATACGATTCACCAGCATATTAAGTTCTTAACTTTTAAGTTTTTTAGCTTAAGGCTATAGCTAACTAACTAGAAGCATAACCAAATTGTTAAACTTCTACTAGTCATAAATGATCTCTCTCGTCATATTTTTCATTTAAAAAGTATTTCAGAAACTCGAAAGACTTCCCTCAAACATGATAATCAGTACGAAAGATCTCTTTCTGCCATGGTGACGTGATTACGTTGCTTTAATATTAGCAAATGCCTTCTCTTGGATACAAACTAAAAGCACATTGTATATAAATAAGCAACAGAATAGTCGTCTAAACTCTTGAATAATCAAGCCTACTTTACACTTCTAAATGAGAATTGCTATTATAGGTGAAAACAATAAAACTTCCAAAAGAATGGAAAAAGAAATACCTAGTGTTCATGTCCATGGTCATCATGGCCATGGCCCTCCCAAGGATGTCTCCAACCCTATATTATCAGATAACATGTGAAAGTGAATCCAAGTCAGAATATCAAATTTTAAGCGGAATATTTGCCCAAATGACAACCTTAAAAAGTGAAATTAGCAAAATAACCTTTTTTTCATTTTAACATAGGAACAACCATCAAAAAACCCGATCTTTCCTGGTTGTTTCAAAATCATTTCGCTAAAAAAAATTTTGGATAACTTTTAAGTAAGTGTTTTGAGTCATTTTGATAATTGACACTAATTAAGCTTCGATACCAAAATATCCGAGACAGGATAGACACTTACCAATACTACAGGACCATCCTGCTTGGCCCTGTACAAGACCCAAAACCTGTGGAATCACAAGTAAAAACTTCGCTAAGGCAATGAAACAACTCAATCTCTCTCACGAAAAGAAGTAATAAAACTTCCACTCTCTTCTCCTTCCGACACAGGACTCGAATAAAACCAACTAGTTGTATCAAGAAAGCATGCTGAGCAATTAGGAACAGAAATAGCAGTAAATCATATTCAGAAATACAAATACCTTAAACCCGTATTAGCGCTTAGTACAATTCAAAATATAGAGACCAACCATTCACTTCAATTAAAACCGCAAATTTGACAATCAAATTTCAGCTCAAAAAGTATGTACCGTATGCCTAATAGAGAACCGATTCTACATTTGAAAAAAATTATATCTTCGCACTTGCCGATCCTAAAGATCGATGACCTAACAAATCTTTGAAATTAACCCAACAGAAGCATCAATTTTACAAGTACAGAAAATAGAGCAGATCTCTGATAACAAAGAACATCGAATTGGAATTAAAGAATAATTAAAAAAAAAAAAACACAATTGCAAAACCAAAACAAAATTGAACATAAGTAGTAAGCAGATTTTCGGGGTAATTGACTGAGACTGCGAAACGACGGAAAAAAAAATGGAAAATGTACATCGGAAATGGAAGACAACGAACAAATTGAAGAGCAAAAAGAGTTGGGATAAGAGGAGGATTTACCACATAAGGGCACACATGCCCTTGCCGGTTACGACGTGCCAGCGCTTTGGGTGATGCACCGTGAAGCCCTTGTATGTCGTGCTCTCTCCATGGCCTCCCCCCATTCTCTCTCTCTCTCTCTCTCTCTCTCTCCCCTCTTTCTCTCTCTAGACAAGCCCTAACTCAGAACTCAGAAATAAATGATCGTTGTAGTCTGGAACTTTTATTGCTGGTGAGTTTTGTGGCGCTTTCTAGCCGTTGGATTGCAAATGGTGTCCGTAAGATCTAGATGGCTCCATCTAAAAGCTACTTCTGATGCCGGCCGCACTGGATCCTGATTTCCCTTTCTCCGGCCCGGTCCGATGTTGCCGAGGCTCAATTTCGTCTGGATCCCCCAATATCTTGAGCCATCAAAAAGGCCCAATTTCAATGAAACCCAGCATTAATATGAACTTTAAAATGATAAAAAAGAGAGAAGTAAACGGGAGAAGTTGAGCCTTATTTATATATCTTATTAATATAACTCATTTTTAAATTATTAAAATATAATCGAATTACTAAAATATTATTTTTATATAATAATTATAATACATCTTATCTCGTATTAGTACAGTCTAATAAATTAAAAAAAAGAAATTATCAAAAAAACCAACCTTTGACCAGTGGTAGGCGCTGCCATCCCTGACGCTAATGACGAGCCCACCCCAGTGACGCTGACGATGGACCCCCCTTCCCCCAACCAAATTTGTACCCTCACCCTCGACACCGATGAAGAGGCCCCTCTTCGTCACCAGCGATGAGCCCATCTGCCCCCCCCCCCCCCCCCCAAAAAAAAAGCCAAATCTACATGCCCTCCCCCCTCCCCCGATGTTGACGAAGATCCCTCCCCCGACCATATCTACATTGTGCCCCCCTCCCCCCCCCCACCTAAAAGATTTGCACGCCACCCTTTGCCCAAGCCAGATCCATGCCCCTCCCCTTGCCGAAAGCCAAACCAAAAACCAGCGACACCCCCCCTCCGGCGTCGCCATCAAATGTAAACGATGTTAGTTTTTTTTTTTTGATAATTTCTTTTTTATTATTATTTTTTTAATTTCTTAGTCAATACTAATATGAGGTAAAATGCATTATAATTATTATATAGAAACAACATTTAACCATTCGATTACATCTTAACGGTTTAAAAATGAGCTCTACCGATATGGTATATAAATGATGTTTTACTCTAGCTTCTCCTGAAGTAAATAACAATTTTCAAAAAAATAATTAAAATAATTGTTTTTGAGGAATAATTAAAATAAATTTGATTTCAAAAAAATAATTAAAATATTTATCTATTTATAATTATTTAGACCAGATTTAAATGTAGGTTAGGAAATATTTATTTAGTTATTTAATTTGGGATATTGAATTTTTTAATTGTTAAGTTAGGTTTATATTTAAATTTGAATTGTTGAGTAGATGTAAATAGATTTTCTAATATGAGCCTTCTCACTAATGAATTATTCTTTTTATTACTAGTCGATAAATATCCTAGATTTCAATGCCTAAAACACTTCCCTCCTACCTTCCCCTAAACACGTAATCCCATACCACCCCACCAATAATAATAATAATAATCCCCCGAGTATATCACCCACAAAAAAAAAAAAAAAAAAAAAAAAAAAAAAAAAAAAATCATCATTCGCCCAAACGTCTTTCTTTCCCTCTCTTGACGTTCACCGTCCCTTCCTCAGCATCTTTGACGACTTCTATTGTTATTCAACATTTATTGTTATTTTTCTATCAATTAACGAAAAAAAGAAAAAAGAAAAAAAAATCCAGATCTTTTATTCATACAGTTCTTAATCCAAGAGCCAGCGGGACGTATAAGAGAAAATAAATAGTTATATTTGTTTATTTATTTGTAATTACTCATATTAGACTCGAATATATTCTAAGAATTATATTCTTAGTTTTTTAGTTTAGATTTTGAATTTATTTGAATTGTAATGTTAGGGTTTAGATTTATATTTGAATTATAAAGTCGACGTGAATAGATAACGTAGGACCTGTTTGGAAATTTTAGAGGGTGCTTTTAGATGATTAAAGAATATACAGTAGATTATGAGTGTTTATAAACCTTATTTCTGTCAGTCAATTATAAAAACTCTACAGCAGAATTTGAAAACATGTCAGGGTACATAGTCAGGTACATAGCTGCTTCTACTGCCATTTTGAAAATTACTAAAGTATCCTTAACAATGAATAATAATTTCAATGTATCCACTTTATTTATCTACATACCAAATAATAAAACTATTTATTTAAAATCTATATAAAATTTTCCTCTCAAAAATTATTTCAAATTGCAAATTATAACTTATACCTTTATTTTGCAGTAATTTTTGTATAAGAAAAAACATTTATTATAGTTTATAATCAACTTTTGTATTGACATATATTTTATCGTCTTCAATGTATCTAATTTTTTAGACTTTTTTAATTATAAAATAAAAATTGTGTATTTTTATAATTTGGTGTAGAATTTTAAATTGTTACACAATAAATATGTATACTACAGTAGTTATTAGACAAAAAAATGCTATGTCCTTTTTTGTCATTATACAATTCACAACATCTTTATTTATAATTTACCAAACACCTATAATTCTGCTTCTGGTATTCATAGTAACTTTGAAAAAAAAATTACCAAACGCCTATTTATTTCTAGTCACAGTAACTTTAGACTTAAAGTACAGCTATATTAAAAAAAAAAATTCACAAAATAGCAATGCCAAACTAGTCCGTAATATATAAATAAATGAAGTCTCATTCATTGTGCTTTTCCCTAATGAATTATTCTCTTTATTATGAGACATGGGCATTAATACATCCAGATTAAAAATCTCCATCCACTTTTCTTTCCTTTTACTTTATTCTTTCACTGGTTAATTTTCTATATCAAGCACAAAGAAGAGTGAAATAAAACTAAAGTGACAATTATTAAAAGAAAAAAAAAACTTTATTGGATATTTCTATATCCTCGATTTTTTTGTTTTTTGTTTTAAGAAATTGATGTTTTGATTTTGAAAATATTCTATTACAAAAATGGCTTATAACCCCTCGTACGTGTTGACGATGTCAGTAATGCTATGATAAAACGCCTCATTTGAAACAGTTAAATTAGAGTTTGGTTTGATACAGTTATCTCATCGATACCAAACAATTTAGAACCATTTGAAGTAGTTAAATTTTTATCACCATCATTTTGCATCATATGGTGTACTTTCTGTTAGAAACACTAAATACCATCCACTTGTTAAAATATATGTTAGAAGTGTGAAATTTAAATTTCGTACCTTATTGTATCATGAATATTTAAAATTATCATTAAATTATGTTTGTAATAATTTTTTAAACTATAATAATTAAATAATATACATGAGTAATATGTACATATTAGAGTTTAATGATCCGAATTCTGTTTGATCCGGTCTGAAAAGTTTGCGGTGTGACTTATGTGATGAAGCTTTTAATTATGAGATTTTTTTGGGGTATGTAATAGTAACGGAGGGATTAGGTCCCGATCCCTATTTTAGGATTTAGATATATATATATATATAATGTAATTTTAGGATTTCATCCTTATGCTATTTTATTACAGCCACATAAAACATTCTTTAGTATTTTTGATTTAATGGATTCACATAAATCTATATATTCTTATTTTTCTGTATTTCTATTGCCATATTCTCATTCGCTTATTTTCATAACAATACATATATTTTCTAGAATACACAGGCCACGAAGTCCCTTTGAACACATAGGATGACCTTGTAGCAAACCAAAATGGAACACGTTCAAATTCAAGGTTCCTGTAGGCCCAAGGAAGCTTCACCAGAGATAAGACATCAAATAAAAATGCAAGAAGAATTCAAAAAACAAGAAACATGATAAACAGAAGGGCTGCTGATTATATAAGAATAGGAAAAAAAAAAAAAAGAGTAAAAAATAGCAGAAATAAATAAAATTTAATTTACCCTCCGTTCAACCATTTGATAACATTTACATCATTTTTTTTTGTCTGACCATTTAAATAGGCGTTTGGTAATAAAACATTTATGTCGTTAAAATAGTATCAAATAATTTATTCGCAGAATTCAGTCAATTTTCTTGATCGTGTAATATCATTGAGAAATAGAAATATGTGTTATCAAAAGATTTTATGTGATTATTTCTAGTATAGAATGAGTCAATCATCAACTTTGATATCTTATTGAACAAAAATGATGATATTGTTCCTCTATCCATGAAGAATTTTGATTTTTGAAAATCGAATATTGATTAATACGTAATCGATCGAACACTACTTAAAAATGAAAACGACTTTTCTGCTCATAAATGAAATGATCCTAGTGCCGATGGTAACGAATAAGTTCTTTCTCTCTATTTTTTAAGTTTCAAACTGTCATAAAATTTTCATCTCAAATCGGATTGATATTTTTTTTTATGTGCCTAGAGTGAAAAGATAAACAAAAACTATTCATATATTATTAAAATTTATCGAGATTTTATAAAACTTGTTAAAATTATGTTCAATATCTATTTAAATATACATTCAACAAATACTCTATTCAAATGTTTATTTTCATGTAACTAACATTACATAAAATTTATTATTCAAACAATTTTACCAGATGTGCCTATGAATATTTTGTCATGCAATAGAAAACAGTTATAACAGAACAAATCATTTGTCACGTGATTGGAAAAATATAGTAAAATTGGAAAGATATTCAGTTTGCCCAATGAGGATTGGCTGGTGGGAGACTGACACCGTGTAAAGGCCAAACTGAGAGCGAAACTCACCGTCAAGTGGTCAAACTTTCCGAAATCCAACTAGTATATTTCAAAATGTTCATCTCAGTCTTCAAAATCTTTTAAAAAATATAAAAAATAAAAAAAAAGGCAGAAGAAGCAGCAGAAGCAGAGAGCCATGGACAAAATCATGAATCCAACGGTCGACGAGAGAAGCGGTTACTGCAAATCCAACGGAGTCTTCTACAGCAAGCGCATCCCCGTGGCGCTCCCACAGAACCACTCCGTGGACGTTACCACATTCATATCATCCCGGGCACACAATGGTAAGATCGCCTTCATCGACGCCGCCACCGGCCGCCACCTCACTTTCCCCCAGCTCTGGCGAGCGGTGGATTCCGTCACCACGTGTCTCTCTACCGACATGGGGATCCGAAAGGGTGACGTCATCCTCCTCCTCTCCCCAAACTCCATCTTCTTCCCCGTCATCTGCCTCGCCGTGATGTCCCTCGGCGCCGTCATCACCACCACCAACCCCCTCAACACCCCCCGCGAAATCGCCAAGCAAATCGCCGATTCCAAACCCGTCCTCGCCTTCACCATCCCCCAACTCGCCCCCAAAATCGCCGGCTCCAATCTCCCGATCGTTCTCATCGACGGCGATGACAAGCAGAATTCGTCTGATAAGAAGGTTAAAATTGTCTCCACTCTGGGGGAAATGATGAAGAAGGAACCGAGCGAGAAGCGAGTTTGGTACCGAGTTAACCAGGACGACACGGCCACTTTGCTCTACTCCTCCGGCACGACCGGAGCGAGCAAAGGAGTGGTTTCCTCTCACCGGAGTCTGATCGCGATGGTACAGACGATTCTCGGCCGGTTCAGCTCCCAGGAGGGAGAGCAGACCTTCATCTGCACCGTCCCGATGTTCCACATCTACGGCTTGGCGGCATTCGCGATGGGGCTTCTCTCGTCGGGATCGACTATCGTGGTTCTCTCGAAGTTCGAGATCCACGACATGCTGTCGGCGATCGAGAAGTACAGGGCGACGTACCTCCCGCTGGTGCCGCCGATCCTGGTGGCGCTGCTGAACAGTGCGGAGAAGATAAAAGCTAAGTACGATCTGAGTTCGCTGCACTCGGTGCTCTCCGGCGGGGCGCCGCTGAGCAAGGAGGTGATAGAGGGATTCGTTGAGAAATTTCCGGCGGTGAAGATTCTTCAGGGATACGGCTTGACGGAGTCAACGGGGATCGGAGCCTCAACGGACTCGCTCGAGGAGAGCCGGAGGTACGGGACGGCGGGGCTGTTGTCTCCGAGCATGCAGGCTAAGATCGTGACCCGGAGACCGGCGAGGCTTTTCCGGTTAACCGGACGGGTGAGCTTTGGCTCAGGGGTCCCGCAATAATGAAAGGTTTGTTTTTTTTTTTTTGTTCTTTTTTTTTTTTAAAAAAAATCTTATTCTATATTTAATTCTTGGGTGAGAAAGATATGATTTATTTAGGATTTCTTTCGAGTTTGAATTTAGTTTGAGATACGATGAAATTTCGAAATTTGAGTTTAATAGTGAAAGGTTTGGTTTTTTTTTTTTAATCTTATTTCATATTTAATTATTGGGTGAAAGATATGATTTATTTAGGATTGTGTTTGAATTTAGTTTGAGATGTGATGAAATTTTTAAGTTTGAGTTGAGTTGATTTTTTTAAAAAATAGTTATAAATTTTTTTAATTTTTCAGAAAAAAATAAAAATTAAGATGAAAATTTTGAATTAAATTTGAGTTAAACTCATTCACCAAATATAAACTTAATTTTTGGGTCTCGTGTACTGAATTTGGTTTATTTATTTTTATCTTTGTTTGTTTATGTCCATAGTTTCTTTTCCAATTTCTTTTTTACATTATTGTTTTTTCTTGTCATTTTGTTTTTCCTTTCTTTGACTAGTTGCTGTTGTGATGGAATAATTTGATGTTATTCTATACTTTGCTACTAATTAATAACAAAAACAATAATAATAAGACACTATTCTGATTCTCATACCATTTTAGAGTGTCGTACAAGTTCAACAAAAGCATTTTGGTCTTTTTATCAATAATAATTAAATAAAAAAAGCATTTTGGTCCATGCCTGTTTTATTATGTGAAACATGTGAAGCATGTTCTCTCTTTTTTTTTTTTTAATTTTATTTATTCATTTATGAATGTTCTAAACCATTTAGACAATCGTTTCAAAAAAAAAAAAAAAAAAAAATCCATTTAGACAATTAGACATTATTCAGATTTATATCTTCCGGGAAAAGTGTGATGCACGTTTATGAAATAATTGTCTTATTTTTAAAGCAAAATCAGTGGGTGTCTGAATTAAATAATTTGGTGATTTATTTAGAGTAGGTACATAATTGATGTGGACTGGCTTGTGAAGTTCATACCGTAAAATATCATGATCACGACAAAAATTAATTCAATTATTTTAGGTGTGTGACTTTTTAAGACTTATTAGCGGCTGCCTTTAGCAAAGGGTGAGTTAGTGGAGAGGTTACCATTTGGCCTTTTAAAATATTGGAATATCTGATTGCCACTTTGGGCCCTTTGGCTTTGTTGGGGGTGAGAAAAATAACAGAGTAGCACTTAGATCATCTGTCACTTTCTGGCACATCAGTGCGGACTATTTCTATAATTCGTAGCTGTACCTCCTCAAAGAAACAGTTCTTTATTGCATATTTTAACTTGTTGAGATTTGAATTAAAAAATAAAAATAAAAATAAAATAAATAAAA
This sequence comes from Ficus hispida, assembly GCA_025413025.1. Classification (NCBI taxonomy): domain Eukaryota; kingdom Viridiplantae; phylum Streptophyta; class Magnoliopsida; order Rosales; family Moraceae; genus Ficus; species Ficus hispida. The sequence goes on from CM046367.1 coordinate 923,633, forward strand.
AAAAAAAACTGCTGTGATTTCATTTTTCTTTTCTAATCCATAGTTGGAATGGTATCTCTATCACAGGCTATTTCAGTAATGAAGAAGCGACTTTATCGACACTTGACTCAGAGGGATGGTTAAGAACGGGTGATCTCTGCTACATCGATGATGACGGATTCATTTTCGTGGTTGATAGGTTGAAAGAACTGATTAAATATAAGGGCTATCAGGTGAAACAAATTAGTATTTGCTTAATCTATTCCTTCCAATTTCCAAATTGGACATAACGAGGAAGTAGTCGCTTTATGAACATGATTTTATTAACTTTCTATCAATATGATCATTGATATAGGTGCCTCCGGCGGAACTCGAGGCCTTGTTACTTTCTCATCCGGAAATCTCTGACGCTGCTGTTATACCGTATGTCTTCTCTCTCTCTCTCTCTAGTTCTTATGCAAAGATAAAATATGGACGTGTCTGATTTTAATATCTTGAATTTCAGATATCCTGATAATGAGGTGGGACAGTATCCTATGGCATACGTGGTTAGAAGAGGTGGGAGTAAATTATCAGAAACTGAAGTCATGGACTTCGTTGGAAAACTGGTGAGGTTTAAAGTGATGTAACTACAAATTTCAAGCTTTATATATATATATATATCTTTTTTTTTTTTTTTTTTTTGTGGGAAAAAAAGAAAAAGAATCTGAATAAGAATCCTATTTTGTGAACAGGTGGCTCCATATAAGAGAATTAGGAGAGTGGCATTTGTAGCATCCATACCCAAGAATGCTTCGGGCAAGATTTTAAGGAAAGATCTTATTAAGCTTGCTACCTCCAAACTTTGAACAATCTCTGGTGCAATGTAGCTGATCTTACGGCAAAATGTTGTAATTACCATGGGCTGGTTTCGAATTCGAAGTCAAACTTTTGTGCTGTGATTTGGAATATCTTATTTGGCTTTGACAATGAGAATCATGCTTGGGTTGTACTTTATTATTATTTTTTCCTTTTTTTCTCATGTTATACATGTGTCTCTTGTTAATTAGCAATTTATTTCCTAGTGGGCCCTGTATGAATGTTTGTTTTTTTTTCTATTAACGAACACTAATAGTTTCTCTTTATCCTGATCCCATTAGAAAATTTTCTATACCTCAGTTTCGATTATAATCAGTGGCGGAGTCCATTTTTATTTTAGTCAGTATAGATGGGCGTCAATAAGTTTTTAAAGGAATTAGATAAAGACTGAAGAGTAAATAATTCCAATTTTTAAATACGGACCAAAAAAAAATCTCAAAGTTTTCGAGTAGGATTAAAAAAAAATAAAAAAATTAAGGTGACCTTTCCGTCCCTGATTATAATATTAAATGTTCATCTTTCTCTTTGTATATTATCTGTCCATCTTCCATTTGTGTGTCTTTTTATTTTTTAAATACCATTTGTTTATCTTCTGAACATTACCTGTAGGGCCCGGTTTAACGACGTCTAGTCTGGTATTGTTTTACCCCTAGCAAGGATCTGAGTCCCCACACATCTGAATTTCTGCCGATCTGTACATAACTTTACACTTAAATTTAGTAGGCCTCCTATGAATAATTTCACAAGCTATACCATCTTAAATATGAAAAGTAAAGAGAATCTACATTATTAAAGGAATAAAGAGACAAGAATCTTTTGGTAGACCCAAAAAAGCTACCCCCACTGAATTGTAGGATTTGCATCAAATTTTATTAAAATTTAATCTAACTTTAATGTGATCCCTTAATACAAAGTTGAAATACCGGTAAAGTATCTTTTTATATAAGCAGTGCTAATATACAAAGAGATATACCCAATGTTAATATCATATTAAATATTAGAAACATAAAGAATAATGTTTATCTTCTGTGCGTTAAGGTAAAGTTCCTGTAGCTGTAATGTATCTTAATTAGAGTTTTTTTTTTTTTTGCCTCATGTTTTACCAGTGTTTTCTTACTAGTTGGCAATTATAATTTCTCGGTAGAATAAATTAGTTTTTTTGTCCATTAGAGTCCTTATTAATGCTGTTTATCTTATCCCCACTCTCACTAAAGAAATTTCAACTCGGTTATGACTGTATTTGTATCTCTATCTTCCAAGATCTGCTTCTCTTTTGGATATTTAAGAGTGCAGAAAATTCAGATTTTACACTTGATATGAATTTCTACTACCAAGTCACCAAGTCCCCAAGGTACGAATTCTATACATTACTCATCCACCATTTTAGCTCCACGCAAAAAGAGTTTATTTTGCACTTGAGAGTAATGACATAAACACAAAAATAATGTTACTATACCTTAATAAAATTAAGATTTTTGTCAAATTCTATCTAGTTTATATCATATATATTCTGTAATTGTGATGTAAAATTCTAAAACTTTTGATATTAAATATTAATATACTCCGTGCTAATATTATGTAAAATAATATAAGTAAAATTAACTACGTAGCTATTGTTTCCAAAAACAAGATTATTGGCCTTGACAAGGTGAACAAATGTCGCCAAAGCTTTTCAAAAGTACCCTACAAACGTAGTTACGCACTACTGTATTAAATCTGAATTTTGTTTATTTTTTATTTTTTTTTTCTGTTGGCCCTTTTCATTGTGGACTTCAAAAGGTTGAAAGAAGTGAGAAAAAAATCCAGCAAGCATATTCTTTTTTGTTTGAGGTGCAAGTGAAATGTCTAGTCTTATAAGCTCCCAACTTCTTCGTCTGAGAGAGAACATTGATTGACGTTGTCGGCTGACTTTCCCGACTTACTTATTTCTGGCTCTTGACGAGGAGTGAAGGGAGAACATCTTTAAAACTTTGATATTTTTTCTACTTTTGCCGTAGAATTGGGGTCTTAATTCAGAGCTGTTACGTACTTATCTTTTCGGTTGTACACAAATTGAAAGTCTAGGCTTCACATGACCTTGTTATAGATTGTTGATGCCTGAAATGGTTCCGGCAACAACACCCAATGTGGTCGGGTTAAGACCGGCCAATCGCTTCACCATCGGTCACCTGTAAAAGGGAAAGTACCTCGGAATGATGGGGACACCGGTGTGGTATCTGCCATGGGCACTCCGATGCTTAAGTCAGTTGGAGAACTGGTGAGCGAAAGGAGAGGCAGAGCTTTGGCAAGGTAAGAATGATCGTACCTGAAATCAGGAGTTTTCTCCCTATTTATAGGTGTTTTGTTGGACCAGGTGCCCGGGTCGACCCGGCTAGGGCGGCCGTCGCGGACCCCTAGGGCCTAGACACCTCGCAGGTTAGCATGAGTTGGGGATCTGATCAACTGGGGCTACCTACTCCTGACACGGTACTGCGTGGTGGATAAATGTCCCATCGCTGCAAATGTCAGAATAGGCAGTGACAGGTGATGTGACTGGTGTCAGTGGTAGGTAGGGCGGCGCAGGCAGTTGTGAAATGATGACGTTCCGTGCTAGGGAGGGTTTCCCTTGGCACGCGACCGGAAGTCGTAGGACGGCTGATATCCTGGTCGGACTTCCCGGCTATTCGGGATGAGGCTGAATCCGTGCCGCAGTGGAGAAAGAATTCCGAGAACTATTGGGGTGATCGGCTGGTCGGGAGCTCCCTGCTTGGCGGAGTTTCCTAAGGCGAAGCTGTCCTCCCCGACGGTGGCCGTACGGTTGGACTGATTTGGTCATCAACATAGATTATAGATAAATTTGTTTATATTTCTTCCCTAGAAATTGCTGAAATTATGTCAAAAAAAAGAGATGGGAATTCTTTTGGTAAACAAAATTATGTTAAATTATGGTAGAAATTCTGGTTAAATTTTGTAAAATATATATAGAGATAGATAGATGTATATCAATGTTATATGATGCTTTGAAACTACTGCATAATCGATTAAAAAAAATAGTAGTCCATGTTATTATACAAAGAATAATACCTCTAATTCTAACTTTTATATTAAAAAAAAAAAAAAAAAACTGTTCTGTTGATTAATGTTTAAACAATTAACACATTAATTAAAATTAAAAATATTATATTTATCAGTAAAAAGATAATAGTATTATAAAACTAAGATTATACTTGATGTCTCATGTGTATATAGATATAGTTGTTTTCTATGTATATGATTAGGGTAATGACAAAATAAGTAAGTGTCAGCCAAAAAAAGTGGAAAGAATCCCAAAAAGAGTCAGCAAGCATGTGATTTTTAATTCGAGGTACAAGTGAATGGTTTTTGGTCTTATCTGTCAACTCATTAATTTGTGGCTAGAGAGCTAGACTTGTTATGTAGATTGCCCAGAAAGGCAAGGCAGAACCTTGATTGACACCGTCCGTTGATATATATATATATATATATATATATATATATATCAAACTTATTTATTTCTGGTTATTGAGGGAGAGCCAAGGGAAATACCTTTAAGCATAGATATTTCTACATTTTCTGTAGATCGGGGTCTTAAATTGGAGCTTTTGTTATCTTTTTAATTGTTAAGAATTTGGTCGGCTAACTTCTCAACACAAGTTGAAGGCTAGGCCAGCTTCACGTGACTAGATCATATCCACTGCACTTGAATCTTATTGTTGGGTTTGTATAGCTTATAATTAATTAAACTAATGACTCCCTTAATGGAAAATTAACACGAGAATTGATTTGGAAGCTGTCAGATGTGGGCGAATAAAAGTTATACATTGATTAGATATGAAATTAAAAATGGATTTTTAAAGGGCTTGAGATGGAACCTCAATAACACAACAGAAGGTAAAACATATTCCTGAAGATTATGTTAAAAAAAAATGACCGGAATAAAATTGGTTCATCAGAATACTAGATTAGCTATCAGCTATTAGTTTTAAGCGGCCTATATGTTATTATTTTATTAACAGGCCATTCTACTTTAACCAACTTGTCTCAAGAAGTTAAAAGGAAAAACCAAAAAACAATAATTAATTTCAAAGATGTAACTTATATTTCCTATAAAAAAAAAATGTAACTTATATAAAATAATTTCGAAGATGTAACTTATATGAAAGAGTTTCAACCAAAAAAATATATATTATATGAAAGAGTTGACGAAGTACTTCTTTATAAGTTTCTTCGGAAAAATCATGACCAGACAAGCAACGTGGATAGTAGCGTGATAGATTACTGTGTTATAGTGAGACCCCACATATGCATAAAATCAATCCGCCTCAAAAATTAACCAACAAAAAAAAAAAAAAAAACATACAAAACAAAACAAAACAAAACAAATTATTGCCCATACGATTCATCACCCATTAGAAATGGTCCAAAACATTGCCACTATAAAATCTCGCCTTCATTACTCATCAAAAAGCTCAGCTTCATTTATTTATGCTTACACGTGCATTCCCTATCTCGTGTATCACAACAACAGAATTTATATTTATACACACACACACACTCTTTAGCCATTAGAGAGTGGGATTTCTTTTTTTCAGAGTCTCTTGATGATAAGCTTTAAATCATTACTATTAGTTATTATTACCTTTTTTTTTTTTTTAAAAGAAATTTTAGAGAAGAAATAATAAAGTTGTTACAGATCATGTTGGGATCAAACGAAAATCTGAGTCCAACTGGTTAGATCCAAAAGGAGGACATTAAAATTGAACCTCACGTTCGCTTCCAACCCTTTGTAGAAATAATTCGAAGGCGTACACTTGATCGAACCGAGACAAAAACAATTTCATGATCGTGCTGAAACTTCTGAGCTTGGCCCTTGCTGTACACAAAACTTAAACTAAAATAAATCCCTTATTACTGTTTCTTCGTATACATTTCCGTATGTAGAAGACTAGGACTTGTTTTATCAGAACAAATATATATATATATGTGTGTATGTATATGCATCTACATCCGCTTAATTTACATCTAGCATGAAAGTAATGACTTACGAAGAATAAATTTAGAAGCTCTTGAAATGTCCGAAAAGATCTGTTCGTATTTGGATGAAATTGGCCCCCACATTAAAAAATTTTTGATCGTGAAGGCTCAATAGCATTCGTTTGGCTTGACGATTGGAGTTGAAATCTTTAAGTTGAAGTCGAAGTTGGTTGACTTTTTAAAAATTAGCTATAATTTTTATTGATTTTTTACAAAATACAAAAAACTGAGATGAAAAATTTGAGTTAAAACTAAAATACGAAACAAATCCTAATAGTACAAAACAAGCCCACGCCCAAAACCATCTCTCCCTACCCCGATCGGCACATGGTTTTGTTGATGCCTTGGAGAAACCACATAATGTACCCTCATTCTCATGCATATATAGATATATATACAACACTAGTTCTTTCCCGGGCAAAACACACCTTAGCTTGTTAGCAATCCAAAAAAAAAAAAAAAAAAAGGACACATCTCAATTGGGTCACTACTTTTTTTTCTTTGTTTTCCTAAGAGAAGAGTAATTACCAAAACTATGGTCAAATTGAGAAGACTCATAGCCATGGCGAGAAAATGGCAGGAGATCGCTGTCGTAGAGAGAAGAAGAAGAACAATCTCGTTGCCTAGAGTGAGCCATCTTGTCCGTGGTGGTGGGGGTCCACCTCACAAGGGGCATTTTGTTGTTTACTCGGCCGATAAGAGACGGTTTGTTGTTCCTTTGACATGCTTGAATTGCACCATTTTCCGAGAGCTGTTGAGGATGTCGGAGGAAGAGTTCGGGCTACCGGGCGATGGTCCTATCACGTTGCCATGTGATGCTGCGTCAATGGAGTATATTGTGTCCGTGGTTAAAAGAGAGGTCTCCATTGAGCTGGAAAAGGCACTTTTGTTGTCGTTGGCCTCTAGAGAATGCTCACCTACTGCTTTTGTTCCCCAAAGGCTCATCACTCAATATTGCCAATTAGTTACCATTCGTGGTTTTTGATCAAGTTTTAGGTTTATTTCAAGTTTAGTAATAAGATGTACATTTGTTTTTCTTGTTAAGGCTTTTTTTTTTTCAATTATTTTCTTGTATTTAAATTTATGATGATTCTTTTTTATTTCATTTTAGTCTCCCGTTATGAACCTATCAAACCAAGAGCATGTTAATTTTGACCCATGAATAAACAAACCAATTAGAAGCACGAACCGATTGTTTGGTTTATCTATTCCGTTTTTTTTTTTTTTTTGAAAAAATCAAATATTTATGGTCTTTTCCAACTTTTTTTTCAATTTTTTAATTCCACCTCTATTCCTGATCAACAACTTACACTTTCATCCTTATACATATTTAATCTTTCGATTCAAACCCATTGATTCATAACAAAAAGGGTAAAAACAAAATTAAATGTGCTATGTTTCCAAACATGTTGTTTTGATATAAGTTGTTTTCTACTTTAATTTTTGTTTAACTTTCCGTTTCAACTTTTATAGGGTCAGTGTTTATGTACGTGCTTTAATTTTCTGTATTTTCTTTAGTTACGAGGGGAAGCTCTTTGCCTTCAAAACAAGATATATAAGTCTATTATTCCCACTTCAAAAAATTTACAGGACCGTTTTTTTCTCGGAAAAAAAAAATTAAAAGAAGAAGATAGTTTTCAAATAAATATTCATATAGTAAATCTAAAGAAAATGATTAAATTGAATTCTTATCATGATCAATTTTTTCATGGCAAATCAATAGTCCTAATAACGGAAAAAATAACATAAAACACTTGATCAAAAGTCAGTACCAGTTGCGTGAGTATTCGACACATTCGTAAGTAGCCGCAAATAAAGATAAGCACCCCAAAAATCTAATTAATCAATATGTTCTTTTTTTTTTTTTTCTTTTAACTTGGTGATGTGGGGATTCATACTCTATACCTTAAAATAAAATCAAGTGTAGAATTACCGCTAAATTATATCTATAATCACTAATCATTATGTTCTTTTAGAGTGCACATACATTATGGATTATCTATTTATTAAAAAAAAAAAAAAAAACCTGCCTTGCAATTAAGTGATTAGTTCTCTCTAGGAAAAATATGCAAAAGCAAACGGGTATTTGACAATGATACTCCCAAACTTGACATCATTTGATAACTTATCCCTTAAATTTCTAATTTTGATAATTTACCCTATAAACTTGTTACATTGTTGTACTGTACCTCTTTTAGTTAATTTTATGTTAAGTTGAAGATTTGAAATTGGAAGATTTGCATTAGAGTTTGAATTAAATTAAACTTTTGGTCGGAAATGAGGTTTTCCCTCTTCACATGAGGTATATATGGATTTTTCACAACTAATTTAACGAAAAACTAACCTATATGGGATAAATTGTAACAATTTAGTAAGTTTCGAAAGTAAATTGCAAAAGAAATTTAGGGGGCATGTTACTAAAAGATAACAAGTTTGAAGTGTATCGGTGCTAAATACGCAAAAACAAACATATCAATAATAAAAAGAAACGACATACTAACAAACAAAAACGGAGTGAGGTTAGATTCAATTTAATTATCGTTAACTTATATAAAGAATAAAAGTAACCATTTAAAAGAAAAGCGATCCGATTATCTTTAAATTTCTTTCAGCACATTTCACATGTAGATGTTGCTACATAAAGTTGAACGTTCTAAATTCAAGCATGAAGCTCTTGCGAGCTAGCATGCTGTGTGCGGCCATGGCACCGCCATTGGTTGGCTGCAGCTCCTCACCTTGAACTCGATCGTTAAGATCTCCTTGATTGGTGCCGTCGTGTCCATCGGCTAGTCAGCTATCATGTGGCGGTTGCAGTTCCTAACGCTAGGCTTTGATGATATCTCCCTCCAAGCCATAGCCATATATATGACTTTCATCGAATACAGTTTTCACATAATTCTATACATATCTATAAGATTGAGTATGAAATTCTATTTATTCACTTAAATTGAGTATCCGTTTCACTTCTTCATGCTAGGATTGAAAATACTATATTTTTCATATTTATGTAATTGAGTCCTTATGTTTCCGAAATAGTGTAAAAAGAAATGTTTCAAATAATTACAATTTGATTCAGACCTGTTCTAAAAAAGTCAAGGCATATTAAATTGTTTGTTGATCTGGTCAGGGAAGCCACTTAGAATGCCATGATTTTTAGCGTTCCTAATTCATTTATTTGCTTTCGCCTTGATCCTGCTTGAAATTTAGGTAACATATCTTGTTGGTCGTTGTTGATTTGTTCTATTATGTAGTTAATATTTTTCTTCGGTTCTCTTTCATGGGAATTCTGTGGGGTGGTTTGGTATTATGTAGCTGCGGATGGTTAAATTCAAATCAATAAAACTTAAAAATGTGAAAATTTAACGAAATTTAATAGGAATTTTATGGTACATAAATGTGAACTTTGGTAATGTAATTTTTTTAAACCACCACAAAATTGTCTTTAATTCCTGTTATTTGGCTTTTTGTTCATTTGTATTGTAATTTTGCAAAACTACCATGACAATTATTTTTTACACTTGGATGGGAAAAAGTAAATGACACAAATTTAGAGATTATTGTATCAATGTGGCACAAAAAATTAACATTAGACCAATATGTCATAAAATTAAACTAAAGTTTATTAAAATTTATATTATGTTAATCAAGAAAGAGGAATTTGTATTATTTTGATTAATAAATGAAAAAAAAAGGGTGGCTATTTAGGTAATTTTCTCTCGAGGAGAGGGGCTGTCGGTGGTCAGGCTTTACTAACAAAAGCATTGGCGCAAATGTCATAACAAGACAGGGATTAGGTGGCCCATGACCAAAAACCATAGGATCATTTCCACATATGGCTGAATTAGAGCACCAAATGTAGATTAAAAGCAGATTTCGTATAAAAGATTTTAAAATAAAATCAAAATCAAATCCCTACAATTATGTTTTATTCCACCACAATAAGATAGACCAAAATCCCTAAAATCATATTTAATCCTCCTCGTCTATTTCGGTTAAAAGAAATCCTCTCCTTTTCTTTTTCATCTTCGATATTCTATATTCTCATCGTCTTCGTTGCTATCAACGTTCTGAGATGAAGAAAATCAACCCGAGCCTAAACATTGCACCAACAAAATCAGTCGACACGCTGGGGGATTTTTTTTTTTGGCCACCGTCGACTTGAAGATCGCCAGGACTTCTACCACTGTGACGAAGAACGATAAATGGGTAGTCATTTTCCTCATCTCATTTGTAATTTCGGTTCCTTATGGATTTGATGGTGGGTTTATGAATGAGTTAACATATTATTGATTAATATTATCTGTCATCGTGATTTTTGGGTGGGTCTATATGGTATTGATATTTGTCAATATCTGATTTTAAATTTAACTTTGGAGTGAATTTATCTTGTTCGGAGTTGATTTAAAAATGCATATTCTTTTTGATCCCGTCATGTGGTTATAATTATTGATATATGTCATTATGATAAATATTGTGTTACTACTCATGATATGAGTCATAATGATATATCATTGTCTACATATATTATGAAGTTGTATGATTTATATTTATGGAATCATAATGATAATTTGGTTAATTTATAATGATATGGTCATTATTATATTGACTTTGTCATATATTTATGAAGAAATCTTATGTTATTAACTGTCTTTTTGGTTTTTTTTTTTTTTTTTTCATTATCATTGACATTAAAATGAAGCATGCATAGAAATAAGTTTTGAAGCTAAATGAGCAATGGACTAACAAGAGGATCAACCTCCATTATAGAGTGCAAGATATTGAAGATCGATATGTTATGAAGAGCAGCCTCTTGTTTAACATTTTTTGTTGTTTGTTGTTGATTTTTTTTATGTATTCAATGTTAATATCATATTGACAAGGTCAGTACATTATCAAAATTTATTCGGTGAGTATATCTTATTTTTGTTTAATTACAATGTCAATTTGATAATGATTCAATATATATATATATATATATATATTTTACATTTATTTTAGTTTGGTCTCTTTATTATTTCTTGTCAATTTTATATAAATATATGAGTTAGTGCAATAAATGAAATCGGTCAATATAATTTATAATGACTCAAACCATGTGAAAATAAACCACCAATATCAAGTATTACACATCAATAAAGACTCGATGAATATGAAAAATATACCACCAATATGAATATAACGTGTATTTCACTGCCAAATTTTTATTAAGTTGTTAGATGATTTTACTAAGTTTTTAAGTACTACATATTGACGATGTCAATATCATATGGACACCTTAAAAAAAATCTACGTAAAAAAAAAAATGTAACTGCTAGTAATAAGCAACAAAATTTTTTTTTGAAACTGCCTCCTTGATAACGTGCCATAAGCAAGAGGGGAAAAAAAAAAAAAAGAAGAAGCTAACTTCCTTAAAAATAACATATCTATTTAATTAAAAGTCAAACAAGATATTTAAAAACAAAATGAAACGAGATATTTGAAAAAAAAAAATTAGAAAATATTGAAGGATAAACTCGGAAAAATAAAATTGAAATTGAGAATTTGTTCAAATTTACAAATAAGTTTGTAAGTGTTTATTTTTTGAAAAGGGCTGTTCACTTTTGTGTAAATACTTCAAGAGCATATTGTTTTTCCCCCCGAAAGAAAGCCCAAATTTGAGGCTTTTTGCAGTTTACTTAGGGCTGCTGCATTTCATTTTATTTTATTTTTAATTTTTTCTTTTGCAAGATATCTTACCCAAGAAAACGACCATTATTTGCTATGCCATAAAAACATAAGAAATTTATTAACAAAAACAATTTAAAAATAACATTCACTTTTGCTTTTGAATTTTTCAACGTGAACAGGAACATAGAACACAATTCAGAGTGCAGGCGAAATAATATTATTATTAAAATGATTTTTCCATATTATAGACAGAGATTTAATGGGCTAATTTTGTTATGTTATCTTGTGCATTAACATTTGACTAGCTCTTCTACGTTTGAAGAAAATCAAAAGCAGAAACAAGACTCCTGGTCAGGATGCAATGCACTTCCAATTAAAACAGGAAAAGAGGATTCATATTAAAAAAATATTTCTTTCTTGCAAATTAAGCTCTAAAGCTAGGGGACCAGAGTGTAAGATAATAGGATTTGGTGAGAAATAAAGCTAATTGTCATCTTAATTCGAAGATTACGCTTTGTTTATGTGCAAGAGGGCAAAAGCTTCTTCGTAATGGCGCTACGGCAGCCATTTTTTTATTAATTGAAGATTAAAAAAAAAAAAAAAAGTGAAATCGATAAAAATAGTACCCTGACAATGACCATTTTGGATCATGTCCTAAGTTAGACCTTAGAACTTTAGTTTACTTTTTTTTACTCTTTATTTTTTTGCTTTTTGTTTCACTTTCAAAGCAAGCTGAATTAGAACTGTTACTGAATAAATTTGTCATATATATATATATATATATATATGTAAATGTTGTAGGCAACCATACCATAAAGTGAGAAGATTAATCCATCCCAAGTGCCTATGAACTAGAGAGGTAAGTTTTTTACTTTTTACTTTTTATTTTTTCCTTTTGTTTCCCCTCGATCGCAATTATTGAAGGATATTGGGGGTTACGGACACAATGGATGACGACGAAATATACATTAAATTTAGCAATATTAAGTTTCATATGAATTATATATCTCGACCTTTTTGGTTTTTTTAAATGAATTTCTATAGATACGGGCCAACGGTGGAATGCTAGCAGCAATATGGCGTGACTCTACACTAGAGGATGCACAAGCTCTTGCTATATGGTGGCATTAATTGGTGTCATGGGATATTGGCGGAGGTTCATTGTGATGACAATCCCAATTCTTAAGAACTAGCCTCGTTGATTTGATGGAAAGAATTTTTTGTAAATGTCACATTCTCTTATCTGTGCCTTTTGTGTATAGAAAATGATTAATTAATGGCCACCTTGCTATATGTATATCATGATCTAATTGTGATTACTAATCTACTTTTCATTTAACATTAAAAAACATGATCTTCATGTTCAATTGACCTCTTTTTAAGTATATTTTAGATGCATGCCAACTCAGAACCACTATTTAGACTAGGAAATTCATATGCCATTCAAGTCCAAACAACACAATGACAAAGGAAAAGGAAAAGTTTATTCGAGCAAGAAAATTAAAAGGCAATTTGAACAACAGGGATGAGAAAGTGAGCGGAGGAGGCACAAAAGAAGGTTGGTGAGCCTTAATTTGAAAACCTGTCCTAATTTGGACGGCCTTTTATATGCAACATGTTTTTAAAGGTTGCTCCGCTGATGTAAGCTAACCAAAACCCGCTGACGTCATATCTAAAATCCAGTCAATATGTCACAATTACTACATCAGCCTAATTAAGGCAAACCATTCATTAATCATCGATCATGATACTCAGAGCCTAAGTAAGGTCAGAGTGTATATATTAGAACGATATACTCGTCATAGTCTTGACCAGTAATCTTATTCTATATATGGCACATTTCTGCGCAATGACTATTGTAACCTTTTTTTTTTTAATGCGTTATTATAATAAATTGTTGATTTTAATATAATATTTTTTAATAATATTTGTCATTTACATTAATAGTATAATAAGTAATTCATATTACAATATTATAAATAAAAAGTCACACATAAATTAATTAATATTATAAAATATAAAATAAAATCTTCCAATTGTCTTTCTTGTCCCATTACATGAATACATGAAAACTTAATATGGATAAACTTTTTCACACATGCACGCAGATCTATGCGTATAAATAATGTGCAAAGCATATACGATTAATGTTTCGTACCGAATAGTGAATATACTACTAGTCAATGAGTACACTTAAACTGAGTGAACACGACAAGATAATATATAAAGCTTTAGCTATAAAACGTGATTATTACTTTTAGGAAGGAAACTATTCAAAAGAAGAAGAAAAATAGCTCACCAACTCGACTGATGTTGATACGACAATGGAGACCATAAATATAACAAATAAGGCTCTGTTAGCTATAAGTCCGCAAAAGGGGCAACCCTCAAAAAAGATAAATAATAAAGGCTTTAATTACGACAAATTGATCTTGTCATCTTTAGAATAGATATAATAGCAGCCACAACTAAGGCCAGTCAAAAGGTTTCTACTTTAGCATGCTTATTTTTTCCATGACTCTAATGAGTTACGACTCAGCATCCACATACTACATCATCATGTCCAACCTCTATATATACATATATGTACATATATAAGCTCATAATCAACCTACTCTTCTCATGCAAAATACATAACCTAGAGAGACACACAGAGAGAGAGAGAGAGAATGGGAGAAGTGGTGGAAGGGAAGTTGAGCCCAAAGTTAAATAATAATAATAAAATTAGGGGAGAGGCCATATCAGCCCCACCATTCAGACTTCACTCTCCATTAATAACATGGTCGTCACCGGTGGTAGATTCAGCTCCCAAAACCCCCAAAACCCCATTGGTTTCACGTTTCATGAGTAGTACTAGTACTCCCCTTGCCAGCCCTGTGAAAAAGGCTATTGCAAGCATGCAAAGCTATTTGGAAGAAGTCGGGCACTTCACTAAGCTCGAACCCCAAGAAGCTTGGCTGCCCATTACCGAGTCCAGGTCTGGTAATTCTTACTACGCAGCTTTCCACACTTTGTGTTCTGGTATTGGCGTCCAAGCCCTTCTTCTCCCTCTAGCTTTCACTACCCTTGGTTGGTAAGTAACCACATATATCATATATGCATACACGCATATTTGTATATACATACATATATATATATGTATATATATATTCTCACTCATGTTTCAGGCGTATACGTTTAAAATAGTCAACTGATAATAGTGAAAACTGGATGTGCATGCAGGGCATGGGGAATAACATGTCTCATACTGGCCTTCGTGTGGCAGTTGTACACACTTTGGTTACTGATTCAGCTTCATGAATCGGACTCCGGCATGCGCTACAGCAGATACCTCCGCCTCTCCATGGAGGCTTTTGGTAAGCTCATGATAACATTCACCAGCTGAACTGAGTAATGACCATTTTTTTCAAACCAGAACTAATTAAGAGTAGAAATTAATGGGTTATTTTGCTCTCAAGGGACCTAAAAAGTTGCATTTTAGTTTTAGTTTTTTTTTTCTCTTAAAAAATAAATAAAAATTAAATTATTTTTTAAAAAAATATACATATTATGTTCACGAGACAATTATAATATGAGAAGGAAAAAAATAAAATAAAAAAACGAAGCAAAAGATCGACATTCATACACACTTTAGTATTATTGTTGGGCTTTTGTGCGTCAGCAAACTTGATATGATGTGAAAAAGAGGACGAAAAAGTAAAGATTAATTAACATAACTCTTATCAACATTTAACTACTTTGCATGAAATCCGCCAATGGTAATTCTACGCTTAAAAAGTAAAGAAAACCAACTTTTGTTTGACAAACATGATATCGTGACTGACAAGTGACTCAGATAGATTGATGTGGACATGGTTTCATGTAGAGACCCCAGAAAATAAAGTCATCAATCTTGTCTTCAGCCAAAAATAAATAAATAAATAGTCATTAATCTCGTAATTTTCTCATTGTACCTAGGCAGATATCTAGCTTTAATTCTCATCACTCTCACGTAAGATTAAGTGACAAAAGTAGAAAAATTAAGGTAAAAGAACGCATGCTTCTGTACAAATTAAGAGCTTGTTTGGAAACCAAACTCAAATTTGATTTTTCAAGTTTAAATTTTGTCTTTTTCCTCAAAAATTTTTACCTTTTTTCCAAAAAATCAACAAAATTTATTATTTCAACTTTAAAAACTTAACTCAAATTCATTCATCAAACGGACTCTAAAATATTTTTGTCGTTAATACAAAAAAACCAACAATTATTGATGTCAACAACAGGAGAGAAGCTAGGGAAACTGATGTCCCTCTTTCCAATCATGTATCTATCTGGTGGAACCTGCGTGACGCTGATTATAATTGGTGGAGGTACCATGAAGATGTTTTTTGAGTTGGTGTGCAACGAGACATGCAATGTGAAGCCATTGACAATTATAGAATGGTACTTGGTGTTTGCCTGCATAGCCACTATGATTGCTCAGCTTCCTAATCTCAATTCAATAGCTGGGGTTTCCTTGGTTGGGGCCATCACTGCCGTGAGCTATTGCACGCTGATATGGGTGCTCTCGGTAAGCAAAGGCAGGTTCGATGGTGTGTCGTATGAACCATTGGATGCAAAATCAGATGTAGCTACTCTTTTTGAAACTCTCAATGCTCTTGGGATTATTGCCTTTGCTTTCAGAGGCCACAATCTTGTGCTTGAAATACAGGTATGGTGGAAAGATTGTATAAATTTTTCGATAGAGCAACGTTTTTCTTTTTCCTTTTGTATTTGGGGAGAAAATTTAAAAGTACAAATAAAATTACCATTAAATTAAATATGCAAATACTAACGTTTATTTTTGTGACTACTTCCGTACTGAAAATTAAGGAGTTGCTTTTGTAGGGCACAATGCCATCGAGCATTAAGCGACCATCTCGTCTACCGATGTGGAAAGGGGTGAAGTTTGCCTATTTAATTATCGCAATGTGTTTGTTTCCTCTTGCAATTGGCGGCTATTGGGCATATGGGAATATGGTAAGAACCTGTGTGAATTCAAAACTGTATCAAACATGTTGCCTACAACCTGTGGACTGACATCTATTTTGGCTTGAAAGATGAACTAACCGTGTGACTGGTGGCAGATGCCTGTTTCAAACGAAGGGCTGTTGACTGCTATAAACCGTTTCCACAAACGAGACACGTCAAAAATCCTTCTAGGGATGACAAGCATGCTGGTGGTGATTAACTGCCTAAGCTCGTTTCAAATATATGCAATGCCAGTATTTGACAATCTGGAGTTCAGATATACCAGCGCCTTGAACAGACCGTGCCCGCGCTGGCTACGTGTGGCGCTGAGGATTTTCTTTGGATGCCTGGCTTCGTTCATAGCAGTTGCACTTCCTTTTTTGCCAAACTTGGCAGGGCTCATTGGCGCAGTGGCACTGCCCATCACCTTGGCATATCCAAGTTTCATGTGGATTCTCATCAAGAAACCCCTTAAGTTTAGTGCTGCTTGGTACCTCAATTGGTTGTTAGGAGTCCTGGGTATGCTTCTCAGTGTTTCAGTCGTCACTGGGGCAATCTGGAGTATAGTTACCAAGGGACTAGAAGTGCACTTCCTCAAGCCGGAATGACAAATAGAAAAAAAAAAAAAAAATATATATATATATATATATATATATCTGCCAAGAGAAACATCGTACGCTACAAAAACCTGCTGTGGATATTTATTTTAGTGGTTCTAATCAACCTTGAGCAATCAAAACTGACCACCCATGTCCTTTCACTAAAATGCAACACTTAAGTTCCTGATGTTAAATTGTGGATAAATCAGTCATATGGTTTTGTGCTTGCATCACAAGTTCCCCTATTTCCCTTTTCCTCATATGCTGTAAATTAATTGTAAGACTATCCTATAGCTGCACTTTCCACGCTCTATTCTCCCTCTCACAAAGTGGAGATGGTATGGGACAAATGTTCATCTTAGTTCTTGGGCACTTTAAACAACAAACTAGATATCTCTTTTGTAAAATTCAACAAACTAGGACTGGAAAGAACATGTGTATTCATCTAACAACCCCAACACCTCACTATCTTCAATGATAAGAACAAACTTTACCTTCAGCATCTTATGAAGAATTCATATCGATTACGCAGGTGCAATTACATGTTCGTATAAATGAAAGAGGCAACAGGGGCAATATCAATAGCGAAGAATTCTCATCATGATTTACACATCAAAATGGATACGCGTAACTTCAACTAGCATTACATAGACAAGGGAAGAAGCATTCTTCGTTTCTTTTTTCTTGCCAATCTCACTTGCTTTGTGACTTTCATGCACAAGAGTAAAAGCATTGTGATGCACACCAAGATAAATGCAAGACGTATTTGCCTAAAGTATAAAGAAACTGCCGAAAATACCAAGAAAGCTAGAATGATCAGCTCCCATATTACAAAGATCACAACATCTAACCTGCATCAAGAATGGGAACGGAAAAAAAAAAATGTTCAAAACATTATCAGAAACGAAACTCTCAAAAGAAAAAAAAAAAAAAAAAAATTTAAGAACACAATATTACAATAATTTGCCAGCGATCTTAGACAGAGAGATTCTAGATAGACTATGGTATTAAAACAAAAAATGATTAAGTACCCAACAGTTCTAAGAAAACAAGTGGTTATTATCAGACAAATAACTGCAAATATGTGCTCATCCAAAACGTCAATGTCAAGGACTCAAGCTAGAGGCTTCTTCGTACAAATGGATTCAAAATGGTGCAAACCAATTAATTGTAGAGTTCAAAAATTTAATGTGAGAGAGAGAGAGAGAGAGTGAGAGAGCACGTAATCGGCTAATCAATAGCGAAAGCCCCAAAACAGCAAGAACGGAAATGTGTGCTTCCCCATGTAGCGTACATATATGTGAGCTCCATTTACAAACTATAACAGATTACAGAAAAACAATTATACTTCTAACTAAGCAAGTACAAGTCTGTTAGCCGTTTCAAATCACTAATCTACACCAGAAATACATGTTATCATGTTCTTTGTTGCTCTTGATGTTTGTTTGCCACTGATTGTTTCTCCCAGTAGGAATTATACGATTTTTTTTTTTTTTGGCTGACAAGAAAAGATAACTGTGCTACATAGCCTAGATTATAATATTAACAACAGAGAATAAGATTTATTTAAAAGAAAGGAATTAAAAAAAAAAAAACTAATTTTTCTAATCAATTGAGTGAAGAGTCAAAACCTACCCCTTCAACCTGTCCATCTCGATGATTCGAAAACTGAATTTGCGATCAGAATCCCGAAAATAAAACCAAACGAAAAAAAGAAAAAGGAAATTGCTGAAAGCAACTAAAATCGAAGCATATTGTTCAATCAATAGCGCTAAGAAATGAAGTTTTGTAGCAAATATCAAATCAGATTGTCCATCATGAAGATCGCTCAACCAGATAAACAACCATGCGAGATTTCAAAGATTAAGCCAAAAAATGAAGATATAAAAAAGAAAAAAACCTAATAATTCGAATTGGGAGAAAGAGGATTACCTCGAAGAAGTGAGATTAGAGGTGGAGGAGAAGAAGGAGACAGAGGCCCAGTCGTGTTTGGATCGAATTTGATATTCTCTCAACTGCTCTGCAAGATTCGATCGAGTTATCATCGCTAATCCCTATCTCTCTCTAGAGAGCACTTCCTTCGTTTCTCTCTCTAGAAATGTCTCAGAGGTAGTTAACAAAGAAGACGATAGAGGCAGGCAGAGAGAGACTCAGACGAATCGAAAGAAGGAGAGACAAAACAGAGCGAGAGAGAGAATGAAACGATTTCGGTTTGGCTTTGTTTTGCTGTTGCGTGGACCTTCTCTCACTGTAACTTTCTTTCCCTTACTTTTTAATTTCCTCATCTATTCTAAGGGACCGCCAGCGCCAGGCCAGCTACTGGTCTGCTGACGCGAGTTCAAAATTTTACATTGACAAAAAAAAAAAAAAAAAAAAAAAAAAAGCCGATGTTGTTGACCGTGGGCCTGATGATGGATTAAGCCCATGAATCTTTAAAAAGTCCAAAGTTATTGGGCTATTGGGCTTTGGAAGGCCCAAAAACTCTTTCAATGAAAGCCCTACAGTTTGATCAAGTTAGACAGTCCACATACATTCGAAAAGCTGAAACCGCACCTAAGTATGGAAATGGAGGCAACGGACACTCCCCAAGACCCCTCCGATAACAACCCTAACGACGTCGTCTCCGGCGACTCCTCGCCGGATACCGACGCCACAATCTCCGAGAATCCTGCTCACGATTCCAGAAATTCATCGGAAAACCAGTCTCCGGGGAATGCATCCTCCTTACCCCAAACGACCGTCGAAGTTCCCGTTTCCGACTCGCTTGAAGACTCCTCCGAACCGGTTCCAGAGGACGCCGCCGATGAACTGCCGCAGAAGTTTCCAACCGTTCTGAACGCGGTCCGACGGAGCCAGGGCCTCCGGCGAGGAAACGACGCCGTAGAAAGAAGTTCTTCACCGAGCTCAACGGAAATCCTTCGGTGGCGAAGAATCGCCGCGCCGACCTGGCCAAGGAGGTCGACATCGAAGCCCTAATCGCGGTTTCAGTGGGATTCCCCGTCGACTCTCTTACCGAGGAGGAGATCGAGGCGAACGTGGTCGCCACCGTCGGCGGGGCCGAGCAGGCGAACTACATCGTAGTGCGGAACCACATTCTGGCGCGGTGGAGGTCGAACGTGTCGGCCTGGTTGACGCACGACCACGCGCTGGAGTCGATTCGGTCGGAGCACAAGGGCTTGGTGGACTCTGCTTTCCGATTCCTCCTCGAGCATGGCTACATCAACTTCGGGCTCGGACGGCCATGAAAGAACCGAAATTGAGGTCCTTCGACGGAGCTGAGAGGGGCAATGTCATAATCGTCGGCGCTGGCTTGGCCGGTTTGATAGCGGCGAGGCAATTGGTGTTTCTAGGGTTTAAAGTTGTCGTCTTGGAAGGCAGGGCCAGACCTGGTGGTCGCGTGAAGACGAAAAAATGAGCGGCGATGGCGCCGAGGCCGCAGCAGATCTCGGTGGGAGCGTCCTTACCGGAATAAATGGCAATCCGCTTGGGGTTCTCGCCAGGCAATTGGGTTTGCCTCTTCATAAGGTCAGGGATATTTGTCCACTTTATTTACCCGATGGGAAAGCAGTAGACTCTGAGATTGATTCTAGAGTAGAGGTTTCTTTCAACAAGCTGTTAGATAGAGTATGTAAGCTTAGGCAGACGATGATTGAGGAAGTAAAATCCGTAGATGTCCCATTAGGAACTGCATTGGAAGCTTTTCGGAGAGTTAATGGCGTCGCTGATGAACCGCAAGAGCGGATGCTCTTAGATTGGCATCTAGCTAACCTGGAATATGCAAATGCTTCGCTGATGTCGAATTTGTCAATGGCATACTGGGATCAGGATGATCCGTACGAGATGGGGGGTGATCATTGTTTCATTCCCGGTGGCAATGAGACCTTCATCCGATCCCTTGCGGAGGACCTCCCTATTTTTTATGAAAGGACTGTGGAGAGCATTAGGTACGGAACTGATGGGGTGTTGGTGTATGCTGGTGGGCAGGAGTTTCGCGGCGACATGGTTCTTTGCACGGTGCCATTAGGTGTGTTGAAGAAGGGGTCGATTGAGTTTGTCCCTGAGCTTCCGCAGCGAAAGAGAGATGCCATTCAGAGACTAGGATTTGGGTTACTCAATAAGGTTGCCATCTTGTTTCCTTATAACTTTTGGGGTGGTGATATCGATACGTTCGGGCATTTGTCTGAGGATCCAAGCATGAGAGGCGAGTTCTTTCTGTTTTATAGCTATTCCTCTGTATCAGGAGGCGCGCTTTTAGTTGCTCTTGTGGCAGGCGATGCTGCTATTAGGTTTGAACTGATGTCCCCGGTGGAGTCAGTTAAAAGGGTGTTAGACATATTGAGTGGTATCTTTAATCCCAAAGGGATAGTTGTTCCAGACCCGATTCAGGCAGTTTGCACTCGCTGGGGAAAGGATAACTTTGCCTACGGATCATATTCCTATGTTGCAGTAGGGTCTTCTGGGGATGATTACGATATACTTGCAGAGAGTGTTGGGGATCGAAGAGTTTTCTTTGCCGGGGAAGCGACTAACAAACAGTATCCAGCAACAATGCATGGGGCTTTCCTCAGTGGGATGAGAGAGGCTGCCAACATATTTAGAGAAGCCAAAAGGAGGTCCTTAATTTCTCCTAACAAGCTAAATGATGTTACTGAGGAAGTCGACGATTTGAATAAATTGTTCGACGCACCCGATCTGATGTTTGGGAGCTTCTCTGTGTTATTTGATCCAGGGTCAAATGATCTTGATTCAAAGTGCCTGTTGAGATTGAAATTTGGAGGGGAAAAGTTAGAACTGGGTTCTACGTGTCTCTATGCCTTGATTTCAAGGAAGCAGGTTGTGGAGCTGAGTGGGGTTGGCGGGGACGAGGACAGGATAATAATGTTAAATCATGAATTAGGAGTGAGATTGGTCGGAAGAAAAGGCTTATTATCGGATGCTGCTAAATCTCTTATTACCTCCGTAAGGTTAGTGAGATCAAACCAAACTAGGTGAAATCAAGTTAGATGACGCTTGTTTGAAGAAGGGCATTCAATTGTGGCATCAAAAGTGGATAGTCATAGGCTAACTCGATTGCTTGTTGATTGTTTACGATTTTCCGCAATTGGAAATCGATTGACTTTGTTGGATTTGATTCTTGCTGCTCCATGACGTACGTAAATAGCAGCTATTTGTTTTTTCCACATGAATACGTTATGGACTTGGCTAAAGACTTCTTTATGCACTGCTCAGTCCCGGAGTTACTCGTAAGGCTGAAAAATATTTATGTGGTTTCTCGATTTCAAGTAAATGATCATCCTCCATGGACCTCCCATCTTTATTGTAAATTCAACATTTCAGTCTCATTAGAAAATTTGTTAATTCATTTTTTGGCTTTTTTTTTTTTTTTTTGGCTATGGTAAGTTGTTTGATTTAGACCCCGTGTGTGTGTGTGTGTTTTTTTTCTTTTTTTTTTGGGCTATGGTAAGTTGTTTGATTTAGACCCCGTGTGTGTGTGTGTGTGTGTGTGTGTGTGTGTGTGTGTGTGTGTGTGTTTTTTATCTTTTTTTTTTTTTTTGGGAGATAAAGTGGTGTGTGTTTGAAGATTAGGGGTTTTTATAAGGGATTAGAGGGTGCTCTGTTCCTTGAGGTCTTATGGACGTGCCTACTTGGAAAATGCGTTTGGCAATATGCAGGCACAATTTGTTCGACAGGAATTGAAGACCTGCATGAGGTGTAACAAATGCATCTTTGAATTTATGCTAACTATTTATGGGCTACTTCCACGGTCTACCACCATTTGAAAAAATAAAAAATAATAAAAATAAAAAAGTTTCAAGAAAGAAACTGTAAAATAAGAATAAAAAATCAGCATTCCAGAAAAAAAAAAAAAAAAAACATACATCATCAGCCGAAAACGATGAAATCCACTGGAAACACAATCACAAAAAAAGTAAATAAACAAATAAAAGTGTTGGGTCAAACTTCGACTCTTCATAATGTAATAACTAGGTCATCACGATCACTGGACCAACGAATAGCAAACAATGAGCCATGACAGATCAAGTGCTTCTAATCTTAAATATTCGGGCTCAACCCAACGAATGATTATCACTGTTAGAATGATTATCACTGTTAGAAGAGTAACGAACGACAAATGATGGTTCTCAATCATTTGGTCTCAATTCCTTTGAAGTCCATAAATTTACCAAGTACGGATCGGGTGGGCATTTAGTTCAACGAAATGTACGATTAACAATGTCAATCAGTCACTCGATGTTCTGCCATTTATTGGTCATCATGACTGATTGGTTTGTTGTCCAGCATTTAAATTCAGCTAACTATGAACGGTGAGATATCAATCTACATAACTGTTAGGTCCACGATCAATCGTGGCATTATGCCCATGTCTTAGCATATGTTCCGAATTATTCGGGTAGTGGAGAATGACCTACTGGCTACTACCATTATGTGGATTCAGACCCATAATTTTCCCTCTATAAATAGATGAAGATCTTTCTCATTTAAAATGGATCTTTTATCCTTCGGTTTACTGTTACTCTATTAGAATATACCTAGAAATTGTAATCTTTTGTACTCAATTCATATAGTAAAACTAGACTCAGAGAACGTAGTACGATATTCCGACGAATCTTTCTAAATTTCGGTGTTGTTATCTTTTATTACTTTTATCTCAATTTATTATTTACATTTTCCGATTATGATTATTTATAATTCTTAAATACGATGTCCAAGGACCCTAATAATTCTTATATAATATTTTTCTTATGATTAGTTGAAATTTAACAGTATATCCTAGTAAGGACATTAGTGTAAGAAACGACAAAATATAGGGTTTACGACAGGATCCTTAAAACTATAATAACCTCAAGAACCTGCAACAAAATCCCAAGAGTCAACGTTAAGAGAGAGAGAGAGAGAGAGAGATTCCTGGGAAGGCGACAACAATTTGTGAAACATCTAATAAAAAACGACAATGACCAGGGGAGAAAAAAAAAGCATTCTAATAAAACAACAATCTTGTTTCTTAGTATCAATTTATTTAACAATGAGTTATCAGTTTTTTATTAACTGATAGATATTATTATTTGATTTTAATTGATATTAAAATTATATATAGATCTATTAATTAAAAAAAAAAAAAAAAAGAGACAACTCACATCCTATATCTAGGTTAATATTCAAAAGTTAATGAATAGAATTGGTATCATTATTCTTACAGAACAATGATATTAACTGTAAAACACTCAATTAACTGTTAAAACGACATCAAATTCGTAATTTGGAAACATGAAGGATCCACATAAACTTTAAAAACGACAATAACCTCGATATAAACATATAGCCCAGACCCAATAAAATGGTTAATTCGGGAACAAACTGGATTGGCTGGATTGCTCCGTGGATTCCACTTCCCAAGATCATGAATTATGTGTATGACTATATGCCCAACTAGAGTTTTATTTTTTATTTTTTAAAGTAAAAAGGATTTTTTTTTATTTAATATTTTGTGAATCTGTGAGACTAGGCCAGGTGTTTCATCAACCCATACACTATTGTTTACCAAAAAAAAACTACCCATATATTATCGAGACAAGAATTAAATCCAAACTGAAAACGTATTGTTGTGGATTCAATAAAGACCTACAATAATCCTGATAAGAAATTATCTGATACCGCATTAACTAAGAAAGTGATTGTCATCCAATTCTTTAGCATTATGGAATAGCATTGCCTGCTATTTGAAAATTGCCATGTCCATATTCAATTTCCACATCAACATCCTATTATTGGCGGGTAACTTCCCCACAAGACTCTCCCCCATGGCCTTGTTAGTCATGGCGATCCTTAAATTGTTTTTACCGGAAAAAAAAAAATTTTTTTTTATCATAAAAATAAAGAATATTCGAAACTGAACTATAACTTCACGCCGGTCACGTTGTTCGTGATTTAATAAGTTAAAAGTACAAGTTTGTAACTTCTTTTCTTCCTCCTACTATTCATGCTCATTGTCACCCTTTGAATTATCCGTTTTTCATCAATGCCAAGCTGTTTTCAGTTTTCTCACAACCTCGGGAGGCCCAAAAAAATTTTCTTCAACTGCAACAAATATAGAAAATAATAAGCGCATCACGTGCCCTTCCACGTGACAACGTGAAGTTCAAAACGTACGGTACAAAATGAGATGTTTCTCATCCTTTTTTTTTTTTTTTCCTTGACCTTAACCAAAAGGGGTAGGAGAGTTGTACACAGAAAACCGCCCAAGCACACACAGGACCGACCACTTGTCCACATGGCCCCCACAAGAGAATTCCCAAGCAACGTATCTTGCGAAAGCGACATCCATCGAACGGATTAAAAATTGGACCCCTGCCAGTCCTACGGTGCACCTACCAGTCCCGGATCTCGAAATCCGCCACGCCATGTTCATTTTGTGGGCCCCACTTGACCGACTTGCTCAGTTGCATCCAATCAAGGCCGACACCTCCGGGTCCCACAATTACGCCTCTTCACGTTCTTTCTATATGTGTATGTATTCTATTGGCCTGCTGAGATCAGAAATAGAACACCGTGTCGCTTCTGCTCTCTTTGCTTCTTTTTCCCCTTTCCACTGTTCATTTCGCATTTCCAAAACCTGACCAATACGCGCAACTTCCCGAACCCCCAAACAGTGACGTGTCATTAGAATCGGGCGAGTATCATTACAAATTTACACGCTAGAGCGTAATGATTAAAGTTAAGTTCTCAAATATTTTTTATTGGCTGGATTTTTCGGCCTTTATCTTCTTTTTGTTTTAGTAAAAGCATAAACGTCGGTTAAGGTTTTTATTTGATATTTTAATTTAATTATAATTAAATTATAATTTTTTATATTAATTTTTATTTTTATTTTAAAATTAATAAATATTATAATTAATTTTTAAAAAAATTAATCAATTTTAATTTAAATGATAAATCAAAGATAAAATAAAAAAAAATACTTAATTTATATTTGATGAATAGGTTTAATTTAAATTTAACTAAATTTTAATATTAATTTTAATATTTTTTAAAAAATTTAATAAAATTTATAATTATTTTTTAAAAAATCAACTCAAATCAAATTTATAATTTTTATCTCATCTTAACTTAATTTATACACTAAATGAATCATTAATTTGATTGCAACGGATGGCTTTTTAAAGTTTTCTTTTTATTTTTTTTTTGAATTTTGAATTTTTTATTTACTTAATCGCGTTGTATCCGCGTGGAATGACGCTATAAAAACCACTCCACTCCATCCACACCAAAACCATCATCGTTGCACACTTTATATATTCACTTGCCAATCCTTTAATTTGAAATAAGAATAAGCTCGCTCACAACTTCAAAATCAAAGTTCGTTTTTTTTCCGAAACCATTTTTGTTTGTCGATCTGTCTGTCTGTGTGTTTGTTTGTTTGTTTGTTTGTTTGAATAAAAGAAGTAGTAATGGCTGAGGAGAAAAAGAGCCAAGAGTACGAGGCCAAGGTGGTCGGCGAGGAGGGTTCGGTTGAGACCCAGGATCGCGGGTTGTTTGATTTCTTGGGGAAGAAAGAGGAAGAGAAGAAGTCTGATTATCATCAAGATGTGGCGATCTCCGGTGAGTTTCATGACAAGGTCAAAGTGTCTGAGGCTGAGCCTGCTTATGTTCATCATGAGGAACCAAAACATCATCACGAGGAACCAAAATACAAAGTAGAGGAAGAGGAGAAGGAGAAGAAGCCCAGTTTGCTCGAGAAGCTTCACCGGTCCGGCAGCAGCTCTAGCTCCGTAAGTACTCATGTTTGTTGATCTTAATAATTTTTAAATTATCGTACGCGCGGTTTATATCAAATCTGTCACATATCAGTGTCAACCTCGATAAAATATTATTTCTCACCATTCGTGCAATATATCAAAATTGTCGCATAGCTTTGGTTTGATTATCAGATCTGAAACCTAAGTTTTTCGTAAGAAAATTTTGTCTTTTTTTTAATAAAAATCAACAAAAATTATATAACTAATTTTTAAAATCTCAACCTACTTTTAACCTAAATATTATATCAACAGCAGTACTGATTTGTTTCTCATGTTATTTGTTTTTCTTTTTATCATTATTATATTATGTACAGTCTAGTGATGAGGAAGATGAAGAGAAGAAGAAGAAGAAGAAGGAGAAGAAGAAGGGGCTGAAGGAGAAGATCTTAGGACACAAGGAAGAGGAGGAGAAGAAGGAGGAACATCACCACGACACGAACATCCCGATCTCGTACGAGGAAGGTCATCCGGAGGAGAAGAAGGGTTTCCTCGAGAAGATTAAGGAGAAACTGCCCGGACAGCACAAGAAGGAAGAAGTGCCTCCACCACCTGCACCTCCTGCAGCTCAAACTCATGGGTATTCAGAGGGATCAGCAGAAATTTCTCATCACCAAGAAGGAGGGGAAACCAAGGAGAAGAAGGGCATTTTGGAGAAGATCAAGGAAAAGCTTCCTGGGTACCACTCCAAGTCTGAAGATGAGAAGGAAAAGGAAAAGGAGAAAGAGAAAGAGAAAGAAAGTGGTTATGGCCATTAATTGAGATAAGATATGGGGTCATGTAATGTGGTGGTTTATTTCTTTTTCTTTTTCACAAAGAAAAAGAAAACCAAGTTGGATTTGATGGTGTGGTTTGTTTATCGGTCCAAGTATGACGGGTCTATTGCTTCTTTTTCTTTTTTCTTTTTTTTTTTTTTCTTTCATTTCAAGAAAAGCAAAATTATGCAAGTGCTTTTTTGTGTACTTATGTATTTTTGTGTAAGTTTGTTTGTGAATTTTATTCATGTAATAAAATATATATATATATATATCTGTGTTGTATACAAATTTTCGTTTTGGGAGTTACCAAGTAGACTACTACTGTACTATTACTGCTAAATTGTATGTCTTTCATTTTTTTTAATTATTAATTTCCGAAGTGTCGGTGAAAAAAAAAAAAAAAAAAAAGAGGACCTACTATTGTCACATTCTGTCCACAGTCCACTCCCCTTATCTAAGATAGATTATGCTTGTTACCCTGAATTTGGCACACTGAGTTTTAATTCCAAATTGAATAATTTATGATATCCTATGGGAGGGAGAAAGAGAATACAAGTGCCTTGTGTGAGACGTCACTTATAGCAACTCTAAAACCCTTCTTAAATCCCCTACATCCCTCCCTCCCCCCCCCCTCCCCAAACAAATCTCTCTGGTTAGTATCTTTTTCATAACAAATTTGGTTGAAATAGATATTAGGGCAAGAATCTAGGGTAATGACATCATGGCCTCTTAATGCTAAAAAAGAAAGGTGAATTATGCTTGCTTATTGTAGAAGGAAGAAAATGGGAGGAAAAATAATAATAAAGCGAAGTGAATAATGCACGCTAAAATCCAACACAATAAATAAAAGCAAAGGACGAAGAATAGAGTTTCGGATAATTTGATGATGTTGTCACAAGTTACGTGCCCACCCCACTTTGTGCTTAAGAAGTGGTTGGCTGGCTGTATAGCGACACGGGGGAATATAATGATATTTATTAGGGTTATTAGCACCATAGTCCTTAAATCTCGATTAATTATCCCATTTTTATTTTTTTTAACTTTTTTATTGACAAATCGCTCCCTAAACTTTTTTTTTTTTTTGAAAATTAGTCCATCACAAAGAGATGCCGAGTTTTAACAGAGATAATTATATTTTAATCATCTAATAATTAAATAAAAATTTTACAAAACGAATTCGATTATATAGAAAATTGTTCCAACTTTATAAGAAGAATTCCATTATTTATACAAATGTTTTAGTTTTTAAGGCTTTCTAACAATATTAAAAACTACTTCTGTAATTGAGGGTAGTCAAGGGTCTACACGGAGCATTCACCATAATATTTTGCACTTAACTTCTGTAAAATTTTATATTGTTGCGTATTATAGTTTTATATTTCTTTTATTGCTTGTTTTATATTATTGTTAGGTTTTCTTCTTTTTAACAGTTAAGGATATATTAGTGTTTTATATTTTTTAGTTAGCCTATATAAACCTCTTTTGATATATTATTTTGATTAATTGATTGGAATAAGAATTCCCAACTTTCTCTTATTTTCAAATTGGTTTTTAGTTTTCTACATGGTATTAGAACTGTTGTCCATACACTTTTTCAAATCGTCTGTGCAATCGCTCGCTTCAGCACGTCTTGATTGTTTATTGATTTAATTTTGCATCATAGTATTGTTCTCTCTTATTTGGTGATCATTTGTTTGTTTTATTTATTTTCTTATTATGACTGGACGTAAAGATAATTCTTTTTAGTCAATTATTGTGCAACTAGATGGGAAAAATTATTCGTTTGGAGCTATGTTATGAATAATTTTTTACGGGACAAATCTATGTGGGTTTATATTACGGGCACAGGGATTAAACCTGCAGATAAGAAAGCTATTGATTATGTAAAATTGTTGGATGTTTGGAAAGCCGACAATTTGAAGATTATCACTTGGATCAATAATTCTGTTACACATTCGATAGGTCCTCAGCTGACAAAGTTTGAGACTGCCAAGGAGGTTTGGGATCATCTAGCGAGGCTATACATGCAGTCTGACTTTGCAAGATAGTATCAGTTGGATATACATATCCATGCCCTTCGGCAGAAGGATATGAGCATTTAGAAGTATGATATGGATTATGAAGAAACTTTCGCCCCAGTTGTAAAAATGACTACTATTCGCACTCTCATTGCAGTTATCTCTGTTTGTTAATAGCACATATCTCAGATGAACGTTAAAAATGCCTTTTCTGAATAGTGATTTTCATGAAGAAGTTTACATAGTACCTCCTTCTGGTGTTCTCATCAATCTTGTGAAGTTTGCCGGCTCAGAAAAGCCTTTTATGGTCCCAAACAAGCTCCCTGACCTTAGTTTGAGAAGTTTTCTACAGTGATTACTTCGTTTGACTTTTGCTCTGGTCATTATGATTCAGCTTTGTTTGTCAGATATACCGATGCGAGTCGTATTCTACTGTCTTTATATGTTGATGATATGATTATTACTGGTGATGATGTTGACAGGATTGCAGTATCGAAGATTGAGTTTGCTCATTGTTTTGTTATAAAAGATCTAGGCTCACCATGTTATTTTCTAAGCATTAAGGTCGCCTCTTCTCTGAAAAGTTATCTTCTCTCACAATTAAATTATATAGTTGATATATTTAAACGTGCATATCATAGTGATAATAAGAATGTTGATATACCTCTTGAGACTAATACTCTATATACTCATTCTTTTGGTCCTCTTTTAATAGATCCTAGTTTATACCGCACTATTATTGACAGCTTGGTTTATCTCACTATCACTCGGCCAAATATTGCACATGTGGTTCATATAGTTAGTCAGCTTGTCACTGCACCTACAACAGTTCATTAGGCTACCGTTCTTCGCATTTTGAGGTATCTTCGGGGTATTTAGTGTCAGAGTCTCTTACTTCCATCTACTTCGTTCTTAGAGCTGCGTGCTTACTTTGATGCTGGTTGGACTAGTAATCCAATAAATCGCAATCTACCACTGGCTTTTATATCTTTCTGGGTGATTTTTTTATTTCTTGAAAGAGTAAAATACAAGATGTTATTTCTCGATCCTCCACCGAAGTAGAATATCATGCTATGGCTTCTACTATTAGTGAAATAGTTTGGTTACATTGGTTTTGCCTGCAGATATTGATTTTTTTCTTCATCGATCTATTCCCTTATATTGTGATAGTAAGAGTGCTATTTAGATTGCCTGCAATTCAGTTTGAGATTGATTGTCATGTCATTCGACATCACTATCAACTTCGCACCATCACTTTGCCTTTTGTTTATTCTTCTATATCGATTGCTAATATGTTTACCAAGACACTTTCCGTTTTGCGTTTTCGTTTCTTATTTGGCAAACTCTCAATACTACTTGCAGTAGTATCATGAGTTTAAGGGGAGATGTTAGATGATATAGTTTTATATTTGTTTTATTGCTTGTTTCCTATTATTATTATGTTTCCTTCTTTTTAACAGTTAATGATAAATTAGTCTTTTTATATTTTATAGTTAGCCTATATAAATATCTTTTGATATATTATTTTGATTTATTGATTGGAATAACAAAACCGTAATTTTCTCTTGTTTCCAAATTAGTTTTTGACTTTCTACAAGATCTATATTACATTTTTAAAAAAAATCCTCATTAAGTTTAGTGTTAGGAACTAACTGTGAAAAAAAGAATAGTTGAGAGAAACTTGTTAGAAAAAAAGTTCAAAAATAAAAATGACATAGTGTTAAAAGTTTATAGGCTAACAATGTTAATAACCCTATATAATTATTGTTCATCCTGATCCCTTTTGTTTTGATCTCTTTATTTTTATTTAATTTATAAATAATAATATTTGTTAGGTCATATCTAGTTGGTAATCCGCGTCGATGGAAACTCCAGAAAGTTGTACACGAATTATTGTGGAACTCTGTGGATTTTGGAAATACGTGGCTGCATCGTCATGATGGTTGACACTTGATTGGCTTCGGATCCTCTAATTCTACTTCTACGAGCTCAATTGGAAGTTTTATAAATCTAAAAGAATCATTTATTAATTTCATATTGACATTTTAGTTTTGATTTTGATGTTTGAAAGAGTCGTGATGCATATCTCCTCTAGTACTTATTATTTGCTATATATTAAAGTGACACTCAGGTGAATCCTACATGGTTGAACGGCTAGATTTTGATCATGCTAATTGTCGTTTATCAAAATTCTGTCCTATATAAGCATTCATCTTTATCAACAAACCATACGGAAGCATAATCATTTCTTAAAGAACAAATTTCAAAAATTCCCAATCAAGAAGAAAATGACTTTAGAAAGAAAAGAAGGGGAAAAAAAAAAAAAAAAGAACTTTGAGAGGTGTTTGTATATAAATCTGCTCAAACAATAAACAATAAGATACAATATTTAATTCGAATCCTAAAATTAGAGAAGTTGATCTTAATTTCCCTACGAATCTTAGATATTTCTTAAAAAAAAAAAAACTGCAAATTTCATATATTTTTCTTATATATAGTCTCACATAAGATGTTCTCAATCCATTGATTAATCGACGTACTATTTTTGTTATTATTATTATTTTTTTTTAACGTTTTGAGACAACATGGATAGATAT
Organism: Ficus hispida; assembly: GCA_025413025.1. NCBI lineage: Eukaryota > Viridiplantae > Streptophyta > Magnoliopsida > Rosales > Moraceae > Ficus > Ficus hispida. The sequence continues at coordinate 955,941 of CM046367.1, forward strand.
CAAAATTTTAGGGGAAATTTCGGTAATTGTCTCATCTTAAAACAACTGTTAGTAATGTATCTAGACATATCATCGTATATATTAAAAAAAATGTATCTAGACAAATGTAAATGTTTTTATCTATGGGAACCCTAGAATTTGATAATTCCACCCATCACTTCATGAAGATCAGCAATTCATTCGCTTTTATAGTATTGCAGATGGCGAAACCATTACGAAAAATCAAATTTCTTCGTAAATATATGTGCAAAGAATAAAATTCAAGTGGACCTTTTTTTTTTTCTTTCCTTCCATCTTGCTGAAGCCTTAACGTGGACTTTAAGGCCAACGGATTAAAAATCCTGACCAGTCTTTGGACTTCTGGCATTAACTTCAAACTAGTTATCAATAAATTCCCGTGATACGAATGGAATTAAAGACCCAAAAAAATAAAAATAAAAATAAAAAAATCCTGCCCACAATATTCACAAGAGTGTAATTTTGTTGTTGTTTTTTAATTAAAACAAAATCCATTAACTCTGGTGCTGAATTGAAATTGGGCATAATATCTCCTTCTATAGATAAATAAATAAATAAATAAATAAACAGTCTTATTCATTCTTTCTTTACCTCTTAAACTATAAAACTCTCACTTTATCTTTTCATGATGTGTTTAATGTTCAGATTGAGTTTGAAATGTAATAAAATTTTTATGTCGAAGTTGGTTAATTTTTCAAAAACTAGTTATAATTTTTGTTGATTTTTTCAAAAAAAAAAAAAAAAACCAGTCGCAAAATACAGTTAAATTCAAAATGTACTTGAACACCAAATATAGGCTAAATTTTAAATTAATCTCACTTAATCCTAAATATCTAGGGATGGTGGCTAGAGATGCTAAACTACAATTTCTTAACCAAATTCTAAAAATAAAAATAAAGATTAATGATCAACTTAAAAAAAGAAAGACAAAAAAAAAAAAAAAAAGATGTCAAAACGACAACTTTATCAATAAATCGCATCACTGTAAAAACGACAACAAAATAAAATATCAAAATAAAACGGCATCATCTGTGAAAACGACAACAAACATAAGAAACGACGTGATCTGAAAAACGAAAATGACCTTGCAACATCATATAACAAAACTTGAACACGACATTAATTGCGAGGATATTTAATATTCTAGTAAGATCTAAATCGTTCGAACGCCAGTATAATCTATAAACTATACTAGAATGACAACTGCGACAATTTAAAACACTATTGAAATAAAACATAACAAAATCAACCGAAATTGACAAATGGCCTAAATGCAAATAAGAAAGGTAAAAGACAGTAAATCAATAGAAACGAGACTATAATAAAAAAGCAACATCAATATAAAAAGATATCTAATTAAAAACATTATCGAATTGCAAAAAAAAAAAAAACAAAAAAACAAAAACAAAACAAAACAAAACAAAAAAACAAAAACAAAAACAAAAACCTCCAAAACGGAATCAATGGGGATAACATGACCCAAAAAAGCAACAAGATATTAGAAAACCACATTAACTTAACAATATAATCACTAAACGACAACCTTCAAAAAATGAGAAAACAACAATGACCTAAAAACGACACTAACTTAATAATACGACGTTAATTGTGAAAACAAAAAATTTATTTAAAAAAAAAAAAACCTTAATATGAAAACAGAACGCATCATTCTAACTTCATTTATATTTTAAAACGGAAAGAAAGTATAGACAAAAGTTTTTAAAACGCGACATGAAACTTGAACGACAAAAGTTAAGGTAGTTTGACGTCTAAAAACCACAAAAAACCCAACAAAAAAAAAAGGACCCATTAGCAAAAAAAAAAAAAAAAAAAAAAAAAAATCAGTTAAGAAGGATGTAACGATAAAAAAAGTAGATAATACTAAATCAACATTAATTGCTAAAAACAACTTCAAGATGACATCAACTGTGAAAAAGGCAGCAACCTGATGAAGTTTTGAAACAAAAATAATTTTCTAGGGAAAAAAAAAAAAAAACGAACTAAAAAGTTTTGAAAAAGAGAACTAAAAATTATGATAGCTTCGACAAACGACATGAACATTAAAACGACAACAATTTCATGAAACGACTTAATCTCTAATCGACAACAACCTCAAAATATTATTCGCTTATGAAGGATTGTGTGTATGTATCACAATCAACCCCAATCATGATCCACAACAACTTTTCCCCCTTTTCCTTTCAGAAAAATTCAAGCAAATAAATAAATAAAGTCGTACTGTTCATTGTTTAAATAATAATAAAAAAAGAGACATAAAATGGTGGTTAAACGTACATAAACACGCAAGGGAATGGACAAGAAAATACATTGTCAATCTCTCTCACATACGGAGCAACCAAGTGAAAATTGCCTTGTGCCAGCTCAAACCTCAAACCTCTTGGCTAATAGACAAAACAAGCTACCATGAATGATTCATTAAAATAAAAAAAAAAAAAAAATCCAAACATGTTGATCTTTATTTATGTCAAACTTCACAACTTGTTAGCTTTCCACTCAAGACATGAAGATGACAAGAAGCAAAATCACGTACATATTTCTCTCATCGCTCATTGTGGCCGCCAGTTTCTTTTGGCATGCCATAACGGCGAGTACTAACGACGAATATTTGATCGGAGTAGGGAGCTATGACATGACTGGACCTGCGGCCGGGGTGAACATGATGGGCTACGCCAACATCTACCAAACCACTGCTGGCGTGCATTTCCGCCTAAGGGTCAGGACTTTCATTGTGGCCGAGAGCTCCCAAGGTCCGAGGTTTGCCTTTGTTAATCTTGACTCGGGAATGGCTTCACAGCTCGTTAATATTAAAGTGCTCGAGAGGCTCAAAACACGGTATACAAATAAGTACTTGTAGTGTCAGCATATTTACTTCAAAAATAAATAAATAAATAAGAACACACAATAAAAGGATTCACATGTACAATTTTTGAAGGTTTGGAGGTTTATATACAGAAGAAAATGTGGCAATTAGTGGGATTCACACCCATGCCGGGCCTGGGGGGTATTTGCAGTACATGGTTTACACAGTAACGTCTTTTGGTTTCGTCCAACAATCCTTTGACGCGATCGTCGAAGCGATTGAGCAGAGCGTTATTCAGGCTCATGAAAGCCTCAAACCAGGATCAGTATTCATCAACACAGGTAATTAATTAAGGGATTTGTTATGCTTGATTTCCAATCTGTATATGGTGATATAACATGTGTGTGTGTGTGTGTGTGTGTGTGTGTAGGGGACGTAGCAAACGCGGGTATAAATAGGAGCCCAAGTGCGTATGAGATGAACCCGAAAGAGGAGAGAGCTCGGTATCCTACAAACGTTGATACACTAATGACACTGTTGAAGTTTGTGGATGGTGCCAGCGGGAAGAGCATCGGAGGGTTCAGCTGGTATGCGACGCATGGAACCTCGATGAGCAAAGACAACAAGCTCATCAGCGGAGACAACAAGGGTGCTGCTGCTAGGTTCTTTGAGGACTGGTTTGCTTCCAGTACCACTCAATCTCCTTCCCAATATTTTAGTACCAACTATTCTTCTTCACCAGGCAAGTTTTCCTCTTTTTTTAATGAAGAAAATCGAACCCTCTAATATTACTGCCTCTTTCTTGTGGAACAAGATAACTATGTCATGTAGTTCTTGTCCAAGAACTAAAATTTCCTATTGTGCAATGCAAACACATGAATTGTGGGCCTATTTGATATATGTTAATATAAATTGAGTTAGGGTCTGCTGTCCAATATTGTTCGTGAAAAAATATTTTATTTTAATGCTTAAAAAATTTCATATCGGATCAACTCTTATCTTTTTTTTTTTTTTTTTTTTTCCTTGGGCAAATATGAACATACATGTTATACGCAACGTGACAACTAATGTCATGTAACTAGTATCGAAAAGTAGTTTTAAAATTAAATATACTATATAAACACAAAATTATGCTCCTCTTTGTCTTTTCACTACATATGTGTTAAAAAGAGATCAATCTTATCATTTTGTTTGTGAAAAAGTTCCATTTTCTCGCCCCATTAAAAACGTGATTGTTTGTTTATAACAAGTACTAGTTTTATTTGTTATATCGTGATTCAGTTTTGAACATAGGAATGGAACAAATTCTGGGTAGAGAATTAACAGAATCCTCGAATAGTGGTGTATTTTTTGTGTGAGATATAGATGTGAGTGATGCACTAATAAAGGAAGCGCAAAGAATCAAAGCCACGGGAGGAAAGCTGTGTGGTCCAAAAACCAGCCAAGGTTTCAAAGTGCGAAAGAATGACGGTTCTCTCTTCGTGGGAGCATTTTGCCAATCAAATGTGGGAGATGTGACCCCCAATGTGTTGGGAGCATTCTGCAATGATAGCGGCAAACCTTGTGATTTCACGCACTCTTCTTGCCATGGCGATAACCAGCTCTGTTTAGGCCGTGGACCAGGGTAACATAAATGCGGTCGCTTTATTGGAATTTATGCTTCTTCTTCAGGGAAAGTTCACTCACGATGAGATCATATTTTTCATGTTGAACAAACAGGTATCCAGATGAAATACGAAGCACAAAGATCATCGGAGATAGGCAGTTTAAAAAGGCCGTTGATCTATTCATGTCGGCTACGGAGCAACTAACAGGGAAAGTTGACTACCGACATGTGTATCTGAATTTCACGAATATCCAGGTTGAGTTGGATGGAGGCAACGTTGTGCAGACGTGCCCTGCAGCACTCGGACCAGGTTTCGCCGCTGGAACTACAGATGGGCCTGGTTTTCGTGGTTTCCAACAAGGTGATAAAGAGGTCAGGATGTTTTGTATGTTTCTTCTTCATACTTCCTTTTGTGATTTTGTTTTGTGTTATAAATCTGATTGTTTGCTGTTTTTGTGTAATGGTTTCAGTTAAGTGAAAAATGGATAAAACTGAGGGACGCGCTGCAAAAGCCAAGCCAATATCAATTGGACTGCCAACAGCCTAAGCCAGTTTTGATCGACACTGGCGAAAAGTTTACACCTTATGCGTGGGCGGTAAGAGTGACCTATCAGGGCTGGCTCAATAAGTCTTAAGCCAAAAAATTTTAATAAACAAGAAGGAAAAAAAAAAAAAAAAAAGATTCAAAATGGTAACGGAATAGAAAGAGATATTTGACATTTTGCTGCACTTTTTGCAAGTACACCATATAATTATGATTTAGGTTAGAAATCACTACAATAAAGGTTAGTTTCAACAAAGGGATTGACTCGATTTCAAGCCAAAAGAAAAGGGGAAGATTCAAAATTTCTGGACTTCTCTGGCCTCACCCTTTTGAGCGGCCATTCACCTATATTAAATACTAAAATCTTTTTGTCCGAGGTCAAATGGGGCTAAGAGCATCAAAATACCTCAGCTTGAAAAGCATAGTGACTTTAGAATTTAGAGAGAATAAAAGTTTTTCATAGTTGGATGTAATAGAATTACTGATGAATTCTCTGGATGTAAATATTGCAGCCTGCAATACTACCAATTCAAATTCTCAGGTTGGGAAAACTGATCATACTTTCTGTACCCGGAGGTTTGTTTCGTTTTTCACATTAGTAATTTTTGTTCTTAACCAAACTATAACAACTAGCGCGCTTCATATTAACTCATGTCTGAACTGCTGACTAGAAATTAATCCAACTATGGGCAGATGGTAATGCCAGATTCTGAACTATTATTGAGCCTTGCAGAATTCACCACCATGGCCGGGCGGCGGCTAAGAGATGCAGTTAAGGAGACACTAATAAGCTACGGCAGCAGTGAATTTGACAATAACACACATGTTGTAATAGCAGGCCTCTCAAATACTTACTCACAATATGTAACCACCTTTGAAGAATACTTGCAACAACGATACGAGGTGCATAAAGAACTCATTTAGCTAACTATATCTCTTTGATATATATCTCATTTTGTATGAATACATAACGGGGTGTGCAGGCTTCTTCAACTCTTTATGGTCCTCATACCTTGTCAGCCTATATCCAAGAGTTTAAGAAACTAGCACAAGCAATGGCGAAAGGTGAAACCATCCCAAAGGGCCCTTCGCCGCCAGATCTTTCCTCAGTACTCATTCGCAACCTAGTTGGACCTGTTGCAGTTTCACCTCCCCTGGGAGTGAACTTTGGCGACATGAAAGTTGACATAAACCTACCGAAAAGCGGCTTCTTTAAGAAAGGGGAAAGAGTAAGTGCAACATTTTGGAGCGATAACCCAAGGTATGATCTCTTGACAGAAGGAACATATGCAGTCGTAGAGATGATGCGAGGAAGAAGTTGGACCTCAGTTTATGATGATGATGATCTCAGCTTGTATTACAAATACAAAGTGGATGAGAGTGGTTTGTACAGCCTGGCAAACCTAGAATGGGAAATTCCGAAAGAGGCCAAATCTGGGATGTACAGGCTAAGGCACTTTGGATCGTCAAGGAAGACAAAGGACTCCCCCAATGTATACTTTACCGGCGCATCTAGTGCATTTGCAGTGTCATAGAGAAGTCTCAGAATTTTATTCACCACTTGGGCTTGTTGCAGAAAACAATAAGAATTGTCTAGTACATGTATGTGCCATTTATTCGACACCAAAACAGACTAGCCAAAGAATAATGTTGGGAGATGATGAAAGAACCTGTCACTAGTAGGAGTTGTACTCATTTGTTCATCCAGATCACACATCTGATACACTTTCCTTCAGTGAGTAAATCAAAAGCTTGGTTGATGTCTTCAAAGCTCAACTCGTGTGTCACGAACTTATCCAGCTGCAGTTCCTGGTAGAAAATCAATACAAATGAATAAGCAAAACTATATGTATAACTAGGCAATGAAGAATTTTATTGTGATACAGAAAAAATAAAATAAAATAAAGAAACTCTATTTCTACAACACAATTATAAATTGTTGGATTATTATAACAAAAAATGTGCAAAATTAGTAAAACCTAAGAAAAATTTGACGGCCATGAACAATGCAGTACCGGGTTATCCCCTACCAAAAAAATACTCCATAGATAATAAATTATCTTGGCAAGTCCCACTAGTATACAGCAAGTCAATAAGACCATGCACATTATAATGTAAAGAGTGCTTGTGCAGGGTAGACAAGTAACTTAGCAACCATTAGCAATACTAGAAAGTTAATTTACCTCTACCAAAAAAAAGGTTTTGGTAGTCAAAACTACCGAAAAGTTAAAAGGAAAAAGGGAAATAAATGTAATCTCAACCTTGTCTAGGTAACGTTTAAGGAGGACCGGAATATCAGATTTAGGTTTGATTCCCCCAAACAAGGACGCTGAAAGTGTTTTCCCATGGTGAACGATGTTGTACGAGGGAAGGGTCACTTGTGCTCCTGGCTTGTCAGCACCTAACATAATTGTTTTTCCCCAGCCCTGAAGTTCGAGAAGGAAAAAAAAAGAAAAACACATGATACATAATTTGTTGCTACTGATATATGTGCTTCGGGGTTTGAAATAAGAGATGAGACCATTCGGCAGCAAGCATATGCTTCTTGCACGAAGGACGCATTTCCAACACACTCAAAGCAATAGTCCGCGCCACAGCCCGTCATCTCCATGATCACCTGGAGTACAAAGAAAGCAAAGTGCTAAGATTGATAACAGAACGAAGATAAGAGAGAAATTTGTCAAAACTTCATTGGCAAGGTTTTTTCATGTGTGGATTGGAGTACAAAACTGAAATATAAGAGGAAGACCTTGCTCACGTGTTTGCCCTCAGAGTTTTTAGGATTGACAAAGTCTGTTATCCCAAACTTTTTCCCTGACAAAATATGAAAATAAGAAGATAGTAAACAAAAAAAAAGAAAAAAAAAATCCAAATGACTATAAACCAAGGTGTTAATTTGATCACGTTATTGAAAGTTAATCTTATCTATCAACTATTAATTTCCTTTATATGACCCTACATTGGACTGCATTAGCAAGTTCTGAAGCTCCTCCTGTAAAGATGGAAAATCTGCTACAAATTTGTAGATGAAAGTTCCATTGTTTATTAAATTACAAGCTCCGAACAGAATCAACTCACCAAATTCAAATTTGTCAGTGTTCAAATCGATGCCAATAATTCTGCTAGCTCCACATAATCTCGCTCCCTCTGCAACCTAGAAAACAAACCAACCGATATCAGCAAGGCATTCAATACATCACATAAAAACTGAAACCATTAAAACAAATGAATTAAAAAAGAATAATAATTCTTGATAAATAATGCAAAATCATACAGCTAATCCAACCGAGCCTAGTCCAAATATTACAACAGTAGATCCTGCCTCCACATTTGCCTTTTTCCAAGCAGCACCAACCCCTATAAAATTAGTTAAAAAATTATTTTAGAAAAAAATAAGAAACCTACTAGTCATTTACGTTTGGAATGTCCAAATTCCAAACCTACCAGTTGATACTTCACAGCCGAGAAGACATGCCCTATTTGGAGCAGTCACAGGATCGATTTTGGTTACGTGGGCAACGTCTACAACGGTATACTCGCTGAAACTCGACACAGACAGAAAATGGTATAGAGGTTCTCCATTGAGGTCAGTGAACCTGGTCGTCTCATGATATCTAGGCATCCAAGGTGAGAGCTTGTAGGGGAGTCTCGAACAGAGATTGCTCTTATGTGATTTGCAATCCACACATTCCCCACAATCTGGCAAGAATGTTGGGATCACCGTGTCTCCTTCAGTTACCTCGTGTACATCTTCTCCTACACTCTCCACAATCCTACAATTAGTCACCACGAAATATATAAGTCCTACGAAAATACCGTATTTATATGACAAAGTTTAGACTATCATATCCAACAGTTTTACATTACCCCAAAAAAAAAGAAGAAGCAAATTTAACTAAAATTTATCAACATCCAACTGTCCAAAACAACACTATACTAGTAGGATATTTCCTTTTGCCTTTCCAAATAACTCTCCTATTTATGAAAAACAATTATATATACGTATATTTGTGCTGAACTGAAATTTCGTTTCTGGATTGGTTACATTGTGCAAACAATCCATGATCAGGGAACATTTGGAATGACTTACCCTATGGCTTCGTGGCCTAAGATTCTTGGGAAAATTCCAGGGGATTCCTTCATGTGACAAAAATTAAAAAATGAAACTGATAAGTTTACATAGTGACCGAACAAAATAAATTAAGAAAATGTCCTTAATTTATTATTATAAAAAAAAAAAAAAAAAAAACCTTCATTTTCCAAAAGGCTATATCAGTGTTACTGGGAGAGGTGCAGATGATTCGAATCCGAACTTCCTGAGGCATTGGGGGTGCCACAAAGATCTCCTCTATCACTAGTGGCTCACCAGCTACACGACTCACAGCAGCTACATTATTTGTAACGTGAATTACTCATTTCAATTCATCAAAAAAAAAAAAAAAAAAACTTATCCTTTCCTATTCTTGCTCCTTAAAAAAAATATACTAATAATAATTTTTATATTAAAAGAAACCTCTGCATCGAATAGGCATCCCCTTGCTTCTGCTTGGTAATTTATCTTCCATGGAATTGCACAAGAGTCGAGGTCCAATTTAGTGAGATCAGTCTTTTTTTTTTTTTCCTTGCAAGTCTTTCTGTCAATCAGAAAAAGGGAAATCATCTGAGTCCTCTATGATAGAATCATTTGGGAATGGAGGGCATTTTGGGTAAATAATCGGTGTCATTGGGACAGAAAAGATGGGTCTCCCGCGGCCATGAGTATAACGCATAGATTAATTGTGTCCACGGTCCACCTACGGCTGGGCGTAGTTTGTTTTTTGTGGTCTCAACGCCTTATGCCACTGCCGCCAGTACCTGTTCTCGTGAGGACCGATTGCATTTACGCAGATGACCTTAGTAGTTTATATTTGTTTAGCAGAGTTTATCTAGTTATTTTATTTGTTTAGCAGAGTTTATCTAGTTATCCAGTTTCAACCTAAAATTTTTATCTTTTTTTTTTTTTTAAGATAATATATATTATAATTAATTTTTAAAAAATCAATAAATTTTAATTTAAAACTTCTATTCCAAACTTAATATCCGTTTGGATCATAAATAGCATTTGAGTTTTTGTATTGAAGTTGAACGATTGAATTCAAATGTATTTGAAAAAGAGATGAATAAGTTTGATTCATATTTTTAATAAATAAAATTTTGTATTTAAATTTGAGTCAAATTGAAAATATTTGGATTCAAATGGTGATTTAAATAAGCTATTAACGGTATAGTAATAAGGGGGAAAAGAAAACTATAAAAGAAAGAAATATAAAGAATAGAAAAGATTTTGATTTTCCTCTTAAGAGTTCCTTTTTCCATTCCATATAAATTTATTTCCAACCAAATAATTTCCATTCCGAAATCCATCCAATACTTTATTTTCTTTCACTTTTCCTTCATGTCAAACAAAGGGTTCAACATGACAATGTTTAACATATATTTCAGAACCAGATAAAAGTTGATATAAAAAACTTTCACTAGTACAAGTTGGTGCTCATTTTATCCATCCAAATCACACATCGGAGACAACTCCCTTCAAGGAGTAAATCAAAAGCTTTGTTGATGTCTTCAAATCCGATCTCATGTGTCACGAACTTGTCCAGCTCAAGTTCCTAGTACGAAGAAAACACAAGACTAATTAATGTGCACATACAAAAAATAGGCAATATTTTTTTATGTCCGCGTTCGACAATAGTCATTAAACAGTAAACTATAGACATTGCAAGTATGATATATAATATCACTCTCCAAAAGAAAAATCAAGACAAGAAGTATATGCATTATGAGGAAGAGCATGAGTAATATTGTTGAGTGACTGCTTTAGAAGCAAGGCTACAAAAAAAAGTTGACCAAATAAATGTATATCACCTTGTCCGTATAACGTTTCAGAAGGACTGGAATATCAGATTTAGGTTTGAGTCCTCCGAATAATGAACCCAAGAGGCTTCTTCCACTGTGAAGGACGTCAGTAGCCGGAAGTGTCACCTGTGACCCCGGCTTGTCTACACCTAACACAACTGTCTTTCCCCAACCCTGAAGTTCAAGAGAAAACATGAAGTGATATAAAAAGTAATCATTGCCAAGACGAGCGTGACTGAATCTATTCGCTTTGTAATAAGTTGCTAGTCAGTTACTTTGTTAGTAAATTTGTCACATGGCCGAGAATTGTGGAACCCTGTTAGAAATGGTTACAGAGCGGTTATAGTAGACCTCTCAAGGTTCTTTAAGAGTTTTCTGATTTACTCTCAAAAAACTTGTTCATTTTTCTCGAGAATCTTCATCTTTTCTACCAAAAGCCAGAATTTAGAAAATGTCTACACTATAACGAAAATCCTTCAAAAGACAATTTATCTCTGATCTATAATAATGAAAAGATATCAAAGGAACTTTATGTTAAGAGATATTATGTTTGAATTGACAGAGAGACCTTTCGGCAGCAAGCATAAGCTTCTTGCACCAAGGACGCACGTCCAACGCACTCGAAGCAATAGTCTGCACCCCCACCAGTCATCTCATTGATCACCTACAACAAGAAAGCGGCAACAAATATTAGTAAATTGCACGTCTTTCCCTTCCTTAACGCTGGTTTCCTATCTCGATGGTTGACTTCAGAGATTTTAAGCATATTTAACAAAAACCAAAAAGTGGAATCTTTAACCATCATCATAGTTTATTAAGAGGAATACCTGGCTCACGGATTTGTCCCCACATGTTGCTCCGTTTACAAAGTCTGTCACTCCAAACTTTTTTCCTGTTCAAAAAAAAAAAAAAAAAAAAAAAAACAGTGGGGACAAAGGGACTTTTAATTTTATTATAACATTAGATAAAAATTGAACTCTGCTAGTTCACTTTAGATAAAAAGATCCAAAGCTATTTTTCTCCAGGTAAAATCTGGACTTACCAAAAACAAAACAAAAAAAAAAAAAAAAAAAGGGACTTACCAACTTCAAATTTATCAGGGTTCACGTCAACACCAATAATTCTGGTTGCTCCACATAGTCTTGATCCCTCCGCAACCTATAAACCAACCAAATGACCACATGAGCTTCTCCAATGGCCCATAAATCAGACACAAATCAAGGAAAGGACAAAAAAGAAAAAAAAAACACTTTTCAAGAAAAGAAAAAAAGTATTCATACAGCTAATCCAATCGACCCCAGTCCAAATATAGCAACAGTAGATCCTGCCTCCACATCAGCTGATCTCCAAGCAGCTCCCAACCCTAATTTCCCAATATTTGATTAAAAAAAGTGTTGCTCACACTTGGTAAACAGTTCAACATATATATAAATATATAAAACTTATACATATATAATTGCTACCTGTTGATACCCCACAGCTGAGGAGGCAGGCCCGGTTGGGAGGGATAGTGGGGTCAATTTTGGTCAAATGGGCGATGTCTACAACCGTATACTCGGAAAAGCTCGAAACAGATAGAAAATGGTAAATGGGGTGTCCATTGAGGTCTGTGAACCTGGTGGTCTGATGTCTAGGCATCCAAGGCGTCACCTTGAACGGCAGTTTGGTGCAGAGGTTGCTCTTCTTCGATTTGCAATCTTCGCATTCCCCGCACTCTGGCAGGAAAATCGGAATCACCGTGTCTCCCTCACTTACCTCATCTACACCTTCTCCTACACTCTCCACAACCCTGCAGTTTTTTATTTTTTTATTTTTTTTAAATCAATCATTCTAATTTCTATGTAATGTTGATGACAAGTCAACGGTAACTTATGGAGTGTGTTAGATTGTCTTGGACTTACCCTATAGCTTCGTGGCCGAGAATTCTTGGAAAAATTGCAGGGAAATCCTTCACAATCAAGCAATCAGACCGATATAAACGAAACTGATTAGTTTGTGAGCAGGTGACAAAACCAAGAAAATTTAAATAAACAACCGTTTTGTAACACAGAGAGTTGACTTATAAATTTGTGGCAGTCATATTCTTTCGTTATTTCCAAGAATACGAATACAAGTAAAATACACACACACACACACACATATATATATATATATTAAAGCACTGATTTTTGTTTAAAAACTGAAGAGAAAAACAAAAAAACAAACCTTCATTTTCCAGAAAGTGACATCGCTGTAACAGAGAGAGGTGCAGATAATTCGAATCCGAACTTCGCGAGGCATCGGCGGTGCGACGAAGATCTCCTCCATCACAAGTGGCTCACCGGCAACGCGACTTATCGCAGCTAAAGATCAGAACATGCAAAGTTTATCAGTTTCAGAGTCTTCGAAACAAAAATAAAAGAAAATCATGACAATATTTGAAAAAAAAAAAAAACAAAAACAAAAAAAAAAAAAAGCCTTCAGAGTTATACGGTTGCACATACCTTTGCATCGAATAGGCTTGCCTTGGGTTTCACTTGAGGATTTCTTCTCCATCAGCGCAGAGCTCAGGAGGAGTTTCTGACAAGTCTATCTATTTACTCTGTTTTCCTTGTGGACGACTTTCTCCGAGAGACAGAAAAGGAACAAATAGCCGTGTTAAGACATCTTCACGTCGTTTTTTATTTTTTATTTTGGCTGTTTTTAAAGAACTTTGGATGCTCTGACAGCGACCGTTGACCTAAATTGTTTTTGCATTGCAAAAATTTTGGTAGTTAGCATTCACTTGTCAAAACAATTGCGCTCAGACTTTGTTAAGTATGGAATCATTTTTTGATTCGACCTCCCTCCTAAAACCGTCACAAAGCCAAACGGCTATTTCTCTATTTTTGTGGTCAGATAGTCAAGAGCCAGCAAAAACTTTACTTTCTCTTCCTTATTTGCTTGCTTATTTAACTTTTTTGTGATATCACAAAACGACAATGAAAGAGAATCTGTTACGTCATTTAGGAGGTCAGGTTTGGTAAGCCGGAAACTAATAAGTCGGTTGTTGGCTTCTCGTTGATGTAGAATGGTCGGAAGATTGGAAGAAAATTATTTATATCTTAATTCTTAATGTAATTCAGTTAAAAAGTAAAGTCAGTTAGCAAAGTTGATGAAGTCAACGACTCAAAAGTTTATCCTTCCTTGAGTAAGAACAAAAAAAAAAAATATTTACTTTATCCAAATTTCCTCGCAACAACCAGGAATCACGTGCCTCAACTACGAATTGGCCTAACCAATTTTAAAAATTCATCTTCATTATCTACACTGTTACATGTTAGTCGGTTTAAAGATATCTATATGAAACGTCCTTCCAAAATCTGATATCAAAATAAAAAATAAATGAGGGAACGAATGAACAAAATTAACAGTGTCAAAAAACGTATGATGCTATGTGAACTTGAGCTTTTCATGATTGGCCCGGGAAATTTTATTTAATTAGCTGTCCAAGAAGAAAACAAAAGAACAATGAGCGGAAACAATCATGATTGAAGCGACAAGGATACCATCTATAACATGCGATGCACAAACAAAATGAAAAATAAAAAATAAAAATGTATAGTACAAACAAAATAAAAAAAGAAAAAAAATATATTTTTATTTTTTAAGACAATAGCTGTTGGGTAGATGACGCGTTTAATTTAGTTAATTGTGTTTATAATCAAGATTCTTTGTGTTTTTCACATCATTTTTATGTTTTTTAAGATATTTAAAGTTCTTTGTTTATTAAGGATGTCTGACATATTCATATTTCCATCATAGAAATATGATTTTTTTTTTTAAATTAAAGACAGAAAATTTGAATTTTATATTTTTTAGTGAAGTTAAATGTGAATTATTTTTAAATTATGTTTGTAATCATTAGTTGTTATTTTTTAGTTAATTTGATACTTCATTATTATAGTTTATGAGATGTTTTGGGTAGGCTATCTCGTTATTTGCCGTTTAATTGAAGTTTTTAGTTTTACATTAAAAAAAATACTAGTTTTTGAGTAAGGCAGTGACGACACATCGTTAAACGATAGCTTTTTTGAAATATAAACGACAAGCTTGATTGACACGTCATTTACTGTTAGATGAAAAATTATGCCAATGTGAACGACGCAATAAAGATGGTTTATCTAGATTTTTATTTTTTTTTAATTTGAAGTGGGATATCAAACTCTATACCTTTAAATAAAATCATGTATAATATTATCGTTAAAAACTACATATATAAACTTAATCGATATCTGGCTTGTTATTCATCGACAAAACATAAACGGTCATTTAAACAAAAATGACAAGTAGTTTGAAAGTTGGATAAATCTTATGTTGCCCTCAAATAATAGTGACATATTAACTTTACCCTTGAATTTTAAAAAGTGGCGTACACAATCCTCAACTTTAAAACGATAGCATAAAATACCTCTTATTTTACACTCTGCTTAGTTTAAGCTGATATGGTAATTAATAGAAGCAAAAAAATTATCAAGCCAAAACTTTGGGACGTTTGTTTCAACTATTTTATCAAATGAGACATATTCTATATTGATGATTCTTTAAAAGATGTGTTTAGTTTTTTTCCATCTTAAATACTTAATTTGGATTGCCTATTTTGAAATGGGATACAAATGATTTTTTTAGCCAAACACCAATTTTAAATATTTCCTATTTAAATAACAATTTTCAACAACTATCTAAACATAAATCTAAATGTTCTCATCCAAAATTTTTTATCAAAATGTGAAAATCTAGATGGCTCCCAAATACACCCTGTAAGAGAAATTATTAATGAAATCACAAATTTTCCTTACTACTAAATTAAAAATAAAAGTTTTTAACAATAAAGAATTAAAATGGAAAATAACACTGAAAATTATCACCAGAAGATTGGATCTAAGCATTAGTAGTTCAAGCATACAAAATGTAATATAGCATTAACGATCCTAAACTTTCTCATACATACAAAGAAAATATTAGCTCAGCTGTAACTTATTTTTCTTCAGGTGGCTTACATTGATAATCTTGTGTTGGATTAGGAATTTTTGCACATATTAAAATATTCAAAAGTACCATTTTTGATTATTGGATTCTGAGATTACTCAATAGAAACTGTTTTTGGATGTATATATTACTTTAAACTCCTTTCATATATGTTTTATAATGACATCTCTACTTCATTGTTTAAGCATATAAGCTATTTGACGACGTTTAATTTCGCTAGCCTCGAAGATCATGATAATTTTAATAACAGAACAATTTCACAGACATCACGATTCATGCGCATGATGTCAAAAGGCTCATTTGCAAGCCTGGAAATTCTTTTTGGTTCAAGTCTTGTATGATTGATGAAAACTCTTAGAGAATGCTTGGTACTACGGATTTGAACCGGGGGTAAATAATCAAGTTTTGGATGCTCTTATGTTTTATGCCTCGGGACATCATTCTGGTTGAAGCTTCAAAGCTCGACGACACCCAAGTCGGAATACATTCTCTCCCTTGCTTACCCTTAAAAGCTGCTTGGTTCAGAGGGACCACCAGCAAGATGCATTCTCATCAGATGAGGTGCTAATTTTCTATGCGAAGTCAGCACATTGAAATTAGTCTTTCCCCACACTCGTTTAATATCTTTCATAATATCCTTTTCAATTATTCTTGCCATGTCCAAAATGTGGTTTTGTTTCAATGTTGCTGTCTTGTTTTGCCTTTGCTTCATTTTTACAGTGCATGTATTGCATGTACAAATTACAAGTGTTTATTGACACCCTTTGATTTACCTTTCGCACATTCTATATTAATAATTTTTTATTACTAAATTAGTCATTAATAAAATTACTTTTAAGAATATAATTATTTTAAAAATGAGAGATTATTGACACCCTAAAGTTTATTCTTCTCACACCTTATTAAAACCACCCATTAGTATATTCCAAAAAAAAAAATAAAAAAAATCCATGTACTTAAATAGTTTTTTTTTTTCTCCTTCTTTTAAACCCACTAATAACCCCTTTTATTTCTTAACCGTATGTTACCATTTTTTTTTTTTTTTTTTTTTGTTAAGCAGATGCTATGAAACTGGGGATAGCACCTATAAAATTACAATCTATAGTATAATTCAAAGCACAAGAAGCTAACAAATGAGCTACTTGATTAGCCTTCCTAGAAAAGTGGAGACAAGATTGAAACACGCCAATCCTATCATGGTCTCTAATATCTTTCATAACAATATCACTATAAGTGCTTTCCATAAGATCTGTAGCCAAATTCAACGCATCAGTTTCCAACAAATCAACAATCAAACCATTTGAAAGGGCAAAAGATTAATCCCTCCCTCAGTTGCCAAATATTCAGCCAAATGAGGAGATAAAGACCCCTGCATAATTCTGGAAAAACAGTCCACCACCACCTCAGTAGAGTCCCGAATAACACCTCCCAACCCAGCAAAGTCCACCCCTCACAAACAGCTACATCCACGTTTATTTTTATTTTCACCACCACATCTGTGGTTTCTTCCATGATTTTTGGATTTGTGCATCTCGAAAACACAAAAAAACAAAAACAAATAGCAAAGAACAACGAAACAAAAAAGGCATGGAATCAAATACTGACCTTGATTTGATGGGTGAAAAAAAGATTAAAAGATGTTTTTTTTTTTGGACTGTGGGGGGGTCTTTTAGGAAGAAAAAAAATCCGTGCAACAAGTAATAATTAAGATTTCAAATTTTAGTGATTGGTGGCTTAAATAGAGATAAGAAAATAGTAAACAAGGGGTGCGAAACCCTTTTACAATAATGATTTGTATGTTCTGTATAAATAAGTTGTTATTGACATATTAAACAACACACCTAATAAACAGAAATATATAATGATCAGAATAATAGAAATAACATTTGATTGGACATTAAAATTATAAATTATAAGAACAAGAACATAACTATCCAAACGACATGATAACAATCTAACTTCGTACAATCAATTACCACTTGCCCCCCCTCCAAGAACTCTCGAAACCATCAAAGTACAAGGTAGGAACTTGATCATACGACACTCCCCCCATCTCATTGTAACTACCACAGCTAGGATAACCAAACTCGTCCATCGAATGAAACGACATGTCATTCGATGGACGAATCGCCTCAAGAGGACGAACATGGGAAGAAACATTCGCCGACGAACCCTCACCTGCGAAAAAAGCAGTGTTACCCTCCATTCCAACACAATCATCAAAGCCCGAGTTACCGTGATCAAACCCAGTACTGCTGATCAAATATTGAACATCAAAATTACAACTGTCCAGTAATCCCATCACAGTACCATCTCCATAACTAGCTCCATCGCCAAACTTCTGCGACAAATACGACATGTCGTTTTCCGAAACCGGCTTCGCAGTAGGAGGACCCACATCGCAGAAAACATGATCCACATAAGAAGAATGATCACCACCAGCAAGTTGGAAAAAAGTGTCAGCCGCCATTCCAACAGACTGAATGCCTGTGTAATTACAATATTTATCAGTAAAATCCAGGACATGATTGTCCAGTGGTTCCACCACAGTAGGGTTAGTTTCGACCCCTTTTTCTTCTCCATAAGACGAAGACGAAGAAGAAGAAGATGTCAAAATTAATCTGCTTCTAATGCTCTCAAGAAGAGCCGAGTACTTCTCCTTCAGAAACTCCAACTCCTCCACCGTTTTACACGACTCCCACGCCTTGTCAATCCGCGCCTTCAACTCCCTCAACGACGCCGAAGTACAATCTCGAATATTCTGCGCCTGCTTCACCCTGGCCTCAAGGATTTCCACTTGCTGCGCCTGATACCGATGTTTCTCCGACATAGATGTGGTGGTGGTGGTGGTGATCATCAGAGGATGAGTAGTGTTCGGTATCGTCTTTCGCTGGAGATAGTACCGATGAAGAACGTTGTCGACGGAGGAGTGGCCCAAGGCAAAAGGATTGCCGGTGGGGGAGAGGACGAGGACGGCGACCTGGTTGCCGTCGAACAAGTGGCAGAGCTTGGCGGCCTTACGGAAAAGGCCTGTGCGTCTCTTTGAGAAGGAGACAAAGAGGCTGTTGAGTTTTCTTGAATTTGAACCGCCCTCTTCCGCCATCATCAAAGTATCCAAGCTTCTCTTCGGCATTGTGGCTTCTTTGTTGTTATAATTGTCTGCTTGTTTTTTTTCTTTCTTTCTTTCTTTTTTCTTTTTTACTCTGGTTGAACTCTTATTTATACAAGAAAGAAGGTCAGTAAAGGGAATTGATCAATGGTGAAATTTGGGATGAGAAGAACCCTAACTTGCCAAAGTTTTTTATATGCATTCTTCGGTCGGTGCTGCGGTAGAGACTGGAGCAGTGGAAGTTGCAGTTTGCTTTGTTTTCGTCTAATGGGCTTATGCAGGGAACTTGGGCACGTAAACAACACTATGTAGGTACGTACGACTGCCCTGAGGTAGTTTTTTTTTTTTTTTCTTTGTTTTATTTGGATATTTCGATTAATTTTTTTTAATCTTTAATTTTTGGTTAAATTATACAATTATTGCAATGAAATTAATTTAAGGCAAGGAACTAAAGCTTACTTAAAAAAAAAACGGAAAGGACAAAAAAGGAAATTAGACAATTGAGCAAGTGTACAGTTCTAAAAACACAAGGCACTAAAAAAAAAAAAGTAATTAACTTTTTTGGTTCTTATTTATTTTATTTTATTTTATGTTTTTACAAAACTGTGATTTCATCTCTTATAATCTTTTTATGGATAAAAGGTACTTTAATTCTTTAAAATGGTGAAATTTTATCCTTTATAGTAATAAATATTAAATATTGGATAAAATAAATCATGTGTATGACATATTTAAGTTGAATTATATAATTTTTTTTTCTTAATCACCTTTAAAAAATAAATCATGCATGACCAATGTGATTTTTTCTAGTAAGTTTTTAATATATATTAACATAAAAAAAAAAAAAAAACCATTTTGAACCATTTTAAGGAGACTAGGAACTTTTTAGCCACAAAAAAGTGTTGGAGACCAAATCGTAAGTTCATAAAATGATTAGGGACCAAACGAGAAATTTACCAAAAAAAAAATATAAGACACTTATTATAAAACATGAAAAAATAAGGGTAATTTGCATAAATAGTACCTGAATTGCATTCCCAGTCTTAAATTGGTCTCTAAATTTTAATTTTACACGTAAACTACCCTTGCATCAATACTTAAAAAACTAAATAGAAATTGAACTCGTAATATGTTTTTAGGAGAAAAGCTGTACCTTCAAAATAACTCTATAACGTTATTAGTCTTTAATTAAGTACAATTTACGTTAAATATATTTGACTAAAATATAATTTACTTTTTAAAATATCTCTAATTGAAGTATAATTTTCTTTTAAAAAATATTTAATTACGAATTTATCTTACAACATAAGTTATATTAAAATACAATTTATTTTTTATAATATCTTTAATTAAAGTATAATTTTTAATTAATATTTTTACAAAATATTAATAAATAGATAATTTTCATAGTAAAATACCAAGATAATGTAATATGTAAAATGAAAAATAAGGGACCAATATAAGATATGGTATGTAATTTAGGATCATATAAAATTAACTCGAAAAATAATAACAAGTATCTATAGAACATTATTTTTCAGAGGATGTTTAATAACAAAGTTTCACTATAATTAAATTGTATTTTTTCATCTCAATTTTTATATTTTTCTGAAAAGTCAATAAAATTTATAATTATTTTTTAAAAAATCAACTCAACTCAAACTAAAAAATTTCAATTCAATTCAAATTTAACGTATTCACCACACACCCTCTCCTAATATTTATAGAACTTTAGAGATTAATCCAAAAAAAAAAAAAAAAAAAAAGCCTATGAAGCCGGACAATTCTAGATTATTCTGGAATCGGAAATCATAAAACGGGGCAAAAGTAAACTGACCCGGTTCTATGCGTGTTCTGGCGGTCGAACCCTTGCGAACCAAAAAATAAAGAAAAGTTAAAAAAAAAAACTCGAACTATTCGCTTTACGCTCTGTCTTCTTATCTTTACACTCTCAACGATCAAATCACAAATCAAATATCCAATTCGTCGTCTTAATCTCCTCCTCCTCGTTTCTCTTCCGATTTCGAGCTCTACAGGTTCGTTTCCATTTCTATTCCCTCGATTCACTTTGCATTTCTACGCTGATCATGATTTATGGATATTGGTTTCTATTTATTTTTTCCCGAGATTTTGATTCCTTGTATGGAAAATTTCCTTTTTCCTTTTTTCATTTTTGTTAGGTTCTGGTTATTTTTTCGGTAAAATGGATTGAATGCTTGTATTCATGATGTTAATAATCCTATTAATGCTTAATTTAAAGATCAAAATGCTTTAAGCGGGTTTTGGATTCATGGTTTTTTTTTGGTTGAAAACCCTAGAAATCTGGGATGGAGTTGATTCAGCGTGTTTTTTTTTTTTTTGGATTTTCAGTATTATTTTTAGTGCAATCACAATAGCCATGGCGGATCAGCACTCCAGTGAAGGCTCCAGTACTGGCAATGTTTCTTCTTCCATGGATAGTTCAGATTCAATTGTGCAGCTCAATATCAAGACTCTGGATTCGCAGATTTACACTTTCGAAGTCGATAAAAATGTAAGAAATAATCTTGTTTGTATTTTAACTTGTTTTTAACGACATGTTTAATGTATGCATTGGCCTTACGTGGACTTTGTTTAATGTCATTTCACCATTAGCTCTCTGTTAATTACTAATTTATTCCGTCACTTGTATGATTTCAGATTCCCGTTTCGTTGTTCAAGGAGAAAATAGCTAATGAAATTGGTGTCCCAGTTGGTCAGCAACGGCTGATCTTCAGGGGAAAAGTCTTAAAGGATGAACATTGCCTTTCTGAGTATCGTATCCTACCGTACCAGGGTTTTTTTTTTTTTTTTTCCACTTATCGTGTAGTGGGAAACTGACATTTGGCACTATAGCATTGCGTAGTATTATTCTTGATCATATTTCTTTTTCTACTTGTCAGCAATTATGACCTCTTATTCAAACATTCCCGAGTTCACAACGTGTTTTAGGCTTTTCACTTATGCGCTTTTGTCGTATTCATACCTTTGTCGTATTCGTGCCTTTTTAGGGTTGCATTGATATGCACACTTTTTTGTTTGTTTATTGAGCTATGTAATTCCTTAACTTATCATAGATGTGGAGAATGGGCATTCATTGCACTTAGTTGCAAGACAGCCAGCACAGTCACAAGATTCATCTGGTTCGGGTTCTGGCGAAACTAGTGGAAATAGTAGTCACCGTGGTAATCATTCTGTTGCTATTATGGCATATCATGTTACTAAATATTTTGGCCAGGTAATACTAGTTCTTGGTAATTATTGTTTTTTTATGATTTGGCAGTAAATGAGACTAGTGCTGGTGCACCACCTC
The DNA here is from genome assembly GCA_025413025.1 of Ficus hispida. Taxonomy (NCBI): domain Eukaryota; kingdom Viridiplantae; phylum Streptophyta; class Magnoliopsida; order Rosales; family Moraceae; genus Ficus; species Ficus hispida. The sequence goes on from CM046367.1 coordinate 978,272, forward strand.
GTGGTCGCATTGGGCAAATTTCACATAGTGTGGTTCTTGGGACATTCAATGTCGGAGATCAAGGTGAAGGCGGTGTTCCTGACCTTAGTCGGGTTGGTACCTTTTCTTTATTTTGTATTTGAGTTTAAAGTTCTTTTCCCAAGCCAAGGGCTTTTCTACTCGTATTCCAGAAGCTTATGATGCAAAATCATTGTTCCCTGTAGGTTATTGGGGCAGTTATGAATTCCATTGGTATTGGACCCCATCATATGGCTAACGTTACTGGCAGCTTGCAGTCTAGTAATATGGTAAGTGAAAAATGTTCTTGAAGCAATCCCCATATCCAAGTTAGTAGTTTCTGTGCGTCAGCATCTTTCAATTGGCTAAATTACTGTTTGCAGGATATACTTTTATCTTTGAAGCATTTTTCCTCCTTTCCTTCCGATTAAGTAATAGTTTTAAATTTACTCTCCTGCATCTCTTAAGGTTTTTATTTTGTTTTATTATTATTTTTTTATGTAAATTAGATATATTTTAATGTTCTGCCCATGTCTGGTATTATTCATTAAAATGCCGAATGCTTTGATATGTTCCTCCTATCCTTATATCATGAATATGTCATTTATTGGCTGCATAATGTTGTTCTGAAAATAAATATTGAGTCGTTGGTGTTATTTTTTGTGTCTTGGTTTTGTACATCTAAGGATAACAACTGGTCTTGGAATGGGATAGAGGAGTTTGCTCCTTGTAGGTACCCTTCTCTTGACTTTTTTGTGTTGTATGCAGTCAAGTAATCCTGGTGCCTCTCCTCTAGGAAATGGAGCAGGAGTTAATGGCAATGGTGGTGGTCAGAGCCAAGCAGGAAATCAAGCACAGGCTGGACAGGCATTTCCTAGCCAACCATTTCAATCTTTGCCCCAAGTTCTGCAAATTCCTCTCTCTACTACAGCAGTACCCATTCCTTCTCTAAATACGGTATTATTCTTGTTAATGTCCTATTACATTCTGAACTCTAATTGCATCAAGCAGTTTATGTGTCTGTTATTCAAATCTTTCTTATTGCCACTTTTCAGCCAATTCCTAGCTCCTTGACCACTCTTTCTGAGTTTATGAACCACATGGAGCAGACATTGTCTCACAATGGTAAAGACCGAGATCATTATCATCCAAAATTTTTTTTTGATAATTATCATTGAAGTTTTTTTTGTTTTTCTTGAAAGTAATTGCACAGTTTGGCTGATTATGTATGCTTCATGTAGGTTCTCAGCCAAACTCATCTCCAAACAGTACCAGGGACATACCACGGGTGGACTTACCTTCCAATGCTCACGGGTTACATACACCTGAAGCATTGAGCATCGTTCTACGTCAGGCAGAACGACTGCTGAGCAGCCATGCTGTTGCTGCATTATCTGTAATACATCAGAAGCATTTCATTAGGCATTTTTGCCTATTCAGTTCTCAATCAGACTTGGCTTAAAAATTTTAGTAAAATTTTATGATGGCTATTTTTGTATCAATGCATTAATTTTCATTTTTCTATTTTGAACTTCTTGTATTCCCCCCAAAACCAAAACACCCACCCCCCCCCCCCTCCTCCTCCTCTCCAGGGGGGGGGGGGGGGTGGGTGGGTGGGGGTGGGTTGCGGGGGAAGTAAGTCATGAAGTCAGTGATGTTACTTTGCAATACAAACACTTGTTCCTCATTTATGGGTGGTGTTTAATCTTTTTATGATGTTCCACTGAGAACAATAGGGTCTCATTGGCTAAAAACAGAATAGCAGACGCTCCTCCCTTTATCTTGTTTCTGATTTGTGTTATTGTAATTTGCTGCAACCTCGTAGCATATTGCAGGGCACCTAGAGCAAGAGCGAGAATCTTCTGAGTCCACTGTAAGGGGGCAAATACAGGCTGAGTCTGTGCGTGTTGGACTTGCAATGCAACATTTAGGTGCTCTTCTTCTTGAGCTTGGCCGTACACTTCTCACATTGCGAATGGGGCAGACTCCAGTATGTACTTATCCTATCTTTTTGTCTTTAAGTTTACAAGTAATAGTCATTTCCAACTGTTATGATCTGTTTTTCAGGCAGAATCTGTTGTGAATGCTGGACCTGCTGTTTATATTTCCCCTTCAGGACCTAATCCTATAATGGTTCAGGTATGTAAATGCCAGATTGTTGTTCAATACTGCCCATTTGAAATTTGTAAAATTTGTGCCTTTATTTCTCTCCTTTTCTCCAAATACACATCACGAACATGTATATGACCACCAATATGTGTGTTTGTGATACATGTTGTTGCTTTTGCTTGTGGATTCAGAAACAGTCATGTATTTCCCCATCATAAGTTTCTCTTATTTTTGTTTCCTAGTTGTACAGATAGAATACTACGAGGCCTGAATTATTCTTGGGTATTAATTTTTGTTTTTCTAATTGGTTGAATTAAAAGAAGCCTTATCGTTAGTAGGCTGATGTAAATGTTTATTTATTTGTGTATATGTTGTTTTGAATTGCAGCCTTTCCCCCTTCAAACCAGCTCTCTCTTTGGTGGTTCTGTTCCTCCAGTAAATCCCATGACCTTTGGTTCTGCTGGCATAGGAAACGGCCCCAGGAATGTAAACATCCATATTCACGCAGGTAAGACAAATTTGCTTGACCTGGAATTTGTATCTTTTTAGTATCTATCTAATGCTGCTTGTCTTTAGGAAACTCGCTTGCACCACTTGTTGCAGCAGTTGGTACCCGGGGCAATGGAGATGGTTTTCAGGGAGAACGCCCCAGTGGAACTGGTTCTAATGATTCAGGTGCATCACAGGCTATACCTGTTAGAAATATAATTGCTGCGGCTGTCCCATCACGCCCTTCTGCTGCTGCTGTCTCCCATGCAGCTCAACCTGTTGCAGGTGGTTCTGCTTCAGGTGTATCTGCCTCACAGTCGCCTCCTGACTCTGTTTCAATGTCTTCTCTTTTAGCAGAAGTTAATTCCCAAATTAGAAATTTGGTTGGTGGCATGCAAAGAGAGAACACAGCGGTTCAGTCAGGTAGTTAGATAAGAATGTACATACACTGATTCTGGTAAGATACTAGGCTTCTGAGCTGATTATTTATGCCTTCAGGTCAGGCAGAGTCTAATGTTCAGAACTCATCAACTCATGATGTGGAGAATGAGCATCATGGTTCAATGGCAGTCAATGGAGATGGAGAATACAGCTTACGACCTGTGGAATCTGAGGTATGTTTTGTGTGGTGAACTAGGAATTTTCCTTGTTATTGGGATTACTATTACTTTTTCTTCAGTATATGTTGTTTCATGAATTTACTATTGAACCAGCCCTGACCTTAACACAATCAAGCTGATTATTATCAGGATACAGGTGTTGTCCCTGTCTCAAAAGAGGACTTAGCAAGTTTAGATAAAGGTTCAAAGAGTTGTTCGAGTGGACAGAGAGCAGAAAAGTGTCAAGAGGATGACTGTAAAGAAGATGTTCCAAGATCCTCTAAGAAGCATGATACAAATGCGGGTGCCAAAGCTGTTCCACTTGGATTAGGACTTGGAGGTTTGGAACGTAAGGTAAAGCAATTTTGTTTTAACATCAAACTTTTTTATGGAATTTTTTATATGTTTCTTTGGAATTTCTATATCATCTTGCTGTGCATGGTCAGCTACTAGTTAGCAAAAGTGAACTGGGCCGTAGGTTTTTGCTATTATTTTATTCATCATCTCATTTTACTTGGAGGGCACGATCACTTATTAGGAATTAAAGGAATAGTATATTAATTCCACAAAAAAATAATTGAATTACACAAAATTAAATTCCGGAATTCCGCAAAAGTGTTCACTGTTCTAAATCTCTCAAGAATCAAGTTACTTAAGGAATTAAATTCCTGTTCTACTATTTACTTTGGGAATAGAATTACGAAATTTACAGAAATACCCTTTATGAAACAAATAATTAAATGAAAATAAGGGTATATTTGGTGAAGAGGTTAGTTAATTCCATTTTTTTAGATGAAGGAATTTAATTCCCTAGGTAGTGGGTGGGAGGCAAGTTCCCACTTTATCATTACTTGATTCCTTATTTTTTGGTGGGACCCACATTAGTTAATTCCCAGAAAACTAGACATTGGAGTTTGAAATCGGGAATTTAATTCTTTTTTTCCAAATTATTGGGTAGTAAACAGACCCTGAGAATGGTGGTTTGTATACTGGTGGATGACCTACTATGTTTTGTGTACCTATCACGTGACATTTTGCAAGTCTGTCCCAACTACTGTTAGATTTGTGATAGATATTTGAGCTTTTTTGGCGAAGTTATTATTACTCTTCTGGCTTTCTTCTTGTGAAACTGTTTTGGAAAAGTGAAATCGTAATTCCATACAAAAACTGGTATGGGGTTACCATATTACTTGTGCTTGATTAGAAGTTTACTATTTGAGCTGACTTGCATAAATTTCAATTCCTCATGATTTATTCAACTTGGGTGCTCTGCTCTTGTTTACGTTGCTAATAGGTTCATATCTTTAGATGTTAAATAGTGATTTGTTATTGGTTCAATCAGAGACGTGCCAAGCAGCAAAAACCTGTTTCCCAAATTGGTGACGGTGGAACTTCTAGCTCTTTCAGCAGTCAAAATCAACAAACAAGAAGTAACGAACAGGTTTTACAGACTCTTTGAGCTTCTAGTATCTCTGCAATTAATAGGATCATCTCGAGGATGACCAACTATTTTCTGTTTGGCAGGTCATAGATGGTGGCCCTTCTCAAGGAGGAGGGCAAGGATCTGTTGGCCAAGCGGATATGGCAAGTGTTATGTCTCAGGTTCTGCAGAGTCCAGCTTTGAATGGTTTGTTGTCAGGTGTTTCTGAGCAGACTGGTGTGGGGTCTCCGGATGCCTTGAGGAATGTGTTGCAGCAATTCACACAAAGCCCACAAATGAGGAATGTTGTAAATCAAATTGCTCAACAGGTTGATAGTCAAGATGTTGGAAGCATGTTTACTGGGATGGGAGGCCAAGGTGGTGGATTGGATTTATCGAGGATGTTCCAGCAGATGATGCCCATTGTGTCTCGGGCCCTTGGAGCTACTGGGTCAACCCCACATCAGCCATTATCGGTTGTTGAGTCCCAATCTCTGTCACAGTACGGCCAAAGGAGTCCAGATGGATATGTGAATAGCAACCAGAATTTACAGGTTTGTATGGGTTATAGTTATCTGCAATGTTGGCACCAATCATCAAATCTTAATACTTTTGGCTTGGGAGATTTTAGTTACCTATTTCCTGAACTTCTGTGTGATGTGTCGTGCATTTGGTTGTGAAGTTATATGAAGCAGGTCAAATCTTTTAACTCAACATTTTTTGATTGGCCCTCAATTTTTTATCTAAAACTGTTGTTAACTAGTTTTTGGAAAGTTTTCTACTAAGATGTCATGGTACAATTACCAAAGGCGAACACTTTAGAAATCATCATTAGGAATCATCAAGATGTTAACCATCACGAGGAAGAGCCTAGGCATCTTGTTAATTAATGTCTGAAATAATTGTTCTTATTGTTATTTATCCAACTTGTACGCTGAATTTGTTTTTCTGTATGACAATTCTGTTATGTAGCCTGGATGTTTTATCTTGTTGTTGGTACTTGGTTTGAATTACTGTAGTTTATCGTTTTCACAGTTTGGCAATCTATTTCTACATGTGACTTGATAAGAATTTTCCCAATATTAATTTATTTCTAAAATGAAAGATCAATAAAAATTTATTTCTACGTGTAGATTAATGAGCATTTTTCCCAGTATTAAAAATATTTGCAACTGTTTTTACCTTTATTTGTATATTTACCCACCCTTGCCATCTATTAGGATGACCTTCGGTCAGTGGCTCAGAGGATTGAAGACATGAGTTCACCTGAAGATGTTTTCCGTGCACTAGTTGAAAACTCGTATCGATTATCAGGTGGAGAAAGTGGCCCTGAAGGATTCGTGGATGAGATGTGCAGCAATGAAGATCTTGCTAACGTACGTATGCACTCTTTAATCAATATAGTGAATTTAAAATGATGTAAATCTATCTTTGGTCCAACCACTATTTCTAATTCATTGTGTGGTGAAAAGCGAGCGCCTCTCATTGTTCTCTGTGACATAATTGATCTACTGCAGGAATACATGGAGTTGTTACAAAGTGAAATACGGCGACGAATTCAGGGTGATTGAGCAGGACAAGTGCTATCTTCTTCCTTTTGGTCTTTCCCTGGCTGGGGGTACTCGAAATCTATTTACAAGTTGATACTTTGAATTAACGCTGAAAATAGACAAAAAGGTTGATGATTTGGATCTTTGTACAAAATAGAACTAGTGTTTGACGAGCGCCAGGTTATTGTTAAGTAAGCATCCATGTTTTGGATGTACATTTCTGGTTCATAGTTTGTTTTAACTAGTAAATTTAAGTGGTTTTTTCTTTTTCCTTCTGTCTTTTGAAATGGACTCTCGTTAGGTTCCCTCAGTTCCTCTTTTCGGAGCTTTTAATATCATGCCTTGAAAATCGACGGATAAATAAGTTTTTACAAATTTTGATGAAACAAATTGTGGGGGATGTTGGCAATTGATCTGTCTGGTCAGGACATGCTTGGAAATCAAAATAGAGGGAGATACTGGCTATTAATATGTCTGGTCAGGACATGCTTGGGAATCAAAATAGAGTTCTTTCTTCCCCTTCAACCACTGACCATGCTTCTTTGCAGGAAAAAAAAAAAAAAAAAGATATATATATATACATATATATTTTACTTGTTTCCTTCGTTCGTACTCCCTCACTCGACCTGCACATTCTTTTTGCTCATTGGGGAGACAATCTCTCCAATTTATTCGGTCGGTCTCTCCGTTGGACATGGTCATAGCGGTGATGTAATAGCTGAAACTGTAGTTTGTTGTTTAGTAATACGTCACGGTTAGCAATGTTTTTTCATCAAACCCAATTTGACAGTGTCTGAATAGAAGAGTCACAGATGGTAATACGTAATTGCAGAAAGACTTGCTTTTCAAAATGATATAGTAAGCATTGTTCGTTACCAACGCTGTTGGGCCCTCCGTGAACAGAGTTAGTAGCAGAAAGACCTTCCAAAACGACGCTAGTATTGTTTGTAATCAAATGTTGTTGGACCGTTTGTCCAAACAGATTCACAAATGGTGTAGATTTCGTTTTATCGACGTTGTAGCTTTTTTATTTCATTTGTCTTGAAACTGTCACTGTCGTTTTTTTTGTTTTTCCTCCTTTTTTCTTTTTGATTGTTGCCCTTTATGTAGTTTTCTCTTCAGGTGTCATTTGCCTCGTATCGTTTTGACATGGTCATCCCTTCTTGTTATCGCTGTATCTAAGTAGTCGTATAGTTTCACTGTCTTTTCTAACGTCTCATTTGTTTTCACTCTTTATATTATCGTACGTCATTTTCAATTATTTCTTTTTCTGTCATTTGCCTTCTTATAGTCGCCGTATCTAAGTTGTCGTATTCTTTTTTCACTCTCTTTTCTAATTTGTTTTTACCTTTTATGTTATCGTACGTCATTGTTTTTCTCGTCGTTTTTCAAAGATTTTTTTCCTGTCGTTTGCCTTTTTTATAGTCATTTGTTTTCCTATCCTTCTCGTATTGCCTTGTATTTGGAATGTCACTTGTGTTTTAATTGCCTTATTTCTGTCACTTCTTTTTCTGGGTAAATTGTTGCACTTTTTCTTCGTTTTATTTTATCACCGTTTCTTTCTTTTGACCTGTTTTTTTTTTTTTTTTTTTTTTTTTTTTTTTTTAATGAGCTTGTGGGGATAAATCATTGATAACAAGTCATTTTGTTAAATACAAAATTATTTATGCAATTTAAGATATTAATTACAAATTTTCTTTAAAAAATAAATTTATCTACATATCCCTGTCATTATACTGCAGATAGAATCAATAATTACCTCTTTGGTGCGTCTTCCTAAATTCCTAATTTTCGTCGTTTTAATTGTGTTGTTGTCTTTTTTCACGCCACTGCATCGTGTCGTTTTTATTTATTTATTTATTCTTTTAATGGTGAGAGTGAGGGGCATCAACTGTTTTTATATGACAACCGCCTCTTTTTTTTTTTTTTTTTTTTTAGATTTTCAATTCCGTTATTTTCTATATGCTATTTTATTGTCGTTTGTTTTGTAGTCGTTTGCGGTTACAAAAAGAGGAGGAATGAACAGACTTCCAATTTTGCTTGTGGAAACTGTAATAATTTAGGGTTTAGGGCATTTGTAACCCGTATCTGATTTGTGGACCTAATCTGAGATTGGGACACACTCTGGAGTCCCCGGCCATGGCGCCGTCGTCGTACTCCTCCTCCTCCGCAACCGGGAAAAACCCTAGAAAGCCATTGGGGCTATTTGCAAACGCAATGAAGCGCAAAGACAGTTTCATTCAGCTGTTCGCGATGACCGGAATTCTGCTGCTGAGCATCAGATCATTGGGCCAGAAGTATCGCATCCACGACCTTCTCGAAGACACCGCCGCTCTCAAGGAAGAGCAAGAGAAGCTTACCCAAAGGATGAACACAATCAAGCGCGATCTCCTCCACGAGGCCTCCCTCGAGCCCTCCGGCCGTTTCGCTTCCAGGCTTCGCCTTCTCTTCAGCCAAGAAAACTGATTCTTGTGAGTTCCTTCTTCTCTTTTTTTTTTTTTTTTTTTTTTTTTTTTTTTTTAATTTTATTTTCTTTTTCGACTATGTTTGTTCACTAGGTTCTGCTACTCCAATATTAATGTAGAAAAGGAGCTTACTATTGGATCAATTTAGAGCTTGCGTAATTTTTCAAAAAGTTTCAAATGCCCATTGTATACTTGTTCTTCTGTGTGTTGGGCTTCGGCTAAAAAAAAAAAAAAAGTTATAAGAATTTTGAGTGTTGCGAGAATTAAGGAACTGATCTTCAGATTAGGAATTGCGCTTGAACTGGATTAGAAAGGTAGACTCTTCCAAATTCGGCGATGGGACCAACCTCTTATTTCAATGAGGGCATACATCAAAGGATAAAGTTTTTAGAGTGGCTTATATAGAGATAATCAACTTTTAGTGGGTGCAAATGAGAAAAATGGAAAAATTTTAGTGGTGAAATTGAAAAATAAATAAATAATAGTTCGCCCCACTTGGTCATGGGTGGCTCCGGCCCTGCTTATAAAGCACCATCTGCTGATATTGAAAATTCTAGTGATTTAAGATATAAATTAACAGTGTTGAACAATTTCCCGGATAAAGCTGAATCATGTTCATTATTGTAGTATATTAACGTCTTAAATTATTTGGCGAAACATTGTGCTTTTCTTTTTTGCTATGGTTCAGCTTCTTTTAAGTATCAATTTTGTAAGTGTTGGTAGTTTGGACAATTCATAACCAAATTTGGTTAAGTTCACTTATTTCTCTGGGTGATTGTAACGTTGAGTAGAGTTTGATTTCGTGGCATGTAATCTCTTATGTTCGTTTTTGTGCATAGGTAAAAGATGGATTTTTTTCCGATCGATTATTGTTGTTGGACCTGAATCATGTGTCGTACTGGCATAAGAGCAAAGATGTTGATAATCTAGGGACATTTGAGATTTAAGTGATAGTTTGATGTTTCAAGAGTACAGTTTGATCCTACTTCTGCTTCCTAAAACCTCTTATGGGCGTTGAAACTTAAAAATGTTGTTAGAGATTATTGGTGGATATATGGGTCGTTTATGATGTGTACTTGAGTAATGCTTTGTGAAGCCGGAATTCATAGTATGATTGCGTGAAAGAGCTTGAAAAAGATGTCTTCGGAAAAGGACCCTGGTGGAATGTAGAGGATTTTCTTCCGTTTGCAGTATTATGATGTAGAAGGTTTGCAGGGTTCAATTTTCTTTGTACAAGTTTGTATGGTTTCCTCATTTTTCTCAGCAAAAATCGTATTTAATTTCTATAAACACTTATCGATATTGTTATTAGACTATAGTATCGCATGTGGGTTTTGTTTACTCTTGAAGTGTTAAAGAGTCTTGTCTTGAAGGTTCTTTGTGAACAGTTGCAGGTAGATCCACCAGCAAACTGCTTTGAGCCGAGGTCCAAAAGGCGATTTTGTGGGCTGATTATATTTAGCTTTAAATAAAACGACAAGAACCCAAAGGATTTGGTGATTTTGTAGGCATGGGCAGCCTTATATTTTCCCACCTTAAACTTTTTGCTCGAATTCCAATTCTTTGGAACATGGTATCCAAATCCGACACTCCTATTTTGTTGCATAAGAAATCAAGGAGAATGTTTATGTTGTTTTGGGTTCTGTTTTTGAAGTGTTAAATCTTTGAAAATCACGTAACCTTCGCTTTTTATATCTGTGCTTTTGTTGCTTGCTAGTAGTATGGTTTGAAAGTGACAAGGCCACAAGTTGCGTTGGTTGCACAAATTCATTTCGAAGCCGCGTCAACTGTTTTTGTTGTGTGTTTTTTTTTTTTTTTTTTGGTCTTTCTTTGTGGCCTGTGGGGTGCAAGTTTTTGCCAGTTGCCGTGCATAACATCAGCATGTGCTTCCTTATGATGTTGATGATTAATCATATAATTAGGTTTTTCAAAGATGGCACATGCAATAAACATGTCGTTTTCCTCTAAATCTCTGGAAATAGGAACAGAGGCTGTCAGATAGATGTCCCCTCCTTGATTGTTTGTGTTGCAAAACTGCTGATAGACAGACGATTAACTTTTTTAATGGGAGATTAGATTGTTTGTCGTTTTTTACTTTTTAACTGGAGATTATATTGTTCGTCGTTTTTGTTCGGAATCTTGTTAACTTGACGGATTTTGCGCTCATCCTAATCGGCTATAGTTTAGTAATCTTGTTTTTGTCTTTGATCATCTCTAATACATTTGTCTATGTCTATGTCAATGTTATATTTATTACAAAAGAAAATGAAAAATAACATTGTATTACTTTATAATCCAATGTGTAATGGTATTGTCTGCTTTTTGCCATCATTATCATGTTTTAGAACCCATTAAAGTTAAAATTAAAAATATTGTAACAACTTACATGAAAAATGAAATATATGAATCAATAAGAATCGGATATTAGATTTGGTATTGATTGTATTTTGTGGCAAAATTTGTCAAAATTTACTCCAAAATGTTACATTTTGTCATTCGCATAATAATTTAATTAATGTGTGAATGTGTTCTGATTGGGGGCCCTCTCTATGTAAGTAATATTACAAAAGGGCAGGTAGAAAGAGACCATGGAGAGCATTTTTGCACAATGATTTTATTTTATTTTATTTTTTTTGGTAAAATTTTTCCAAAATGATTTTAAAAGATACACTTAATGTGTAAGATGAATCTATTAATCCTTTAAACAAAGGCATAAACTCTCTCTATGCAACATGGGGTACAAATGGGGACTGTTGAGTATTGAGGCAGTTAATAGTGGTAATCCCTTATTGCCTACTCAAGCTTAATTATGGATTTCCAGGTCGAGTTATTATCAATAATAGAATTTAAATTAAAAAAAAAAAAAAAAAAAAAAAAAAAAAAGAGAGAGAGAGAGAGACAGACAGACAGAAAGCAAATGTCAAACCCCACACCAACCGTGGTCCAGCAACGTCATTCTCCCGGGCATAACGGAAACAGGAACTCCCAATTAAACCCTCCAAATCTAATGGCTGCCGAGTGATTGTCTTTATTATGCCTAGGTTAGATCTTGTCCAATTGCTCAAATTTCAACATTAATTATATGAGGTTAAAACTATAATGATCCTTTTGGTGGTCATCTGCCGGGTCACATTCACGTACTTCTGGAATCTAGACTCTCTTTTTTTTTTTTTTTTTTTTTTTCTTTTAACTGATTATTTTGGTTTTTTCCTTTTCTTTTAACGTTTTACCATATACAAACAATAAAACCTCTCAAGAAAAAAAAAAGTTAATAAACAAAAAAAAGTATGGTCAAGGTTTTATTAACAGTGAGAGATTCAAGATCTTAGACATAATGAGAAAGTTTGACTTAGCACTGTGGATTGTCTGATCGACGACAAAATTATTAGTTGGATTTCCTTTTTCTAATCCTTGTCTTCGCTTATAATTCAAAATTTTTTTACCCTCTTTTCGCTCCAAATTTTCAAAAGCCAATTTGCTGTATGATTTCTTTAAATAAAAAAGTAAATATGCCAAGCAAATATCAACCAAATTTCTCCTACTCTTTCCTAAATCAACATGGTCCGATTCTACAGGTCATGTAGTTCGATAGATAGTTATGATCATTAAGAAGTGGTTGTCATGCATATATTCTTTAATCAGGTTGCTCTAACCATATAGCCCCACTCTCATTTTACTCATCATTTTCTCCAAAGATTACAAACTGTCACGCATATTTTATTTTTATTTTTTATTTTTTTATTTTTTAAAGTTTAATCCAATTTAAAGAAAAGGGGTCTAGTAGGAAAGACTACTCAGAACATCTCTTTCCTAAGCCTCCCTATAATACATCTACTTACACTCCGTTTGGTGATTCAGCTCAAATTTAAATTTTTCATCTTAGTTTTATCTTTTTCTGAAAAGTCAACAAAAATTATAATTAGTTTTTAAAAATTATAACTAGTTTTTAAAATGTCAACCAACTCTAATTTAAAAATTTCAACTCCAACCATAATACCAAACGGATGTTTAGTTTTTTTTGCTTCTTTTAAATACTTGTTTTATGTATGCAATTCTAAATTAAAACCTTTGAGCATACTTTTGTGTTGTATATACGCAAGGACGCAAGGGAGCGGGAGCAACTTATGTATAAACATTTAAAAATAGCTTGTTGCTCTTCATTTGTGAACAACTGTAGGTTGAAGTTGGCCATTTTGGTTAACTACAAAGGCCAACAGATAGCCTTATTAACTATAGTTTACTCACTTCCACGTGAAACATTTAACGTGTTTTAAATACTTACAAAAGGAACATATATTATAAGGGTTAGAAAACAACCGAGTTCCAATGCATTAAACAATGGAATATGTGACAACTTCATTTGTGCCTTTTTTTATATTCGTTTATCACAATACAAGTACCATGTAAAATATCTCTAAGTATCAAAAATCAGAAAAATGTTGAGGGAAAAAGAGTTTATAATGCAATTGTAAACTTATAGTCAAGTAGTTTCATCACATTAATGTCGGTCCATTCACCACCTCTTTTTTCTCATTCTCATTCTTATTTTTATTTTTTTGAATGACCAATCATAGCACTTGCGCAAGAAATTATATCTATGATGACCAGAAGAATGCATGCACATTCTGCAACATGCATGCACTGAGAAAATAATAGACTTCTCGACGACAAACACCTTTCTACCAATAATTGAACAAATCCACATTTAAAGATTATAGTTTTATCAAACCATAGAATTGCATAATTAATCCAGAAATATCACTATGTACACCTGCCAATCATACTTGTATATAAATATATATATGTACACACATGCCTGTCGGTGAACCTTAATTTCACTATGAACATAAAAACTTTTTTTTTTATTGAGGTCATATTTCGTACCTCATCTCTCATCATACACATGTCTCCGGATAAGTCATCGGAGAGTATAATATGACTCGAAGACATGCAATTCATAATACCTGGGAGCAACTCCTGGATGACAAAAGAACGATTGGCGGGCGACTGATAGATCGACAGAGTCGAATAAGGAAAGTTGACTTCGTAGGCAAAATAAGGAAACTGAATTTAGCATATCAAGCAAGTGAACTATCCCATAACTCGGATTTCTCATTTAAAAAAGGCAGTTTCCCGATATTTTCTAGTCATTCATGAATTGGAAAGTCAATCAACACATAAAGGGCTACTCTCCATCAACATTCACGGAATATTCTATCAGAATCAGGCAACTCAAGGCAGCTAATCAATCCCTATAAATCAAGACTTACTCCAAAAAGGATCCTCTCTTCCAGTAGCTCTACCATCTTCCTAGACGTTCTACTCAGCAATATACATAATATTCTTTTAATCTCTCTGTATCACATCATCCACCATCTCTTTCTATCCCTTTACTATATTGAAAATCACAATTGTAATGCTCTTTTTATACATAATGGAAGCTCCCTGAAGCATTACAGATGATGTACCTAGAGATTACAGTTGAACCTCTATAAAATCGATTGTCTCCATCTTTATTTACTTTTCCTGCACTTTACTTACTTTCTATGACTCACTAACGACAAACCGATGATCGGCCGATTACTTGCATGTCGTCCTGTTTTGGTTATTGGCCTTATTTTTCTTTAATTGAAGATTCGATCCTCTACAGTGATGATACATTACGATCTATAGAATATGTTTTTTTTTTTTTTTTTTTGGGCTAGAGTATAGTATGAGTTTCGAACAATATTGACGACTACTTATACATAAAAGCAAGGTACATTTGCTCAACTGATCTTTTGGAGGCGAACAAGTTTGACTATGTGCCATAGCAATAACGGAATAATAGAATTTAAGCCATAAATCTGTACACAACTTTATGCAGTACCCCCCAAATTCAAACCATATGGTCCCTATTTAAGATTGCACACACCCCATTCCGATGGAGCCTCTAGGAGACCCATGCCATCCCTTAAAGTGATGAAGAGATTTTTCTATTAAAAAAAAAAAGGGGGAAGAACGGTGATGTCTTTGCATCCTTAATTAATATCACTAGATAGGTATATTGAGATCATAACTGAAATGAAATAACTAAAAGTGACGAGATTTATATGTTGAGTAATCAAAACTACATTGTTATGACTATGTAGTTACAATTATTTTTCATAAAATGAGAGAGATATGTTACCAAATATAACTTGCGACAAAATAAGTATGTAATCTGATTAGCAGTTGTTAATAAACTGAAATCAGGATTTATTAAGCATTACCAAATGGCAGCAGGCAAAGAGAGTCCTTTTGGGGAGCCAAGAGGCCCTAAATAGTCTGTTTGGAAAGAAAACCACGTCACTTTTCACATGCAATCAATATGGATGGATTTTGGATCGCGCCAAATGCCAGACCCATGTGGGAGACACAAAAACGCACACACTTCAAACTCGCAACAAATACATTTGCTAATTAGCGGACCCCACCACCGACACCGCAAAGTTTCCCCCAGCCTTTTTTTTTTTTTTTTTTTTTTTTTTAATTTTATTTAATTTTATTTATATTTCTATTTGCAGAAAATTATTTTTCCCTCTCTTTTTCTTTGCGGCTACACATCCTCTACCTTCTCTCTGTACCGCACTTAAATACGTGGTTTTTCCTTCCATCTATCTATATCACCACTATTATTTCACCTCCCTTCATATCTCTCCCCAACCTCTTCTTCCTCACTCTTTCCTTTTAAATCCCCCTCTTCCACAAACCTTTCGAACTCCACTTAAAAAAAAAAAAAAAAAAAAAGAAAAGAAAGAAAAACTCTTTTTGTTTGTCTGTTTGTTTGTCTGTTTGTTTGGATCAGTGAGGTAGTTTCCCAAAAATGCCGCTAAACTTAGCGGGGTTGGTGCTATGTGTCACTGCTTCTCTGTTCGCCATTGTTAGGGCTGAAGATCCGTACAGGTTCTTCGATTGGAATGTCACTTACGGCGACATTTACCCCCTCGGTGTTCGCCAACAGGTTTGTCTGAAAAAAACCCAAAAAAAAAAAAAGAAAGAAATTTTTTTTTCTTTTTAGATTTTAATTTATTTTATGAAAATTGGTCTGATCTGGTTGAAATGGAACCGATCTGTTTGTTTCCAGGGAATCCTTATCAATGGACAATTCCCAGGACCGGACATTCACTCCGTTACCAATGACAATCTCATTATCAATGTCCACAACAGTTTGGACGAGCCTTTTCTCCTCTCCTGGTACTCTTTCTTTCTCTCTCTTTCTACCATGACTAACTTTCCTTCTTTAGTTTTCTTCCTCCCCTTAACCCCAACACCACCCCACCCCCCCCCCCCCCCCCCCCCCCCTTTTTTTTTTCAAAGTAAATCCTTTTCTTTTTTTGAGAATAAAGTAAATCCCTCTTTAGACTTGAGAAGCTACAAAGATTATGCCACATTAATTTTTGCTTTCTCTGTTGAAAAGACAATAATACCCTTGTTAATCTTAGTTTGGAAGGTTATAGGTGCATTGTAGGTTGAGGACGTTTTTGTATTTTTACTAGGTCACATGTGATTTCATATTACAAAAAAGAGCGCCTAATATACGACATTTTCCTTTGGGTGTTCTTTTTTGGGTTTATGAGAATATATGAGAATGCTTGATGCCGTTGTTCCTTTTTATTTGTTTTTTCTTTTTCGGTTTTATTATTTTATTCTATTAATTCTCCTGTGAATTGAAGAATATGAATCATGTGAATGCTTATGAAGAGTGATCCTAAGATCATGTGCTGGACGATTCTCTATGATTTTTTTTTTTTTTTTTTGAATTTGATTCTCTATGATTTTTAGATCTGCTTAATAAGGTAAGAATTCAGTTTTCAATGGAAATCAATTTGTAATAAATTCCTATTATCACGGGAAAAGAATACCCGTGACTATAAACTTCGTTATCAAGAAAAGGGGGAAAAAAAAGGGTCACTTTTATTGTCAATTTTCTGATGACCACAAAAAAAAAAAAAAAAAAAAGAACATCTAGTGTCATTTCAAAAGATTAATTAGTAAAAGCTGGTTTCCAATACGTAGAAATAGGTCCCACAAATAATCATATTTAAAGTTATAATTCAAACCAGACAGCGACAAAGCTTTAAAAAAACATGCAGTAGAAAAAGACTAAACAATGCTCAAAGGAGCTGATTAATAATAGGGTTATATAAAGCATGAAACACGGATTTTAAAAGAAATTTTTAAATTAAAATTGATTGATTTTTTAAAAATTAATTATAATTATTATTTTTTTAAAAAAAATAAAAATAAAAATGAAAATTTTAAATTCACCTGAAAATTAAACAAACCAAAAATATTGGTTAATTTGATTGATTTTTATTTAGAAAATAAAAAATGGGGAGAGAGAGTGCAATAGTGACACTTTGCTGTCTATTTTCCATTTAGCTGTCATACGCTGTACAATGGTGTTTTTAGGATAAGAGAACAGACACAAACATAATAGAACACTGAAAAAGGAATGAAAGAACGCGAAAGCCTAAAAGGCGTATTGGAGAGAGAGAAAATGGTGTAAGCCTACAAGGCATCATTGGCTTTGTCGTTTTTCCATAAAATTATGGGACTTATGAGAGTTCTTTAGTCACCGACGGTACACAAATATGTATATATATATCTTTCCTCAATTAGTTAAGATTTGACTAATATTTTTTGGCTACTGATTTGTGACTTCCAAGTCGTTATTTTATTTGTTTATTTATTTTTTAAGATTTCCAAATGGTATTAATGTGCATAACTACTTTTCTTCACGCCTTGCACCTTCCAAAATGTAGTTGATCCACACGGTGGGGCTTTCTTTGCAGTTTGCACATGCAAATTTGGTGCCGTCAATTATGTCAATTTTGACCCTTATTGTTGCCATTTAATATCTCGTCATGTTTCCAAACACGTTTATGCATCTTCTAGTCGAAATAGTTATAATTATAAATTTATCCTATATTGTTAGGTTATTAAATTATTATCTAAATTCATTAAATATGATATTAAAAATAGGTTTTATCGACAATTATTTATTGACATGCTTAACATGAGAAAGGATATTAAATTATGAATTTATCTCATATATGATCTAACTTTTAATGATAAGTTCTACTCAAATTCAATTACCAATTATCTTTTATTTTTACCCCCCAAAAAAAAAAAGTTCTAATTCGTAATCAGAAATTTTGGGCTTGATTGATATCATGTTACATGTTCTTGGTAGCATTGGCACATGATGCCGTGGTGGGAGATATGGTCTAATCAACAATGGGTATTTAATTTTTTTTTTTAAAATTATTTTTCTTTTTGTAGGAATGGGATACAAAACAGGAGGAATTCGTTCGAAGATGGGGTGAATGGAACAACATGCCCAATACCACCAGGGAAGAACTTCACATACATATTGCAAGTGAAGGATCAGATTGGCAGTTTCTATTACTTCCCATCTCTTGCATTCCACAAGGCTGCGGGTGGGTTTGGAGGAATTAGGATCCTTAGCAGGCCCAGAATTCCTGTCCCTTTCCCCGACCCTGCTGGTGATTACACCATTCTCATTGGGGATTGGTACAAGGCCAATCACACGGTATTTATTACTCCACGTATCTCTTGTTTTCTTCTCTTTTTTCCTTTTTCTTTTTAATTTCTACCACCTTTTTTTTTTTGAGGCGTCATGTTGAAAACATGCTTTGAGGTTAAAATGCTAGTCTACTATATATTCGTGGTCAAGTAAAAATTAGAGGGAAGTTTAACGTGTCAATTAGATGAATGGACGACAACTATTTGTCGTTTTGTATCTTTTTTTGGACTGTCGTTTTGTTCTCTTTTTCTGCTGAGTCCTTGACAGCTGGGTTACTGAGCATTTGGATTGTCGGTAGAGGTTTTTTTTTTTTTTTTTTTTTCTGTCATCATTTCTCAAAACGTGTGTTACGTGTCGATCTTTTTTTTTTTCCTTTTATTTTATTTTTCCTGAAGGAATGTGTCGGGTCAAGAAAGCTGCCCAAGGTGAATGCATTCGACCAATTTTTCTTTTAGCTTGCCTCAGGAATAAATATTGAAAATAAAATTTTGAGATTGGAATAGATAAACTTTTAAAAAATTAATTATAATTTTTATTAATTTAAAAAAAAGATAAAATTTCAGCTAAAAACTTTAATTTAAGCATTTATTGCAAACGCATCATTAATATAATATTAACATAATTTTCAGCCAGTTACTACTTACTTTAGCTTATGTTTTATGTTTTTGGTGTTACATGATCTTATTTAAATTTTTGCTGATAGTAATTTATTATATACGACTTATAACAAACTTGTTACGTTTAAGAAATAATTTTTTTAGTTGAAGATTGAGGATTTGAAGTATTTACTTTTTAATAAAATTAAGTATATAATTATTTTTACAGAACTTATGTCCAACAAAGCAAATTTGACCTGTGCTAAGAGTAATTATTCAGCTATCATTTCTTCTTGTTTTTAACCCAAACTGTTCACTTGCATTTTTCTTAGTCGATTTTTTTTTTTTTTTCAAAGAGCTTTATTTTCCTAGAACCTGAGTCAACGAAATCATCATAGAAATTGCCATGTCTTTGGGATGCGTGCCAACTATTTAATGTATTTTAATTACTAGGGTCACGCAATTTTTTTACTCATTTATTGCAAACTCCATAACTAGCACATGGTGGGTGGTATGCTTGTTTTTGTTCATATATACAACAACGGTCGTGGGTCAAAAAAACAAAAAAAAAAAAAAGGGGGGAAAAAAAGAAATGAAAAAGACGAATATTTTAATACCGCTTATAGGACTTCTTATTGCATTACCAAAGATGTCGTTCCAAGCGTGTAATTGTCGTTTCAATCATGTCTACGAGATGTCGTTCCAAGCGCGTAATTTTCGTTTCAATCATGTGTATTAACGTCACCTATCTTGCATCCATTTGCCGATAGGACCTTTCTTAATTTTGTTGGAATAAATAACTTTATTTTCATTTCTCTACTGTCTCTAATTGTTATCTTGTCAAATCTTATTCTTTTTTATTTTTTTTTGGTGATTTATTTTATTATTATTATTTTGTAAGGGTGTCAAATCTTGAATTTTATTGAACGGAAGGTAATGAAATTTATTTTTTGGTTGTGGTATACTTATTTATAGGACTTGAAAGCTCATCTAGATGGTGGTAGGAAGCTGCCTTTTCCTGATGGAATTCTCATCAATGGTCGTGGGCCCAATGGCTACTCTTTAACTGTCGAACAAGGTACCCCATTACTCTAATATTTATTTGACAATTTTGCATTTTTCTCCCAAAAAAAAACATATATCCAATAATATTATTTAAAATTTTTTCAATGCAGGTAAAACTTACAGGCTTAGAATCTCAAATGTTGGGTTGCAAAATTCCCTAAACTTCCGAATTCAAAACCACAAGTTGAAGCTGGTCGAAGTGGAGGGAACACACACTCTCCAAACTACCTACTCCTCCCTGGACGTACACGTGGGCCAATCATACTCCGTTTTGTTTACTGCTGACCAGCCTGGACAGGATTACTACATTGTTGTGTCCTCTCGCTTCACCGCTCCTGAGGTCCTCATCACCACCGGTGTCCTTCACTACAGCAACTCAGCCGGCCCAGTCTCCGGCCCACCTCCTGGTGGGCCCACCATCCAAATCGACTGGTCTTTGAACCAGGCCCGCTCCATAAGGTACTTTTATATTTCTAGTAAATAGATTATCATTTACTCCAAAATATTTTAAAATTTACTATTTATTTCAATTATGCACTGCAAAATGCAATTTAATTTTTTCTCTTGTTATTTCATCATCTCTTCAGTTTCTATCATTTGTCTACTTTCATATAGAATCATGCGGTAACGTAAATAAGCTCTTATCATAGTTGTTAGATTGTAATTAAAATCCATTAAATTTGTAAATATTCTTGTTTATTTGAATATAATTATTATATGATCTAACGATCCATACCTATGCGATATGGCAGGATATTTTTCTGTCTTATCATAAATTTTTCCTAAAACGTTAACGGACCAATCGCTGTTTTTTTTTTTTTTTTTTTTTTTGCCCCTTTCCCTTTCTTTGAGCCTGTCACACGTGATTTTGTCTTCCGAGTTTTGGATAACAAGTGATGACTGATGTGATGTCACATTAATTGGCATTTAAGAAATTTGATGGCCTCTCTAATTGTGGAAGTTTATTTTCAGGACCAATCTTACAGCAAGTGGACCAAGGCCGAACCCACAAGGATCGTACCACTACGGTCTAATTAACTTAACCAAGACTTACATACTAGCTAGTTCCGCGGGACAAATAAATGGCAATCAAAGATACGGCTTCAACAGTGTTTCCTTTGTCCCAGCAGACACTCCCCTAAAGATTGCCGACTATTACCAAATTGGAGGGGTTTTCCGTGTCGGAAGCATATCCGACAGGCCTACCGGCGGTGGATTGTACCTCGACACCGCTGTTCTCGGTGCTGATTACAGAGCTTTTGTCGAATTCGTCTTCCAAAATGATGAAGATATATTGCAGAGTGTGCATCTGAGTGGTTACTCTTTCTTTGTGGTTGGGTAATCAGCTTATGATTCTCTTGTTTGTTTTCTCTTTAGGGGTCTCCATGTTGTGTCTTTGGTCAGTCTTCTAATGTTCGTTTTTTTGCCCTCAGAATGGATGGAGGTCAGTGGACACAGGATAGTCGGAACCAGTACAATCTCCGTGATGCAGTTTCCCGTTGCACTGTTCAGGTAATACTTATATGTAATATATATGAATATTTTGTAGCAAAAAAGTAGTAGAAAGTGGGAAAAACATTTGATGTGTTGTGTACTTGGTGACTGCAGGTATATCCCAAGTCATGGACAGCCATATACGTGGCTCTTGACAATGTGGGAATGTGGAACTTGAGGTCTGAATTTTGGGCGCGACAATACCTCGGACAACAGTTGTACTTGCGTGTGTACACGACATCAACTTCTTTGAGGGACGAGTACCCAATTCCTAAGAATGCACTTCTTTGCGGTAGAGCAAGTGGACGACGCACACGGCCGCTCTAAACAAATGAACCGCGACAAGTCCAAGAAGTCATTCACGGTTGGGTAGAAAGGCCTATCTAAAAGCTTAGTAGATGATGAGTTAAAGAGTGTTCGGTATTTGATTCTCTAATTTATTCTTGGGGTGCTTTTTTTTTTTTTTTTTTTTTTTTTTTTTTTTTTTATTTTCTAATGATGTGAAATGAGTATGTACCACTTGGCACTCTTTTTTTTTTTATAGGCCCTCAGCTCGAGGGTCACATTCTTTCTCTATATTCTAGAACAGATTGTATTGCCCGCTATCTTTTGTTTGAGATTTCATATCTAATTATGTATAATCATTATGCGAGGTGACCTTGAAGTTGCCTCTCAAGTATTCTATTAATTCCTTTTGAGTAATGAAGTTGGATATAAAGATGCAATATTTAGTCAATTTACACGACATCTAGTGATTTGATTTGCGCTTTGTCAACATATATATTTGTTCACCGGGTCTCTGCTATTGGGTTTTCTACTTGGTAAAAGCATTATAGATGTCGTTCTTATGTATTTGAAAGAAACAGGTCGTATATTACAGACGCTGCTTAGATGATCCTTAGCGTTGATGAAATCATCACCTGTGCACCATGGAGAAGAGAAGACATTATATATGTGGAAAGAACATTTGTTTTAATATCTGCTGACCTTGGGTTCCATCCCAAACGATAAGGAAATCTCAAGGCCTCACAAGTAATATCAGAATTATATTTCATTAGATCGGAGAAAAAATTGGACATAGGTTGAAGGACCCCCAAGGGATTGCAATGAATGGAAAGTTCATGGTGCAACATGGACTCTTGAGATAAAAACTCCATCGCAGTGCAGGACCTTGACACGAGGGCGATTTCTGTGGAGTTGTGAACTTTTTGATTTCTATATTTGAAAAAAATGAACAGATGGATTATTGTTTGAGAGAGGCTAGAATGATCGTGGATTTTATTCAAGGAAGAATTATTGTGAATGCACGAATAAAATTCACATATTGACTTAATATAAAATTAATAGATTTAAAAAGATTCGGATTAATTCTAATAAGTTAACATTTTGAGATCAACCCCACTCGACAGTAGCTCTCTCTTATTCTAATAAATTAATAAATTAATATATTGCTATAAAGACACTGGCTCGGGGAGTCACTTTTGCTGACTTGGGTTGCCGAAGAAATTTTTGTTGCTTTTTTCTTTTTTTATTTTGCCATTTTTGTTTTGTCTCAAGAATATTACAATTTTTTTTATTTTTTTTAAATAAGAAATATTACAAAGGGAGAGGCTCTAAGTGGAGTCTCTCCCTGATTAACTACCGGTAGAGCTCTTTTTTAAATCGTTAGATTTAATCGAACGGTTGATATATTATTGGTGTACCATAGTTACCATACACCTTATCTCTATAAACTTTCCCACCCTTATCTTCTTCGTCGCCGGTGACCTTCCCACAGTCGTCGATGACCTGTCCCCCGATGCCCGCGACCACACCCCCGGCCGGCCCCCACCCCATCCCCGGCTACCCCCTCTCTCTCTTCCCGGCTGGCCCCCTGCCCCCAGCCCTCCAGGAGCCCCCCCACCCAGCCCCCCTTCCCCGGGAGCCCCCCCTCCGCCGGTACCCCCCCCCCCCCCACCCAACGGGAACCCCCCACCCCCCACCCCCTCTCTCTCTCTTCCTGGCCGTCCTGCCCCCAGTCCGCCCGGTGCGCCCCCTCCCCCCAACGGGAACACCCACACCCCTCTCTCTCTCTCTTCTCTCTCTCCCCGGCCGGGCCCCCAGCCTCAATCTGCCCGTAAATTTAAATGTAAATTAAATTTTAATTAGCTACATTTTTACTTTTTAAAAAAATGATACGGAAACGTAAATTAAATTTTAATTAGCTACATTTTTACTTTTTTTTTCAAAAAAAAAAATGACACGGATGAGCATCACTTGATATTAAATCTTCCATTAATTATTATAGTTATTACTATATTTCGTATTCTTTTTGTGTAAGAACGAACTTTAGAAGTGTCTTCCCTTATAAGTTGTATCTGCTTTTTATTTCCTCACGCTTTTAAGTTGAATTTTTCTCGTTCTAAATTGTTCATTTCGTTTCAATTTCTCTGTAAAAGTCGTCGATTTAAACCCTTTTGCTTGTCCGAGTCCTATTTCATCATTTTGTTTGCTCTCGAACTGTTTGTGGAAAGTCCAGCGACGTGGGCTTTTCCTATACGTACATGAAGTTCTATTAATTTCTTGTTCAAAAGTTCATTATCTTTTGTTTCGGCATATGGGATGGCTTTCAGAAGGCAGACAACTATTCCGAGAGGTAAAATTACTATTGCTAGCGATTTAGAGATGAATAAGGAAAGCTAGTATTTTATATTAAGAAAAATTATTATTTTATATGTAATTATCTTTATTAGGAACTTTTAATTATTTGTTATTTAGAATAGTCTTGATTTTAGTAGATTTGTAAATATTAAGAAACTTATATCTTGTATTTAAATGAGAGTCTATTCATAGTGCTACTCACTAATGAATTATTTGTTCTTAGTCCGTACACGTTTAAATATCTATGTGTTCTTCCTCTCTTTCTTCTCTTATTACTTTTATTACCTTCTTATTTAATTTTCTATGATTTTTTTTTTGAAGTTTTCTATCGTATAAATCTGTTGGTTATAATGAACCTGGGAAACAGGGATGCAACCATCTATGCGTTGGGTGTTGGAGTTGTGCGCGAGATGCCGTGGATGACGACGAGCTTACATATGTTTACCAAGAGAATGGACAGCAGTTTGTACAGGTTTGCTAGAGTTTTTGCATAGAATTTTGAATGCGATCTTTCTCTTTTAGCTACTATAACGGTTACTGAAACCAAAGGGGGCGTTTCATTCTATTGCTATTCAATCATTGATTTGCTGTTTCAAATACAATCAGTTCTTATAACTACTTGAGAGAGAATCTGGTGAATTAGCTGTACACAAACGCCACGTATCAACCTCATCTGCTTTACCTTCTTCTCCATCGATTCAATCCCAACCTGTCCCAAAACAACCCTCTCATGTCATAACCACCCGATCAAAAAAAAATATTTTAAAAGTCTAAAAATGTTGAACCTTCTTGTGTTTCTAAAGCCATTAAAAATGTTGAATGGAGACGAGCCATGTCCCATGAAATTACAGCTCTTCTTCGAAATGGTACTTGGGAACTTGTACCGCCTAGCTCGTCTCAGAATGTTTTCGGCTGCAAATGGGTCTTCCGTATTAAATGCCATCCAGACGGGTCAATTTCTAAGTACAAAGCATGTTTTGTAGCTAAAGGTTTTCACCAATGCCCTGATATAGACTTTCATGACACATTCAGTCCGGTGGTCAAACCAACAACAATTCATCTCATATTGACTCTTGCTTTGTCAAATGGCTGGCCACTTCGGCAACTCGACATCAACAACGCTTTTCTTCATGGAACATTATCGGAAGAGGTATTTATGCAAAAAACACCGGGTTTTGTTGATCAATCTAAACTAGGTTTTGTTTGCAAGCTTAAAGAAAGCAATATATGCTCTCAAACAAACTCCACGGGCATAGTACAATGAGTTGAAGTAGTTCTTTGCTTTCTTATGGATTTGTTAACTCACATAGTGACACCTCATTGTTTATCTACCATACAACTACTGTCACTCTTTATTTCTTGGTATATGTAGATGACTTGATTGTTACCAGCAACAACAATGACTTCCTCCGTCAGTTCTTGAAAGCTTTGGCTGCTCGCTTCTCTGTCAAGGACCTTGGAGATCTCCATTACTTCTTTGGGATCAAAGTTCTTCCCACCAAATCTGGCTTGCTTCTTGCTCAACATAAATATATCTGTGATCTCTTTGGCCAAAACAAATATGACCGGTGCGAAAGTGTGTACTATGCCAATGTCATCATCTCAACCTCTCCAACTTAATGATGGTTCTCCTCCAACTGATGCCACTCAGTTTCACCAAGTTATTGGGGCTCTTCAATACTTATCTCTCACTCGACCGGATGTGTAATTCGTAGTTAACAAGTTGGCTTGTTTTATGCATGCTCCTACCAAGACTCACTGGTCTACAGCCAAGTGTGTTTTGCGCTATTTGAAGGAGACGATGCACCACGGCCTATTTCTCAAGCGCAATCAACATCTCTATGTCACTGCATTTACCGATGCCAATTGCACCGGCAACCGAGATGATTGCACATCAACCTCTGCCTACATTGTTTATTTGGGTGCATCGCAATCTCTTGGTGTTCCAAGAAGCAAAAAACGGTTGCTCGCTCTTCCACCTAAGTGGAGTATTGATCTCTAGCCTCTGGTGCTTCTGAAGTTCTATGGGTTAAAAATCTGCTATAGGAATTGCATAACCCCACATATCAACCTCATCTGCTTCTCCTACAAACATCTTTTGTGATAATACTGGTGACAACCCCCGTCTTTCATTCGCGTATGAAACATATTGCAATTGACTATCACTTTGTTCGCAATCATGTTGCTCAAGGTTCTTTTGTTGTGTCTCACATTTCGTCAAAAGATCAACTTGCCGATGCTCTTACCAAGCCTTTATCCTCTGCTTTGTTCAAGCGTTAGCGGTCCAAGATCGGTATCTCTAACAGGAGCACCGTCTTGCAGGGCATGTTCCTGAACCCCACGTATCAACCTCATCTGCTTCTCGTATAAACATGGCAACAACTTTAACAGATTCACCACCCATTTTGTCTGCAGATAATTCACCAGATTCTCTCCCAAGTAGTTATAAGAACTGATTGTATTTGAATTTTAAATAATAGTCTTAGATTATCTCCCTATATTTAGCAACTGTATATGGCTTTAACCAACATCTCATCCTATAAATATTTATAATTTGTAAACGTACGAATATACAAGATTCCAATATTCAGTTGATTAAAACTTTACAATAATGACTGAAATATCAAGTGAGACGTCCTCTGTAAAGGAGTCTGGAAGCCCTCACCGTTCCCCCAGATACGAAACTTCAGGTAGAGAAAACACAACTCAGCAACAAAGGAACCGAGGGTTACGCAGAACATGAAGACCCAGAATTTGTGTCCTCTGACGGGCCATTCGCCGCCGCGTTCAAGACAAAAGCTTCATAAGAAGAGCAGAGAACCGAAGATCGTGAACGCCTGTTGCACACCCATGTCAATAGAGAAGAACCGAGCGCCGAGCAGAGCGGAGCTGAGCTACAAGTGGAGTGATACAGTTCATCAACGGACGGCGGCGATTTCTGACGGTTGGTTGGTGGCGGATTCCGGCATGGTTTTGGTGGTGGCTTCACTCGGACGGCGTCGGAGAAGAAGGTGGTAGGGCGGCGCCGCGGCTAGGCAAGGAATCTGATATTGTTTCTGGTAGGGCTTCCGGCTTAATGGGGGCTTAGGAACCGAAGTATGTTCGATTGGGTAAATTGGTCATCTGAGATGGGCTTTGGACTCGACTGGACAAGAAGAAACGGTTACAGAAAACGACATGTAGTTTATCGATATTCTTTAGTCTGTTTGAACTTTTGTGTCGTTCGCTTGGAAAACGATCATGTACACATTTTTAGGATGTATAGTGAATGAGTTGAGTTAAAATTTTTAAATTTTAATAATAATTTTTGTTAAATTTTTTGAAAAGATAAAAAACTTTTTCAGAAAAAATAAAAATCTTTTTCAGAAGAAGACAAAATTTGAGTTCAAACTTGAGATTTGAACTTGAACTCCAAATGGAGATAAAGTCTCCTGTTAGTTAAAAAAAAAAAAACTGATGTTTGCATTTGCTTGTAGCCGTACTTCTTTAAAATCTGTTCTATAAATTGATGCTGCTGTTGAAGATGAAACATTTTAATGAGCACAAATCAAATGTAAAACTAATTAGGGGATACTAATAAGAAAGAAAAATATTTTTTAAAAGAAAATTTAAAGATATTTAAGTAGAGACATGCAAAAACATAAGTAAGAAAGAGTGAAAATAAAGAATAAATAAAGCATGTCTAAGAAAAATGAGATTATAGATAATTTTGAATTGAATTGAAACATAATTATTTCAAAGATTAATTGAGGTATTGCTATAATTTTCTTAAAATATAAGGATACGAACACAATAAAGATAAGTGACTATACAATTGAAAATTTATTCAAAAATCAAAAATTAAATCAAAAAATTAAAGAATTATTTTTTAATGAGTTAAAGGATATTTTTTGACTTCAATCGATTAAATGGTGATTTTTTTTTTTTTTTGGAAAACCTAAGGGATAATTTTGGGATAGTTTAGAAACTCAGGGGCGATTGTGTACATTAGAAAAAAGACATGGGCAAACATTATATTTAATGAAAACTCGAGGGCTACTTTTTAGATTTTCTTGTAGAAGCGTCTCCATCTCCAATAATGGACAATATTATTATCGGCACTTTTTGTCAATGGATTTTAGATACGCCTTAAATGTTTTGAAAGTTGTGCCCAAATCGATCACGATGCTCTGCCTCTGACGTCGGACAGCCGTGGGCTTTGGAAAGTAAACACACAAATTTCTTCCCAAGTAGTTTCATCTTCCCATTATCCATTCCAAGCCGAAAAAACATTTGTTAAAAAAAAAAAAAAAACCTGTCTTAGCTCACTTCGATGGCATCGGATAATCCGAGTTTCAATCCCGATCTCCTTGTTTCTCACAAATTCCCAGAGGTTTCTTCTACATGCCTTTGATTTTCTCATGCTTTCGAGTTGACTTTTCTCGTACTAAACTGTTCATTTCGTTTCAATTTCTTTGTAAAGTAACGGAGTTAAACCCCTTTTGCTTGTTCTGAATTCTAATTCATCATTTAATTTGCCCTCCAACTGTTTGTGGAAAGTCCAGCGACGTGAATTTTTCCTGTACATGTAGTTTTATCAATTTCTGGTTCAAAATTCGTTACCTTACCGCTTGTTTCTCATTTGTTGTGCATATGGGATGATTTTCAGACGACATACAACTATTCCGAGAGGTAAAGTTCATATTGCGAGCAATATTTCGTTTAGTTTCCAGTGTTGAAAAAAAAAAAAAAGCGAAAAGAATCTTAGTTTTTAAACTGTAACAAAGAAATCTGTTGCTTACAATGAACTTGTGAAGCAGGGATGCAACCATCTATGCCTTGGGTGTTGGAGCTTGTGCCCGAGATGCCGTGGATGACGACGAGCTTAAATATGTTTACCATGAGAATGGACAGCAGTTTGTAAAGGTTTTGCGTAGATTTTTCAATTGGGTCTTTCTCTTTTTAGCTACTATAAATGGTTATTGAAACCATAGTGGCGTTTCATTTTCTGTCACTAATCTGTCATTGATTTGCTGTTTTAATGGCCCGAAAATTGAGGTTTTTGTAATTTCCTTTCGCAGGTATTGCCGACATTTGCTGCTCTATTTTCACTTGGGTCGATGTCATCAGGCTCTCTTCTACCTGGACTGCAGTAAGTCATCGAGGTTCTGTACCATGTCATGATGTCACAAACTCCATTTTCTATTTACTAAGGCTAGTATTTTGGGACAATGTGAAGAGCTAAACTGTTTTCTGATTTCAATTTCTACCAGATATGATCCACGTCTTCTGCTACATGGGCAACAGTACATAGAAATATACAAGCCACTTCCTTCAAGTGGTCGTGTAAGGCCTCTCTCTGACCACAATCCCTCACAAGCATTCATAATAGAATCTGTAATAGAAATTTCCCCCTTTTTTTTCCTAAGCCATTATGTGTAATAAATTGTCGTACTACAGCTACTTTTGGAGCCAAGTAGGTAAAATAACCAAGATTGTTGTGTATCCCATGGACCGGCTTGCTATACAACTATTTGCATGAAACAAATCACTTTTGTTACTATTTAACTTGAGATAGTGTTTACCAAGTATCAATACTCTCCTTTACTTCTTTTCTTATTGCAACATTTACATTAGTCTACCATTAATGCAGATACAAAATAAGCTGGCTCTTGCGGGATTGCATGACAAAGGTATACACAAATTTGTTGGCAAAAACAGTTTTTACAATTTTTAGTACTGCATGAAGCAAACAATATACATGCATAGCCACATGAAGTACATGAAAGACAATATATTCTTATTTGGTTAAAAAATCTGTTCCCTTTTTTGGTAGAAATGTACAAAAACTTGATCATCAGTTTCGTTTTCTATTCCTTTCATTTTGTTACAATTGCGTTGCCAAACATAGGTATGCCTTGTATATGTATATTTTTATTCCAAGCCATTATCTTTTTTTTTTTTTTCACTTTTCAGGTAAAGCAGCTATTCTTGAGCTTGAAACAAAAAGTTACAACGAGTCTGGTGAACTATTATGCATGAACAGGTAAGCACTCTTTCTAATGAAATGATCCAAAAATGATGTGCAGTTACTCATCTCGGATATTACATTGTAGGGCGAGCATCTATCTTCGAGGTGCTGGTGGGTTCTCAAGTTCATCTCGTCCATTTTCCTACTCAAACTATCCAGCCAACCAGGTTTCATCAATTAAAATCCTGAAACATCAACCTTTTGCCTTGTTTGAAGAGCGTACACAACCATCTCAGGCATGTAGCATTGGTTTAACTTGCTTATTTAACGTTGAATGTTTGACTTAAAGTTTCTATTTTTGTGTGCTTGACAATGTCTTTTTTGGGTTTATATATTGAACTCTCTACTGCAGGAACGTTTGCATGTACATTGTGATTATTTGGTTCATGACGAATACAATTTTCCCCTTTATTGAACGCCAAAATATTGAGTTAAAAATGTTTTTATTAGATCTTAGTACCATACTTGATTTCTGTCTCAGATATATTTTCCTTAAGTTGCCATGAAATTTCTTAACCTATTTCTTTGCTCTGTGCAGGCATTGCTTTATAGGCTATCTGGTGACTACAACCCTCTACATTCAGATCCGGTGGTTGCCAAAGTTGCAGGGTCAGTACTTCACTTCAATATCAAACTCAAGTGCAAACAATTTTTTCCTTCCACTAGTTGTCTTTTGATCTAAGCATCAGTGACTGAATTTGTTACGTCATGTTGTTAAAGATTCACGCGGCCGATACTGCATGGGTTGTGCACGCTTGGATTCGCAGTTAGGGCTATCATCAAATGCATCTGCAAGGGAGACCCAAACATGGTCAAGAGCATATTTGGACGATTCCTTTTGCATGTGTACCCCGGAGAGACTTTGATTACTGAAATGTGGCTTCAAGAAAAGAGGTAGGGTCGCTTATCATGCTATTTTGGTGGGGCAACAAGCTTAAGTCTTTTTTTTTTTTGAACTGATGAATTGATTGGCATTCCAATACTTACACAGGGTTATATATCAAGTAAAGGTGAAAGAACGCAATCGGACTGTGCTGTCTGGCTTTGTGGATCTTCATGGTTTAACTTCATCCCTATAAACAATAACAAGGGCTGGAGGGAGGGAGACACGACCTAAATTAACCATCTTCACGTAGACATCAAGGTGGAGAAATAAATGCCAAAGTGCTGTAATTATTATTATTTTTTTTAAGGATAAACTTGTAATATTTGAATATTATGAGGCCTCACGCTTGTGTTTCTATCCCCTTCTAGGTCTGCTCTTAGTTTTTGCTTTGATTTTTCGAAAGACTTATTCGTATAGATTTTATAATTCTGTAACATATATTTGATGTATTATTATTATTAGGAAAAATGTCATAAATATCCCCGAACTTTATCATTAATGTTAATATGTCTCATGAATTATGAAATGTACTTATTTTGTCTGTTGAACTTTAATATATTTGTCAAGTTATCTCCTGTGTTAGTTTCGGTTAGTTTTTCTATTATCTTTATGTGAAAATGCCCCCCCCTGAATTTGGCTTTTGTGTCAAAATATCTCTTAATTTTTGTATTTATGTCAAAATACTCTTAGTCTCTACTATTTGTATAAAATTATCCTATGATCTTTAATATTTGTATTAAACTGTCATATTTATCTTATTTTAAATATCTGATATTGTATAATTGTTTAATAATTATTATCTGTTTTAGAGTAAGTTTTTTTATTCTAATAAATTGATATGCATCTTTTTTTAACATATTTATTTTATTTCAAGTTTATTTAAATTATGAATTTATTTATACATAATTATAATTGATAGGTCTCACATGTAGTATTTAGATTTTAAATACTCTGTTTTCTTGGACCATAATTTCCATTTATAAATTTGTTGTCTAAACCTAAAAAGATTTTAGAATCCAAGTTCTATTTTTATTATTTTTTCTGTGAGAACTTATTGAGAAATAGAAATAAAAAATAAGAAATAAAATAAAATAGAAGAAGCGGGGGACTTAACGATCACCGACAGACGTAAGATTTTAAAACTGATCAACGGTTAGAAAGCGAGGAAACGCGCGTAATCCCAAAGCAACTAAAACCCTATAAATATCTCCTGAACGGCGCCTTTCACTCTTTCCTCAGCCAACAACAACTGAAACTCCGCTCCCTTCCTTGAGAGTCGTTCCCAGTTCCGACAATGACCGAAATCGACAATGCTTCTCCGGTACGCGACGCCGATCCTCGAGCAGCTCAGGCCATATCCGACGCCTCAGAAGTTCAGACCAACGCCGGCGACGGCGATGGTCGTGATGTTTTCGAGACCTTGCGAGGGCTTCCTTCTCACGCCGTCAAGGATTTGTTGTCTATTGGGGTTAACTCTCTCCGATCCCGTAACTCTTGCGCTTTTGTGTCGCCTTTTAGTGTTTTTTGGTCTCGTACTATATTGCTTCCATTGCGGTTCTGCAGTGTTCTTTATCTCTCTTTCTCTCTCGCTGCGATTCGATTTCAATGGCTGAATTATGGTTTTCTTTTGCGATTATGCTATCTATATTATTTAATCTGTCTAGTTATATTTTTCGTAAATGTGTGAACTTGAACTCTAAAACGGAGTGGATTTGAAATTTTCCAGCAATTCCTTGATTTCCTCCAGATGATTGTTGGCCTACGTTTTTATTTTTCATTTTTTAAATTGAACAGATCCTATTAGGTTAAGTTTTGACCTTTTTTTCTGAATCATTCCCACCCCCCCCCCCTGATTTAGGTATGCCTCCGATGCATTTTGCGGTTATTTAGGATGAGAGAGGATATTTGCGATACCTGCACGCTGTCATCGTCTATATTGAGTTCAGTATTAGGAGATTTAACAGATTTGGAGAAGCATGATATAAGTGATGGTTCTGAAGAAAATGGAAAACGTAGCGAATCTCATAATTCCAAGGGCTCGAAAGTCAATGAAGTACTTTGTAGCCTTTGTTGGGGCATCTTGCAGTTCACTTATTGTGATGATAAGTCATCAGTGGTGAGAAAGGACAGTGCTTATGATTTTGCTTCTAAAATTGTGGAGCTGCTAAAACAAGAAGGTCATCAAATTGATGGGTTTTCTCTTGAAGTGTCCATTCCACCAGTTATCCAAGAAAATGAACTATCTGTTTGGTAATAGCTGTTGCTTCTTTCATGAACATTAAACACATCTCGTTTAGGTTTCTGCAGCTGTTTAAATATTTGATTTATTTCCAGATTATTTATGATTTTCTCTTTCGTTTTCTGCAATTGTTCGTGGCAGCAAAGTTAGAATACTCTATTTTCGTTATATCTGTTGGAAAAGTCAAACTTAAATAGGTTCCTTCATATATATATATATATATGTATATTATCTATTCTATAATTTTCCAGCTCTGTAGATAGCCATCTCTTTAATTCTTTTCTTTACATATTTTTGTAGCTTGTACATGAAAAAGAAATATGAATCTGAGACATGGTTCCAAAGAAATTCACTTTCTGATTGTGATTCTGTGAAGGATGCCTTAAAGACTTCTATAACAAAGCCTCTTGAAAAGTTGTTGGTAAGTAAATTTCTTTATTTGCAACAGTACTGAGTTTTACTGTAGGGGATATTTATGTGCCAAGGCAACTAATCCATAGGTTAAAGAAGCTCTCCATATTTTCATTACTTAAGCACTTTCTGAGTATCTGTTGACTTTTTACTAATTTCCAATAGCATGAGTACTTGAACTGTTATAAATATTTTATAAAATTGAAGTTTTTCAGGATTGCAAGTCCAATATGAGCACTTTCCGTATACGGTTGACATACACTCAACCTAAAGCATCAAGAATGGTTCAGACATTTGTAGAGAGAAGGCAGGGCTGTAAAAGAAGAAAAGCAGGCATGGTGAATTTTATCAAACAATATTTTATTATATTTTCGCCACAGTGTGCAGATACATGACTATATTTTGTTTTGAGGAGAATGTTGCTAACTACCTATAAACAATAAACCATATGACATTAGTTATTACTTATTTATAAGTAGTATGTAATTTTCATTTCAAATACATTATGCATAAACGGGTGTGCCATACATTTAGCTAGTGTGTTACACACATTTCATAAAATGTATTTGGAGAATTAAGGTGTTCATTACTGTTTAATCTTTATATTCTTCATTGAAATAAGAGTGTGTTAATTCTTGATTTGCATTAGAAAAAGCACTTTAGGTGGACATTTTTTAGGGTCGAAAGCATGAATTTTGTTTACTGCTTGTATGATAGAATCTGTAGTCTAGATCCCTTTAAAATAATAATAACATTAATAACAATAATAATAATATTCTTGATTTGCGTTAGAAAAAGCACTTTAGGCAGAAATTTTTTTGGGTCGAAAAGCAGGAATTTTGTTTAGTGCTTGTATGATAGAATCTGTAGTCTAGATCCCTTTAAAATAATAATAACATTAATAACAATAATAACAATAATAATAATCTAGAGTCCAGAAAATCAGGGGGATTTTGTCTTGTTTAGCAAAAAATGGTTTCTAAGAAAGAAAATTTGCTTAACTTCCTCTAGATCTTATTTGAGATGCCCTGAGATCAATTTACCATTTTTTTGTGCTTTTTGTGTTTCTCATCTCATGTTTATTACTAAGTTACTATATGTATTTATATGAGTCTAAAGTCCTTTGCTCTTAACTAACTGCTGGAGGAGGAGGAACATCTTGTTTAGTGTTCGACCTTTGCCCTATTTAATTACATGTATTGCACACATGTTGATGATTCTACTGGTGGTACTGAATTAAATAT
This sequence comes from Ficus hispida, assembly GCA_025413025.1. Classification (NCBI taxonomy): domain Eukaryota; kingdom Viridiplantae; phylum Streptophyta; class Magnoliopsida; order Rosales; family Moraceae; genus Ficus; species Ficus hispida. Next base: position 1,013,057 of record CM046367.1, read on the forward strand.
ATTCTTAGTTCCGACTAATTTTAGTTATGTGTTTCTTTATCCCAAGTGTGTTCTCAATAGGTTTAGCATACCTGATTTAAATCCAATTTGACAGATAATTTAAAGGCCAACTTTGCGGGCCACCTCTCCCCTCTTCTTGAATTTGCAGTTACTAGCACTGGTAATGGTTCAGAAACTGTTGATGATGGTATCAGTTGTGCTGATTTTCCTATTAATGAAGTCGATGCAGTTCCACAAAACTCTTCAGAGACTAGCCAAGATAGTGAATTATCCAACCGGGTAATTCTTTCTTACTTCTCCTTAGGAGTGAGGTTCCTTTAACAAGGAAAACAATAAGAGGTGTCTAAAAAGAACTCACATTTTCACGTCATTTTTCAACTATTTAGTTATTTGCAAAAGATTTTGATTGTGCCCTATGATTGATGGCACATCTTTGCATTGTGAAGTTACTTTGTTTCTTATCATACGAATTTGGTACAGGCTCTTGATCATTTGCTAATTGAGTAATGCTTGTTGGAGTGACTTCTTATTGACTTGGTCATAACAATGAGGATACTAATTTTTCTGTTTAAGAATTATAACCAGGTCAGTGAACCCTGCCAGTTGGTGTTCAGTTGCTACAGGACTCATATTTACTTTGGTGGGAGATACCTGAAGGTGGGTTAAATTCATTTTTCTTGAGCGTTTGATCATTTCTGATTGTTGAAGTCTTTAATTGCAATGACTTATACACATGCTAAAGTTTAACACTGTTGTCACTAAACAACTGAAGTTTCCTTTATGCGTGTAAATTATTTCTCCTGGTTTCCAGCATAAGTTTTACATGGAAAACAAGATGCACAGAAAATGGGTAATCATAACTTTATAGGCAAGATGGTTCAGATTTATTACTTTCTTGGGGTTTCTCATTCCCTCATAAACGGATGAAGAGTGAAACAAGAAGAAAAGCATTTGCTAACTAATTCTTTTTGGTGGCAGTATTCCAGAAATGTCAGTCAAACACGTTGGATCATTGATGATGAAAGAATGGGAGATGCATCTGTCGAGGTGGGGACTTTTTTTTTTTTTAAATGCTATAACCCTTTCAATTTTTGTTTGTTAGTGTGGAACTCTAAGGTAGAACCTGAAGGCCTATGTTCTTGTCTGCAGGAGTTAATTGGTAGCGAAATTCTTCCTGTGTGCCAAGGTGATAACTACAAGTTCCATGCTGCTGGCAGAGAGGATATTGATGTATGTCTACGTTCTTTACTAAAAATCTGAGTCCAGACTTTAATGAATGAAGTTCTGAATTATGGAATCGTCTTTTAGGTCCGGATGTTGGGGTCAGGTCGGCCTTTCCTGATTGAGATACATAATGCACGCCATGTCCCGTGTGAGGAGCATGTGAAAAACATAGAAAAAAAGATTAGCAATTTGGAAAATAAATTGGTGAGTTGATTTTCAAATCTGTATTCTTGTTTCTTTATAATGTATTGTTGTAAATCAGAATATTGTGCATGCAGGTTGGGGTGAGAAATCTCAAAATAGTGGGTAGTCAAGGATGGTCCCTGATGCATGAAGGAGAGGCAGAGAAGCAGGTTCTTTTTCTCTTTTGCTTTTGCTCCTGTTGTGTGTGTTTCCCCTCATCTTTTTTGTGATTGAAATTATCTCATGATTCTGTGCTTCTTGGGGGGTGTACATTCTTACCTGGATTTTGACCGTAATTAATTTGTTATCGTTATTTCCTTTTGTTTTTAATGCAGAAGCAATATGCTGCACTGGTGTGGATTTCTCGCCCACTTAAGGATGAAGACTCTCAGTCCATATCATCGTATAAGGAGATGGTCAGTCTCTTTTGCTCCATATCGCCTTTTTCTTTTCCTATTAATATTTTATTTTCTCAAACTTCACCAAACAACCCCCATAGGTAGTGTAGCGCTTGTCAATATTCATCTATGGCCTTTCTAAGCTCACCTTAACCATCAACTGAATTTAAAAATAGAATTAAAAAACAATCATTATGATGACATACCTTGAGTTAGTCTGTTGTGCAAGCTTGCCGTTTTCCTTTCTTCTTTAGATTGCTTGATTATAAAGGAGGTTTGATTCATAAAGCTTTGATGTTTTAAAGTTCCTAAGCAAGTTGTAATTTTTTTTTTTTTTTTTTGAAACTGACGGAGAAGTAAGGGTAACTATTTTAACATTAACGTTTCTAGGTTTGATCTTTTTAACTTTTTATTTGTTTTTCTTTTTTCTAATGGAGGTTCCACGTCTTTAATTTTTGTTCCACACAGCATGTGCTGCAAAAAACCCCAATAAGAGTGCTTCACCGCCGAAGTCCTATGGAGCGTGAGAAGATTATACATTGGTTAGTTTCATTGCCATTATACAGTGCAACTTCAGGTCATTTATGGATTATATTATCACCATGGTACTACCTCAAGAGGTTTCTTCTGTCACGTTTATTTTAGGATGAAAATTGAGAAGATCATTGGAAGTTCTCAATATTTTCTTTTGCATCTATGCACGCAGGTGAGTTCTTCTAGTGGTTAGATTTCTCAATATTTTCTTTTGCATTTATGCACACAAGTGACGGTCATTGGTCAGAGAGGGAAAAAACAAAACACCGCAAATATAACAAGATTATTTTGAAGTAGGGATATTTTATGTATGAAATTCCATGAATCAAAATAAACCCTAGCCATTTATTTTCTCTTATTGTTTTTTCCTTTCTTCCCTGACAATTGTCGGGTTAAAATGTACTACAGAGAAATAGTTGTGACCTTTTTTTTTTTTTTTTGGGACAGGCGGGAACATATATCAAGGAATTTGTTCATGGTGATCTTGGGCGTACTCATCCCAGGTACTAGAAATTCACTGATCACTTCTTTTTACTGGAATTTTTTTTTTTTTTGGATAAAATGTACGAAAAGAACCAAGGTTAAAACCATGGGCATGCTTGCTTGTCTCTTGTGGCTTCAGATGTCAAGCCAACGTGTTGGTTTTATAGATTGTCATATGAAACAGAATTTGAGATGCAAGTCAACTGATTCTTCAATTATAGTTTTGTACTGTTAAAACCGAGGTCTGGTGATTCTTAATACGATAGAGTTTTTTTTCTTAATAAAATATATAAATATATATATAATATTTATAATTGTTAGGCTTTTTTTTTTTTAATCTCGGTAGAACTTGGTTGGATATGCTTAAATCCTGGCTTCATACTTGTATGGACTTTGGCAGCATCGGAACGATCCTGGGATGTAGAGCAGAGATATTACAGCTCGATGTTACGGATGTGAAAATGGACTGTTTCTAAATGAATTAAGGGACAGTTTTGATGCAAGTCAAATTGGTTTCTGCAATCACACAAATCCTGAGGTCATTTTGCTCTTGGCGATTTCTTCATTTTTGCTTATGTAGCTCTGTATAAACTTCTTCCCTTTAGGATTTAAGAGTCTGTACTAATAATCGGTTACCTTTTTTTTTCTTTTTCTTTCCCACCCCACCCCACCCCTCCCTCCCCAAGCCCTGCTACCAGGCGCTTGCCAGTAGGTTCGGGGGAGCGAGCCAGGAATTAGTTTCGGCTTAGAGCTCCGCGTTAAAGTTGTTGTAAGGAGAGAACTAGCAATCATCAATTTGGAGGGCCATGATGATTAGCACTAAAAATAAGTTTAATTTATACTAGGGGAATTGAAATATAATAATTTTTTAAAATCTCTATGTCGCATTTTTTTTTAAGAGTGGATTTAAAATACAAAAATAATTTCAAAAGTATTTTAAAAATGATATAAATAATCAGTCATATTTTGTACAAAATTTGGTGGTAATAATTATAAAGATGAAAATTTTAGCTATTTGAAAATTATTTTAATTTTTTTGTTAATGTTTAAAAACCAATCATTAGAGTAAATATAATTTTTACGAAATAAAAAAAATAAATAGAATATTTAAATAAATAATGATAATAAATAATAAATAAATCGTAACTAGTTGTGCCGTTTACGACATGTCTTGCTAAAATTAAAAATAAATAATAATAAATAGTTGGTATGAATAATTAATTAATTAATTAACAATAAATAAATAAATAAACGAACTAGTTGTGCCGTTTATGACATGTCTTGCTAAAATTAAAAATAAATAATAATAAATAAATAAATATTGGTATGACACCGTAACTAGTTGGGCCGTTTATGACATGCTTGCTAGAATTAAAAATAAATAATAATAAATAAATAGTTGGTATGACATCGTAACTAGTTGTGCCGTTTATTTATTAACAATAATAAATAAATAATAAACAAAGTAGTAGCACCAAAAAGTAAGGGCACCATAAAGTAATAGCACATTTTGACTAGCCTCGCCGAAAATAGGAGCAAGTCGAGGGAATAGCACTTGTAGAGAATTGGTATTTGAATATACTTACATTTTGTAGGAGGATTTTTTTAAAACATAATTTTAAGTGACAAAAGACACAAAAAATATTTCTTTTAATGGGCTCCCGAATTTTCTAATTGTATAAAAGAAGTTAAATTATCTTTTCGTTACACGAAATTGGCATTTATAAAGCCTCGGGGAAAAAAATTGGCACGGGTAATTACCGACTTATGAATGATTTGAGGAGTTGGGCAGAGCAAAGTAGGATTTTTCGTACAATTTAGAATTTTATATTATTAGTTTCACAATTTTTTTTTGCTGAAAATATTAATCAACTGTTGCAATGGAGTAATACCTAAGGGTAAGAAAAGACTGATCAATAATGGAACTACAATCTATCAAACAGGAAAGAAAACCTAATTGCATGCACGACATGATAATTAAAATTAGAAAATTGAGTGGGAAAAAAATAAAAAACACCGAAAGATGACTCGGTGAATCTTCCAATTATTCAATCTTCAAGCAAGTTCTTCCTCTTATCTAGGAGTGGGACAGCTACTCCAACCAAGATGCACATACCATCTTTGCCATGAAACCATATCGATCGGCAGCTTCATCGATCTGCACAAAAATTATCCAACCACGAAGCTCGCAATTACGTTTTTATTCACACACACTGGACCTAAAAAACTCAAATAATACTCTACCTGGACCAGAAACAATCAGTAATAAATGAAATGTAACAATCTCTGGAGAACATATGTAATATATTACCATTTTCTGCGTTGGACGTCCAGCTCCATGTCCTGCTTTGCACTCGATGCGACCAATAATTGGATTGGTCTGAGGGCTTTTCTCCAAGCTCGTGCATAAAACATATTGCATAGTCTGCAGGTAAAGGGAGACCCAAGTAAATCTGGCTATAAAATATGAGTTCTTTTTAACTTTTGATAATTGTGACTAGCATATCTAGGGGCTTTTTCTTTATGGATTACAATGCAGTGGGATTTGGTAGCATGTGCAACATGTATGATGAATATTTGAATCCAAAATGTAAGTGGGGGCAGGGAAGTATTAACTTCACAAAGAAACTAACCGCCAATAATTTCAATGAATGCAACGGTACGACCCGATCATCGTGGTCAGCAGTCAACAACATGGTAGATGGGTACTGTGTAGATTTATCAGTATCCTGCTCCCACGGTCTCTTGACATTATGCAGAGGCGAGTACCTGAAAAGTAGAGAAAAGAGGAATTAAAGATGAGCAAGTACCAAGATGTCCACCTTCCTATTAAGATTAATAAAAGTGAATGACTAAATCTACGTCTTAAATACATATTTGAAGAAGGAACACCATTTGAGTTGGGAATTACGCATTGGCGTTCTTTCTTTTCTCTCATCTTTTTTTTTTTTTTTTTAAAGAGGATATCCATTTTGCATTTGGATTCCCAAGAAAGTGAATGAACATTAGAAATGCAATAAAATCTGAAGAGAAAAATATTTCGAGTTATATGCCTGTGAAACTAAAGTGACTTACAGGACACAGAAGGATTAGAAATCACATGGGACTTTAACCTCTATACTCATCCAAAGAACAAAACTACCATGGCGCCAAACAGATATTTTTGAAACTTAAATAACCAGAAACTCCAACATTAGGAAAGCAATATTCACCTAATGAGCCAGTGAAACTCTTCCGCCTTGTCAGAACAACCATAATCAGAAGTCCATGCATGGCCTAAAAAGTGAAAAAAAAAAAAAAAAAAAAAAAAAAATCCAATAAGACCAAACGTGCTATTCTAAAGAGTAAATTAGTGAGCTTAAAAGTCATAGACTACCTATGGTAAACTTGTGGAATCGCAGCATGTCCATTACACCCACATGAGCCAGAGCACAACCAAAAAGATCAGGTCTCTGTAACGGAATGAAACTTTATTAGTTAATTTGTGCACAAAGAACTATAAAATAATGGAAGGGAGGTGGGAAGGAGGCTGAGAATGCAAACACAGAAATTTCGGACCTGATTTATGCAAGCCCCAACAAGAAGCCCACCATTACTTCCACCTTCTATACACAATTTCTTGGGTTGGGTATAACCAGTAGATATGAGGTATTCTGCAGCGGAAATGAAGTCATCAAAGCAATTTTGCTTCTTTGCAAGTGAGCCTGCTTTATGCCATTCCTCTCCATACTCTCCACCACCACGAATGTTTGCTATGCAGAAAACTGCACCTAAATGCCTAGAAAGAACAATACGACTTACACTGAATGACGGTGTTATATTAATGTTGAATCCTCCGTAACCATATAACAGACAGGGGTGTGATCCATCCAAAACAATATTCTTTCTAGCAACAATAAACATTGGTATCTTCGTACCATCTTTGCTGTGGAAAAAAACCTGGAATAGAAAATCAGGTCACTAAAAGATCATTTTCAGAGTCACATAATAGCAAATACAAAATAACCAAGCAGCAGGTTATGTTTACCCAGAGAGAGAGAGAGAGAGAGAGAGAGAGTATGTAACGGCAAACATTGTCAAAGAAAATAAAATAATAAAAAAGTCCACAAGAGAATTTTATTAGACACCAAATTTGGGGAACAGAATTACCTGATCAACCTTGAAAGCTGACCGGTCAAAATCAGGAACGGCAATCTCACGAAATATCTTAAGTTCTGGAATTTCGGAGTCTAAATGGTACTGATATATTATACCAGGGGTAAGAAAACTCGTAAACCCAAAGAAAAGTATATCGTCTTCACGTCTTGCAGAAATTCCACGAACCGTGCCAATGTCAATCGGCAATTGATGGATCAACGAACCTGATTTCAGATCCCTTATCTGCAGAACATACTTTACATCGCTCAAGTAACTTATAACCAGCTGATTACCATTTACAGCACATGCAGATTCAAGTACATCTTTTTCATCTTCTTGAAGAACATCTGTCCAAAGTGTTGGTTGCTTCAGATCAACTCGGACTAGTTTATATTTTGGAGCATCTTTATTTGTCCGAAAAGTAAACACGGTATCATCATTTGCAATGGCTTCATATTGTGCATCAAATTCATCAATAACCTTGACAAAAGGGAGCAAATCATCCCTCCCCCTAAAACCTTCAAGCCCATTGGGAAGTTCAGACATGTCACAGTAGTAAAGTTTGTTGACCGGGTCACATCCCTCTTCAATATACAGAAGAACATACTGCAAGCGTAAGAGAATTAGTTTAACTTTAAAACTACCTGTACAAAATCTGCTTTATCATCTATGCTACAATCCAAGTTTATTGTTTGAAATCACACATGGATAAAAACTATTGAGCAAGGCACTAATACTGACAGAGAAAACACTTGGCTCATTGCTAGCACTACCAGCAATCATAAGACGATTAAAGGATAGTAGCTTCCTTCACTACAAACTATAGAGTGGGAATGCGCATGAAAGAATTCCGAAACAATCCGGGGTATAAATCATGCAGTCCATTATCAGAAAGGAGAACAGACAATTCATACTCTGCTCTACATCACCATAAGAGAATGGACATGAGTCCAATAAAGACACAAAAGGCAATGGAGGTACAAAAACGAAAAATTAGTGAAATACCTTCCCATCGTTTGTCACACTGGCACTAAACAAGTATTTAGGGTTGTCACTGTCCTTCCAGCATAAAATATCTTCAGACTGTTCCGTGCCCAAAAAATGATAATATACCTCATGATAGAGATTAGCATTGGTTTCTGTCCCAGCATCTATATCTCCTTCTCTATAGCATAAAACCACCATGATTATCAATTCAAATCATCTTGGAAAAAAAAATCTTGCACAAAACAGAAATCACTATATTGGATTGTAACACACAAAGCAAAGTAATTCTATTCTCTTTCATTTTGTTACCCTATTACCTGCTTTGCTTTCAAAAAGCCCCAAATTTTTTGAAAATGAGGGGGAAAAAAAGAAGAGTGCTTTCTGATAATTTAGAAATGTTAGTAACTCCATTTAAAATAATAACTAGTTTATTGCATCCGCATATTGTTAATCAATTCTCTCAGCTGGGATCAGCAAACCTTCCTAGGTTCGGGGTCTTAAACATAAACATTGTAACTGGCGAAAGTCATTCGAATTCAGAGACAAACACAGACCCCAAGTTTTGCTTTACTTACTGTGGAGGTGGATAGCGGCTGTAGAAAAAACCTTTGCTATCTCGGGTCCAGCTAATACCAGAAAACTTTACCTGAAACACAATTCATATAAAAAGTCAGTTTCCAACAGTGTCAGGTCCATCATTCTCTTCGAGCTTAAGTGATGTGAGCAAACTCACCCATGATAAAGTATCAGACTCGACCCTCTTGTCGTCAACATTCATAACTTTAATTCTCATCCAATCGCTGCCACTCGTGCTAAGTCCATAGGCCAAGTACTTGGCATCCTCACTAACGGAATATGTATTCAGAGCAACAGTCCCATCTTCACTAAGTGAATTCGGGTCAAGCAAAACCTCTGGCTCTCCATCCAACCTGTCCTAAAATTGGGGGAGCAAAAAAAAGGTAATAAAATAAGACACAGAACCTCATAAAACTCGTAAATCTATCAATGCAAATCTAGACACAGAGACTAACCTGCACATAAAGGACGTTTTGGGCTTGAAGACCAGTGTTGTGGAAGTAAAAGTACTTGTTCCCAAGCCTAAAAGGAGGATCATAACGTGGGTGATCGAAAAGCTTCGTGATTTTCTCATAAAGCTTCTCTCTCGTATCACAAGCAGCAAGTACCGATTGCGTCAATTCCACCTGCTTATTCACAAACTCTTTCGTTTCTTCAGCATCAGGATCTTCAAGCCTGAATGATAAAAAGTCAATCATCAATTCCAATCCAATCGAATTCCATCAATCTTACAGAATCCTAAAAATCTCAAACCCTAGTCCTTCAATTCAAACAAACACCGTTCCTTCAATTCATGAAAAAGAAATACAATCAAATTTAAAAACCAAAAAAGAAAACATGAACACTTTCCCGAGAAATTCCCAAACTCAAACCCTCCACACCGATCATTCCATACAATAACCGAAAAAAAAAAAAGGGTCAAAACAGTCAAACAAACAGAGCTTGAAGATCAATCGTTCGTTTCCATGAATTCCAACGCTTTCCAAGGAAACAAACAGAATCAACGAACCAAACGAAACGAAATCGTTGAATTACTCACCATCGGTAAGGATCAGCGACGTTGTGGCCGTGGTAGTCGTCGACGACGGAGTCGTCCCTGCGTGCGGGAGGGTAGAGCAAGGAGCGGTCGAGGGCGGAGAGAGAACCCATTCTAGGGCTTGGAGAGAGAGAGAAAAGGCGAGAAGATTTGAATGAGGACGAAGGCGGGTGGAGAAATGAGAGCGTAGAAGGGTAGTGACGAAGTTTATATAAGAGAGCGAGAGTACGAGTTCGAGTTTTGATTTGGGAGCGCCGAGTGAGGAGGGGGTTGAGATGGAAAGAGGATTTATTGAACATGGCGTTGGCGTGGTGAGCGTATAATGAGAACATGGTGTTTTCGTCCCATGGCTTGGAGTTCCAACTCGTGGACGTTTCATGAGCCGCGAGGCCTTAACTGTGGGTTTAAGTGATGCCATTATGTGTCTACCATGTCGCCATGGTCTTGGTCCCCATGGAAAACAAAAAAACAAATAAACAAATAATGAATACATGAGCTTTTTTTATTTTCAGCAAAGTTTTTTATTAATTTTGTTTTCGTCCCTTTTTATTTTTTTCTTTGTCAAAGTCGCCATTTTTTTTTTTTTTTTGGCTGTATGCTTTAAAGAAGCCGACTGGTAGGCAGATGAAATTACTCCAATAACCTAACTTTTTTCCGTTCCACTAACCCCCTCTTAAGCTCACATTTTAATTCACATCGCTGATCCAGGCGCGTGTGAATCATGTGCTAAACTGGAAACTACAGGCCACGTCATATAACTGTCCTTCCATTTATTTCTTTATTTGCTTCAACATTCCTGTCCAACTGTCTGAAGTCAATAAACGGAATGTGATTCTCTTAACGGCGTGTGTTCCACACGCTCCTCATGAACACGTGGAACAAAAAGAACTCCAATATTGCTTTTGGTGGGCCTACTCATTGACAAAGCCAATGGTAATTGGAGTTAAAAGTAACAGTTCCCGATTGGTCGCTTTTATGTGCTTTTCCTCTCTCGCACTCTACTCACAACTCACAAACAGCCCACACTCTCCGGTACGGTTACTGAAACCTCTCCGTCACCGGAGAGAGTAATGTACGGCCGTGATCTATGCTTCTCTTTTTCCTAAGCTTCTGATCGTTTTCAATGGAGATTTACTCGTCCGATGACGAGTTGGACAGGTCGAGCGAGCGGTTCCAGAGCTACAGCCTAAGCGCCGACGTCAGCGAGTCGGAGAGTTCCGGAAGCTTCTCGCACCACCAATGCGATCTCGAAGCCGGCACTTCCAGCTCTCTGGTTTCTTCGCCTCCTCTTCTGGGACCGGCATCTGCCGCTCGTTCTGTTCTCACGGCGAGAATGAATGTGAATTTTCCGGTCATCGGTGGTAGGAACGTCGTCGTTCCGGCGACGAATACGGACAAGCCGGAGACTGACTTGTCCGGTGAGTTTTGAACTGTTGTTTATTTTATTTCTTTTTTAGTTTGGGTCAACATGTCAATATTCGGTCAATACGTGAACTTTCCGAAAATGTCCGGAAAATCCAACGGTGATAGTTTGCTGAGCCTTTGGTTTGACAAGATGACTCATTTTGACTACTGGTAATAGACTCAAGATTAAGCAAGTGATCGGTGAAATTTAATTTTTAAGGTTGAGATTATATTGAATTGAATATGTCTTTCCGGTGAAACATTTGAACTGTCGAATTAAAAAATATAAAAATTTAAAATTGTTTAAAAAAAATATCATTATGAAATTAGTTTTTGTTCGTCTTAAAATTCTACATAATTTATAAAAAAAAATTATCTCATTTTATTTTGACTTGTATATATATGCAAAATTAAAGATTTTTAAAATTTAAGTTACAAAAACTATAAATAGTAAAATTGAAGTTAATTTTTCAGAAAAAGACAAATATGAATTAAATTTTTTAGATTTGGATCGGATTGAACCTTGACACGGGCTAATTTATCTAATTAACTATGCAGTATAATACAAGATAAGCTAATTATCCTATTTTTATGCTACATCATTAACCCGGAACTATTTAGTTAATTCCTTAAATTTATTAATGCAGTGGAATTACTTTATTCCTGCCTATTGTTGGCTACGTTTTTTTTTTTCAATTTATTTACGAAAATTATTACGTAATTTGTACAGAAGTAGAATTGATGAAGGAACGGTTTGCTAAGCTTCTGCTAGGAGAAGATATGTCAGGTGGAAGCAAAGGCGTTTGTACTGCTCTTGCGATCTCCAATTCCATCACAAATCTTTCTGGTGTCTCTCTCTCTTGTTTTTTGGTTTTTTTAATTTTCAAATTTTAGTACCGCAATTACATGTAGATAAGCAGATACTAATTATATAAAAGAGGAATTATGACTAAGAGCAGAGGAGTGGGTTTGTAAAGTTACACCAATTCTCAATCTTTACTTCACATTTGTTGACATTGGTTTGATTTGGCAGCTAGTGTGTTCGGGGAGTTGTGGAAGTTAGAGCCGTTGCTGCCGCAGAAGAAGTTGATATGGCACCGGGAAATGGACTGGCTATTGTGTGTGAGTGACTCTGTCGTTGAGCTCATACCATCATTGCAAGAGTATCCTGGAGGCGGGACATTTGAGGTTATGGTCACTCGGCCGCGCTCCGATCTCTACGTCAACCTCCCAGCACTAAAGAAGCTTGATGCTATGCTGCTCAGCATCCTTGACGGGTTCCATGATTTGGAGTTTTACTACATTGACCACGGCGTCATTGTGCCTGATGATAGTGAAAGGTTTCTTACGTCTTCATCATCCTCGGGGACACCCTCCATTCGGCGAGAAGGGAAGTGGTGGCTACCATTTCCAAAGGTTCCTCCCAATGGTTTATCCGATGATGCGAGGAAGAGACTGCAACAGAGTAGGGAATTCACGAATCAGATCCTCAAGGCTGCCATGGCAATCAATGCCAACGTGCTTGCTGAGATGGAGATTCCAGATATTTACTTACAGAACTTGCCAAAGGTATGTGTAAATAACCTTTTCATCACTGTCTAAAGATTATCTTTCATGTTTTATGTCACAATGTGCAATCTTACAAGTGATGTTAGTAGCAATAGCTGTTAAGAAAAAAGTACTGAAAATTTTGGCACCTTGTCGAATGTTAGTCAGTTAAAGGTGTTAAAGAGGGATCTATTTAAACAGAAATGAAATTCTTTGAAATGTAAGGTGGAACGTTCAGTTTTACTTAAATTTAGAGGAAAATTTTGTGGTTTTTCCTCAGTGATGGTATCTTACTGCGGCATCATTTCTTTTGATTCTTCAGAGTGGAAAAGCTTGTTTAGGGGAGATCGTATACCGTTACATGACTGCCAATAAATTTTCCCCAGAATGTCTTCTCGATTACTTAGACCTCTCATCAGAGTACACCACCCTTGAAATAGCAAACAGGATTGAGGCTTCGATGCACATTTGGAAGCAGAAATGTCTGAAAAGGCATCTAATGCGCTCGAAGTCCGGTAAGACATCCTGGGGTGGAAAGGTCAAAGGTCTTTCTGGTGACTCAGAGAGAAATAGGCTTCTAGCAAATCGGGCTGAGACCCTCTTACAGAATTTAAAGATGCGCTTCACTGGCCTCCCACAGACCACTCTGGACATGTCCAAGATTCAGTGCAATAAGGTATACAAAGCCTCTTCACTGAAAATGAAAAGAGTACCCCTGTGGAGGAAGTTTTTTATTAGGATTCTAATTCCTTTTCTGTTGCAGGATGTTGGGCACTCAATACTTGAAAGCTATTCTAGGGTGTTGGAAAGCCTGGCCTTCAACATAATGGCAAGGATTGATGATCTCCTATACATAAATGATGCGACTAAACGACGTGCAGCTGCAGATTCAATGCCTTCGTATGATCATGGAAGGTTTGGCAATACTTGTCTTCCTACGCAAAAGAGGATATCACAGAGTCATTTCTCAGTTCAACATGCATCTTCTGTCTCTCGGATTAAAGCAACATCGTTGCATCCCCATAATCAGATTCGTGGCCTTGGAAGCTCGAGCGAAAGGATGCATCATTTTGTGAGGACCATGGCAAGTGATACAGAGGAGGAAAAAAGTTTTTAATAAAAAAAAATTCCGATGATTCCTAATGACATTTGCCAGCCCTTATACTACTACTTAGCCAACTTGTCCGCTAAAAAAAAAAAAAAAAAAAAAAAAAAAAAAAAAAAAAAAAACCAGACGGTTTGGTTAGCAGTGTAAGAAAGGTAGAAACTTAGAATAAGGTAAAAGATTTCCTTTTGCTCCTGCTTGTCCGCCCTTCAAAACAAGAGCTTGAGAAAAATATTAAATCTCGCTAGTACAGACATCATTGATTCAATAATTAGATGTTTTTAATGTAAAATTATGCGAGTCCCTTCATGGTAACAAAATGCGTTGTCCAAAAGAAGATAAAAATGATGGATTTCTAGTTTGGTCCAAGTTATATTTGCCATTAGGCACCAAACGAAGTCAGTGACATCAAAATTAGTCGCATAATTCTTATCACAATTTTATAAAAACAACCAATAACTATAGAATATTATTAAAACCCACAATAAAAATATCAGTCATTAGAGGAAAAAAACAGCAAAGTGACTATATTAAAATCTCCTCATAACAACTAAACAAAGCTAACGTTAGAATTTGTCTTTGCAAGTTAGACATATCTCGACATCATTGTGGTTCTGTCTTCATTGTCGTTCGTTTTGTTTCTATTATCGGGGGGTTTTGATCGGAGCATGTTTGTTCTAACCAATGAAATATATCTGATTCACATCACCATGAAGTGTAAACTACGAACTTGCCTGTAAGACTTAGAACAGATATGCCTAAAAGAAATATTTGGAACAGATTCACATCATCATCACCAAAGAAATATTTAGGGACAAAAGGGTACGTGCCGACTGGGTTCAACAATTAAGTGGTGGCATTGTTTGAAAAAACCACCCCCTTTAGTTTCGTCTTGTTAACAAAATACACACACACACACATACATGCACACTGACATATAAATATATATATATATATATATATATGCCTGCCCAGTTCCCCGTTTTAGATTACCAGAATCACAAAATCACACAAGAACGGGAAAAAGAAAAGGACAAAAAAAAGTACAAATATAACATATAAAAGACTTGTTTTTTTCTGGGGGGCAGTGCCCGATTGCAGTTCCGTTCAGGAAAAAAAATGTTCCCACATTCTGTCCCAGCTCTCAGCAGAAGTGTCCCCTCCAACTATAGTGCATAAATATGAATAATTCAGAAAGCACATGCCAAGAGAAGGACACAAAAATAAATGCTCTCTCCCAGCCAAAATGATCCACTATATTTACATTCTGTCTTCTCTTCTACATGGTGCACCAATGATGATTTAATCACCTCTAAAGAATCATCTCAAACAGCCTCCGTTGCTGAAAAAGCAATACGGCCTCTGCTTGACTTAAAACACTAAAGAAATTCCAAGTTCCGCCGTATCTCCTCCAACCTGTCGAAATTTCAGAATTAGAGAACACCATAACCAAACTACAATTAAATGAAAAAGATCTCCTATGCAAAGTCTTCAAAATAACCTCATTTTCTGCTGTGCAATCATCTCGGGCCATCCGTCTCCTAGCAAAACCCTGCTATCATTTACTGTCCGAGACAGAACGCGCGCGGCATCAAAGCAAAGACCTATCAGCCTCATCGAGCATGCGGTCGCGGTGGCTGACAAAAGGATAAAAACAAATCATTTTGTAACAATATCTGAGCAGACATGGAATGTAGCTTAATAATAGAACAAGTAAAGTGGCAAGGATTCGAACATTATTAGAACCCAAATAAAATACGAGGTAGGGCTATGACCATCTGTTGTTTCGAAGAACAGATAATACACCCTTTAGTCTGCTCTACAAATGGAGTTGAAAGATAATCCAATTAGCTAAATTTAATCATCAATAGAAAACCACTCACCAAAATAAAAGAATCAGAAATATGTACTTTTGAGTTGTATTAGCTTAGAGAGAAAATTGGTACATTAAAACATTGGTGCTGTAAGGTTTTATTTGCCTAAAAATTTATTCCTCAATCTTCAATTAGAACCTGATTATCATATACTTAACCTTAGGTACTGTAAGGTGCCATAACAGAACATAAGACTAACTAATAGTTTGATAGCAACATGAAAATATAACATAAGGACATCGCGAGAGATCGCGACTCCAGTTGCCGGGGAGATCGCGACGAGATCCACAGCCTCCACCGCCGTAGATCTCGACGTTGCTATCTCCGCCGACTTCGCAATGTCCAATGGCGAGGCCCGTCGCTAATCGGTATGGCGATGGCACCGGCGGGCGGGGTAGGGGCGAGAGATACTCTGGGAGGGAGAAATATAGGGGGTAGAGGGGGGTTATGCGCGGACTGTAGAGAGAGAAACTAGAAGAAAACTGAAAAAGGGTAAATTTCAAAATTGTTATCTTATTTCAATGAAAAAAATTTAAGATTTGCTCTGATTTAACCTGTTTTAAAAATTATGCTATATATATTTTTTTAACAGAAGTAACATATGCTATATCTTACAATTTCTCCTACGTTAATTACCCAAAGCCCAGCCAGTTGTTCTAACATTACCTCCCCTCCATTCTTCCCCTTGAGGGAGGGGAGGAGAGGGGGGGGGGGGGCACGTGCCCATGACTCCTAACATGTACTATTCACCTCAAACGGAAGCCCTAACATGTCGTTTCTATACGGGCACTTTTGATAAATGCCACAAAGTCATGGCTGGGAATTATTTTTGCCACACGTAGAAAAAAACTCTTATAACAAATATAGTAGATGACATTAAAAATATTTATTTATTTATTTATTTAAAATATTTTTTAATTAATATTTATAATGTAACTGTCTAGTTATTAAATAATAATCAGCTGATAACTAATTAGTTACTGATCGTCGGTAAGTTTTCGATCAGTAACTATCACCGTCAGCAGATTACCATGTGATTACCAACTGAAAACTTAATAACCAAATGGTAACCACAGCAACTTGATAACCAACTGGATATCAATAAGAAACTTTTGATTTTGTTAAATTTTTTAGCTTTTACTACCGAAATATTTAAATAACTACCACATTTTATTAAATATCACCAAAATTCTATATAAATTATAAATCATAAACACCAAAATTTAATAAAATTCATAAAAATTTTACAATTTCTAAATTTTGTCACCAAAATATTAAAAAAAAAAAACATGAAAATCCCTTGCTGCAATACTTAAAAATTCAATCAGATTCCACAAAAAAACAATTTGTGTAGTTCGGAAATGGCAGCCTAGATCGGAGTGAATCTTTTGCTCCATGCAATCCCGAGCAGAGATTCGATGTCCGAAACTGAAGGAAGATCGCGCAGATGACGTCGTAGTCGATCTCCTCTCCATGGCAGGGGTGAGAGAACGTGAGTGGAGGAGATTTGGATCTTCTCGCTTGCGGTCACCGAATCTCCTCCACGGAAGCTCGATCGGAGATTCGGATGCCGACGAAGGTGGAGGGGCGAGGTTTTGGCTGGGGATCGGACGAAAGAGAACCTCCGGTTATCGGATCTCTACGAGGTCACAATTGGAACTTTGGAGACCGGCGAAGTCGAAGGCACAAGTTGGCTCGGGATCGGGCAAAAAAGAAACTCCGACAGTCGGATCTCTTATGCGAGGACCTTAATCGGAGCTACGAGGTAGCACAGCGCCTCGTCAGAGCTCGTGGAGACATATCATGAAGGCGGAACCGCGGCAGCCTCGTTAGAGCTCGTGGCAGTGTCACTGCCTGGTGGCGTGACGGTGGATCGGCAAATCGGTGTGACGGCAGAGAGGGGAGAGAAAGTGAAGGGAAGAGAGACTTTGACAGTTGTAGTGAGCTTTAATCAAGTTCTCTAGGATTTGTTTGTTACGAGTCTGTTCAAATTTATCATGTAAAAACAGATGACGATCAGATTGATGTCTCCATCCACCATCCAAATGTCTCAAGTTCGCTTGATCCAGAAGTCGACTCCATCATATTTGAATATGGCCCTTTTGGGAGAATGGCCGTCTGACTAAAAGAGAACGTTTTTTTATGGATCGATCGCTCTATATCGTTCTAACTGGCCTTAGAATCTGTGTCTTTTCTTTCAAGGCACCTGATTCCGTTATTAATTTGACTGCACTCACTGCTTTTTCACATTTTTCTTTTTGGGGCTGAGAACGAGCGCACATGGGAAATAGAGGCAAGCCTATTTGGCACTTCACTTTGTAGTCCTTGAATCAAATCTTTCTTTCTTTTTCTTTTTTTTTTTTTTTTTTTTTTTTTGCCCCCTCTTTATTTGCGTTTGTATTTGACCTTGGTTTTCCTGTTGTTAATTATGTTGAAGAAGCACAAGATGAAGAAGTTTTGGCGCTTGAAAAAGAAGTTGATAACGAGAAAGGGGTAATAATTCTGTTCAACTATGTGACTCCTCAAATGTAGTCATTTTGTGTAATTAGTTCAAAAATATTGTCGTAGATTAATATCCAAAAGGTATTTAGGTGATATAATAAGACTTAATTGCGTTTTTATTTTCCCTTTGTTTTAGGGCAATTGAACAATCAGAAAAGTGGTTTGCTCGTGACTTTGGAAGCCTCTCTGTTTATTTCGTGGCTTGCACAATATTCATCAAGTGGATACGCTATGTGTTAAACTGGAAGTATATGGTTTGTATATTTTAAGTTATGTTTTGTGGAATGTTTATCATATTGATAAGTTCAAGTATGTGGCTCCTACTGCGTTATATCCAAGTTAAATTTTGTGACAAAGGAGAAAAACCAGAAATTAAACGAACCAAAGCAGTCAAATAATCATAGGCCAAGCTTTTGACTTCCAGAAGTGATTATTGGAACAAATTGAATATAGTCCAAATATTATTATTATTATTTTTATTTATCTTCCCAAATATCATCTGTTTATATGCACAAAGCAAATCAATCTCTGCAAAAATTTAACTGCTAATTTACAAAGAAATAAATGAAGTTGAAACTCCAACAAAAACTTTCTCATAGACAAAACACAAAATTTTCCAACTTGGGTTAAATAAATACACGTGATCAAATGAAAAACGAGAAAAGAGAGAGAGAAAATCCCTTGATTTTTTGAGTAAAAAAAAATTTTTTTTTGGGTGAAGGGAAAATAAATTCTCTTGAACTCATTCACGCATTTATGTCTACAATTCCTACATAAACATAGCATTTTGATATCATAATTAAATCCTTCAATTAAATGATGGGATTTTTCAAGTTGGCAAGCAATGGGAGAAGGAAGATGATGATGATATTGGCGGGTGTTCATAGGTGAGATCATTGAGATTTTGCTAAAGGATGGTTCTATTAGTACACCTCTAATTACTCTATGCACTTCCCTTCTAAATACAAACCCCTTCTAAAATGGCTAAGTTGACTTATTATATTTTATATTCCAAAATTGCCAATATATATAATTGTTCATAAAATAAATACTACTCCGTCAATTTAAATACCTTTTAATACCCTATTTTTATCTACTTTAACATTAACTTTTCTCCATCTTTTTCTCTCACTTTTTTTTACCGTTTTTTAGTGCTTTTTTTTTTTTTTTTTGGAAGCTTTTTCATACATAAATCAAACTGTAAATAAGAAAATAAGTATATTTACTGTTATTACTATATTTATACGTATAAAAATTTTAACAAAGAAAAAAGAAAGAAAGGGCAAACAGCAAAAGAAATTAATATAAAAAACTTGCTTATTTACTTTTGTTGATTTTCGCTGCTTGCCCTCCTTTTTTTCAAAATTTTAAGTTGCTAAATATAATAGCAAATATACTCATTATAAAAATAAATAGTAAATATACAGTGTATTTATTTGTATTTACAATTTGCTTATCTATATATATATATATATATATATATATAAAAGACTCCATGCCTAAAGCTTCAAATAAGAAAATAAAATAAAATAAAAACTGTGCCACAGAAAAAGACAGATAAAGATGACTATCAAAGTAAACAAAAATTAAATAAGATGCATAAATATATTTGAAATGGAGGAATAAAATTTAAATTAATAAAAGGATAGTTTTGGTATTTATAGGGTTCTATAATAAGTAAATTTAAATATTTTTAATTAGTATTTAAGAGGGAGTGTGGAGAGCTAAGTAGGAGGCGCCAACATTACTACCCTTTGCTAAAGGATCTAACTTATCCACATCTTTTATCTAATTTTTAATGTCTCAAATTGATGTCTAATAAATAATATAATATTACATTATTTTAAAAAATTTAAAATATTTTATAATTAATTTTTTATATCTTAAAATCTATTTTTTTTTTTAATAATGTGTTAAAACAACTATTGATTATATATTTTTTGAGATATCAAATACTTTGCCAAATAATGTTTTTGTCTGGCAAGAGTCAAATCTAAAATTACACCAAAAGTCAAGATTCATCAATCTTCTCAAACCATTAAAAAATCGCAAAACATATGTTTCTTTTTTTTGGGAAGTAGCAAAAGGAAAGACTAGAAAGGAGGGGTTTCGACCAAAACAAATAATTTTAATCAACTTTCTATATATAGATATATAGATATATATATATATATATATATTGGTAACTTTCTATATATTGTTTGAAAAGGATTTAGGGGAAAAAGCAAGCGTCCCTAAAAAGTAGGGAAAATTTGAGAAGAAATATTCCAGAAGAGATGAATCAGGGATAAAAAAAACTCAACCCAAAAAAAATAAAATAAAATCAGGAATTAAAACCTTGGGAATATCTAAATAATATACAAGATTTAAAAGAGATTAAAAAGCAAAAAAAAAAAAAAAGGTGCACATTTCGAGTCTTCGACCAAATCGTGTGTGTGTGTATATATCATAGTGTGAATCAGAAAAAACCCGAACAAGAGGATTGTGTATACTGTCTGCGCCGTTTCCTTCCTCTCTGGCTTAGAGTCTCGAACTTCTTCTCAGTCTCGTCCTCGCCATCTCTTCTCAGACGCAGTCCATTTCCCCCCTCATGCATCCGCCATTTCTCCTCTGCCGTTGTTACACGGTGTTTTTCAGGTCGGTTGCTTTCTTGTATTTTTGTTTTTGCTTTTTTTATTTTTTTTCCCTGTTTGTGTTTTAACCATAATCCGTTCACTCAGATTTGTATTTTTTTGAAGATCGTAAAGGATTTGCTACATTTCTGCTGGAATTTCTACCTGGTAAATTTCTGAATCCAAGTCGTTCTAATATTGTTATTTTTAAATGCTGGATTTATATATATATATATATCTTGTCATGTCTTTGGTAAATTATTTCGGTCAATCTTTTCTCGGTTATTAAATTATATATATACATTACAACTGGGGTTGTAAGTACATATTCAATGGAAGCATAGGGGGCTATGCATTTGTTTTATTGTTGCCAAAGTGAGCTTATGACATTGTTTTTCCTGTTGTTAATTAGGTTGTAGAAGCACAAGATGGATAAGTTTTGTCTCTTGAAAAAGAAGTTAATAACGAGAAAGGGGTAGTAATTCTGTTCAACCTTGTTACTCCTCAAATACAGTCATTTTGTGTGATTAGTTCAAAAATATTGTTGTGGATAAATATACAATAGGATTTTTTTGTTTTTTTGGATGATTTAATTAGACTTAATTGCATTTATCTTTTCCCTTTGTTTTTGGGCAATTGAACAATCAGACAAGAGTGGTTTGCTCGTGACTTTGGAAGCCTCTCTGCCAATTTGTTTTTATGGCTTGGACAATATTCAGCATGTGGATGAGTTGTGTGTTAGGTAATATAAACTGGAAGAACATTATGTGGTTTTGTGGAATGTTTATTGTATGGATAAAGTTGTGTTAAGAGTTACATAAATTGGACGTATGCAGCCTCTACTACGTTATATTTCAGTAATATTTTGTGGCCAGGAGAAGAATCAGATATTAAACATGGTTGTGGGATTCCCTAGTTCTTAAACTTCATAGAGTAGGTTAATGGCTTTCACACTGTATAACGAACCAAAGCAGTCAAATAATCAAATAGGCCAAGCCTTTCCAGAAGTGGATTAAAAGGAACAAATTTGAATGAAATCCAATGTTTTATATTTCTATTCCGAAAATCCTCTAAATATGCACAAAAGTAAATCAATCTTCCTTCAAAAAAAAAAAAAAAAGATGTAAATCAATCTCTGCAAAAATTTAACTTCTAATTTGAGTATAGAAAGAAATAAAACTAAGAAATTGAAATTCATACAAAAACTCTTACCATAAACGAAACTCAGATTTCTAACCTGGGTTTTTTTCGGCTTAAGTTCTAGACTGGGTTAAGTAAAATCATGCAATCTACTTAAAAATGAGAGCATTCACGCATTTAGGCTGGCAATTCCTACAGAAACACTAGCCTTTTGATCACATGATTAAATCCATCAATTAAATGATGGGATTTTTCTCGTTCACGAAAGATGGTAGGACAAAGATGATGAGATTGGCGGGTGTTCAAAGGTCCTCGTCCATGAGATTCTGCTAAATAATGTTTTTATTGAAGTAGACTTTGATCTCAATTACACCAAAAGTCAAAGATTCAACAATCTTCTCAAACCACCAAAAACAAAAAAAAAATCTCAAAGAATATTTAATAAAATAGAAATGAGAGACTTTTTAAGACAAAGGGAAAAAAATTCAAGAATTTATTTTTTGAGAATTAGAGCCAACCCAATTTCAGTAAAAAAAAAAAAAAAAAAAAAGCGGGTTACGGTTTCTATTCCTTTTATTTAAATACTATTTTCTTTACTTGTTTATTACTTTGAAAGATATAACAACATTAACCATTTATGGTTTTTGTGGGGGGTCTACGTGGAGGTGTATGTAAATGGTTTTGATGTAATTTTATTACAAAATAAAATTTTAACTGAAATAGGTTATGATTTAGTTTTGTTTTCTACAAATTTTTAATGAATGCAGATAGAATTACTCTTCATGATCCTAGCGAGCATTTGCAGAATTTGGAATCATGAAGTCAAATTACAAGTCCAGCTTTAACAGAAATTGCGCAGCTTTTTAAGTACTAAAAGAAACGAGAAATCACCAACCCAACTTCCTTCATATGCTAACAATAATTGTATTAAAAAGATAAAATAATATTTTTAAACATACGAAAAAATAAAAAGTGGTGCCAAGACGGGCCTATGATATACAATTATAATTTATAACCTGATCTTCATGCTTGACTATATGACTATACAAAGCCCCATGAAGAGTTTTGGCCAAAAAGAAATCTCATTATTGACATAAAGAGTAAATAAAGATCAGCAACTTTCAAGAGAGAACTTTTTTGCCCTGTCTTGTTGACCAATTAAACGTGAAAAAGATGGGTGGAATAGTAAAAAAGAACTCAAATCTTAAAAGTTAAAATTCTCCGTTTATAGAACAAGGCATGCGCTCCAGGTAGCTTTATACTCATGTTGTCCCTTCAAACAATAAGGACAACACGTAATACATATTTGTCTAGCTATATATATATACCTGGACCATACTAACAAGATGATTACTTGAAAACCTTTTCTCTTTTCTTTTCTTTTTTTTTCGTTATTTACATGTATGTGCATGTCTAAATTAAAAATATTGATTAGAAATATGTTTATTTCTTTTTTTTATTTACATAAATTTTTAAAAAAATAATTATAAAGACAACTTTAACTTTCATAATAAATAGAAAATTAACAAATAATGAAATTACACAAAAAGAAACAAAAAAAAAAAGAATTTAAGATATTAACCAAATAAGACTATAATTGATTTAATGAATTTATAAAAATAATTGAAAGAAAAGAAAATTTAAAAAAATTTTAATTTATTGTAAAAAGGGTGTAAATATTCATAATTAACAAAAAAAAATTTCTAAAAATCAGATTTCACATTAATGACAAAATACTAAATTAACAAAAAAAGAAAAATCTCCAAAAAAATATTTCATATAATTAATCTATCTTTATCATAAAAATATATTTGATTTCATTTCTACTAATTTATATGAATAATAATATTTTTTCATAAAAAAATTTAATTTCATTTATTATGTTATTCTTCAATTTGTTTGGTTAACACATAAATGATAACACATAAATGACAACACTTTAATTTACAGTGAATTACATAAACAAACAAACTTTTTCATAAAGAATTCATTGGTTGTTTATATGAAAAATATAAATATTCATCAATATTTAATGTTAATATTTTGTATTGTGTATATTATTTAGTATGAACCATCACCTTAATAATAAATATAAACATAATTAATTTGATATTTATAACTCATTTTGGTTTATTAAAGGTAAATTTATATTTATCAACAAAAAATACTCATCTTTAAAATCAAAAAACAAAATAATAATAATAATAATAATAATAATAATAATAATAATGTCAATTATAGTAAAAAGACAGAATAAATACTACAGAAATTTATTTCCTAAAAAATGAACAAATACATAATATTATTGAAAAATAAACATATTTACAAATACGATTCTAAAAATGGATATTTTGTGTATTTATTATTATTATTATTATTTTAATATTTTCTTCCTTGAGTAATTAGTACAATAGCTAACCTCTAGTTTTGGCTACCCTTTTTCTCATTCTCATTGCACAGCAAACATATAGCAAAAAGAGCAACAACAGTGCCTCGCATCAATCAGATGTAACAGGAATAAAAAGATATCGATCAATTTCATTTCACCGAAAAGTGCAGAGCTGCCAAACATATAGAAAGATTCATACACAGTTGCTTCGCCTATCCATGAAAAATCGTTTTTGTCGATGTGTTTATGTACCCCGTCAATTAATATATAATGAAGGATACGGAGGATTCTGTGATAGAATATTTAAAAATAAATAAATAAATAACCTACAAGTAAAAACCGAATTCTCTTATAAACATATCCATGCATGGTCACATCTGCAAAAAAATATGTATAACCTAGACTTATCGAACTAAATAAGGATATATATCAAATTATTCAAGTCGCATAGAGTAACGGAAGTCAAAGAACTTTAAAAACGAAATAAGCTCCAAAAGGATTATTTATTTAATGAATCTTTTGCTTAGGCATATGACCATGCTGAAAACGTGTTTGACTCGAGTAAAAGTGGCAAGTCAAAGGCCTTACTCATAAACTGCGAGGAGAGGCAAAGAAGAAGTTGCCCTTGCCCATTATTGTGGTCACCTCTAGGCTCTACCTTCGAGAATGAAAAACAACACGCTCCAAACAAGCGCCTTCAAAACAAACCATAGATAAGAACATCTTATTTTATTTGCATTGATGTACTTTTGAGGAAACTCTAAACATTAAAAAGTACACCAAAAAAAAAAAATTCCTTTCATTGTTTTTTGCAAGAATAATGAAGAGAAAAAGAAAGGAAAATATACCGAGATCGTAGGGTCGTTCCTCTTTTAAGCACCCAGTTAGCCGAAAAATGAAAAGATATTTTAATTAAAAAGTTTATTTATTAATTATTATGATCATAAATATTATTATTATTGGTGTTTTTAACCACCTACGCGCTATAAAGGCGTGTGTAGTTAATTGTATGTTTATGGTATTATTTATTGGGACTGTCAGTCTTTCAATCATGAGCCTACGTATATCGGCTTGAGGACAGTACAGGAGGAACGTATTTGAATAAATTATCACTTTCTAGTGCCATAAATTAGATTAAAGTTAATATTTTTCAAATCAAAATTAATAATTAATGAAGAACAGCACAACCCAAATGATGGTTAGAGAAAACTTCAAAAGCAAATCACTATATGAAACTGACAAATGAACATAAAGATGGCAGGCATGCATGAAGGCCAAACAAATGCTTAGATCTGATCATGCTTCTAGTGTGATTATCTGGTAATAATCATCATGATTTTAACATTTTATTTTCTATTTACATATAAAAACACAAACAAAAGAGCATCTTTTCAAAGGCAGAGTTCGAATGGAGCCAAACCCTGACAAAACAAAATCGATCTACCCCACCTGTCCCTGCAAATATGCACTTCTATGGTTCCTTGATCTTCATCTCCTTTCGGTACATTTTTTTTTTTTTTACTGATCTTGATGAAACCCTAATCAAAGAAAATAACTGTTTTGCCGAGATGTATAGTTTCTATTCTAATATCGTTCCAGTTTAGTACTTCCAGGAAGGAATATTTAGAAATAGTTGAGAAAGAGAAAAAAAAATATAAAGTAATTAGGGTTCTTAAAAGTAGCAGTGGAAGAAGAAGATCTACCAGAGGACCAATTAGAAACAAAGATCGTACTTGTGATTGATGTTGCCTAAGCCCTAGCCAACTGGCCGAGCCTGCAAAGGCCATGTGAAGATCACAAAATTTGAAAATCTATCACCACAAATATATACATTTTTTTTTCTGGGTATAAATTAATAAGACAGGAAAGAGAAAAAAAAAATTAAAGAGCAAACCTTGTGTGCATATAAAATATACACGTTCACAGATATACACACACATATGATCCACATGATCTTGTATTACCAAGAGAGGAGCATAAATAGAAAGAAAGATTAACAGATAGGATGTGCAATACGTTACCTGTATATGAGCTTTTTTGATAAAGTTTAGAAGGCGGTGAACATAGCATTTATAACGGAAGATGATATCACGAGGGTTTTACAAAGAGAAACCAACAGAACTCAGTTGGCAGTATGCCCACCTCCAAATATATGCATATGTATGACATATATATATATATATATATAAATATAAATATATATAGATTCTTGTATGAATAGGAGGTGGACAGAATGCCAATAAACTCTGCGAGAGACCCTTTATTAAACCCACATGAAATGAAATGAAATGAGAACCCAAAAATTCTATCACGTTTTCTCTCCTTCGTATTCACCGCCATTGCCCAAAGACCCAAAAACACAAAAATCCAATGAAAACCACACCTAAAGATGCAAATTAAAGAAAGCAGGATTGGCCGAGAGTTGGGGCAGATGGGTTCTCTTTATCATTTAAGAAGAGAGAAGATAAGAAAGAGCGGCAGATCTTTAGAAGAGTAAATGAGAGAGAGAAATTAGGAAGAGAGAGAGAGGATTGAATTTCAAGGGGGGGTGGGGGGGGGGGGGGGGGGGTGGTCAGGGGTGTAAGTAATAAATGGAGAGGAAAGTATTGTAGGAGAAGAGAGGGGATGAGGAACATAATCAGAGACTGGATAGTTCATTCTTCCGATACGGCTAGTGGGGGTAGAGATCGGCAGAGAAAAAAAAGGCATGATTTTGAGAAGCTGGGGATGGGGATCAAAGAAAGGATCATCATAGTTATTCTGCCCTTTCCCCACCCTATCTAAAGCTACCTTTCCCTCGTTTCTGATGAAAAAACAAAAAAAAACCTCCTCACCCTTTTCTTTTCCCTCTCTCCCATTTCATCGGTCTTCTCTCTCTTCCGCTTCCCCTTTCACCACCTTTACCCCCTCGTTTTTGATGCCCAAAGCCCACCCCACCACACGCAAACTCTCTCTCTTCCTCTCTCTCTCTCCCCCTCCCTCGCTCCATAATTAATTATAAATTTTAGTAATTTACAAAAAAAAACAAAAACCAAAAATTAAAATAAAAAAATTTAATTTAATTAAACATCAAACGAATTATTATATATCAATAATATTAAATATTATAATTAATAAATAACATTTCTGATATATAAATTTTATATTATGAGATTTATCTATTTTTTATTAATGTATAATATTAAACACTAATAATAAATTCAAATAAAGATGTCAAAATTGATGGGATTCTAACTTATTTATTTTGAGGATTTATTTCATCTATTAATTCGTTTTAAACTAAATTATATTTTTTATTTTTATTTTTTTAAATTTTTTTATTTTTTTTAAAAAAATTAATAAAAATTATTATTTAAATTTAAAAATCTCAACTCGATTCAAACTCAACTTATGTTATATTTGTGATAGCCAATTTAATAAACATGGTGTGATGTGTTGTGTCACGAAGTCTTGTTTACTAGGCCAAAAAATGACAAAACTCAAGCGAAAATTTCAGTTTCGGATATTAAAAGGGCTTAATAGGTTTTTTTTTTTTTTTTTTACCTCCTTTGGTTTGTTCCTAAAATTACAATTATCTACAACTACAGTCTGAAAAGGTGATCTGGACCGTTGAGTGGTAGAAGATCATTAGCAGAATTAAAGGCACGCGTGGATTTAGCAGAAACTGTCTATTAGAGAGCATGTTATCTATTTGCAACGGTTATATCATCAAGATTATATATTGTCCGATAAAAGATAATATTAACAGTCAAGTAATTAAGGATCATTGCAGCTACTCTGATTTGCTAAATATAGAGTTATTTTTTTTAATGAGTTCGTAGAAAAGTGTACTGCGTAATGAAATGAATTCAAGGCTTTGCAATTAGTTAGTAGTTTGACCCTTTTGAAAATAAGAAGAACATTTTATCACGCTTTCAAAGAACATTTTTATTAATGCCAACTTCAAACTATTTTATTATGGGGACGAATACATATGGTCTTGAAACTTGAATAATCCAAATAAAGTTATATTTCATATTTACAGGAAAAAAAAAAAAACCCTGTTATAAAGACTAGGGATTTAGAAAGGAGAATTGACATGACCCAACCGAGTTATTGGAAAATCAATTGCTGTCATGATGGATGATGGGCTTAACGAATTAACCTCCAAATAAAACACCTTCAATCAGATGACATATTCGTGCTTATCTTGCAAATCAAGAATCAAACCACAGTTGTTCTTCAAAAAAAAAAAAAAAAAAAAGCGTATTCAACTTCAAGTTTAATGGATATGTTTACAGAGAGGAGCCAACTTCCCACTTAATGGTCCTACACACTTAACCACCATGTGTGGAATCCTAGGTAACAATCGGACAAAAGAAAAGAAATCAGCATTCAAAACACACGTATGGCCCGTTTGGTTGGTGAGTTTAAACTTACCACCATCAATTCAACTTTTATCTTTTTTCTTAAAAGTTTTTTTATCTTTTTTGAAAAAGTCAATCAAAATCACTATTTAAACTTACAAATCTTAACTCAAACTCAAACACCAAACACCCTAGTAAATTTCTTTTGACCTACTAGCTCAGACTCGTTATCATTAATTGAAAATGTTTTTTTTAATAACTATTAATCAAAAATGTTATTAGAAAAAGGAAAGTGTACATTTGATAAAATAATTTGAGTTGAAATTTTTAAATTTAAATTAATTAATTTTTTTAAAATAAATTATAAATTATATTAATTTTTTAGAAAAAAATAAAAATTAAGATGAAAAATATATTTTAATTGGAGTAAAACTGATGGGTCAAACGAACTAAAAATCTTAGGTCAGTTTGCAATTTTATAAAGCCGAAGAGTCCTTCCTTTCTAATTGGTTTAGTGAAAGTCTCATGTTGTATATTATCTCGGAATACGGGGAGGGTTTCACTTTTATATCCTACAATTTGAGTTTATCAGACAATCATACTTAACCAGCTAAAAAAAAACAATCATACTTTAATCTTTTGAAATGTATCACATATATATATTTAGATTTTGAATAATTTATATTCAATCATTTATGTTATTGACGGTCGGTTTTAATCATAAAAGATATCTGAGCATCCTTAAAAGAAAACAGAGTTTTTTAAACTAAAAAAATAAGTACTTAACAAGAATTTAGAACGTTGTGAATATATAAGCATGATAAAAAAAAAATCAGAAAAAAATAGTTTACATTCTCTCTCGTTTGCTGCAGCAAATATACAAAATACATCAGAATATATAAACTTGATTAAAAAAATTCAGAAAAAAAAAATGAATTTACCATCCCTCGTAATTTGCTATAGCGTTTGCACAAGTTGATTAGTATTAATTTTAATTAATAGTAATTTTGTTACTTTTCAGAAAAAAAAAAAAAAAAAAAAAAAAAAAAAAATACAGTAACTAATAAAGTGAAACTAAATATATATATATATAATCACCATTGTGGAGAAATCAATTCAGAAATCTTCCCTTTTGTCGATTGATACGTCGCACTCATCACACCCACAACCCACGGTCCTTAAAAAAAAAAAAAAAAAAAAAGGAGGAGTTCCCCAGCGGCTTCACCTGCAAAATCTCTAACAAGAGAGAGACAAACTTCCACGAAGACTACAACACTTTTTGAATTGTTTTTAATTCTTGGTTCGATTTTCTTTTTACTTTCTATGCGAGCATTAATTACCCCAACCTGTTCATATAGTGGAATATTAATTGCTTTCACATCTACCACCAACCAGTACCAATAAATTCATTCCGAGACCAGTTCAAAGTTCAAAACCGAACATCTGTAATATAAACCACAGAGAAGAAATCATGAAATCCCACACGTTAGTGTAATTTTGAAGACTGAAAATTGACCTCTTTTTTTTTTTTTTTTTTTTTTTTGTTTCTAAACTAACATGTCTAATCCATTAGCTAGTCTGTTTGGTAAACAGACCCAGTTGTCTTTGCTTACCTATTGTCAGAGTCATGATTGAATCATCGGAACAATGAACTATATACATTCATTAACAACAGTTGTTTGCCAGTGACTTTGGAACTATATTTTTAATCTACCAAATTCTAAAAACAATACTTTTTTTAAAAATGCTTTTAATAATATTTTACTTTCACTAAAGCCATTGGATTATATATAGCTTAATTTTCTTCGGAATCTAACACGTGTTTATTGAAATTAATTTGGAGGATGATAGTGAAATCTTCCTGGTCTTAAAGAGAACGTTTGATGCGGAGGTTCAAACTAAAATTTTTTAATTTATTTTTTGTGTTTTTTTTAAATTAATAAAAATTTGAATTAATTTTTTTAAAAATAAAATAATTTCATTTTAAATATTTTAACTAAAACCACGCACCAGTCAAACTTTAGAGAAAAACAGTGGATTTTGTTACTTCTTTTTCATTAGTTGGACAACATATAACATATAAATAGATAAATAAAATAAAGTAAAGTTAAAAAAACTTAAATTTTTTTTTTAAATTACTATATGACGAGTAAGTGATTGAGTGGAGGACGAAAAATATCATACAAGTGCAATAAGAGACAAAAGATAAAGGATGAGTCACAATATACAAACAAAAAAAATGAATTTCTTTTTTTTTTTGGTAGAAAAAAAAAAACGAATTTCACAATATGAAAGGAAGTCACTTAGTATAAGTTTGGACATCGCATCTCTCAGTTTTTTTTTTTTTTTTTTTTTCAACTTGTTCAGTAATGAGCTGTACGACTTATGCATGTTGTGTATCGCTCATGAATTCCAAATTCAGCTTTCCTTTGAACTACTGTAAAAATAAAATAAAAAAGGTGCTGTTATGTCTAATTCTATAAGCTTCAAAAAAAAAAATTTTTAATTAAGGTTTTGAATATGGAAATGGCCAATGGTATACTGGAAGCAGGACTAATTGAGAGAAACAATATGCAGTGATTCTATGGTAAAACGCATGCTTTAATTAACAAACCTAAGTAGTGCTACCAATTATTACGGTATAATCATATCAAACACCGTTTAACAATGCTCAAAGGAAAGCTTTGCTTTATTTACTTTTTATTACTTTTAAACGGGGAAAAAAAAAAAGTAAGAAGAAGAAGAAGCTAAAAGATTGCATTCTTTGACCTGCCATACCGAACGCTAATAAGTCTGGACGAAGGCAAGAAGATAATTAAAAGTTTAAAAGTAATATAAATATTATCCAAAGTTATACGTTTGACATGGGAAGCAGATGTAACTTTTTTCCTTCTTTTTGATTTTATGCCAAAAATCTTAAAGCATTTGAAAAAGTTCGTGCGCTTTGTTCCCTGCACTCTTTGCAACTCTAGTGTCAACTTTTATGTCCTTACTTCTCTTCTTTTAACTTTTTTCTTTTTGGAAAAGCTTTTTACGATTTGGTGCTATGGTGGGGACTGGGGACACTATATGCTGTAAAATATTAATCCTTTTTCTAGATAATTAGAAGGAATCAGAAAAAAAAAAAAAAAACTTAAATTTTGGTTAATTACCAAGGGCTTCTTGACAAAATTTTTTGAAAGTTGTTTTTGGTTTTTTAATTTAAATAATTATTTTTGAAAGTGTTTGGATAATCTATTAAAAATGCTTGTTATCTTTATAAAAATTTTGAATAGGTCAAAAATATAAAATGTGACTTAGAAAAAAAAAATCTTTTGACTAGATTTTAAAGTTTATAGTAGAATTTTAATATATCTAAGACATTAAAAACTTCATTCTAAGATTTATAGAAAATTGTAAAATCATTTTACTTATTAATTTTTTTTAAAAAATATAACTCTCCAAATAATTATTGAAAAGTTAACTTTTGTTTTTCCTTTTCTGATTGACAAAAAATGAAAGCAAACATTTTGTTATTAGATGGATCTTAATTATTATAATATGTATCTTTGGCAGAGGAGAGATACGTTTGAGCAAGTGATTGTATAAATGGTACAAACCCTGATCGCATGCATATGTAAGATGATGAGTTTGCTTCGGTAAGGAGACAATATTCTTCTGGAAATAACCTTAATTATTTTTTATAAAAAAGCGGAAAATTTTTTTAAAGGTAACAATGTTACTATTGTGGCATATTAACTATATATTACAATTCCACCTCCTGTACTTAAGTAATGAAGCTTTACCAAAATATTTTATATGAAATTAAAGTCAATTGAGGCACTGCGTTGAAACATTATAGATAGGGGTTTGGGTTGACCAGTCGTTAATTTTTAAAATAGCAAAGCAATTATTATATTAAAAAAATAAAAATAAAACACTAGAGGAGCAAAGCCTAGAACGAAGGGCATCACCTAGAAATTGCAAAGCTCGATGCATGGAATCCATCCTTTTTCATGATTGTGAGCTATTGGTACTGTGGTTCATGTGGGTCTCTGCTCTCTCTCACGTAAGGCCTTCAAAGTTTTACTTAAAATATCATTATTTTGCTCTCTTATTGACTCCCTTTTTTTTTTTTTTTAGGGACCGCCAATCATGCTTTGTTGGTGCAGGTCCGAACGACAGAACAACTGCTATATACTGTGAGATATGAATTAAGTGGCCTTTTTTTTATTATTATATATATTATATGCATTATTACGCAATATGCATGCCGCCTAATTACAGAGTTTTGGACTTTCAGTTAATTTTGCATACATTTGATGTTAAAGTTTAAATTATAAAATTTAGATTTGAATTAAATTATATATTTGATGACATGTTGGAATGGTTAGAGTTAAAAAGTATAAAAATTTAAAATGTATTCAGAAAAAATATCATTATGAAGTTTTATTTGTCTTGAAATGTCATATAATTTATAAAAAAAAATCATCTTATTTGGATTTATATATGCAAAGTTGTGGACTTTTAAATTTTAAGTTATAAAACTGTAATAATAACTGTAAATAATGAAACTGATATTGACTTTTCAGAAAAAGATAAAAATTAGATTGTAATCTGTAATTCAAATCTTAGCACCATACAATCCCTCAATTACCAAGTTTTTACAATGGCCACGATGATACTAGGTTAAACTAGGGTTTCGTGGGATTTTACCTCCATGGAACACAAGGATATGGGCTATTTATTATATATATCTTAAGTGGGTTAAAAAGAATATGTTCCGGATATTGGTATACAATTATAAGATCATGGTATTAATGTGATTTTTACTGAATTATTATTATTTTTTCTGTTTACTTTTGAAATCAACAAAGTGGTAGAAGTAAATTAACTTTAGTTTCACTTATAATACAAGGTGGATATATGGATAAACATAAGTGGAATTATCAATTTATTATCTGCACTTCTAATATAAAACAAAGTACTGGAA
The DNA here is from genome assembly GCA_025413025.1 of Ficus hispida. NCBI lineage: Eukaryota > Viridiplantae > Streptophyta > Magnoliopsida > Rosales > Moraceae > Ficus > Ficus hispida. The sequence continues at coordinate 1,046,507 of CM046367.1, forward strand.
TATATATATGTTTGAATCCTCTGCCAACTCAAAAAAATATTCATATTTGTGTGAGTTTAAAAATAAAAAATAATAAGATCATCACTAGATCTTTATATTTTTAATTAAGAAAAAAAAATAGGAATATATATGACTGTTTAAAGACCCATGCATGAGATTAATATGTATATAATGCAGATGTATGTAAAAGTTGGTATCTACGTATAATTGTGTAGAGGTAACACGTGAAAGGTGAAATATTGATCTTCATGGCATATCACTCCCACCTTAATGAGGGAGGGTAGAATGTTAGGTAGAAATAAGCAAAGGATGATGATTTGAAACTGGGAGTAATATGAAAGGATCATTAAAGACAAAAGGGCGTCTTTCTTTCCATCAAAATGATAATTATGCTGACACTTTGTGTATGCCACGTGATATGTATGAGTGAGAGAGAGAGAAAGAGAGAGAGAGATTGGAAATTGTATAAGTACCCATAAAGAAAGAAAGAGAGGAGAGAGAGAGAGAGAGAGGAGTTCTTGTTATTTGGTGGATGGATGTGGTGGGAAGACGAATGTGTTTTTGAGTTTCAAAACTAGAATGATGAGGCCGATGACGATGTCTCTGATGGCGATGTGGGTGACTATCTTTCCAGCTCCACTGTCATGTGACTGTCTCTCTCTCTCCTCTCTCCTCTCTCACTTCTATTTTATAGATGTGGTATAAATATCTTCTAGTAGTACTACAGATATGCATTCCCAGTGATGTCCATTATTATTAGAAAAAAATTATAGAAACAATCTTTTAAGTAGATATATTTATGTTTGTGACCTTTTTTAACGCTTGTTTGGATCTTTAATCTTTTGTATCCATATCTAATATGTTAAAAAACTAATCAAGCAACTGTAACTGAAGTGATAATCCAAAGATGTAGTTATTGAAAAGCAATCCTTCAAATTCACTAGTTTCCAAACTTGAGATCGATGAGCCCAATCATGAAACTCAAAATTACAAATTGATTAACACCAGGCCGCGTTAGAAGCTAAGTTTGAATAGAAAATTCAAATTTTTATTAGAAAAAATAATAATGGCAAAAAAAAACCATATTTATAATTGTACTTAGATTCCGATTGTGTACCAAACAAGATAAAGAGGTTGTGTCTTTTAGATTAGATGATCATTGGAATTAGGAATATGTGTATGATGAGAGAACATAAATATGGACTACCGTCGTCTATCTGTCTCTCTCACACTCGGTTGGTATGCTACATAATGGAATTTTGGAGAATATAAATGCCCGGACATCAATAAAGTCTCCACATGACCTAACTTTCTTATCTTTATTAGCTTCTGTCTACATGATTGTTTTTGTGTCTCGCGCTTTTCAGCAATTCGTTTAATCTCCTTGTGGTTGTGTAGTTTTGCCTGTGATCATGCCTTTTGTTTGTTTGTGTAACGAGTCCAAGCTTCACCAGTCACCACTCGATACATATCTGTAGGGCTAACTTCAGCTTCAAGGTATTAAGATTCTTTCTGTTTGAAAAAATATCAATCCATTTTAGTGATTAATTTTCCTGTATCATACACATTTTGTTTAAAATGTTATAAATCAAGCTTAACTAGTCGCAATTGTAAACATATTTGTAGGGCTTTCTTCAGATTCCAGATTTTAAGACTCTTGGCTAGCTATATCAAATTCGAATAATACATATTAGTAATTGATGAAAAATGTTATTTCTGTAAATCTCTGGATTTTCTTCTTTTGTTTTATACTCGAACAATGCTCCAATTAAGACACAATTGCTCAAGTACCTTTGATAGAGTACGGAAAAATCAATTGTTAACAAAACATAGTTTTTAACTATTACATTATTATGAATTATGCATCTTAATTCTTTGTTATCGAAAATAATAAAAGTGTAAGCTAACAAAAAAGAAAAAAACATGCAAACATTAAAGTCATATTAGATTAAGAAAAATACAATATTAATGTAATGAAATTTCATGAACATCTAATGTTTTGTAAATGTGGGCTATGATAGAATATTTTTTAATGTCCTGTCACAAAAGTTTCCTTGGATTTTATATTGGAAAAATAAAAAAGAACATTAATGCCATTTCCAAGAAGTCAAGCCTTGCTTATCTCATCGTTAGAAATTACAAATCCAAGTTTAGTGTGATTAATTCGTTTTTATTGCAAATGTCCAAATCACGCATATTTTTAGCCACTGGATCAGTCATGACGGAAAAGCCTCTCTCAAATTTTTTTCAACACATATAGCAAAATTTTCTTTGGCATCCTAACTCTGAATTTCTTGGTTTTTTTTTTTTTTAATATCTGAATTTTATAGTTCATGATTTACTTATAATTTTTTTTTCCCAGGAATATACCTATAAGTTCATATGATGACACGTGTTCGATTAGCTTGTCCTTGAAACTCCAATTTTTTTCCCAGCAAGTTCTTCAATATTTATTGTGAAAAAAGTTATTGATAATTTGAAACGAACTCAAGGCCATATTAATACAGGAACTTGTATGCTTTTAACCTTTACTCTAGGCCAGCCAAGCAGTTTTTACTCTATTCCAATGTACTAATTGAAGCTTAGGTATATTCCAAAAAGAAACCATAAAGGATTAGTTCACTTTTGCCACACTGCATATCTATGGCCGGAGGTTGCAAGTGTCCACTCCCTGCCAGCCGGAAACCACGAACCATCCCCGATCTTCATGCAGACTTTTTCATCAATTATTGCAGAGTAGAGGTTAGGTTGGGCTTCCAGGATCCGGACAGATGATCTGCTGTGAATGTCATGACGCTTCCGGACGTCAATCTGCAGACGATTCAATAACATTAAAAATTTTGTTTAAAGAAGATGCAATTTAAATAATGTGAAATTGTGAATCATCCAAACAGCATACCAGCTTCACAATCTGGTCATGAATGGAGTTGCCCCAGTCGTAAAAATGGTCATAAAAAACTGTAGGTATTCCCGGGTGCGTGAGTATGTATGCGTAGCCCTGTGAATAACATAATCAGCATTAAGTTCAGGGGAAGGAAAAAGAGAAGCAATGAAAACAACTGAATTTATAAAATAAAAGAGAGTCCAATTGAAGTTTTGTTAAACTAAAATAAATCTCAGGAGTGTTACCAGTCACATTTAGCAACCAACGAGTTCACCAAAACTGTTATACCCTACTTTTCTGGACTCAGTTTTGGATCTTGTCATAGAAAAACACCACTATGGTATATTCTTTTCTTTTCTTTTTTTTTTTTTTTTTAATTCACATAAAGCAGTAAATATACGGAAGAAACATCACTCCCCGCGATGTAGGATTCGTCTTAGTGGCTACTTTTTTTTTAAGACTCAAAACAGAACAAATTAGGGACAAAAAGAAAAAATAAAAAGAACAAGAATATACCTTAACTAAAAAACAAATAAATAATATTCGTCTACCGAGCCAGACACCATAATTTGTTGTTCCTGTTTAAGTTTGTGACACCTGTCACTCAGAGGAGCCACCAGACACTCTATGACCTCCTTCACAATCCCATCATCAAATGTTAGGCGAACCTACGTACTTATACATGCAATCTACGCTTTTTAGCCATCCCTTGCACGCATCAGATCCAATCCGGATACTTTGTCCCGTTTTATATAACAGCAAAGATCCAGTGTTTTCTCTACTGCTCTTTTGTTATCACTTTTCAACAGCAAGAAACCCCTTTTTCTTTTTTTTTTTTTGGGCAGACAGGGTTTTGGTCAAATTTACATGCAAGTTTCAACACCCAAAAAGCTCAAGCCAAGTTATTGGGAAAATGGAACTAAAAAAAAAAAAAAAAATACATATTTCATTTTGTCCTTGCAAATGCAAACAATGTTTTAGATGCAAACAACAAATTTACATACCTCCATGACATGATTACTCGGGAAGGGCCAATGAGCCTGTAAGATTAAAAAATTAAAATGAGAAGAATAAGAAGGTGAGCAGGTTCCTTAATCTCGATTATTGCTTTGCATAATTATTTCCTGTGAATAATCATAATTATCCACCAAGATGACCATTTAAAAACTATAAAAACAAAAAAGTAGGTTTTTTCGTGTAAAGAGTGAGGTTGTAGGGGCCAGTACTTGGCCTGTTTACCCCAGTCAAATTATGCGCATAAACTCTTCACAAATTTAACCAATACAACAGTTTTGGCTACATTCCCAAGTACAATAAATCACCACGGTGAGAAAAAGAAACTCCCCAATTGTGAAATCTAAAGAACTTTTATATAGAAAATATTCAGTTTACTGTAAAGATTACTAATAGTAGTACCTGCGTTGAGCCTGTATCATGGTTTTCCAAAAATGTAACAGCCCTTGAAGGCCACCATCCCATCACACCCGGTGGTTTCCCCTGGGGATCACGTAGACGCCAGTATTGGCCCTTGACAGCTTCCTGCATAGTACAAGATACTATATACAATTATACATAGACTTCATTAAGGGGAAAAAAAAAAAAAAAAGAGGCAAATTTAATGAAGAGATTTCAATTAAACATTCCACTCGTGAAGAATTAAAATGATACTATGGGTAAGCCTGAACTATACTATCACAATTTAGAAGAAGAGAGTGCAGATTTGGACACATCATTTACAATACATTAGAGAATTCTATTACATAGCACGTTGTGGGTGAATTCATCCAAACAGAGGAAACAAAAACCATTACATAGCAGGAGCATCGAGATGTGATTGCCCCATCATGTATCATATTGAACATTTTTGTAAAAACTTCGTAAGCACGCTCTTATCTGGTAGTGCAGATAAATTTCTCTGCTTATACTCATTCCAAGAATACCTGAAGAATTCCCTTAGTCGTGAAGTCGAACGCAGTTGAAAGCTGTCCTGTGCAATCAATCCAGTTTATGATACACTGTCTATGGCTATCTGCAGGTGAAATTTTTTGAGGCAAAAGAAGATAAATAACTAATAGCAGAATCATGTGTATCACACACCAAATATGCGTAAGCTAGTCTTTCTTTAAGAGAACATCCATCTTTCTGCATTTCTTTAAGTATCGTAATTGCAATTTGGTGTCAGCATTCAAGTTGTTTCAGGATGCTATCAACGTCCATGCTGTCACCGACTTGGGTAATTAAGAACACAAATTCACACACTGGCATACACCAATCATCTTTCAAATGTACATATAAAGTGCTTCCAAAGCATTTAACTTGTTTTTGCTTAATGTAATGCAGACAAAAATAAGCTTGCATTTATTGAAAAATGAAAACAATCATTAGCTTACCACAAATATTATACAGCTAAACTTGACAAAATACTTTGTCAATTCAGGTAGGCTTAGTGATTTGAGCTTCAGCCCTTTAAGTTTTGGTGCTTGATAGACATAAATGACGTATTTTACCTTGGTTGTAGTCCAAGCTACGACCATTGTAGTTGCAAGAATCCCAATATTCCCCAACAGAAAATAGTGGCTTTGCTCCTTCAATGTATTCTTTGACATACTTTGCAGAGTACCTAATTGTTTACATTATGAAGAAAAAAATGAGTAATGGATGAGCACAACTAAAGGCTGAACTGATTTTCAGTACATAATAAGTCTTACCCTCTTGCAAAGTCAAAGCGAAAATCCTGAAAGCCAACGTCCTTACGTAGCCACTGGAGCCATGCTATGATGTCCTTTCGAACAAAGTCCTGGCTGTGATCGATATTCGGAACACCATTAAAGTTATCCCCTGTGCTCTGATTACCCTGTAATGTAACAAACACAGAGACATCTTAGGAGTTAGTAGCTGCACGTGATGCCAACAAATGTGAACATAGCTACGTGAAATTTAGTTACCAATCCACCAGTACAAGATGTAACTGCTTGCTCGTCCCATGGAAGGGGAATTCCATCATAACGGTTGTACGTCCCACCATGCCCTTTGGTAGTACCAACTCGATGATTGATGACTATATCAGCCATTGCCCTAACTTTGTGTTGCTTCATTTTATGGAGTAGAGCTTTTAATAAGTGATCAGAGCCATATGAAGAATTGAGAGAATAAAGGTTTTGCGGAAGGTAACCTGTTGTTCACAAAAACAGTTAAAAAGGACATAACAGCCTAGCCATACAACAGGATAAAAGGTCACATGTATTAGCAGACCTTCAGAGGAGAAGGAATGAGTTGCTGGTGGCAACCATGCTGACGTGAACCCAGATTTTGCAATATCAGGAACTTTTCCCTCTAAATTTCTCCACCAATCATGCTTGTGAGACTCCCAGTTGAATGCCTGTATAACACATTTTCTGTCAAATCGTGGGCTTCAAACCTTCTGCGCTGGCCAGTAAAAGACTGACATAGCAGGAATAGTACACTTAAATATGACCAAATCCTTCTAAATAGTTTTGCTCTCCAATGAAATATCTTTTGCTTATTAGTGATTGCAGAACTTTATGAGCACAAAATTGGCGTAAAATTGTATCATTAACATCTCCCTAATCCATGAAAACCTAAAAGAGACAAGAACTGTCAAATTTTACCTGAAAAAGAATTTCTCTGCCACTGCACACCACAGCACCTGCATGTACAAATCAAATCATACTCCATAGAAGCTATAATTGAAAGACTCACACGTTCCATTATCTCCACTCACTTAATCAAATATGGAACAATATTCAACAACGCCCCCCCCCCCCCCCCCACCAAACAACATCAACATATATATCTCAGCTTTCCATCCTTTTCTCTAGGTACAAAGTTCATAGAAATCAATACATAAGATGACCTGTAACTATCAGTTTTCTTCATCTATTGCAAATAAAAACTTTTATAGTTCATCCACTACACTGCTACGAAATTGGTAACTCCCAAACACTATAAAAATTGCTAACTTCATGAAACAAGAAATCATTGATAAACTCGTACGATTATCATCTTGCTGATCATTATCCTGTGATCCCTGCAATTAAATAAAAGATTATATCAAATCAAGGGGGAAAAAAAAAAGGGAAAAGAAGAGAAAAGAAAGAAACTGAAAGCAAAAGAAATTCTTTTCAAAGGTGCATACATTTCCACTGTAACCCATCTCGGTTCAATTTACACCTGTCAAAAGCTTAATACCAGATTGCAAAAGGTAGACTCGTTCGAATTTTCCTGCAAACAAGATAATAGACCGGTATGAAATCAAGAGAGGAAGCTATAATTCTCCTTCATTCTCCGACTTCCCAAACCAATTTTTATCCAATTGATTAAATAAAATGAAGATGATGATAATATGTAAGAAAAACATAACCCCAGAAATTTGAAGTATGTGCATGTGTATATATACCAGAGTAGTGTTGGGAATTTCCCGCGTCAATTGTAAATAGAGTGATAAAAAGGCTTGAAATTCCTCTTGGTCCACCAAATCCAGAATTCAAAAATCACTCAACTTCGCCCATAAGGTGGAGAAAAAGGCAAACTCGGAGAATATTGAATTTGTGCAACAAACGCCACCACAAGCAAGCCAACTGGGAAATTCAGAAACTCGGAAAAAGTTTTCCGAGAAAGGAAAAGGATCAAGAAAAAGGGAATTATCTTTTTGGCTTAAGAATATTGGTGGTGTGAGAATTCTCCTTCGCATTCATATTTTTATGTCTCAACGGCTAAATAGTGGAAATTTTGGGAGGTGAGAGAGAGACTTGGAATTCTCCACTGCTATGTGGCGCGGGAATTCAGCCAATGTCGCCGGGCTTGGAAGTGTGGTCCCCACTTTGTAACGGTTCTGATAGGAGAGGGTCGTGATCCATCAAGACACGTGGACGGTTCAGAGTCTGAAACCTTAGCAACTTTCTTGGGCCGTTATGCACCGTAACTTTATGAAAAATTGCTTAGGAAGGAAGCTACCGCGCCGAGTAAGATTTCGCAGAACTTGGTCTCTTCTCTGTCTTCTTCTTTTTGTTTTGTTTGTTTTTTTTTTTTTTTTTAATGACAAGAACTTCAACCGTGTCCTGTTGGAGAACATTTTGGGCCTAAGTGTCTGAAATTCTGGAATGGGCTACCAATGTTGGGCCTCTTTTCCCCACAAAAAGGCTCTTTCATGCAAGAAAGGGAAGGGAAAAAATGGCGCAATTAATTGAACAAGTTGTTTTGCTCTGCTTCTAGGGTTTAATGAGGGTACAGAGCAAACCCCCAGTTTGCGAATCTGCAAAAGACTGAATGAGACCTTAAATGGAGTATTCAACCTACAAGCCCGTCTCGTATCACTGAAAAAATGGCAGACTTGGACACGAAAACGACAAGATCTCCGCCTCCGCCGCCTCCGCCGCCGCCTGAAGAACCGGAAGCGAAGAAGCTGAAGATGTCGACCACCACAACCTCAGATGATGAAGAAACGACAACCGTCGACACCACCGGAAACACCAAAAAGCAGAGGCACAAGCGCCGCAAGATCGCAATCTTCTTCGCTTATTGCGGTGTCGGATACCAAGGTATGCAGAAGAACCCAGGCGCTAAAACGATCGAGGGTGACCTTGAAGAAGCGCTCTACCTCTCCGGCGCCGTTCCCGAGCAGGACCGTAACAATCCCAAACGCTACGATTGGGCCCGATCGGCCCGTACCGACAAGGGCGTCAGCGCCGTGGGCCAAGTGGTCTCGGGCCGGTTCTACATCGATCCACCTGGCCTCGTCGACCGTCTCAATTCCAACCTTTCCCCGCAGATTCGGATATTTGGGTACAAGCGCGTGACGGCATCGTTTAACGCCAAGAAGTTCTGTGATCGGAGAAGGTATGTGTATCTTATTCCAGTATTTGCTCTTGATCCAAGCTCGCATCCCAATAGGGAGAGCGTCATGGCTAGTTTGGGATCCGAGAATGAGCTTGTTAAGTGCTTTGAATGCTCCGAGAGAGGCCGCAAGGTTGCGGGCTTGATGGGCAAGCGGAATTATGAGCTGAGAGGTGCGAGTTTTGAGTCAGGAATTTCGTCGAACGGTAGTGATGCTAAGGTGGACTCTGTAGTTAACGATGAAAATGGAGTTCCTTCAGTAATTGGTGATGGGGAAAATCAAAACTCTGAATCGACAAAGGAAGTTAAGGTTGAAAATGGGGATTCTGGAATCAACCAGGTTGAATATAGTACTGGTACCTTGGGCCCTAATGAGGTTAGTATTGATTTAGGTTCTAGTTCTGGTGTGGAAGAAAATGTCAATGGAGACGAGAAGCCTGAGAAGCGGAGTGATTTCAATTATGGTGAGAAGGAGGGAGAGAGGTTTAATAGAATTCTGAAGTACTACGTGGGGACTCATAACTTTCATAACTTCACCACCAGAACAAAAGCCGAAGACCCCGCGGCTCGGCGATTTATCATTTCGTTCAATGCAAACACGGTCGTAACTGTTGAAGGCATGGAATTTGTCAAGTGTGAGGTGGTGGGACAGAGCTTCATGCTTCATCAGATCAGGAAAATGATTGGGCTTGCTGTGGCTATCATGAGGAACTGTGCTCCCGAGTCATTGCTTGAGAAGGCTCTGCAAAAGTAAGCACAGTTTTCATTATAATTCTGGTTCGTTTTCGTTTCTAATGCTAACAATTATCATCAATTTAGCAATTAACAAGACATTACTAGTAGTTGGTTTATTTTCCAAATGATGGCGATCACTGAACTTTTATTGATCATAGCTATAGGATTTTTATGGTACATTCATTCAAATGAGCATTACCATTATGCGTGATTATGATCGAAATGTTTATGCCTATACTTAGGGATGTTAACATCAATGTGCCAACGGCTCCTGAAGTTGGGTTGTACTTGGACGAGTGTCTCTTTTCATCATATAACCAAAAGTGGAAAGACAGTCATGAAGAGCTATCGATGAAGGCATATGAAGAAGAGGCGGAGGAGTTTAAAATGAAGTACATATACTCGCATATTGGTTTAACAGAGCAAAAAGAAGGTGTGGTGGCTCTCTGGTTGCACTCTCTGAACCACCGGAACTATCCGGATTTACAAGCTGTTGACAATGAAAACGGAACTAACAATAATAATACTGATGCAGAGAACAAGGTTGAGTGAAATTCCTTGCCGCCTGCAGGCATTAGTTTTCCATTATCCTTGATGTATGCCTTCATTTTTTTTCATGTACTTGCATACTAATTATGTGGCTATAGAAACCTTCAAATCTTTGGATCTTGTGATGAAGAATTCTGTCTGTTTTTCCAAGAAAAGGAATTCTGCCTGTTTATCAATTTTCATTCATCATTAAGTAGTCTTTCATATGCTTTTTTAGTTGGTACTTAGTTCTTATTTTCTTCTTTTATAGAGTGGGAGCGGATGATATGGTACTAGGTTTTTGAGTTTGACAAGTTTAGGTCTCATAATAACTTTTAGCTCCTTTCGAAAAAAAAAATAATAATAATAATAATCTTTGGGCTTCTGAAAAAAAGAAAAACAGATTTTGTATTCTATTCTCTAATATCTTTTGTTTTTCTTTCTTTCTTTCTTTTTTTCTTTTTGAGTCTGGAAAGGTAATATTTACTTGGAAAGTACTTAAAGATCTTATAACCAAAAAAAAAAAAAAAAAAAAAAATTTAAAAGCTATTCCATCTCTATGCTTTTTTTTTTTTTTAATTATTTTTTGCGTAACATCTCTACGCTATTTTCGTTGCTAAAGATCGTCCAAAACGTTCTATTACCCTTGATCGAGTTGAGTAATAATAACTCTTTAGCCAAAAAATAATAATAATAGAGTTGACAGTGACATGAATATCATAAATATTGTAATTTGAGTGCTGATGCATAACAATTCTTTTTTTTTTTTTAATTTAAAATTTTTTTTAAATAGATAACAGTTAGTTAGTAAGTTAAGCAACCTCTTAATCTCAATCATGTGGGACCCGCTATCTTCATCGGTCCTTGTTCATTGGTCAATATATAATATATTTTGGTAGGAAAGGCCCACTTTCATTGGTCAATAATTGAAAAAGGAGAAGATTTATTCACACATTATGCTAACTATATTGCTAATTAATTGCGTGAGGAGACCAAAGAGGCACTTTAACCGTTCTTAATATCTAGATGGGAAAATAAGCAGGAGACCGTACAGACCTCGGATCAAACCAGCAAAAATGGCGGTGGACTGGACCCAACTCCCACCAGAACTCCTGGAATCAATCTCCAAAAACCTCAAAATCTATGCCGATTACCTCCGATTCCGAGGCGTCTGCCGGAGCTGGCGGTCCTCCGCACCCAAAACCCCAGAAAACCTACCTCCTCAACTCCCATGGCTGATGCTTCCCAACTCCCACCGCCGCCGCCCCAACCGCGCCTTCCTCGACCTCTCCAGGGGAAAATTCCACTTCCTCAACCTTCCAGAAGCTTCTCATGGCAAGCGCTGCTGCGGCTCTTCCCACGGCTGGCTCATCGTCCTCGACGAGAGCCCCTCCGTCCTCCTCCTCAACCCCCTCACCCGCGCCAAGCTCCTCGCCCTCCTCCCTCCCCTCTCCACCTTCCCCAACGTCCTCCGCTTCTCCTACTCCGAAATCGGCCGCGAATTCGCCCTCCGATCGTCCACCGGCGAGCAATACACCCACAGTCTCAGGCAAATCCGCGATTCCTTCATCAAGAAAGCAATTTTATCATCTAGCCCTCTGAAATCGGAAAATTTCGCAGCCCTCGCGATTCTCAATCAAACCGGCGATCTGGCCTTTTGCAAGGAAGGAGATAAATGCTGGACCTTCATCGACGGCGCGAGGTCCTACAGCGAGGATGTCGTTTACTCCGACGGCTTGTTCTACGCAGTGAACAAATACGGCGCCGTCGCGGTTTGCGACGTTCGGAGCTCGCCGCCGGTGGTCAAAATCATCCAAACTCCGAGACAGGTCGGTGCTGACATGCAATATTTGGTGAGTTCTGGAGATGATTTACTGTTGATTTCTCGGTACTTGGATTTGGACTACGATAGCGTTGCGGAGCTTTATCGGACGGTGGGATTTGAAGTTTTCAGGATGGATTGGGGTGGGCCCAGGTGGGAGAAGGTTAACGACTTGGGTGATAGGATGCTGTTTATAGGCCAAAACTCGTCCTTGTCGTTTTCGGCTTCCGATTTTCCTGGGTGTGTTGGAAATTGCATCTACTTTACGGATGATTACTCTGAGCTTAATTATGAAAGTGCATTTGGTGGGTGTGATTCTGGCATTTTCCGTTTGTCGGATGGAAGCATTGAAGGTCAATGGAATTCTCGTTCAAGAGAGCATTGGCCTACACCCATTTGGGTTTCTCCTAATCCCTGCTAATTTTGGGATCGTCAAATGAAAAAGCAAATTGAGAATTCCTTGTGTTAAAATTATGAGATATTCAATAAGAAATGTAACGTCTTTATGTAGTGTAGTTTTCATTGTTCCGATAAAAGTTTCTACTAATGTAAATATTCTTCACCATAATTAAAAATCTTTCTTTTCCTTTGATGGGGATCCATAGTAAAAAAGGACTACTGTTTTATCACATGCGACATAATCCGAAACCAGATAAGCTTTACCAACGGTCCACAAAAAGATATTTAGGAATTAGGATGATGTGTCTCACACAAACCACATGCATATATGCATTGTAAAAACAAACAAAAGGTACAAACTACAAACACTATGTACAATATGAACAAAAACATCGGCAACCAAGAAAACGGAAACTTCCTCAGAACCTATCCAATCTCCGAAAAAAAAAAAAAAAAAAAAAACCACTTTGTTGGGCATATAAATATTCCTATGCGATGCAGCGCATGGAATACATGTAGTTAGGAGAATCAAACATGGCAAGCGCACCGGGGTGCTCACTCTCTACCCCGTAACCCATAATCGGACGGTACTCCAGCTCCTCATCATGGTCATAAGCGAATTTCGGGATCTCTATCTCTGTCCTCCTCACATGGTCCCACAGAAACTGCAACCTACTCACGAAGTTTATCTTCCCATACAACCTGTGTTAAATCCCCCACAATTATTAAAATAAAATAAAATATAATAAAAACTTGTTAGTGAATCTTCGGATACATTTCGATTTTTTTTTTAATGTAATTTTATTTTTTACCTTCCGGTGAAAAGGAAACGGCCAAAAGTGGCAAGGAAAAGACGGGCCAGTAATCCGGGGTGAACAAAATAAACGGCTTCAAGAAGATCCTTGACGTCGGAGGGAATAGACTCGTAGATCGACCGGAAAGTGGGGATTCTGGGGAAGTTTTCGCAGCGCTGAACATCTGTGTGTATGTACACAACTGAGAAAGGCTTCTCGTTTAACTTTGGGAAAACTGTGTCTTCCAAATACTTGGTCACAGCCTTGCTGCTCACAAACCGAGCTGTTGATAACCAAAATCCAAACAAAAAGATTCAAATAATTTAATCAAGAGAAGCACAAAAAGGAGAAGAAGAAAAAATACACACACATACACACAAGACATTAGAGGTGCTAACCAGGAAAGAACTTTCCGATGATGCGAAGAACCTTACGACCACGTTTGTCTCGGCCTTGGATCTTAAACACTTCGAGTTTGTCGATGAGATTAATTTGGTCGGAGAGAGAAAGTGCAGAACAAGGAGCGGAAGCCATGGTTAAGGAACGAGATCTGGAGTACTATATATTATTGACTCTCTCTATATTTTGGAAGAAGCTACACTTGTTGCCGCTGTTAAAGGAAAGATAGAACGCTTGTTCCTCTCTTTATACCTGGGCCACAGTTGGTGGTATCCCACTTTTTCCAATTCCTGTTACTTTTTAAGGAATTTTTGGAAAGAGAAACAAGTGTCAAAAAGCAGGTGGAGTTTAACAGTGACAGCAGGACCAGGGGTGCACACTTTTACATATACGCAATGCAAGATCTATTATTTTCCCCAAAATAAAAAATAAAAAAAAAATCCCGTACGGGCCATGGAGGTAGAAAACGACATCGTTTGTGGGGGGTGTGCTGAGCCGGCCAGCCGGGGGTCGTCAGGAATAGTGGGTATATTCCAAGGAATCTTCCGTTCTGGATTGAACTGGGAGGTGACTCGACTCGGTGCTCTAGTTGACGCCTGACGAGCTCTGAGAGTGATCCTGATCCACTTTGATGGGGTGGCTTCTTTGAAAAATACCCACCGTCCATCCGGCATGGGAAAGAGATACCCCTAAATGCCTCGTTCGGCGGTAAAAAGCTATACACACTTTTTTTTTTTTTTTTTTAATGAAATTTACGGTAGGATTGTAAAATGAAGGCAGCTTTTTTTTTTTTGGATGGAGAGAGAGGATAAGTGGAAAGTGATAGATAATGATATGAACTGTCGTGTTCGTTAATACCATTTCATAATCTTTCATCTGATTTGTGTCCTGATACTTCAAGTGTCGTGTTCGTTAATATCATTTCACTATAGTTCATCCGATTTTTTTTTTTTATAATAAATAGTTCATCTGATCTGTATCTTCATAATTCCATAGAGTATGATTATTGGACACGTTATAATTGTTGAAGTTTTTATGTGAACGTTTAAATGAGCTGGTCAAAGGGTAAGACAACCTTTTTTTTTTTTTTTTGTTTTGGGAGTAACGCTAAAACAACCATTAATTTTTCACTCAGATTGATATATTCCGGGCAGAAAACTTGAATATTACCACATTAAATTGAGAGAGCAATTTTTTTTTTCAAACTAAAAGATAAAGAAATTCGAATACATCTTTTAATATAATAACGTGAGAAATTATTATTGAATTATATTTACAAATACATAAAGAGAATAAATTTAGTAAATATTTGGTGCAGTAGTTGCATTCAAATGTTTTTTTTTCTAATTTCAATTATTCACAATTTTTATTATAACTTTACAATTTAAATTTTAAAAATCCATAATTTTACATATTTAAACATATTTAAGTCCAAATAAAATGATTTTTTAAAAATAAAATTATATAAAATTTTGAAACGAACAAAACAAGTTTTATATTGATTTTTTCTAAGACATATTAAATTTTTATATTTTTTAACTTCAGCCATTCAAACTCGTATACCGAATATAGAACAATTCAAATATAATTGTTTTTTTTTTCCAGTTTAAACCATTCACGGTTTCCTATTACAATTTTACAATTCAAAATTTTAAAAATCCATAATTTTACATATACAAGTCGAAATGAGATTATTTTATTTAAATTGTATAGAATTTTGAAACGAACGAAACAAGCTTTATATTGATTTTTTTTTCAATAACATTTTAAGTTTTTACATTTTTTTAACTTCAGTCATTCAAACTCGTGCATCAAACATATAACAATTCAAATGCTTTTTTTTTTTTCAGTTTAAACTATTCACAGTTTCCTATTATAACTTTATAATTCAAATTTTAAAAGTTCATAATTTTATACGTACAAGTCGAAATAAATTTTTTTTAGTTACATAGAATTTCGAAACAATCTAAACAAATTTCATATATATTATTTTTCAAAAATATTTTAAATTTTTATATTTTTTAATACCAGTCATTCAAACTCATACACTAAATATATAACAGTTTAACTCAAATTTAACCTGAAAAATTCAATCTAAATCTGTGCATCAGACCCATGCTTAATATGTGAACTAACGCATTGTCAAATTCAAGAAAAAGGGATCCATGCACGTGTCGCTATGGTGCCAGCGTATGAGCTTTTCTAAGGATCATTCACTGCAATTCTATTTATTTAGATCTGGCTTTTGTTTTTGTTTTGTTTTTGTTTTTTTGCGTGTTTTCGTGGTTGCTTTACCCACTAAAATTTTGATAACCAAAGTAAACTACTTAAATAATTTCAGTATTCAATTCATATTTATATGTCAGATTGTTACATTTAAAGGATTTGATAAATAAGAAATGTCATTTCAAAAAATAAACAAATAATAAAGGGAAAGTCACGGGACAAAAAAAAAAGACAAATAGACACTCATAATTTTAGACGTGTCATGACCAAATTTATTGAGGATTATTTATTTATTATTATTAAAAAAAAAAAAACTGATGGTGATATGGCAAATTTACTGATGCAATCGGATCCTTGATAGATTTACTGATGCAATCAGTTGCAAGACACATTTGCTTGTGTTGTGGTCGGATTAGTTATCTATATTCTGAAAAATAACAATGATAATATAATGATAACAATAGTTATAAAACAAAAGGTCATATAAGATTAAAACAGAAGAAACAAAGTAGACGTGACCTACTTAATTGGAGGATATGTCTATGGTGGGTCTCATTTCAGATGAAAACAATTCATGTAATTAATGGTAAGACAATAGTTGCTCCGCGTAAGCTCAAATCTTATTGAAATAAACAATAAAATATATATAGTTGTGTATGGAATTAATTAATGTACCAGTTTGTAGATATTTTAGACGGCCAAGTTCAGGAGAGCCACTCACATGAATGTCAAAGCCCTATCCAGTGTCCATTTTTATCTGCTTGCTTTACGCTTTTGAGTTCAATTATAACTTAAGAAGGGTTTGTTATTATTATTACTATTTATTTTCTTTGGTGAATTATTTGAGAGGGTGTTTCTTACCATACAAGTTTAGAAGGATAAGGATAAGGATGAACCTATAAGGCTTGGGTGATGGGACTTTTAATAGGAAGAAATTTTATATCCTTAAAGCAATTATGAGATTATTATCACCTTATCAAAAATCAAACAAATTTAGGAGATTATCATCCTCATTTTCGTTTAAATACACACTGCATGGTGCATAATTTGAATGACACGTAACTTATTTATTTTCTTTTCCTTTTACAAGCAAAGCCCAGGGGAACCAAAAAAAAAAAAAAAAACAAAACAAAACAAAAACTTGTTTTTCTTTGACAAAATTTGGATAAGACCATGCCATTGCCACCTCATAAAAAGCTGTTCTGGGGAGAGAGTTAGTACGAGGCACATTTTTTTTGCTGGTTATACGAGGCACATTTTTCTTCTTCCTCTTTGCTGAAACTCCAAACCTTAATAATATAAAAGAAAAAAAGCAGTGACAAATTAGAGAGAGCGAGAGAGAGACGTTGAGTTGAATTAATAAACAACAACACATCAGCCACAACAGGGGCTAAAAAAAAAAAAAAGAAAAAAGAAGGGAGCTTGAGCAATAAGATAAAACATATGAAAAAGATGTGGGGCATTCCGAGAATCGAACTCGGGACCTCTCGCACCCAAAGCGAGAATCATACCACTAGACCAAATGCCCGGTTGAATAAGGAGCTCAATTTTATCTTACAAGACTAATAGATGAGAGTGACCTTGCCCAAAAACAAGTTATAAACGAACCTGACTTAGATAGCAATTTAATATAATGTCACTGTAGCAGTGCTTGGTATTGTTTTCATTTGATTTTACTATAAAAATAAAAATGATAATACCTTTAGAATGATATTGAAATCGTTTTTAAAATTACATTTTGTTATATTTTTATAGAGATTGATAATCGATTTAAAAAAGATGAATTATGTTTGAATATATGTTTTTCAAAACATGTATTAAGTTATATAATCTTAAAATTAAAAATGAAAACGAGAATGATTCTTGTTTCGATGAAATAGAAAAGAGAAATATTTTGGAAATTATTTTAAGATATTTTTATGAAATTGTGTTGGATTTTTGTTTTTTTTAAAAAATTGATAAAAGAAAATATATAATTGTGTTTGGATAAGTTTCCGAAAATATTTATTGTATGTTTATGCCTTGGAAAATTGTGAAAACGGGCATATAAGCCTCATAAGCATTACAACATTAAAAACGAAAATGAGAAAACAAACTTCATTTCATTTTCTCATTTCTTAAGAAAATGTGAAGACGATTTTTGTTTTCGTTTCTATTTTCAAACTTTATGCAAAATAAACGCTAATTTAAAACATTTCCAAAATACTTTTATTGGACTTCATGATATTTATTTCCAAATGTATCAAAAGACAATAACCATACCTCTCCTATAATTCTCTCTTTTTTCATGCAACTATATTGTCTAAATTGCAGATTTGTTGCTTTAAATTTAAGAGATTCAAATAGGAATGACTTGCACTTAAGAAGGTGTTCTATGAGTATCCTTCTAGAATATCGACTCGAGTAAATAATCAAAATTCGTCTTAATGTTACTCAAACTGCTTCACTTGTACATAGAAATGCAACGAAGGCTCTTTGTGCTAAACAAAGAGAATTCAGTGTAAAGAAAGACATGTTTGGGCCCCAAGCTTTTCCACTTTTCCATTGCTTCAAGACAAAGAAAGACAAAACAGAGGCTGGGCTTCGATCCTTTTATATCAATTTTATATCTTTGGTGAGAGAAGTTGGGGTGCTGCATAGAGAAGGTTAGATTGTTTGAAGGACAAATAACCAAATCTACACTACTTATTCTTATCCTGAAAGTTCTTGTGATCAATATATTTTGTAAAAAATTTATGTGTATTTAATTGTGTATATACAAAAAAAAAAAAAAAAAAACCAAGTCTATCTATAGTAGCGAGTTTTTAATTTACATTATAATTTGTTTTGTTTTGTTTTAATAAATTTGATGATACTTAAAAAAAAAAAACACTATGTTTGAAGATACATTTTATTATTTAACATCTTTTATTATATTTTTAAGTAAATGGAAATGTCGATCTTCTCCAACGAACCTTCAAAATACTAAAAAAATTGAAGATCAAGGTTTTGATTTTTGGAAACTCTATACTGAAGAACCATCATTTACATGAATGATAATAATACCTTTTTCCACAATTAATTTTAATTAAATCAACTTATTGTTTGTGTTATTGAAAAAGATGTCCATTCCAACATCAAGAGATGCAGAAGAGCTTGAAAAGCAATAGCAGTTATGGAAAATCAGTCTTGTGTGGGCATTTCCAGTGTAAATTTGTCATTAAATAATGTAAGATAAGAGATAATAAAAGCAACGCAATGATAAAAAGAAAAGCAAAAATGAAAAGAACGGAAGAAAATTATTTTCCATGTCAGCAATCTAAAACCACCAGGTGAGGCTCATATATGGAAGGACGAAACATTTTTCAGGTCTCAATGGATAGACCCAAGGCCCACATAAAGTGACCAAAGTAAGTAGAAAGACAACAAGTCAAAAACCAATCCAGTCATTTCATTTTCACCCATACCAACGACTCAGATCCGATGGTCTTTATTTGATCACTGTTGCTAAACGTAGACTCAGGTGCACTCAATGCCATCCCGAAAAGGCTCATTTCAGATATCTACCAGCAGCTGTACGCTAAAGATTTGATTTCAGAAAGGCTTTAGGCAAGTAAGTGCATGTCTACGTTTTGAGTTTGGGCTAAAGTGACAAGAGTAAGAGTGGAGTGAAATTAGTGAAACCGACCCAGAGATTTACACTAGTTGCCAGAAGATATGTCAGAACTTTGGAGTGACACAAGACGAGAGAGTTAAATAGATAGAGAGAGAGGAGAGAGTCAGAGAGAGAGTTCAACTTAGGAGGGTAGTTTGCTTTGTTGGGTTTTGCAATTACTAATTATCAGTAGTGAAATTAAAAAAAATAATAATAAATTAAAAGCATTATTAGGGGATTGGGTCAGTATTTTTTAAAAAGTTGGCAGAAAAAGCCAATTTTGTGTAACCGTTACATCCCACGCGTCCAATCCCTATTTCCTCTCTACAGAACCTTTGGTCAGACTTATTTACTATACTCCCCTTAATTACTGTCCTATCTTTGGAGAATCATTTACTTTTACTTGCTTTTATTGTCATTATTATTTATTATTGTCACTAGTCTTTATTCTTTCTTATATCTATTTTTATTTATTTATTTGGTAATTTCTTTAACACCGCTTCTCATCTCATCCCTTCTTGGGTTCGTTTTGTTTTGTTTTGTTTTTATTTTGTCTTGTCTTTGTTTTTACCGGCAACCGGAAAGGCAAGACATGTCGCCGGTGGCTAGAAGCAAGGACTGGAACAGAGACCAGGATATGCTCTACCCTGCACCAGTTGCTTCCCATGAGGAGGTTGCGAAGGACCCTATTGTCTTTTGGGACAGTCTCAGGCGATTCCATTTTCATATGAATACCAAGTTCATGTAATCCCCTTCTTCTTCTCGTTGTTTTTTCTTCTTCTTTTGATTATTATTATTATTATTTGGATTTTTTTTTTTGAAGTATTAGAATATTAGGCTGCTTGGAATGTGATGTTCATGGGAACTCACAATGTTTAGAAAAAAGATGAAAAACTTTTCATAGAAAAAGCTATCCGTTTCTAGAAGTTTTTTAATATTGGGTTTTTTTTTCCTGGTCTAGTTGTTTAATATTTTTATTTTGGCAAAAATATTCAAAGGATTCCTGTGATTGGAGGAAAAGAACTGGATTTGCATATACTATACGTGGAGGTTACAAGAAGAGGCGGTTTTGAGAAGGTTCGTTTCCTCGTTTAACTTGATAGATGCCCACGAAGTTTTTTTTTTTTTTTTTTTTTTTTTTTAAATGTACTCCTTTTTGTTTAAAAAAAAAAGTACAATAAAAATGAAAAAAAAAAAAATCAAGTGTAGGTTGTAGCAGAGAAGAAATGGAGGGAAGTGGGGACAATTTTCATGTTCTCACCAACAACAACAAGTGCTTCTTTCGTGCTGAGGAAACACTACTTTAGCCTTCTCTACCATTATGAACAGGTTTACTTCTTTAAAATGCAAGGTCCTCTGTGCAACCCAACAGGTAAAATGTAACAAATAAAAAAATAAAAAAATAAAAGTTGTGCCTTTTATCTTTTTTTTTTTTTTTTTTTTTTTTTTTTCTTCTGCTTTAGCCTCTCATTTCTTCTTCTTTGCGTTATGAAAAGCTTTTCCTTTTTCTCGTACTGCAGTCACATTTCCTGTTAGCAGCCGTCCATGCAAACCTGAACTGGCTCTTGTGCAATATTCCCCCAAAACCATAAACGACTCTCCCACCCCTCATCCTCATATTGAAGGTAATTACCTCTCTCTCTCTCTCTCTCTCGTCTTACCGCTGTAGCGGATGATGGTCCACTTCAAGTGAATAAAAAGTGTGTCAAAGTCAACTATACACCCGAGACTACTTAGCCTGGTTTATCTGGCGCCCCAATTTATTTGCTTATTTCTATTTCACTTTCTCGTCCAGTAATGACTTTTTCTAGCATAGTGAAATTTCATCTTTTTGTTGTTTTCACCCCATTCTTTAAACCTTATTGTACGTAGATTCAAGAGTTGAATTTTTACGTTCTCTCCATTGGGACCATTCTAGTTAGTCTTAAGCATATTTAGGATTAAGATTATTGGAAACAGATTGCTAACATCATGTAAATGAATTGATTTTTTTTTTTTTTGTAACATTCTTAATGTTTTCAAGTCATCGGAACAATTGATTTTTTTTTTTTTTTTTTTTGTAACATTCTTAATGCTTTCAAGGCATCGGAACAATTGATGCGAAATTCGATTGCGGTTATTTGGTGACTGTGAAGTTGGGGTCGGAGATTCTTAGTGGAGTACTTTACCATCCAGAAGATGAAGGCCCTTCTACCCAGGTATCTGCTCCAGTTCCTCAATGTAGCAATGCGCTAGTGCCATACACCGGGAAACCTCGACATTCCCGTCGGAAAAGGAAAAGCAAGAGAAGGGGAGACCCCAATTATCCGAAACCTAATAGGAGTGGCTACAATTTCTTCTTTGCCGAGAAGCATTACAAGCTCAAATCCCTCTTCCCAAACAGAGAACGGGAGTTCACTAAGATGATCGGCGAGTCTTGGAGCAACCTCAGTCCGGAAGAGAGGATGGTAATTGGGAACACAGATACCAGCTTACTTCGTATTTTGAGATTATTGTATTAATATTTTTCTTTTCGTATTCATAGGTTTATCAGAATATTGGACTGAAAGACAAGGAAAGATACAAGAGAGAGTTGAAAGAATATAAAGAGAAGATGACACACAGGCAGGCAGGGGAGGTTAACCAAGCGGGCTATTAGAGTCAGAGAAGGTGAAGAAAAGGAGAATTCTAAGTGGCAAGTGTGTATAAAAAGAGAATCCATAGTTGTGTAGTAGACTCTGTAGTTGGAAATCCACATTTCATACCCATATGTTTTGCTTTTGGAGGTGTTCTAGCTTCTTTAGCTCTCTATATTTCAGCTCTAAATTTCTTCTGTAAGGAAGAGTACTGGCTAATCCTTCTAAATATCTCTTTCCATGCATTCTCAGTTTTTATTATTATTATTATTATATATAATTTTTTTTTGGGGATAAAGTTCCATGCATTTTCAGTTATTAATTACAAGGTTGGTCTCTAAGCATCGAAGGGAAGCCAAACCTCAGTAAATAAGATCGTATTGAACAAACAGACTGAGGCCTGAGGCCATACACTGACTGGTTGGTAAGTGGTCCCATTCTAACCAGGCTTTTGAACGACTCTAGTGGGTGAAATAGTCAACAAATTAGCTTACGAGCTGCTGGGATTTGATTAGTTAAGAAGTAAATATTGAACTAGTAAACATGATTCTCTGTTCCTTGCAAGTAGAAGGTGCAAGGAGAAGGTTATCTGTTGTTTTCGATGAATATTCAAAGAATTTTATTTTATTTTTTTTAACTGGTGTCCCGTACTTTACTTTTATCCAAAAGTACATTAAGCTTCCATCTTCAATTTTATCGGATAAAAAAAATTTGAGTCAGCAATGCACACCATAGTCTATCTTTAATATAAATTATATAGTTGGGAGACTCTTGGAGCCGTAGCCTAGTAGTTGACAAAAGTTCAGGGTTAGGATCTTCACCATCTTACAAGTAGTCTCAATAAACTCTTGTAAAGCTATAATGAGGTAGGTAGCTTGAAAACACCATTGATCTCCTATTAACTCATTTATATATATATATATATATATATATATGAATCACGGTTCTAGATTTTCAAGATAAAGAAGAAGAAAATGTCGAGCTTGTTAAAACTCTAGTAGACTAACAAAAGGAAGAGTCCAAAAAAGTAGCACAGAAAGGTAGTATGTGACACACCATCAAGATCAAAAGTCTTCACAGAAGGGCAACGAGAAAGCGCATTTGTAGTATTACAAGGTTTCGAACAAACTGGGGTTCTAGGCTTTGACATATTGTGCTTGTCAAGGATATATGAGAAGTTCGTTTCAGAGTAATTGTGCATATTTACGGCAAAGACATTATTAGGCACTAGGATTAATCAATCATGCACGCTTGTTAAGGCCGTGAAAGAAACGGTGTTTTCTCCTCTTTGAATGCCTCCCAGCATTCTTTGACACTACGTACGCTACAAACTGTACCTGCACATGCCCAGCAAAGTAAATTTATTTATTTATTTATCTATCTACTTTTCTGGGGAAATGAACAAAGAACAACAAAACGAGGTCTGGTAGAGGAAGAACCTTTGAATTGTTGCGTATGCCAAAACCCTGAAGTGCAGCCTTGTCATCAAGTAGCTTCTCGTTGTGATACAACAGGCAAAAATTTTCCCATACGTGCTTCCTACATCTCCAAAGAAAAACCCAATTAGCCATTTCGTTAAAACAGCATAAAGGACAGTAAATTTTCAACTAATATACATAAAAATAAAGAACACAAACCATGATATGTGGCGATGGCCCATCTTGGATTGCTCCATCTCGTTCACTTTCTGCTTGATCGCAAGCTTGAGATCCTTGACAGTCGCAGTGTTCAGCACCGCCACATCTGTGCCCCCAAAAAAAAAAAATCATATAGTTAGAAGAAAAAAACTCAAGCTTCGAAAGATGCAGATCACATGTTTGTGAAAATGCCAAGCCGAGGATGGAAGAGGAATCGAAGTCGAGTTACCAATGGAGGTTCCGTCGAGCTTGAGAACTGAAATGCGCATGGCACTGCCCAATTCGAGGCTAATGAGGGTGTCGACATCGGACAGAGAAGGTTTCTTGGGGACATCGGCGAGAATGGGATCTTCGAGAAGGGCAGCGAGAGTGGAGTTCAACCTTGCCTTCTTGATGTTGTTGCTGTTGTAACCTTCCACGTTGAAATTATCTTCTCCGGTCGTGCTCGATTCCATTACCGGTAGTACTGGCTTTTACCTTTTTCACTCTAATTCTCCCGACCTGCGACTCTATCTTTCTCGCTGACAGTTTTAACTGACTCCGATGCGTACACGTGTGCCATATTGTTTGACAACATGGCCATCGGGTGAATTTTGGGCTCTCGGGCCTAATAGAGACAGGCCACCTTGTTTAACCACTTTTTTCTTAAGCAAATTACTTAAATAATTTTTTTTTCTATTATTAATTGACAGGATTTAAATTTTTTATTTTTAATTAAGGAGAAGCTGTAGTAGATACCCTATTGGTAGAGTTCTTTTTTTAACCGTTAGATTTTAATCGAACGGTTGATATATCATTGTTATCATAAACCTTACCTTATATAAACTTTCCCACCCCAAGTCTTCTCCGCAGTCGGCGACTTGTCCACCGCCAGCGACCGATGCCGGCGACCCACCCCGACGCCGGCGACCCATCCCAGGCACTTTTTTCAGCCGCCGGCGCCCCTTTCTCTCTCTTCCCCACCCCGGCCCGACGGCCTCGACCACCCCAGCCCCGACGACCCACCTCCGGCCCCAACTCCAACCGTCGGCGACCCCCATTTCTCTCTCTCTTCTCTCTCTTCCCCTCTCTCTCTCTTCCCCACCCCGGCTGCCCCCAGTCCCCCCCTCCCCCGCCGGCCCTTAGCCTTGTGAGCCTCCTACCTCCGGCACCCCCCTCCCCCGGCCTCCCTCCACACTTCACGATTTCGCGATTTCGCAAGGGGCGGGGGAGCAGGGCGAGGGGCGGGGGGTGGGGGAGGGGAGGTGTCGGAGGTGGGGGGCTCACTGGACTGGGGGCTGGCGGGGGAGGGGGGGACTGGGGGCAGCCGGGGTGGGGAAAAGAGAGAGAGGGGAAGAGAGAGAAGAAAAGAGAGAGAAAGGGGAAGAGAGAGAAATTGGGTCGCCGACGGTCGAAAAAAGTACCGGAGGTGGGTCGCCGACGTCGGGGTGAGTCACTGGCATCGGGTTGGGTTACCGACGGCGGAGAAGACTTGGGATGGGAAAGTTTATATGAGATAAGGTCTATGATAACAATGGTATACCTATAGTATATCAACCGTTCGATTAAAATCTAACAGTTAAAAAAAGAGCTCTACCGATAGGGTATCTGGGAGAGGCTCTACCCCTCTCTCTTTTTCTTTTAATTAATATGATATAAATTTTACATAATAAATACACAATATGCCATATTTTTATTATACATTTTAAATAGGTAGCATGTTTGACCTTTTCTAGAAAGAAAATAGCACATTGACTTTTTTATAGGGATGAAATTCCATTTTTGCCCCTAGACCCATTTCTCTCTCCTCTCTACAAGTTTGCCACGCCGACGGTATCTCGACGAGATCGCACGCCGACAGGAACCTCTGGCGGTTGGTACGATTGAGATTGTTGCGAAATCCCCAGACGAACAGTCATTCTCCGTCGCCCGACGATTGCGAGTCTCCAGCTTTGGCCTCGGGACGACGACCGTCATAAGCGTGAATCTACTTCTATGGCGACGAATCCGCTAGAGGCAGTAACAGTTGTTAAGATCTGATTTGGGAGGGGTAAGTTTAGGGTTTGTAATTTTAGGCCATTCGTCGTTGTCGACAGAGGCGAAGGATCTCCGACCATCTCCGCGGCTCCTCGCTGTTGCTTCTCCGGTGATGGTTTCTTTTTTGGCGGCTGGGTGGTTTGGAGAAAGTAGCCTAGATCTAGGCTTATGGGGTTGTTTTTGAATTTTCAATTTTTTGGGACTTATTTTAAATTAAGTTAAAATAGAAAATAATTATGAAATTGTAGACACACAATATAAACTAAATAAAAAAACCTAGTTTTTAAAAAAATGATTTATAATATTAACAAAAAATACAAAATATATCAATGTAAATACAAAAACTTACATATTTTCAAAACAAAAAAATACAAATATTTACTATGTAAATACAAAGTTAACGAAAAAATAATTACTTGAGAATTATGTATTTTCAATGGAAAATATAAAAATTTAACATGTAAATACAAAGATTAACAAAATAATAATAACTTAAAGATTAACAAAGAAATAATTACTTGAGAATTATGCATTTTCAATGGAAAATACAAAGATTTACCATGTAAATACAAAGATTAACAAAAAAATAATAACTTGATAAAAGTAATTACTTTGTAAATCTTATATTTTTGCTTTAAAATTTCATTTATCATAATTATTAGGGTTCCAAAATATTTACTCGGTAATAAACGGATTTATCAAGTGAAATAAAATTTATTTACTAAGTAAAATAGAAAAAATCAATAAATATAATTTTTTATCAGTAAATTTTTTCCAAATTTTATATTTACCAACATTTTAATTTAGTTTTTGAATTATATTAAATGTGATATTTACTATGAAAACCCAACATTTATGTTATTTTTAGTTTAATATGCTTTATTTTTATATTCATTTGTCTGGCAAATCCAATTATTTTTTAAGAAATTTAGGTACTTACACGTAAATATTAATAATTACATGCAAATATGATATTTTTCGTTAAATAAATGAATTATTTTTTAAATCCTTATTTATTTGTAAAGTTTCTTAAATTACAAAATGTACCCAATGTTATCTCAAATTAAGTCCCAATTAAAAAAAAAAAAAACCTTAACCCTAATCCTAAATTGCCCTTGTAGCCGTCGCCACCATCGTCACTGCCACTGCTGTCGTAGCTACCACCGTCATCGCTAAAGGTCGTGACAGTGATGAGTTCATGAGGAAGACGAGCACCTCACCGCACTCCAAGCTGCACTCTTTGTCCTTGCGCAGTCTGTCACCAGCATGGCAAGAGCCATCGCACTGGTTCGTCATCAATAATGCTATTTATTTGACGAGGTTGCGCGACTAATCTTGCCGGTGGTGCTGATTTCCTGAGTTCGCAATTCTTCGATCTTCATCTTGGAGTCATTATAGTTGGCAGTTTGTGGCTTGATGGAGAAGACCGCTTGTGAGATCTGGGGAGGTCATTCACTGGTGCCGGTGATAACGTAGATCTGAGGAGACCAGAGAAGATGGTGGAAGGGAAAAGCCGAAATTTAAAAAAAAATTGTAACTTAAATATGTTATAATTTTCTACATTTTTGTTAATCTAGTATTAATTTTTTGTATCATATTGGTGTAATTATATTTAAATTTATGTCATTTAGGTGTTTTTCTCTTTTTCTTTTCTAAATATTGAGATAGATGAAAATATTAAAAAAAGAAAGAAAGAAAAAAAAAATTTACAGAAATTATAAAATTTCATCAATGCATGTTTGTGATATTTTAATATGAAATGAACATTTAAAAAGAAAAAAAAAAGCGAATAACAAGTTTTATATAAGAAATTTCATAACTATTAAATTTCTTAATATCAAGAAAAGTTTAATAAGGTTTAAATATGATTGAGATTTATCTTTTGTGTGTGTGTGTGTGTTTTTTAAATAGAATTGTTATTTAAATAGTATAGAATTTGTTATATGATTTTTTTGTTTTTCTGTTATTGACACGATTCTTTTAACATGTAATTATCATTTGGTAATTCACGACACTAACGGAAGTTTTGGCAGTATCTATTTTCATTATTTGGACACGAACCTGGAATTTAGAAGTGACAAAAATCTCACCAAGAAACAAATAATACATGAAAGCAAACACAATTAAAGAAAAATAAACATGCATAAAAAATAAAAAATAAGAAAAACTCGAGCCCCCAAAAATAATGGAAATCGTACATGACAACATATTTTGTATAGTCCTTTTTAATTAAATAGCAGGGTAATTTTAAATGTGAATAAAATAGCATATTTGTGTTGGGGAGGATTTGAATTGACACCGTTGCCCTTGTCTTCTCCGTCTCTGGAGCAGCCATTTCTTCTCGTCTCCGGCGAGCCAGTTCTTCTCTGTCTTCGACGTCTTGCGCACGTCTATTCTCCTTCTCCGACCAGAGAACATCGTCGACGTCGCCGTCGCGAGGTTGCAATCATCGCCGCCGTGTATCGACATCGCGAGATTTCGGCCTTCGCGAGCTTCGATCTTCTTCGCGTCAACTCCCCGCTGGCCTGACATCACGAGCACGATCTCCAGATGAGTAGGTTAGGGCTCTGCGACGTCTCTGCAACGATCGACATGGCCGGCGCGAAATCGATCGTCGTGGCAATCTCCAAAGGAATCGGCTAGGACTCCGCGGTGACTTTGCAACGATCGACAACTCGTCGGTTGCCCAATATTGCGATCTCCAGACGATCTCCAGACGATCTCCCTGGCGGCCGTGCTTTTGACGCAATCTCCAACGGTGGCGGCAGCAGCGTCGGAGGCAATTTTGGGGTTCTGGTTTGAAGGATTTTTGGGATTTTAGGGTAGTTTGAGTGAATTTGGGACTTTAATTTAGGATAATTTTGGGGTGTTTTTAATATTTAAGAAACTTTATAATTAAAACCTCACCTATTTGTGTAATGAAATTTAATATATTTACATGTAATTATTAATATTTATTTAGTCAACATTTAGATTCACTAAAAATAAAAATAGGTGTTTTTAATATTTAAGAAATTTTGTAATTAAAAACTCATCTATTTATGTAATGGAAATTAATATATTTACATGTAATTATTAATATTTACTAAGGATCCGTTTGGTAATAAGTTGAGTTTGAAATGACATAAAATTTTTAAGTTTGTGTTATGTTAATTTTTTAAAAAGTAGTTATAAACTTTATTAAATTAAAAAAAAAATAAATTGAGATGAAAAATTTGAGTTGAGTTTGAGTTATATCACCAAACATAGACTTAGTCAACATTTAGATTTACTAAAAATAAAAAAAATATATAAAATTCATTAGCAGTAAAGGATTTACGAGTAATTATGTGGATTTATGTAGATTTACTAAGCAATTATATTAAAATGAAATAATGATGGGACTCTTTTGTGGTGGTCATGTTGACGTGGAAGGTAGGTGTTTGTAGCCTCCTTCAGTTGGTCAAGCTGGCGTCTAGTTGGCGTTGACGGAATGTTCTGTTAGAGGTACTTTGAGCTACGTCGGGAGGTCGAACACCCAAACAATCAATATGTGTGTTTGTAGTTCTCTGTCTTCCAAGCCACAATGTTTGTCCTAATTGGGATGAGCTAAACTCGAATGACCACAAAGAAGATGGTTCCGAGGGCGACACCCATTGCGAACCCGACCTGTGTGGATGAAGACTTCTCAATGAAGGAAATCTTGATATGAACTTATGGTGTGGGAGAAGAACCTAAATAGTTTATGGAAAGATATTTTTGATGAATGGAAGGATTGTTTGATGCTTAGTATGAGGATTTGGATTTGTAGTCTTGCTATAAGTAATGAGTGAGATCTAAAGTATATAATGCCTAAGGGTGATTTGTACTTCAGGTGTTCCTCCGTCACTGGAATGATCTAGTTAGAGAGAGTCTACCCTCTTATCTGTGAATAATAATGAAATGTGAAGCATATGGTTTCTAATAGTATTTAAGAGGTTGAAGGTGGTATGTTCTAGAGTAGCAATGAATTGTATTGAAGTGATTGCATATTTTAGAATGTCTATTCCCGAAGTTCTCAGCCATTAGAGTTGTTACCGGAAGTTATGGTATATTGGGGAGGGTCTCTTCTCTGGCCATTTGTTGTGAGTGATGAATGATGAGGGAAATGATGATCCTTAATAATGGTGGTTATGATGGTTTTGTGCTTCGGGTGCGCCTCCGTCAATGGAGTCACTTGAGATAGAGAGGGTCCTTTCTTAGCCATGAATGATGAGTAAAAAGTGATGGAGATGGCAACTAGTATTGTGAAAGAGTTTCATGGAGTTGATGATGGCTTAATGGCTTATTGTGGTTTTTGATGATTTGATGATGTGTTTTTGGATGAAAATTGTGGAGTATTTATAGGCTAGAGATGAGTTTGACTACAACTAAGAGCTTCTAGTTTGGTTGGAATAGTTTTCCTTTGAAGCTCATACTTGGGGAATCATTTGACTATAGTTGCTTGGTTTTTCAGATACAGGAAGCTCCAGAAACGGGAGAAATTCCTTTCTGTGAGACAGTCAAAGTGGGATTTCTAGGTAACATACACATAAAGAGGTAGTTGGGTGGCTTTTTAGTTACCTCGGGTGAACATTTTTTAGGTGCTTTGGAGGTGAGAAAGACTTCATCAGGAAGACTTTCCTAAAGAGTGAATAGTTAGTTCTTAGAGTTATAAAACTTTAACCTCTCAAGGAGGGAGAGAGATAATATTATAGGAATATTATTTTGGATTCTATTAGGTTTAATGAGTTTATTTACGCTTTGTTTGAACTAATGGCATTAGACTAAGTATTTTGGGATAGTTTAAGATTTTTAGCAACTCATATTATTTTAATTCCTGATAGACTCAAAGCCTCCTAAGTCGGTTAAGAGTCTAATTAGACAGAATAAATATGTTCATTTATGTTCCTTGATCTTCCAAATCACAGCCCACTCAAAGATCTCCGAACTGTGATTTGGGTCCACGTATCACTTTTAGCCCACATTATAAGATGTGGGTTTGGCTTGTGCTGTGCCAAATTTCAGACATCAACAAATACTAATTAAAAAAACAATTCATTTATTTACTCTGATTTATTATATTTACAAATGAACTATGTAATTAACATTAAATAGAATTACTGAACAATTCTAAATTTAAAACATTTAGGACAAATAAAAAGATTACAAGTAAATAATAAGATCTAGTAAATATTATTATTTACTTGATAAGTTCATAATTTATAATAATGTAAATACTATATATATTGACAAATACTGCACTTATTAGTAAATATCAATTTATTTGTAAATACTGGTTTTACAAATCAATACTCAAATTTACTGTGTTTGTCTAGTAAATGATGTCTAATAAATATTAGTTTTACCTCGTAATAAATAGATTTACAAGATAATTTTAAATCTAAAAAAAATTTAAGACTTATTTATAAACTAATAAATATTAAAATTTCTGAATAAATAATAAGATTTACAAGTTTATATTTTGATTTACTTGATAAATATGTAATTTGTATAACAACGTAAATATTATATTTACTTGTAAATACTAGGACTAATTTATAAAATGATAAATATTAAAATTTCTGAATAAATACTAAGATTTAGAAGTAAATGCTTTGATTTACTTCATAAATAGATAATTTTTATAACAATGTAAATACTATATTTATCAATAAATATTAAGTTTTATTATGTAAAATCAAGGTAAATATCACTCTTTACAAATAAATATAATTATTTTCTTACCTTTTTCATAATTACATTCAGCCCCTAATTATTAAAAAAATCCTAAAACAAGTCCTAAATCCAAATCCCTAGCCCACCAAAGCCACCGCATAGGTAGCCGGTGCCGGAGAAGACGGCAAGCTCGGCGCGTGGAAAAAAAGAAACCGGAGAAGACGGCTTGCTCGGCGTGGAGAAGATGGCTGAGGTCTTGCGCGCCGACGACGAGATCTTGTCGGGATCTCACTGGCGATTTCACCGTCGAGAGACGGAGATCGCGATTTTCCGTGAGCCGTGAGCTGTGAGCCGTGAGCTGTGAGCCGTGAGCGGGAGTTTCCCAGCTACTTTCTTCCCACCCATCAGCCGGAGTTTCAGTCCATTCGGCGACGAGGAGGAAATCGCGATTTTCAGACGATTTTCGTTGCGATTTTCTAGCGACTTTCCTTGCCATTTTTTCCGGCTCTTTTCCAGATGATCTGAGATGGATGTCGCCGCGATTCTCGCCATCGCAATTCTTCCGTTCCTTGCTTTCGCGATTTTCCAATGGGTTCGCGACGATGACGGCGACAAGAGAGAAAAGAAAGGGAGAGATGAGAGGATGGGGATGGGGAAAAACTGGGATTTTACAATCGAATATGCTATAATTTTCTACCTTTTTCAAAACCTGCTATTTTGTTAAGTCTCAATGTCAACTTATGCTATTTGATTAATTCTCCCCAAAAATAAATAGATAAACAAATAAATTTGAACTTCAAAATTATATTCCAACAAGATTGAAATATTCGGAATTTTATAGGCACATAAGAACGGTTTTTAGGAGCATAATTGCATAAAAATTCGAAATTACGAACAAAGTTAGCAGTAAAACAAAGAGACTGACTAATTTATTCAAACAACCCGACCACAACTCAGAAAAAGGGAACGACGAGGCAAAAATCAGCAAGCAAAAAGTTGATTCAGTTTGAAGCAGTGTTTTGCATCTCAAGCACCTTCTTCCACGAGTCTCTGGTCGAAATCTCATCCCACCAGCGTCCCACATTCTTCTTGGAAGCGAAAATCTCAGCCCTATCAGCCACCGTCACCAAGTACTGCGCATTGGGCAAGTGGGAAAGATCCGCCAGCGAGAACTCGTCGCCGGCCAAGAACCTGCTCTCGCCCAGCCTCCTCTCGTACACTTCCAGAACCTTCGCCAGCTTGTCCTCGTTCAGCTTTATCGCTTTCGGGTCTTGATTCAGCTTCATCCTCGGCGCGAACGCCAGCTGAAACACCAGAACCGAGCTCGGCGGGTTGAAGCTTTGCCCTTCTGCTTCTATCCACTGGTCTATCGACGCCTTTGACAATGGCTTCGTCCCTCCGTACAGCCCCTTGTTCCCCTTGTCCGCGTGCTTCTCGCAGATGTAACGGCAAATCGATCTCGATTCTAAGCAAAACCCAGAAAATTTTTGCGAAAATTAACCGAATTTGACGAGGAAAACAAGGAAATAGAGGGGGAAAAAAAATTTGTGGGTATATATATTTTTTTAATTACCGAAGAGAGAGATGCTCTCGTCTTGAAAAGCTGGTACTTGGCCAAAGGGCTATGATGGTGAAGCAGATGTACGTTAGAGATCAAACGGAGAAAAAGAGAGGGATTCTTTTTTCTTTTCTTTTTAAATGTGAACTTGTCTGAGGATTAAATACCTGGATCTTGAGGAATTCGGGCTTCTTGTGCTCGCCTTTGGCCATGTTGATTGGGAGGAGCTGAAACTGGACATCTTTCTCAAGGAGACAGGCCAAAACCCTTGAGACAGCAGTGGACATGGGCGGTCCGTAAACTCTAACATGAGTCGCCATTGGAGTAGAGTTTGATTAGTAACTAGGTTTACTGCTCTGCTCTTTTCCTTCTTCTCTCTCTATACTTTGTGTTTCTTATATGGGTGTGTCGTGTTTTACTCCATACAAAAGCACAGAAAAGAGTCGGGCACTTTATCCCTGGCTTAAAAATCTGGTAGACTAGAATTTGTGTCCACCGAGTACTGACAAAGGATTTTTACATAAAACACTTTATGGGACCTGATAAACGTCAAGCTCTTCTTTGTCGTTGCTCGTTGCTTTCTAAAGAAAGATGGTTAATACTGCCATTATTCTTTTAAACTACGTGATTATGCATAAGATCAAGTTGTTTAAAGTGATACCATTACTAACTAGTAACAAGTACTAACAAAATATTTTCTAGAGTCATAATGTCCTTGGATGTTACGATAAACATGTTTTAGGCTTTGTTTGATATTTAAAGGTATTTTTTTATCTTAATTTTTAATTTTTTTTTGAAAAGTCAACAAAATTTATAATTAGTTTTTGAAAAGTTAACAAACTCCAAATTAAAAATTTTATCTCCAACCGGCGAACCAAACGCAAGCCTAATAATCATGGCTCTTTAAAGTTTTAACACATATGTAGAGGACATAATAAATAACATCATTGTAATCACATATGATGGCTCTTTTTAAGTCATACAAAAGAAGCCAGAAATTTATTACAACTCAAACAAGAGTGAATCATCCCTTGTCACCTTGATTCACATTTTACACTTCCATTAAAAAAAAAAAAAAAAAAAAAGGACGTTCACATCCCATTTAAGAACAAACATCTTTCATTAATAAAGGAATCAGATTCCCATTATTCATATAGGAAACTACTTGTTATACTCTTTTTAGCAGCAGCTTGTTGCTAGAGATTAGTAAGTGCCACTAGCATATGCATTCTTAATCACTTCCTGAGCTGCAAAATAAGTTGCCCACATTGAGGGAGAACCATCCAAGTTGGAACTTGGGAAGCTTCAAACATTGACGTCGAGAGGCAGCATCCAATACTCGATGTCAAGCTCTCTGAACACCTTTATCATCTCTTCAACCAAAAGGACGCTCCTAGTCCCTCTCTCCCCACTGTCTTGGTAGTTCATTCTATGTGTAAGCCACACTGAGAACTTCAGTTTGTTCAAGTCCTCCATATCCCTCATTATCAACATTGGATCTGGGTGGGTGCCAATGGTCGCTTCGGCTCTCAATGTCCCTGAATTTTTATAAAAGCCACAGCCCCACCAAAGTTACTAGCTTACTCATATCTAAAGATCCTATTATAACCAAACTCATATCAAATTTCTAATCGCAGGCAGACCAAAATTTTCAAAGCAAGAGAATATTTTTAACCAGTCGGCTGCATGAGGAGAAAAACATACAAATGGAAAAATCTCAACCACAAATGATTAAAATTTTTTACCTTTTTATTCTCTATTTCGTAGTGGAAATTTTTTTCCATCGGAGTTGAGATGTGGACACAGAAAGCAACGACGTCTCCAATGTCTGGACTGCGATAGAAATTAACAACGGGCCTGGCAGCTAGAACAATAGTGGGGTATATGAACTTTTAGTTGTCATACCTCAGAAAGATTGTAGTTAGTATATTCATTTCTTCTACTACCATCTGTGACCCAAAGAAATCATCATTAGGTGCATTTGTAGAAGAAAATAGACATAATAGAACAACCATAAATAGGAAGAACTTTACCTGAACTGCATCCACTTCACAACGATCACCAACGCCAAAAGGATGCACGGCAAATAAGAAGAAAATTGTCTCAAATATGGTTCTACGGGTGTTGCCGAAGATAAATACAACCAAAAGAAGCCGGGAGCTTATGAAGACAAGGAAATGCGAGATTGGAATTCCGAGTATAAAAAGTGATATTATCACGATAATGATGCCTACAAGGATGTTCAACATATTGGGAAGCTCGTCCACAGCTGTTTTGTATCATTGAGAGACAATGCTAGTGCTCTTCTCTCTCTAAAAGCATGTAAGTAACAGAAGAAAAGCTCATAAATTGAACAAAAGATATTTCTTACTACCAATATACGAGTACTCACTAGTCATTTACGCCCTTTAGCTTCCCCAAAATAGACCCCAAAAAAAAAAAAAAGCATTTATTTTACCACCCAATCTTTCTGAGCAGACTTGCTAATTCCCTCTTTTTCAGCTGCTGTTCCAAACAAGTGCATTGTCCTCGTAGGTTCATCTTTACTCATAAAGTGCATCCAATCCTCCACGAATATATATCTGTCACAACAGGCATATATAGTAACATAATATAACAAATCCTGCAGAACAGAAAATAAGTATGATACAGAAGAAAGAGGTTCCAATCTTAAGGAAAAACTTTTTGCCCAGAGATAAAATGAAGAGAACATAATTGCTTCAAACCAAATTGCACATAAATAAATGGAAGAAAGACGGCTGAACATACCGGGACCCCGGCTTGGCTATTCTGAAGAAAATCTTCCTTGCAGCCTCTTTTGCCTGGCATTCAGTTTTGATCTGCAAAGAAGACTCGTCATTTGTATCCGAATTGAGTATTCGCTACTCTAGAGTTGTCAAGGACCCATTCCTGATGGTAGTTATCATCCTCCTCATATTCCAAGCTGATATATTCTTTGGGTTCATCTTATGCAAGTAGTCAATTGGGATTTTCTTGTCATGCCTCTCAGACGCGTGTCTAGAAAATAAAATGTAGGACTCCTCTTGATACACGATGGGGACGATGGGAAATTAGCCATTGGAAGAAGAGTTTCCTTGAGCTCACTGGGCATGGCTGCCCAGGCACTCGGAAACTCCCTAACCTCGGCAAAAGCTCTTTCCTTGTCTTTCATGTGACGTCTCTCTAAGAATATTGGAGGACCAGAAAGCGTCTCGATCACATACTGATTGATAAGAGCCTCCGGAATCCTCTCAAAGAAGTTGTTCACATGGAAAGACAGAGCAAGAACCTTAACAAGAAGCGTCTTCAAAAGCCATACCGACGTGCCCACCAGAAAACAAACCAAGGTCTTGGTCGCATAAGGCAAGATCCTGCTCTTGGTCTTCTCTTGAACCTTTTATCAAAGATGCCGTGCCACGCAAGCAACACAAGTCCCGGCCAGAGGCAGTTCTGAACAGCCCTTCTTAGACCATAACCAAAATACAAAACCCTTTTCCGCAGAAGAAAATTTCTCTCAATAAAGATCACAACCAACCGAATAGCCCAACCGGAGACTAAACAGCCACATATTAATGCCAAAACCTGTATATCCCATTTCCACAATGGAAGGTCCCAAAGTTTTTTCCTCTTTAGAATTGGAATCCAAAGGCTACAACCAAGGCCGCTATACTCAAAACAAGGCTTACCCAATGAAGAAGCATAACTAGGACGAACTTGGTTCCTTAATCGAGGGGAACAATAAGATGAAGGTTGTCCTTTACAAAGATTTTATACACCATGTATAATTTAGTGTATTTACTTTAAAACCTTTAATTAACTTATCAAGTAAATCCAAATATTTATTAATAAATTCAATGTCCTTTTTTTTTAGTTTTTGAATTTATATACTAGTAAATATAATATTTAGTAAGAAATAAAGATATTTACTTCAGCAAAAAATAAATAAATAAAGATATCATGGGAGGTGTTGTTTATATTCTTCTGGAATGTCTTCAAGGTTGTCCTCATTAGGAGAATAATCATCACTGTGTACTCATCCAGAACTTCCTATTCTTTCTGATTTCTGACGTGGTTCCTCAACTGGGTCAAGGAGCCTGGACTTTGTCTTCCTCAGAGGTGGCTTCCACGAGCTCCTCCAGAAGAACCGTCTGAACTAGACCTCACAACTTCAGCCATACCAATACCACCACCACTTTCTTAGTCTGTTGACTCTGTGTTTCTTCGCCGAATGCCACTTTCAGTAGGCCTTTCAGGCGAGCCCTGACCAATATTAATGCTGACAACTACTTCTCTGTCTCTCTGAGCCATTTTGGTTGTGTTTTATTGAGAGCTAACAGAATTCAAACCTTTCTATTCCTCTTCTTCTTCTTGTGCTTAGTAGTTCTGTACTAGCTGCTAAATTGTAGTGCGGGAACCTTGTGTGGGTTCCAGGACTTTCTCAAAGTTCTATCACTGTTTTTAAGCAATTCTCAAACATTTGGTGTTACAAGAGAACGGGAATAGTTGCCCACACAGAAAGAAAAGAAAGTACTTTCTTTTTTCTTTTCAAACACACTTCTGTTCTAGTTGGATTACATTGCAACTCTTAAATGCACTATTTCACCTACGGTTGATGAAACCACTACTAATTCAGCAATGTAATTGGCAGTTCAACCAAGGATTAGATAATAAACTTTTCTTTTTTCTTTGTTAAAGTGTTCTTAAAATGTTTCTTGTTCCATTTTACCCCGGAAATGGTCATGCGAATTCGTGATTACTCCTAGGTATGCAATGGAAGGATTTTGAACGATCTAAGGGGAAAAATTACAATCCAATTACCTTTTTTTACTGAAAGAAAGGGGAGAAAAAGCAAAATAACTTCTACTAAAAAGTTTCCATTTTTGGTTGCTTGAAGAACCTATGCCTGAATTTCTTCGAAGGATTACTCTTCCACCGGATCAGAGTTAAATTTGCATCTATTCTCGAGACAATATTTTCTAAAGCATTTATGTTGTTTATCTAAGAATCTTTCTCCAAGTGGTTAAGGGCGTAGAAAACGTGGCAAAAGAAAAAGGAGATTTTTTTTTTTTGGGGAACTCTTTAATTCAACGTGACATTTGCTTGCACATTACAGGAAAATAAATTAATGTTTATTTTGTTTTTAGGCTGAACAATAATCAAAACATTTTGTTAGGTTTTTCAGATTGTAACTGAAAAGAATATCTAAAAAGGTTCTACTATAGTTAGTCAACCTCTGAAATCTAGTTTTCACGCATGCCTCACTCTACGTCGGTACCATACACATGACTACAGAATTAGAACAGCTCTCTTTTTTTTTTCTTCTTTTTTTTTTTTTTTTTTTTTTTTTTTTTTGTAGAAATTAAACTTAAATGTTGATAATTCATAACTGAGGAGAAGATTGAAAATAAGTCTTGGACAAATTATTACAGAAGTATCATGAATAGCAACCTCACAAGACACCCGGGCTTCTGCTACGCATGAAAGCTGACGCTAGTCGTGATGCTTTCTCCTTCTGCTTCCCAATTCTTTTGTCCGTAACCTGTTTCAAAATAAACAATTTTTCCTAAAGTGCACATTGGGGAGTTAAAAAAGGGAGCAGGCCGTTAGGATTTGGAAATTTCCATACCCTTTTCGACATAAGCTGCAAAATTTCAAGAATTTCTGAGAACTGAGGTCTTGAGGATGGCTCTTGTTGCCAACACCTTTCCATGAGTTCCGCCAACATTGGATCGGTATGTGCGGGAATCGTCGGCCTCAGGCCCTGCAAATTCATTTCCCACAATCACAATCAGTATCTTCCTTCCATGGATTCTGAGATTAAAAAAAGCTGTCAAACAAGTAGTTTGATAATTTCACAGGAGTTTTGAGATGATAAGATATTGTTGAGGTGGACACATCTGTTGAAGGACGTGAAACAAGTAAAAAGAGCTATGCTGAGGATGGAAGAGAAAGTACCTTATGGACCACACCCACTGCTGCTTGTAACGGAGTCAAATCCTCGTAAGGAAGCTGAGATTGCAGTCACAAACATAGGGGCTCATGTGAAGTCTAGGTTACGACGAACTAGTTCGATGGAAAAAAAAAGAAACATTAATCTGAAAAAGGCATCTCTTTTCCTCAAATAAGGAAAAGTAAACCTCTGTTTTATGTCATTTGAATAAAAGGTTAAACCAAGATGGCAGTACCTTTCCCGTTACCAGCTCCCACAACACGATTCCAAAGCTAAAAACATCGGCTTTATGATCATAAGGTTTATGTGCAATGACCTTTTATTTATAAACACCAAACAATCACGAGTCAGCGAGATAGGGAAAGATGGCCAAAGGCACACACGAAGACGTCAAAACCATTAAACAATTACCTCTGGGGCCATCCAGCGGTAAGTTCCAGTTTCTGCAGTCATCACACCAGATTCAGTTTGCACTCTGGCTACACCGAAATCAGAAACCTTAACAACCTGTCAAAATAATGTCCTTTCTTAAAACAGAAGGAAGCTCAGAACAGCAAGTTAAAGCTCTTAAATAGCCTTGGAGTAACCTGGTTAAGCTCCTATCAACAAGGAGCATTTCAAAACAAGGACGCGAATGCACAGGCCTGCATATGCATCCTTTTAGTTTCGAGAAAAACAAGTATAAATTAAAAGTAAGCTAATAAAAGAAGAAAAAAAGTGAGGGCAATTGCAAAGGCAAAACATATGCCATGTTTTTTGTCAACATGAACCAATAAAACGTATAACATATAAGTATACATCTACATTGATGAAAGACTGTAAAGCAGAATGGGATAATGAAAACCTCAGGGAAAAGGGGAACATGATTTTATTCTCAGAGCAGGTCCTTGCATTACATCAAGTCCAACGAGATTACAAAGTAAGGCAAAATACAAAAAAGGAAAAACTCTTACTCCATTTTCATCCATCAAAAGATTAGCAGCTTTGAGGTCTCTATGAATTATGTTGTTTCGGTGCAAATAGTTCATTCCCTTAGAAACATCAATTGCCACTCCAAGTAAGGACTGAAGTGGCAAAACACCATTTTGTTTTAGAAAGTCATAAACACTTCCACCAGACATAAATTCTGTACATGAAAAAATAATACAAACTAACAGATTATTAAAATTTGGACTTCAAATAGTAACTATATAACTAGCTGTTAAATGTAGAAAAAACTAGAAGCTGGACTAGATGTAGCCCGAAAATCATTTTAATTACCTGTTACAATACACAGGGTTGGAGGTCTGGTGCTTGCCCCAATGAATTGGAGTACATTCTTGTGTTGAAGCTTGCTACAAGTTTATAGGAGTAAAAAGGGATGCCCGATTATTTAGAGAGGGATTAGCCTATCTGTCTATTTAAAAGAATAAAAACGGTTCAATATCAACGATTCTAGATTTTTGGACTAGAAGAGTATTTTGTTTTGTTTTTTAATCCATGAAAAGGTTCAAGGCCCTAAAAGAAATTGTGGTTAAATATGTACTGCAACAAACCTCATGATATCCACTTCTTGTCCAAATTCTCTGAGTGTAGCCTCATTTAGGTGGTCAATCCTCAGAACTTTAATAGCCACATCTTGATTATAGAAAGTACCTTTGTACCTGAGGCCGTCGTATTGGAATTTTCAAGATGTACTGGAGTACCACCAAAAAAAAAAAAAAAAAAACTGTATGTTGTAAAGACAGAAAAAACTCACAGATCACCGATGGATCCAGATGTGATTATGGTTTCAAAATTCAACAAGTGAAAATCAATAGCCCTGGTGTCAAATACATCATGTATGTATACATGATTGGGGATCGACTTAACTCCAACTTCTTGCTCTCCCATTGGAGAAATCAAATAATTCGACTTAGGATGATTCTGTAATACAATTAAAAAAATGTCAAATACTTCTTAATGATTGTTATAGTGACATGCAAGTGCAGAGCTACTAGCCAAACCAATTTTGCAGAGAGTAAGATGTTGAATGCATAGAACAATACGAACAGAGATATCAGAGCATATCTCCAATATAATCATTTACTTTAATTGGGAAAAGAATACTGTCAAATTAAGAAAAATCAAAATAAAAGAAAAAAAAAATTGCCTCCCACTTCCAGTTTTCCCTTTCTCCATCTTCAAAAGATAAGCATTTTCGAACTCTTTTTCGAGGAGTATAGTACGTAACTAAATAAGTTGCATTACCTTGATCCTAAGTATTTCTTTTGCTAGTGCAACTTTAAGCTGTTCTGTCTCCTACAAGTTTAAACATAAATACAAATCAAACGGTTCAAAAATGGAATATGTACAAGAAAACAAAAGTTTAATATCCAAGTATAATGACAAACAACAACCAAAAGAATCCACAAGCACTAAGTTATATGACTCAGATATTTTAGTAGCTGGTTTATGTGTGACGTAGCCTACTTCCACAAGAACCAAATCAAAGTGTTTTGACATTGCGTTTAAAAACAGAAGATAAAAATACCTCAAGTGTCCAACCATCAACAAGAAAAACATCTAGAGAGTAGCCATCTATCGTGGAAAAAGCATGTGCTTCTTGAATGTTCAACCCGATCTCAGATAGTAGGGATGTTAACTGTAAGGAAAATTTATCAGACACTTGAGAACATTAACTGCAAACTTCATTGAGAAAAAAGTAAATAAATAAAGAACACCAACAATGAGTTACCTGACTAAAAAGTTTCGGCTTGTCATTTGTTGAAATTGTAATCTCATGCATTGGCCTGTGAAAATGACAAGAGATTTGAAAATATTTGACGAGGATGACATGACTTCGAAAAACCATTTATGTAATGGAAAACTACATGGGAAAAAAGAGAGATCTTATAATCGAAACTATTTACGGGGAATGCAAGTGACTGGAATTCATTGTGCGATCCCAATTTTGAAGGCACAACCGGTTGGCTTCAAGAGCAAGCTTGAGGTCAGGTGTCAAATCAAAAGCTGGTGGTGGATGAATGCTGAAATGTTTAATATAGAAAGACAGTCAGAAAAGAAACATAAAAACAATAATTAGCATGTTATTACTTGCGCTTTTCATTTGCCATGCCTTTGTTTGCTAGCATAAATGGACCCCGTTTCCACTCTTCTCTGTGAGTTTGGACCTAAACGAAAATGAACCTACATAAAAAGAGATACTGTGATGTTGCATTTAGCCAAGCAAAGAACTTCATAAAGCTCATCTAACACCCTGAGAAAACCGTTAACTAATAAACGAAGATACAGAAGAAAACAAATAAGCAAAGATTGAATGCACATGTTTCAAATGCATTCTTGAAATATGTAGGTTATTTCATAGTGTTCTTTGGTATTTGTCTCATATCAATAGAAAGTCCTATAGCTAAAGGAACTAAATATTCCAGCATTTCCAATAGGGACAACTTCTGCAGTTGATTAAATAATGTATCTACAC
Organism: Ficus hispida; assembly: GCA_025413025.1. Classification (NCBI taxonomy): domain Eukaryota; kingdom Viridiplantae; phylum Streptophyta; class Magnoliopsida; order Rosales; family Moraceae; genus Ficus; species Ficus hispida. The sequence continues at coordinate 1,088,693 of CM046367.1, forward strand.
TCCACAGAGGAAAGATGTACAATGCTAAGAGGCAAGCTTCAATTATTGCATTGTCTTGTATCAAAATCTTCGAAGGAGTTTCGTGAATTACCTGCACAGGACGGACTTCAACTGCAGGTCTGGTAGCGGGGTCACGTGCCATTTGAAGCAGTCTTTTGTGCATAAGAACATCTTGTGCCCTCTCCACATTCATATCCAGAGCATACCTTTAAATTTAATAAGCAAAGTTAATCCTATACGAAATAATGAACTTGGTAAATCCCAATTTAGCATCCTCGCTTGCTAAAGTAGACTACAGAGACAGAAATAAACCTGTAATTTCTAGCCTCAAGCTGATTAGAGAAACTGAAAAATAAAGTTTAAAGAACTAAACCAGTCTTAAATCTTATCTTATGCCTGTTTTTGTTTCCCCTGCTTCCCGTTTTTTTTTCCCCCCTCTTCTGCAAGTCTCTGTCTCATTTTGTAGAACACAAATGGTAATTGGATTTTTTATTGATCAACCCTACAGTGTCAGAGACCATTATTCTCTTCCAAACGGCAGCCAGAATACTTTAACATGAAGGAAAAAAAAAAAAAAAAACCTACTTAGAGAGAAACTCAAAGATTCTGCTCAAGCAATTAAAAGATTTCTTAATTTTCCACCTAGTCAAAGAGACAACATCCGATTATTTAATTCCAAGAAAGTAAAAGAAAAAATTCGAAAGATTCTAATCCAGAAAATCAGCCACAGCATGCAAAAATTACCACACTTGTAACCCGTAAACGCTTCGCTTCTCTACCAAGAAATGGATTACAAACTAGACAAACTTCAAAAATTTGTTCGCAGTTCGATCAGTTTCATACACATACCGTACTTCCTAATAATAAATATATACACATATACACAGAATGTATACACATGTATATATGTACAGGTATATGTGTAGAAGCAGAAGCTAGGGTTCGGAGGTACCGAGTAGGGAGGCGATGAAAATGATCCCAGAGATCATCTTCGAAATCAGGAATCCTTGAATCGGCGACGTTCAAGGCCATGAGTCGGCGAAGAACTTCATTGTAAATATTAACTTTCTGTTTGTGCTTCCGGTTCTCAGCCGACAACGACGACAAATCAACGGCTCTGCTACTGCAACTCTCTGTGTCTCCCATGATCACACATACCAGAAAAAAGACAAAAAAAAAAAAAAAAAAAAAAAAAGCAAAAGAGCAAAAAGCAACAAAAAGGGCTATATATTTACGAGGAGTAATGGCAGAGGACACCAGAGAGTTTTGTTTGCATGAAAGGAAAAAGAACGAGAAAAGTGGAAAAATTCGCCGTCTGCTTCTCTCTCAAATGTTTGTCTTTTGGCGCTCTCTATTTCTCTGTCTCTGCCCTTAAGAAGAAGAACGTAAATTGGTGGCGCAATGCGCACCCATAAACTCGTATTTGATGTCGACGTGGATTCAAACAATGCTTTTCTTGCCTTGCTGATGTCACTGCCCTTTTTTTTCATAATATAAAAAATAAAATTATTGATAGTTGATTTTTTGGTAGATTAATACTAAACGACTTTAAGTAAAGCATTTAATACTAGCAGCACTACCCCACATATTAATAGGTGATGCATTTCAAAACAGATTCCTATATTGATTTTGGTGGTGCCTCAAACATTTCACCTTTTATATAAGTATCTTTTTCATTTTTGTTTACGATAAAATTAATTTAAAGTGGTTAATAATACATGGAAAGAATTTAATCTAATTCTATTCAAATTATGGGTATAATTAAAGTTCACATATTTTAGGACATTGGTTAAACAATACAGAATCTTTACAAAAAGAAAGAAAGAAAGAAAGGGGAAAAAAAAAAAAAAAACTATGTACATTCGATTAATGAAGTAACGACGTTAAAATGAGATTAACCTAGTGGTGGGTTGATATCACCGCCTTATGGTGGTCGTTACTACTAAGAAATAGGCTGACAGATAGACACATACAAAAATGATTATATTTAAATTGCCCAAAAAAAAAAAAAGGGCTTTATTATCCAATATGATTCATTGATAGCATCACGACACCATCTTTGGTCTTAGCCAGTAGGAATCATCTCGTTTGTCTCATTATCCCCCACTAACCCCCCGGGAATCTATTAAATTACAACACATGAGGTGGAATTTATCAAAGTCCATTGAGCTTTATTATTTATTTATTTATTTTTGCTTTTTGTTTGTCTTTATTTAACTTGAGGATTGGAAGATAAAGTTTGGTATGGCGACTGAACAAGTCAATGAATCATTGTAATGGGTTTATACTTGCTACGTGTAGAAAGGTTTTACCACACTCGGAACTCCTTTCCTCGTGATGAGTGGACCGACATTTCTGCGCTTTTATTAAAATCCTAGTATGGTTGTGGGTGTTTTTCATTTAGGCCGGAATGTCTAGGGGCACTGAGACAGGGCTTGCATGGTTTGGTTGCCCCCCCAATTGTCAGGCCACATGTGCTTTATTGTCGTCGTATGGACCAATGCTCGATTATCCATGAGCAAAAACAGAATAATTCTCTTTTATTTATTTATTTATTTATTTATTTTCTTTTCTTTATTCAAGGAAGATTTCTCTCATGAAGGCATCAAAATTTTATACATCAGTAGGACACACCCTTTTTTTTTCTTTTTTTTTTTTGGTTTGATCGCATATGCATATAATAACTTAAAAAGAGTACCATGAAGTCCAATAAGATTTTGAGTTAATTTTATATTTGATCTTTGAAAAATAAGGATATATTATTATATTTAAAAGAAAAACATCTCCTCGATTTATTTTTTTACTATAATTTGGGTAATTTTTTAATTGAAACATAAAAAAAAAATTTAACAATTTTGATTATATGTGAAACACATGCTGGACGGTTAGAGCTAATATTTTTAATAATTTTAATCACATATGAATTATTCGAGCACATAGTTAAAATCGTTAAAATTTGATATTTTAATAACACAAGTATCATAGTTTGTAATTTTTTATAAGTTGAAAAAAAATTTTGTTTAATTTTTATTTATACAAAATAAAATAAGACAACCCCTATTATGTAGGCGTTAAATAAAATGACTACCCCTAATATGTAAGAGTTAAAATTTAAAATTAAACCCTGATATTTTCATAAAAATAAGCACTCCTTAAAGGAAAACAAAAAAAAAAAAATGCACCAAAAGCAGAGCTGCCAGTTTGGGAAGAACAGTTTAATACAAACAAGGGTCACGTGTTCAAACTTGTTCACCCCCCCCCCCCCCCCTCCTTTTTTTCCCCTCTCCTTAGTACGTTCCGCGCATGTCTTATCAAAATAAATATTAGATTGCAGAATTAAAAAAAAATATATATATATATATAACTGATGTAATCTTATATGGTTACGATGTTTCAAATAAATTAATTAGAAAAATAGTTAATAAAATAAGAAAATGAAGACAACAGATATGAAGGTATCGTCATCCACTAAATTATGATGGATTAATGTGATGATTGTCGATAAATCAACCATATTTCCTAATTTTTTTTAAGAGAATAGAAGCAAAAGGTATAGGTAAAACAACAAAAGTGCAGAGTTACACCACATATGTACCCCACACATTGGAACACTTTACAGACACTAATTGGTCTAGACCCTTGTTTATGGCATGAAGCATGACAAGTCCACTCTATATCTTAAGTTACTTCCTCAAGAAAAAGGGCACATATATATACATACATGTATTTAATAAGTTATATGTTATTTTCATCGTCTCCTTCGTCGGCCAGAAGCTCTGAACGGAATATATTCCAGTATCTTTCATCAAGATTCACAAAGGTATTTATGGTCATGTCCATTAAGTATATGGCAGTGGGAAGCTCGTCGTGATCTGCAGAAAACTGGAATACAGTGTTGTACTAGTTTTCTTTCTTTCTTTCTTTTATTTTATAATATTATAATAATAATGATAATAATTCTATATATATAGTATATCTATAGATGTACTAGTTCACGATTAGTATGTACTAGAATACTATTCTACACATGTATACTGTCCAAAAAGAAAGGACACATCGCCATGCGATTAGGAGACACCGGTTTTGGTGAATGTCGCTACCGGCAACACATGCCTCGTGTTTATTTATTTATTTATTTATTTTTAAGACCCAACCAGAGCAGAGTCCTGTCACACAGAGAGAGAGAGAGAGAGAGAGAGAGAGAGAGAGAGAGAGAGAGAGAGAGAAGGCGGAGTAATCCCACGTGGTTTTAATCTCCCCTCGTACTGATGTTGATTCCTTGGCACTTTATGTTGAAATCAGTGGGGAGTGAAAAAATTGTGTGAGTGTAAAAAAAATAAAAAATAAAAAGAGAGAAAATCGAAGTGTTTGAGACATAAAAATTATTTTTTTAAAGGTTTTATTTGTTCTTGTTATGAAAATTTTACTATCGGATATTTTGGTAAATTATTTTTAAGATATAACAAATCTAGTATCAATCTTATTAAATTTCAAAACAAGATATGAAACTGATATAAAAAATTGAAATTTTTTGATATGTTTGTTCATAAAAAGTTATAACATATACAACAAACATACCTTTTAAATTAAAAATGTGTCTTTTTCAGTAAAAAAAAAGAGTATCTGTTTCAACATACATACTCATTAGTTATCAAATTTTAATCATGACCATTAGATTGTAATAATTAAATTAACGGTTTAAATTAAATCTGAAATCATTTAAATCCGACCGTTTCGTTAGTTATCAAAATTTAATTATGACCATTAGATTATAATAATTCAATTAACAATTTAAATTAAATCTGAAATTATTTAAATTCGACCGTTAGATCGTGTCCAATCAAATCAACAATTTAAATTTAATCTGAAAAAATACCGCATTGAAAAAAATAGTGCTCTTTGACTTCTTGTGATGATGCGTACGTGGGTCCTAAATAACCAATCGTTCTCGCCCTCACGAACGTGTGCTGGTGCATAGTAGGAGCATAGTTCCCACTCTACACTAATAATCCTTACGCTTCACTTATTTCAATTTATGCCAATGTATTTGTTTGTGCTTTTCAAATATGAGACTTTATTATTTCTATTATCTAACGGTAATAAAAGAGATATTACAATCTCTCTAACACTTCATGTCGTCTGTTGGTAGGTAGGAAAGTTCACACTTCATAGAACGAGAGAATTGAAATTTTTATTTTGTTTTGAAGATCCCCGTTCTAGTTAAGCCACTCATTCACAAAATATTTACATGCACGTTCATAAAAGATATTTCATCACATTTTACTCCTATTGGGAAGGAAAAAAGGATGGGGGGAGGCTGGGGGGCAATTGACATAAAAAATGGTGTTAAGGACGTTAATTTTATTATCATTTCTTAATGTTAGTACCAATTTATAATTTCCTCACATTTTATTTACAAATATAATATCTTGTTGTTAATTAATGTGACAATCTTTAACAATTAAAATTGAAAACTCAAAATTGTTATAAATGTTTGGAGTATAGTACTTGACATCCTTAATATATTTTTTTTCTTCATTAAAAATTGCTGGAACTTTTCTCTTCTCCATTCCACCTTGAGCACTTCGAGCACACGCGACACATTTTCTTCTCCCACTACCATCGTATTTTGGGAGAACCCCAATCGTATTGCAGCAGCACATTTTCTTTTAATCATTTATTAATTTTTCTCTGAAGAGAGTGATTTTTGTTGTGAATTCTAGCTTTGAGGTCCTTGATAAGTCCGAAAGTGAGTAACTCGGAGACGACTCCGTCCAATTCTTTTAATTAACAGTTTCATCCATGGGATACTTGTATCAAGTTTTTTGAATGTAAGGGGTTGTTTTATTTTATTTTATTTTATTAATTTATGGATTAAATTACCCATGTACAATATAGCCAAAAACAATTCATATCAACAATTAAAGATCCTTTAGAAACAAGAACGTTTCTCATAAATGACACAAGTTTTTTGAACAATAATATAACTTTGAAACGACAATAATATCTCAAGGTCAGAGTTTAAAAGGACAATAGGTTTCTTAAAGGGTAACAATTGAAAAGATACATCACTGTCTATGGATAACAAGTTTTAAAAATAGAATGATGCAAGGCATACGTATAAAACAACATCTAGTTAGGTCATGTCTAGTTGATTGCAATGCATTATAAAGTGTTTTATGTGCTGATCTACGCTGAGGTTGGGGTCATGGTCGAGACCCTGTACCCAACCCGACCCCTATCATAGTTTGACCTGACCCTGATCTAGTTTGTCTCAACTTCGATCGTGACTCAATTACAATAAAAAAGAAAATATAGAGAGTTAGTTTCTTCTACTTAAGCAGCTTAAAGCAAGTATATCTTTCATTGCATCAATTAAATAATAGTATATCTACTTTAAAGCATGTTCAATTTTTGTTTCAGTTATGTTATCATTATTATTATCATGCTTTAAGGAAGTTTAAATATATATATATATATATATATATATTTATATTTGTATGATGTGAAGTCTTTGTGGTTGTTAGAGCCAACTTAAATAAAGATTAAAATGTTAAATCCTTGAGTAAAAGAGTTTAAAGAGAGAGCCATATAGAATTAGTAAGAGTTCTAATAATAACACGAGATTAACACTATACTGCGGGTCCTAAAGCTAGAGTTAAAGGAGTCATGGTCTCTATCTTGACTTGACCACAATCCCTGCCCGAACCCGACTTGACCAAACTCAATCCTAGCTTAACTTGACTTATTATCGACCAAGGCCCTGTTCAAACACTGGCCCAGGCCCAGGCCCCGATCCTACCTTGAATCCGAGCCAATCTTGGTCTCAGTCCCGAACCCAGCTTGGCCCCAGAATCTACACTTAAATTGAACAGCATCGGATTATACAACATTAGTTTGTATTGATTTACAATCAGTTGTACCTTATATGATACAATGATCATGCCATGTATTTGATTAATATAAGAAAAAAAATAATAGAATACTTTAATTACAGTTTGTCAAACATGTCTGTAAATAATTTCTTCAAACAAACAATTATCAAAACAAGAGAATGTTTTAAAACATCTCACTAGAATAACTTTAGAAACGACAGCATCAAAAAAAAGAAACCCACATTGCGTGCCTTCAACAAACGACGGAAACGACGTCATGTACACCCCACTATGTATAAGAAAAAGAAAAAAAGACAACGAAGAACCAATAATAATAATGTTGAAAACAAAAACGTTTCTGATAAACTACGTAAATGTATGATCAAGTATATATATATTTTTTTGGAATGGAAGATTAATAAATCTTTTTCATGAAAATGAAAAGAATTTTTTTTAAAAAAATTTTAATAGAGGAAAACGAAAAAGAGTTAGGAAAAGAATAAAAATTAAGTGACAATTTATGGAGATGATAAAAGCACATTTTGCTGGACTAGCTCAGTAAATGGGAGAGAAAAAGTTCGGATAAGAACTCTCATATTTGAAATCTAGAAATGTTATTTTCTGATTAAATCGAAGATACATATTGATATTGTTGGAAAAGAAAAAAAGAAAAAAAGAGAAAAAGCGCATCTCGCGAAACGACAACATATTTAAAAGAATATTTGAGAAACATGGAATGATCTGACATAATATCTCTTAAATATGACATCATAATAACATATTATTATCAAACGACAATGTCATTAAAACGAGATGTTTGAGATGTTAAGGGTAAAAGAAACTCAAGTTTCACATTGTAAACATATCACAATAAGGATATTGGACTGCTCACTTAACTGGTTGATCATTTAACAAGATAAAAGTTCAATACCTTAATAGTCTCAAATTTCTTTTTATTCTCTGTTATTCTTCATGTAGTGTTAGAGTCCAACAAGCTCAAATGAGCACATATCATAAACATATAACATCACATACATATAAAAGTATTAAGCTACTCCATTTAACAGGTAGACCTTTTAAAATAAAAGCCTAATTCACACTTAACAGAGAGACCTTAAAAACAAAAGTCCAATATCTTAATAATCTCGAATTCCTTCTTCTTCTCTCTAATTCTTCACACGAGAAACATATTTTGTCTATAGATTGAAAAACAAAAGGTTAAAAAAAAAAAAAAAAGAAAGAAAGAAAGAACAGAAAGGAAGAGTAAAAGAACGGCAAGATATTTAGAAGAAAAATGGTAGAGCATCCCACAGCAAAACATCTATGATCAAAAATAGAAAACGACAAGTTCAAAAAAAAACAAATAGAAAAGAAAAGAAAAGACAAAAAACATTAAAACGACACAAAAACAAAACATCTCTTATAACCAAAAGTATAGTTTTTCTTTTGCACCGTAGTTATGGAAAACGACAAAAACATTAAAACGACACAAATTTTACGAGACATTTGGAAAACTTGTTAAAAAACCGACAATAATATACTTACTGATGAACCTGTTTCTCTCCATCGCTCACTCGCTGGCACAAACGACGTCAATAAATGAAGAGTGGCTCTGATCTGAATTTTTCTTCCGCCGGTACGTAAATCAAAACAAATAACAATAACCAAAAGTCTCACAAGTTGCATTAATACGAACTGGTTAATCTGTTGAGAATCCAAATATAGTATTTATTAAGATCACAGTTCAGCACCAGTTCTGTACTAAGATAAAAATTATGGGTCGCGATTCGCTTTTTATTAATATGTTGCAGACTCTGCACAATTAAATGCATATATGTATATACAGATATGATTTCGATGGAAGATCACAGAAAAATTAGAGGGAGAAATATGGAGGGAAATAAAAGAATATAATGGGGCATGGACGTGGGTTGGTTATTGAATGCTCTGGTTCTTGGGTTGTTGGCTTTGGTAAAGACCCTGCAGCGTTTTAATGCAACCTGCAAAAGCTTCTCTCTCTCTCTCTCTCTCTCTCTCTTTTCTTGAATTTAATCCGAGACATTCCCATTTTTTATTACCTTATATACACTTCCACACCCCAGTCTCTTCCTTTCTCATGAGCATCATTATCATCATATTCCTCTCCTATACATCCTTTCCTTCTCCCTTGTAGTTTGTCCAAGTTACTTCAAGTATGTATAACTTGAGTGAGGATGTTTATATACACACACACACACGTGTGCATACATACATACATACATATATATATATATATATATATAGTCTACAACAGAAGCCGAGAGCAAGATTTATAGCATATGTTTTTAACGTACGTTTACTTTGAAAGAGAGTGACTGTGATGTTGGCCCGGTTCACTCAGAGAAGATGAATGCATATCAAAGAGGAAAAGGAGAAAAAGATGTTGTTATGGGTTTATTTAGTTTTTGATTGAGCCGTGCCAATATCTCAGTCCTCTTTCATAAGTTCCCCCCATGCATGTCATCTCGCAAGTGATCTAATGAATGTCCTTTGAGGTCTGTATATATCTCTTTCTTAATTATTTGGTTTTCTTTTGTTTTCCTAACCTTCCAATATCTTCTGAACTTCCTTATAGATGTTGTACGTTTTAGTTTGAGCAGACATGTATTATTAGAACTATTTGTAAGGTTATACAACTTTGAAGTCCTAGCTTCCAGACAAATTAAAAAGAAAATGGAAATGATCAAAATATTCTTTTCTAGTCATGACATCGGTAATAATCAACTATATCTTTCATAAGCCTTTTACTTTTTTCCTTTAATAAGAAGAAAATTACTTCAATATTTGAAAGATATTTTGTGATATATCTCATAATCTTTTTTCAATCCATAAATAACAGCATAGGCCAAGTTTAAAATTATCCATAAATTAATGAGATGGGAACTGAAAAAAACAAATCTAAAAACTTATCAGATATATTGATTCAACGTATTGTAATCTTCTCACAAATTATAAAGTTCCAAGTCTATTCGACAAAATATGATAAGAGTCCTTAATCCTTCTTTTCATTACAAGGGGCCGTACGTTAATAATTTTCTCTCAATCCAATGACGATTATACAAAGAAAATTAATCCTTCTGAAATTGGGTTGAATATTAATTCACTCTAACGAAGATACGGTCAACAAACTTTAATTCGGTAAAGAAACTGTGTACCTTTCCAAATTGTTTTCAATACAATGACTTTTGACGCTCATGAGTGTAAATATAAGTAGACAATATACGTAGACAACAAATCGCGACGAGGCTTTTTTAACTACTATAGAGTCAACTTACGTTAATTCAACTTTTTTTATTTTTGGTTATTTTTCGAGACCAAATTAACTTACGTGATTATATGATTTGGATTGATTTATACCTTTTATTTTTACTCCCCATATATAATTTTGAGCTGGAAGGAAATAAAGGATATCGGTTAGGAGAGTAAATGTAGTAAGTAGGGACGTTATCTAATATTTATTGATGAAAGAAAAGTAAAGGACCTTTTCTTTTTTCTTTTTTCTTTTTGAGGGAAAGAGTAAATGACTTATAAAGTTGGTTAAAAAAAAAAAAAGAGAGAATCTGCAATAAATTAAAGGGCATACTTATTGACTGCTATTTCTGTGGCAGTCAGATAAAAGATTCCATCCTAATTTATTTCGTTATTTGGTTCGAGAGTTGTTATTATATGTACTATATATATACGACGACGCCAGTGTCGGCTTAAGGGTAAGGGAAGTTAGGCAGTCGCCTAAGCCCGTAGATCGTGCAAGGCCCCAAAATTCTATACATAATATAATATTATTTATATTTATAGATATAAATATAATATAAATTAAATAATAATAATAATAATAGTAATAAAAATAAGGGTGAATCTGTGATAAGATCTCTATCGATAAATATTATTTTTAGGCCGTTGAGATTTAATCGAACGGTTGAAATATTATTGATATACCATATTTATCATATACCTTACTCATATTATCCTTATCATCCAAAGTCTTATCTAGCACCATGATCTTTCTGCCGTCGGCAACGGACGCCGGTAACCCAATCCAGATGTCGATGACCCACCTTGGCCCCAACCCTGGCCAGCCTCCACCCACCCTCGCCACCGACGACTCCCTTTTCTTTCTCTCTTCCCCTCTCTCCCTTCTCCTCTCTCTCGCGACCCTCATTATTATTTTTTATTTTTTATTTTTGTGGTGGGTGATAGACGTGGGGGGATTTTTTTTTTTTGGTTGATGGGATGTGAGGAGCGATGGATGAGATAATGTGCAGAGGAGGGATTATATGAAGAAGGGTGAGGAAGGGGAAGATTATTATTATTATTTTTTTTTTTTTTTTTTTGTGGTGGGTGATAGACGTGGGGGATTTTTTTTTTTTTGGTTGATGGGATGTGAGGAGCGATGGATGAGATAATGTGCAAAGGAGGGACTATATGAAGAAGGGTGAGGTAGGGGAATGTGTTTAGAGGGGTGGGGAAGCTACGTGAAGGAAAAAAAAAATTGAAGTTTAGAATCCAAGGCTATGATACCATAATAGAAATTAAATAGAAAAAAGAATAATAGTAATAAAAATAGAAAAAAAATGAAACATATACATGTTTAACATGGATGTGTTTTCACAATCTAAAAATAATCAACTCATTAATAAGGAATACTATAACTGAGTTCTCATATAAATATAAGTTATAATGTATATAATAAGGTAAGTTTCCTAATATAAACAAATCACCTAAAACCAATAAATATCTTAAACTATAATAAATATAAAATTTCTAATAAAGATAGGTACATACAAAATAATAACTTTACCTAATATTAATACTAACTTTCTGAATAAAATATATATTTATATAAGAAAACTGAAAATTAAGGCCTACGTTTTTTTTTTCGGTCTACACACTTAGTTATATATATATATATATATATATATATATATATATATATATATAAACGTATAACTGCTATTGCAAACTTATTTCTATGCGTGAAAATCATATCACACAAGTACATATCATTTAGACTTGAAGCGAGAATAAAATTTTCTGTTTGTATGTGTACCCAATTATCAAATCTGAGACTTACAAGGCCCTTAAATCTCTGCATGAAAGTATTCAAAAAATTTATTTAAGGTCAATTATGTCCTCAAAAATTACTGAATAAGTTTGTATACAAAAAGTTATTTTACTACTCAAAAAAGCAAAAAGAAAGATACAACTAAATTTCTTTTATGAAATAATTGTTTCTTTTAATTTTCTATATAATTTTTAAAAATTTTATTGGTTCTTATCTAATAAGATTGAGGATTGTAAAATATCTCATCGGGATGATTTTCTTTTAATTTTACATACTTTCTCATTTTAATGTGATTTAAATAAGATCTAAAGCTTAAAAGGTTTATTGTTAGTAGTTTTTTTTATTGTAAAAAGCTTAAACGAAAAGGCCTTTTGAAACTTTTTGCTTAAGCCTTCAAAATTATTAATCCAGCCCTGTACCACGCTTATTATAAAAAAAAAAAAAAAAACTATATATTTAAACTAATTGTAGATATTAATCGTTTTGAGCTAGCTAATGTGCTGTATATATATATTTTGCTTAAAGAAAGCTCTTATATATTTATTTTATTCATATTCGTGACAACATGAACCTATAAACTAATAAAAAATAGTTTAATTACAGTAAAGTTGTCTCAAGTTTGAGCTATGTGGCATCTTTTCGGCTCGATAATATGTCCGTTAGGTTTATAATAAATATATATAGGGTTATGTCATGCATCTACATGTATATATATTTGTGTTTCCCCAAAACGACATATAATACGATAAGTGACATTTTGACAAGAACAATTTCTCTCTTTGGAATCGGCCAATCGATCAACTACTAATTGAGAAAGAGGGGAAAAAAAAAAAGGAAAGGAAAATAGGGCAAAAAAAAAAAAAAAAGGGGCGAGCAAAAACATAACATATCCTACACATTTTTAAAAATAAAAATAAAAAAATAAAAAAATCGTATCTATTAAACAGAAGTATAGATTTTGTCTGATTTCATTATAGAAGGAGAAGAAAAGGAGGTACGTTTAGCCCAAAAAAGAAAGGAAAAAAAAAAAGTCACGAGTAATAACTTTACAATAAACGACAATATATTAGAAAACCAACATAGTTTACAATAAACGACAATAAGTTAAAAACAACTACTGTAAAACGGCAAAATACTACAGACAGAGAGGACAGCAATAAGGAAACGTCATAACTTGTGATAAACGACGACAAGCTCACATAAAAGAATTCAAAACGACAATTGAAACGGCATAGTTTATAGAAAAATAAACGACCAGTTAAGCGAAACGACCTAATGTACAATAGACGACCATAACGTAAAGAAACGACAAAAGTTCAGTAAAGAACAAAATGTTCAAAGACCAACGACAGCAGAAAACAACAAAATACAAACCAACGACAACACTAAGTAAAATGACGTGATTTCTTATAAAGAAGAATACGATTTTTTTAAATCGGAAATTAAAAAAAAATAGTAGTTTTCAATAGATAATTAAAATGAATAATAGATTTTAAAATATTTAAAGTAAATAATAAATCATAAATTTATTAGATAAATAACTTAATTTAGTAGGTAAATAATATTTATATAAATAGATTATTTACAAAGGAACGGCCTACATGTTTTATATGAAAAATACTTCAAATAATAATAATTAAAAAAAATGATACTTTGAGAAGGCTAAAATATCTTGAGAATCAATTAAAGTGCCTTAACATGGTGTGCAAGAGACCCAGCATAGCATATGCATTAATGGGAGACAGTGAAGTGGATTCCAGATATTTGAGAGGTATAATAAACTCAACTCATGTTTTAGAAAGTTACATTTCGGCTTACAGAGAGCCGATATATGCTAACATGTTTGGTGATATTAACTGCATTAAGAGTGAATTTATACTAAGTGTATATTTACTTTCTTATTTGATTTTATTGTTCTCGATATATCGAATTTCAATTTACAAAAAAAAAAAAAAAAAAAAAAAAAAACCACTAACATGGTCCTTTACATGGTCACTAACTGATAAATGTATTTACCACAATGATGGCTTCAAAAATGCCACAATGGTGGCGGATATTGTATTGCCACAAACGTGGCTTAACTTGAGCTCTCCGGCCTCGTCCATATATATATGTATACAGACAAAATGAAGACATCAATATATAGTTGACTAATCCATCGACCTTTCGGTTTGAAATTTTTCCAAATTGCTTTTTTTACAAAGTAATTTTGAAATTATTATAACTTTAAGACATGCCATATGATAAAGGGTTTACCCTGTTGGAAGCAATAAAAACGTCATCAAGAAAAGCTTAAAAGAGATAGAGCTCACATCCTTTACACTTCACCCCCACGCCACACTCTCTAAAACCATCACCACCAATATCGCACACTCTCTCTATACCTATACATATAGAACCAACAATAGTGAACTTATGGTGTGGTTTTAACAAAATTATACATTTGTTAGTGAGGTATTTCTTTTTAGTCCAATGATGGGTCTTAAATTAGCTAATAATAAAATGAGTATTCAATTTTCATCTCATTAATTATGACCTGATATTTAGCATACACATATAAATTGTTATCCACAAAACTATCCTTATTATGATTAAAAAAGTCCACATAAAAATATTCTTATACTGGTTTGTGCTTGGATCGATCCTCGGTGGCTGATTATATATTTACAAGGAGTTAATTTCTAACTCGTAGGGAACATATCATTTTAGTAATTAATTATTTCATGTTTGTTCATTTCTTAACGCAAAATAACCTTCTCAGATTGATCTCATTTTAATAAACCATGAATGCGACAGCCGAATCGAATTCGATACGATGATATCTTTGGATACAACGCCAGATTAATCCAGCAAATATTTTGTTGAACTACTCATTTCTCGTACACCAAGGTTGATTAAAAAATAAGAATAATAAACACACACACACAGAGTTCACAATCAAAACGACCAAGTAGAAAAAGCAAAGAGAGAAATAAATTAGATTCAAAACAGAAGCAAATCTCCAGGATTTAGAAAAATAAAATAAAACACCATTACGACGGAGAAGAAAAAACAAAAACAAACTTCGACGAGAAAAGGAGAGGAAAAAAAAAAAAAAACCAGCGTGGAGAAAGTACAAGTGAAAAGATAAAGTGTGCTAACTAGGGTTTGAGCAGGCCAAGTAGGTTGAAAAAGCTACAGTGTTGAACCCATTGAAGTTCGACCTAAGAGCGGACGAATAAGCACCCATGTTAGGAAACACGAGCCAATCGTTCACCTCAAGTTCCGGAAGCCCGTGGCCTTTCATAACAGTATCAAGTGCATCCAAGGTGGGCCCAAACACCGTCGAACTGTAGGTTTTAGCACCTTCACATGTTGGGTTCTCACTGCTGGAGTTGCAGGCGAGAGGCTTGCACGTCAGATTTCTTGGCTCAAACAGTGCGCCGCACATAAGGGACCCGTAAACGCCGTCGTTTATCCAGTACTCTCTCAGCTCCCCCCTCACGCGCTTCCCGATTATGTTGGCGGCTAACGTGAAACCCGACTCCACGAAAAACCGGCCCGGCTCGGCAACGAGGCTCATCCCCGTTGTATCCGGGAAATAGGTCTTAAGAGCGGTTCTTATGGTTGAAGCCGCTTCTTTAAACTGTTTCCCAGCCATGAAGCCGCCTCCAATGTCCAGCACTCGCATTGGAGGCATTCCGAGCTGAGCCGTGGTCTCAAACACTTTCTTGGCAGCTTCAATGGCGAGGGCGTAAGCAGACGAGTCAGCGACTCGGCTTCCTATATGGAATGAAACGCCAATCACAGGGAGCTGAGCCGCCTGAGCCGCTTGTAGGAGCGGCTCGACTTCCTCAGGCAGCGCGCCGTACTTGGAATCCAAGGCCCACATTGCTCCGCCGTCATCCGGGGGTTTGATCCGGATAAGGAGAGCAGATTTAGGGTGAAATTCTCTTATCTTTTCAACTTCGGAGGCGGAATCAAATGTCGTTAGATCAACGCCTACACTGGCGGCGTACTTGATATGAGACTCCAGTTTACAAGGGTTGGCGAAGATAATCCGGTCGGCTGAAACTCCGAGGGCCAAAACGGATTCGATTTCGGCCTGACTGGCGCAGTCGAAACCCATGTCAAGTGTGGCCATGGCGGCAAGTAAGGCCGGGTTAGGATTGCATTTGACGGCGTAGAAAGGTCGAACCATTGGAAGGGACCGGGTCCAGTTGTCCATGAGGTCGGCGACGACACCCAAATCAAGCACGTAAAATGGTTCTTTACTGTGGTGGTGGTGGAGAATTAGGGACTGCACGAAACTAGTTAAGCCATCTTTGGGTAACGACGTGATTTTGTCTCTCAAAGTGGGTGCTTCCACAACAGCCTGGAGGATCTTGTGGATCAGCCCCATGGCCGGGAAATTAATAAACAAGATGGTGGTCGTGTGCACTTTTTGGTATCAAGAAAAGGTCAAAAAATAATATTTGCATGAGTTTGTATGAGGTACAAACTAAGATATAAGTGTGAATACACCAATGCAAAATATCTGCGTGTTTTAAATATTTGTGGGGAGCGTTAGGTACAAGGTGGTTGAAGGATTAACTCAGGATATATAATCAACACCAGCGCCGACTATGTTGAAAAAATGTGGGGTGGAAAAAGTATTTGGTTATTAATAATCTTATTGAATTATCAGAACAAAGATGAATATGATTGAGTTATAACTCGAAGACATGCCACATATGATAAAAGGTTTAACTGTTGGAAGCGATAACACTGTTGTCAAGCCCATCAAAACTTGTCGGTAAAACAAAAAAATAAAATAATATATATATATATATATATATATAGCTCACATCCTTTACACCTCATCCCCACATTTAAATAGTTCACTAATTCACAATTATTTAACTCAAATACAAATCTCAAATCTCAAATTTTTATTTTTATTTTTTGAAATCCTTATCACATTTGATTTTCTACCTTCACGCTATTGAAAATGTTACATTCAACAAAAACAATTAAAATGCACATTTAATTCAAAAACGCAATTTAAACTTTATATTTAAATGCAAACATTTATGTTGAATCAACATTTTAATACAATAAGCAATTCAAAGAAATACTAATTATTATACATATTAATACACCAAAAATAAATAAGTTTATGAACACGCATATTAATTATTTATTGTTCAATCGAAAGTAATAAAGCACAACAAGACAATATTAAAATGACGAGGGCTTTGATGAAGTACGACATTGATTGATCAGTCTCCACATTTGCTGAGTCGCACTATAATTTAGGCTTGTGGGGGTACAATGATAAAGGGGCTTGTGGCTTTGGTGACTTCTTTTTGAAACACATGAGGAGTGAGGTTCAATGGTGTATTTTAGTACATTATTTCAAATAAAAAATTATTTTATTACAAATCCAAATTTTGAAATTCACATTGTATTTATTCGTTCTAAACACTAATTTATTTAAAATTGTTATTTTAAAATAAATTTTTTTATTTAAAGATAATGTATCAAATCATCACTCAATTTAAGAGAGTAGAGTATGGTATTGTTAAAATATATATATTTTAAAATGTCTTAATGTGGATTTATGAGAAATTCGTTTAAATAAAGTATTAAAAATTATTTTAGTAGGATATTTAAAAGAAGTATTTATGAATATTGTATTTGATAAAAAAAGATAATGAAAAGAGAAATTAAAATTTAAAGAGGATATTCAAGAAAGAAAGAGAAAATAATAGTGTTAAAGTTTTTTTTTTTTAAACTATCATAGAAATGTATTATAATAATTTTAACTTACATTAATCAAATTAATGATGTACTTTCCACGCCATTTCAAATCTAACGCATTCATTTTATTTAAAATCCAAATCCATTTTTTCAAAATTGAAATTATATTCATTTTTATCTCTTAAAATGCCTTCAATAAGTGAAAAAGTAACAAATAACATACAAATTTTTTACAATAAATATGTATAAAGATCCTATTCAAATTCAAAAAAAACGTGTGGACAAAATTTTATTTTATATATATGGAATATTTTTTTATTATCAAATAATAGAGATAGTATGTTTAAGCAAATAATAATAATGACAATATGTTAAAAAGAATATCGATGATGTGACAAAAACAAGGAAATTTTTTTTTAGCATATCTGAAGTAAATTAGAGAAAAAAATTTCTTGCACATAAAAATCGTAAAAAGAAAAGAAAGAACAAATGTAACCGTTAGATAGGAAGGAAAAAAAACAAGGGAAAAAATGAAAAAAATACTATAAAAAATCATGGATTGACACATGTAAGAAGAGAAGAAAAGAAACATTGACTCTTTTAATTCAAACATTGGCTCTTCTAATTCATACCAATGATGTGCTAAATTAGGATTAGAATAAATTAGGTTATAATGTTGGGCTTTTAATTCAAGCTGATTGATTGGTCTTTTTTTATTTTTGAAAAACATCAAATCATCAGTCCTTTCAACTTTTTTTCTTTTTTCTTTTTGCCTTTCTTTCTTCAAGACAAAATGAAATCCGTCATTGCAAGTCATAATCCTCACCTTGATTCACTGAGGCCCTCCCTCGACTACTTCCGGATCTTCTAAATTCAATGTCGCCCTAGGAATTGCTCAATTCCATTATAAAGAAAATACATAGAAAGATTAAGGATCCGAAATCTCTCACATAATTGATTCTCTCTATTTTCTCTTATTTCACAAAATTATGGATACTAAAACAATATCCTCTTCTTTTCACCTTTTCCTCTACCAAACAAGCTGTAGATGTTCGTCGCGGAAAGTCAAGGTAAATAGTTTTTATAAATACTATTTTGGTTTCCTGTTGAAATTAAAAAAATTAAAACATGCGTATGCGCTGTAGAAGATGCGAATGCGCGTGGTGAGTAATAGTTTGTCTGTACGATCATCAAATTTTAAAGAGTTATATATATGTATGCATGCAAAACACATGCTAGATATTTGTCTCGTTATTTGTACACTAGAACAAAATTTTAACAAACATAAGTGAGCATTATTGGAGGGAAGCTTTGATTGTTATTACCGTATATAGTGTGTGTGTGTATATATATATATATTTGCATTCCGGTGACGTAGGCATGCAGCACGAAAACAATATTTATATATTTCAATCATATTCTATAAACAGTTATCTGATAGTATCGATATGTAAACAATAGATGAAAAAGAAATCAATGAATGTCTTTTCCTTTGTATAGGTTTCTTTTGAGTTTTTGAGATGATTTTATTTTTTCCTTTGAGTTTTTTCTTGTAAAGAGTTTTAATGAAATATCAGACTTGTTTAGATAGATCCTATAGGATGATAGTATAGTGATTATTATTATGTTTTCTTTACTTTTTAATTTGTAACGGCTTTGTTTTTTCGAATAGACTTCTTTGTATTTTTTTTATTACAAATATTATATGGGAAAGAACGAAGGTGCCGAACCACTATTTATGTATATATGTTTATAAACAAATGAAAAAGAGATGATAGAAAGAAACCTACAAGCTCATAAAAGGAAAAAAGAAAATTAATATTAGGAGCTATTCTGTTTTACCATAGACTTAAATTTATGACATAAGGTTTAAAAAAAAAAACATTAAACTATCTCTAATGTATATGTTTATATCAATGCTAATATTATATTTTTCTTTAAAAAGTATGAAAACAACATTATCTTACTTTATACTCTGACATGTAATATTATCATAACATTATTTTTATTTTTATCATTATTATCGGAAACTCGTAAAAGTATTTTAATGATCAGATAAAAAATTATAGACACCAATAAATAAAAATCAAATGTTAAATTTATCATTTGCTATATTTGGTGATAAATACGTCACCAATTTCATCGAATATAGCAAATTTAATATTAAAAATAGCACTCTATTAGAGAGTTTTTTTTTTTCCCAAATATAAAAAATTATCATTAATACATCAATTTAGCACTCCATTACACATATATGAGCTCTTAATTATTGTCCATGTATATATATATATACACACTCTCAGCGACTTGTCGGAACTTTGACACATTATTGATAGTCTTTGGAGAACAGGTTTGATTTGCTACTTTTCTGTAATATGAGGAGCTATACTCGGTGGAATCATGACCTTAACGCCACATCTATATATATATTAATATACTACTTTAGATTGGGTTCGAGTAAGAAAGGTGGGTTAAAATGGCCGATGTTTTAAACCCATTGAAATTGGATCCAGCGGCCATTGTGTACGCTCCCATATTCGGAAACACAAGCCAATCATTGACCTGAAGTTCCGGTAGCTTGTGGCTAGTCAACACAGTATCAAGCGCGTCGCACGTGGGTCCAAACACTGTCGAGCTGTAAGTCCCAGCTCCTTCACACGTGGGATTCGCACGATCGGGCGTGCATGCGAGAGGCACGCACGTGAGAGTTGCATGGTCGTAGAGTATGCAGTTCATGGAGCCATAGACTCCGTCGTTGATCCAATATTCTCTCAGTTCACCCCTCACACGCTTCCCAATAACGTTGGTGGCTAACGCGAAAGCCGACTCAGCGAAAAACCGGCCCGGCTCGGCTATGACGCTCAAGTACTCTTGCGAGTTCGGGAAATATGTTTGCAAAGCGGCTCTTACGTTCGAACCCGCTTCTTCAAACTGTTGGCCAGCCGTGAAGCCGCCGCCGATATTCAGCACCCGCATCCGTGGCAAGCCGAGCCGAGCCGCTGTCTCGAAGGCAGACTTGGCGGCCTCTATGGCGCCTCCGTAAGCTTGAGAATGTGTGGCGCCGCTTCCGATATGGAAGGAGACACCGCTGACAGAGAGCCGAGCCGCCTGAGCTGCTTGGAGGAGCGGCGCCACTTCCTCGGGAAGCGCGCCGTATTTGGGACCAAGGGGACACCGGGCTCCGCTGTCTTCCGGAGGTTTAATCCGAATCAGGAGAGCACATTTGGGATGCCACTTGCGAATCTTTTCGAGCTCATCTCTGGAGTCGAATGTCGTAAGGTTAACACCAACACTGGCTGCGTATTTGATGTGGGACTCCGACTTACAAGGATTGGCGAAGATGATTCGGTCGGGAGAAACTCCGAGGGCTAAGACGGCTTCTATCTCGGCCCGACTCGCGCAGTCGAAACCCGAACCGAGCGCCGCCATGGTGCCGAGGAAAGCCGGGTCGGGGTTGCACTTGACGGCGTAGAAAGGTCGGACCATTGGGAGGGTGCGGGTCCAGATGTCCATGAGATTGAGGACCACGCCTAAATCAAGGACGTAAAAAGGGTCTTGTAAATGTTGATTTTTGAGAATTATAGATTGCATGAAATTCAATAACCCGCCGTCTTTCTCTAAGGCAGTGACCCTCTTGCCTCCCACTCCGGGTGCGCCCAAAATGGCTTGGAGGCTCTTGGGGCTCCGTCCATTTGCTTGCAATTCTTCACTAATTGCCATATGCAGTACTACTTCAAATTAAATGAAGTGGAAAGAAAATGGGCAAAGAAGTGAGAGAGGGGGTTTATGTTTGGGGTTGGGAATGCAAATTCCTTCTTCTGTTTATAAAGGAAAAGTAGGAAGTGCCACACGATACCGGCAGCAGCGTGTCAAGTTCCCTTTTGTACGTGGTGAAGAAAACATAGAAGAGAAAGGGTCATATTATTGATATACAATTATGGTGTTGCCTTTTGAGCCCACAAAACCAGAAAAATCTTAAACTTGCTAGTACCGTTTAGTTCACCCATTTAAATCTAAATTTTTCAACTTAATTTTTATCTTTTTTCTGAAAAAGTCAACAAAATTACTATTGAAACTTAAAAATCTTAACTCAAACTCAAACACCAATCACCCCCCTAATGTTTTTTTCATCGTGGCGTTAATACATAGATTTTCTGTATATTGGGAATATAAAACTAGGAGCTCATGCTGTCTGAGGTTGATGGACTATGTCATCAAATATGTTAAAAGGGTAATGAAACTCGAGTCGTGCTATCATAAAAACATAACAACAGTCACAGATCTATAAGAGTAATATTGTGATACTCCATTTAACAAGTTGATCTTTTAAAATACAAGCTTAATTTCGTAACAGTTTCAAAGTTTCATCTTCTTCTTTCTAATCTTCACAAAATAAATGGATCAACCAAGTGTTAAATGGTGACTAGTTAAAGTTCTCTATAAGTCTCATATACCGCGAAAACGGTTAGAGACTTTTAGAATGCCAGGTAGATATACGACCTGCCTTATACGACTTAACTTTTTATATTCTCAATTGTATCGTGGCCACTGGCCAGCATCTTTAGGCTTTAGCTGTTACCATCTTTCACTAATGTTCAATAATGGCTTTTAGAGGATGCACTTTAATTTTCTTTTTTTTTTTTTTTTTTCCAAGTATTTGAATTCTTTGTTTGGAACGCATGATCAAACAAGAAAAATTGGCATTAGGAATTATTGAATATTTGGAACGTAAAGGCTTACGTATATGAATAATGACTTTCCTTTTCGAGAAGACCATCTTCTTTGAACTTGTGATTTTTATCTGGAAATTTCGTATCGCTAATGTATTGGCCGGTGATAACTTTAAATCATATGTATTTTATTCTGATTAATAATTTTGGACATCTTCAACTACAAGAGCTACACGTGTTTTGAAGACGCCAATCTTGACAATCTGTCCTGTTTTAGTTATATACCAACCCTGGTCGCTACTTGATAAAGCTAATTACTTCAAGAAACTGCCCGGAAACATGATCAGAAAACAATGTCATAATTTTTTAACATCTTAAATATGCTTTTTTTTTTTTTTGGGTTTGGCAAAGAATAGTTACATTTTTTTAAATTTAGAATATAGGATTCAAACTTTATATAATTACAATTAAATTACCCCTGCATCCACAGAAAGAATATTTGTTTTTAACATCCACATAAATTTGTGTCATGTGCTTTCCCCTTTGCATTACTTTTTATTAATTAATTTATTTGAACAATAAATATATTGTTAAGGAAACACAATAAACCTCAACCCATTGTAAAAAGAGGTGGCCCAAATTTATAATGATTGAGAACGAAGCCCAAAATCACAAGCCCAAAGAAGTCGGAAAACGAAGTGTGGTGCGAAATTCCAAAATTGAGCGAATTAATTCCTGGTGTCGCTTCGTCGCTGTAATCGCACCAATGGCAGCCCTGAGCGCTTCTGCAACTCTCCTCTCTTCTCTTTCTTCTTCCTCGCCATCCAAATTCTCCCCCAACTTCAATCATTCTCCACGACTTGCCCGCTTTCCTTCTTTTTCCAAGAGTAAGAACTTGCTCAACACTTTCCAAACCCTCGGTTTTTCTTCTCTCAATTTCGTCATTTATTTGTTTCCTTCTCATTTCAATCAAAATATGCGATTTTCTCTGACATGAGTATATTCTTCATCACAATCGGATCAGAGAACGATAAGGACGACTATTCCGACCTCCAATCGGACGCCAATGACTCCAGAATTGTGCCTCTCTTCCACAATAAAACCCTCTCTAAGGTACTTTATTTTATTTTTTGTGAATTTCTGTTCTTCAAATTTGATTGAGGAATTCGTAAATTAGGGTTTTTTTTTTTTTTTTGGTTTGCGATTATGAAGGATGAGGCGATGGGTCTGGTTCTGAGCGCAGCGTCGGTGAGAGGATGGACGACCGGTTCTGGCATGGAAGGTCCTCCGACTCCGATTGGGGCTGAGGATCTATCCGCTTCGGAGAGGATCTCGACCTTCCCCTGGTCCCTTTTCACGAAATCGCCACGTCGGCGAATGCGCGTAGCCTTTACTTGCAACGTTTGCCGCCAAAGAACCACTCGCGCCATTAACCCCCTTGCCTATACTGATGGCACTGTCTTCGTCCAAGTAATCACTTTTCTCTTCAAAGTTTGTATATTTGTATACATTTGTGTATCTGTGTGTGTGTGTGTTTGGAAAGAAGGAAAATTCATGGCGTTTTGCTTTATTTGCAGTGTTGTGGGTGTAACGTGTTTCATAAGCTGGTAGACAATTTAAATTTGTTTCATGAAATGAAGAGCTATGTGAACCCAAGCTTCAATTACAGAGGGCCAAACTGGGATGCTGTTGGATTCAATGACCTTGACATTGATGATGAAGATGGTGACGATGATGTCTTCCCCATGTGATGACTGATGATGAGCCTGAGACATCATGTAAACATGTACATTCCTTTACTTGTGTATTTTAATTTTAAATATGTACCTGTAAATATTTCTCTATTTATTTGTTGTCTCATTTGGTTACGTAATATCTATTTGTTGTCTCATTTGGGTAACTGTAATTATTAGATCTTTTGGATTCTTTGTTAGCAGAACTGTGGAGCTCTTTCAACTTTTGTAATTTGATTGCAAATTCATTAAACACGGTATTGTCTTCTGCTTTGCTTTGTTGGTGAAATTTGAAACGGTGGAATTGAAACGCTATTAGGCGGATTGGGTAGAGATTATATTTCGAATCAAAATCTTCATTCTAATATGTTTTTATTTTTGGTTTTTTGGGACTATTAACGTGTTCTTGGTTTTAATTCATTGTACCATGTTGTGATTGTGGGAACTGGAAAACTTTCTTTGGTTTGCCTTTTTTAGGATCTCTAGTTTGGTTCATCTTGTTGGAACCTAGCTAGTTCAAGATTAATGTTTGGCCTTTGAAACTAGTTGGTGCTTGTGTTAGATACTAATTGTCCCACATGGAAAGATTATAGGATAAAAAGTGGGTTTGTAAGCCCTTGGGTCCCCTCCCCTAAGAAGCCGGTTTTGCAAGGATGAGCTCTACCTAATAGGTTCCTAACAGTTTGCAGTGTTTTTGTGCATACCATTGGTCCGGTGGGAAACACGGGCTATGACGGTCTCCTCTCTGGTTTTTTTAATTTGATGATGTTCTCATTCTCTAACCAAAAAGGAAAATAAACTCATGGGTTTGTGTTTTTAAGATGATCTTCTGGAATCATTTCCGTAAAGACTGTTGGGTCATTTATGAATAGTGCTTTTAACATCATCAGTTTGAGCAAATTTTTGGGTTGTTTAATTGTTTTACGTGTTTGTTTATTGACATGACATTTTAAGGTAATAGCCTAACACAAAGATACCAAGAAAGGAAACAAAAGCAAAAAAAAATCTTTGATTTGTGATCATGAGATGTAAATCAAATTAGCACCATATTTTGTTGCAAATGAAATTGAAGAAAACAAGACTTTCGCTGGAAAGGAGGCAAAAGGCTAATACTGATTTTATAGGTCGGAAAGGGAGATTTTATTTTATTTTATTTGACATCTAGAAATATGGTATTCCATGATGTTGCACTGGGATTTTTTTAATTCTGAAATCTTGCGAAAAGTGACCAAAAAGGCCGGAAATTGTGAAAGTTTTATTACTGGAATGTGAGGATTATTTGTCATTTAATATCTTCACTAACCTTTGTTGTTTGTTTGGTTATGTTAATTTTGTTGTAGTCGATCACGATGACGCTTGGTGTCTAATGATGAAATTTTTAAAATTATTTAACTTACGTTTGGCTTACAGTTGGAAAGGAAATTTTTAAGTTGAATTTGATTATTTTTTAAAAATTAATTGTAAATTTTATTAATTTTTTAAAAAATAATAAAAATTAAGATAAAAAATATAATTTTAATTAAAATTAAATTTAAATATCAAATTTATTATTTTAATCTCTTTGATATTGATTTGGAATATACTATGTGCTAAAAAAAACTAGGCTTTGTGTATAGTGCATACTTGTACGTGGTGGAGTGTACTGACATAGTACAATGTACTGCAACTTTAAATTAAGCTTTATAAGAGTGAAAGCAGAGAGCTTCATTTTAGTTCTGTCCTGTCTGTCTCAATCCCTCATCTCTCTTTACTTTTCAGCCAAAAAGGGAAAAAAAAAAAAAAAATCCATTATCACTCTTTCATGTTAGCATTTCCCTTCTCCTAAATTCCAGCCACCAAAACTACATGACATCTTTAGAATTTACATTTTAGTAAACTTTTTTTTTTTTTTTTTTGATAATAGTAAACCGGTTTTTGTCCAGGTAAAAATCAGCTCAAGGCAGATAGCAACTTGGGCCACATGTTTTCAGGGTCCCAATTTAGCCACGACAACTTCAAACAGAATTCTTTTTCCACCCTTGTTACCAGAAAAATCAGAAGGTTCTAATTTCGTTTATGCAGCTACATACATGTCTTCATCTGAAGCTGAAAGACTTGGATGCACATTTTTAAGTTTTAATTATTTTTCTGTGTGAAAAAAGAAGAAAAGAAAATAAAAAACTTTATTGCTTCAAAGTTGAAACGCCTTCCTAAGTTGCTGCCGAAAAAATATCTTCTGGTGTCGTTTAGAAGTTGTACTGCTAAACCTATCCTCTCCCACAAACTGAAACACCTAAACAAGAGGCTGTTATAGTCTCCACCTCACATCACTAAAGCACAAGCCACGTCATTGGATAGCATCCAAACCAGCCAATCAGATCCAACCCCAGGATAACACCTATGCTTCCATATCCCCCGATTCCACTCTTTATCCGAACACAAACCACACAATTCCAACACCTTTCACTATTAAAATCCAACACTTTGCTTTCTCCTCCACTTGATCTCCTCCAACGTCCATCTCTTCCCAGACTTCCCTCAGCTAACCACCGTAAAACCACCCTTATTATCCACAATGGCCTCCATGACATCCGCCGCCGTCGCCATCCCATCATTCACTGGTCTTAAGGCAGCCGGTTCCGCTAAAGTCATCGCCAACGCCAAGGTGGCCGCTCCAACCCCGAGGTTCGCTGTCAAGGCCTCGCTCAAGGATGTCGGTATCGCTGTTGCCGCCAGCGCTGCCAGTGCCATGCTCGCCAGCAATGCCATGGCCCTTGACGTGCTGCTCGGAAGTGGCGACGGGTCGTTGGTGTTCGAGCCAAGCAGCTTCAGCGTCAGCTCCGGTGAGAAGATCGTGTTCAAGAACAATGCAGGGTTCCCGCACAACGTTATTTTCGACGAGGACGAGGTCCCCGCAGGCGTCGACGCTTCCAAGATCTCCATGAGCGAGGAGGACCTTCTCAACGGCCCCGGAGAGACCTACTCAGTCACCTTGACCGAGAAAGGTACCTACTCCTTCTACTGTTCGCCTCACCAGGGTGCTGGCATGGTGGGAAAAGTGACCGTTAACTGAGTTGGTTTGGAAACTTTGCTTGTTATAGGGCTCATCTCGTGCATTTTCCAATTTTTTCTTTTTTTGTACTAGAGCTCAATATTTATAGCAAGTGCTGGAAATCCTAAGAAAATGTGTGAGGTGTTGTCTACTATAGTGCTTTTTTTTTTTTTTTTTTTTTTTTCACTTCTTTGAATAAGTAGTAGATTTGTGGTACAGATCCTAATTTGGCTCTTTGCCTCCATTTCTTTTATTATGCTCTAGTTCCTTTAACTGGTTTCTGCACATTGAAGATACAATTTACGGGATTACTCTACTATATGTATACGTTGAATTCTTGGTCTTAGCCGAGTTAAGGCCGAGAGAGATATTAGAAGAATTCATGATCTAAATCATTAAAAAGTACCAAGACTATGATTTCCAGAATATTGAATAAATTATTTCACAGTAATGAGTCCAGAGCATGACGTGAATGTACAATGTGAAACCAATTGGACTGAAGACCGTGTTGCCATGTTGGTAACAAATTACAACAAGGTAGCCAAATTCCTCTTTGAGGATTGAGACGAAGTGAAACTCTTTTGAAAATAAAGAACGAAACTTGGAGGAGCTTACGTGGTTAGAGCGTCAGGAAGGGTAGATCGGGATCCAAGCACCTTACCTCCAACATCAGGGAAAGTTTCTCCGCCGGGCAAGGGACCCACCTTCCCGTTGGCATACACTTCAATTGGGTATTTAAGAAGGTGGCCCTGCAATGGCGTAAAGTCGTCGGCTATGAAATTTGTCCAATTATCTTCAGAAATTTTGTTCACACGCTTAACGCAAGCCAAACTTTCAGGCTCTTTGAAGCAATTATCTACCATTCCCAGGTGCTCGGCCCAAAGCGACATTCGGTATCCATAGACCTTCAGTCACAAGATAAAAAGATAGTATCAAACGGTGTGTTTTAGTAGTGGAGTTGAGCATTCTTCCTGAGAGGTTGAGTTAAGTAGCAACCACAGACCATGAATTTTAAGAAAAGGCACAAACCTGGCCGCGTGGATGTCGCTTTCTCTGACCCCATGTATGATGGGGTTGATATGCACCCATGGCTATCTCTGTGTCTCTTGAACCGGCCATAGATCTTTGGTTGATATTGGCAGACCCTAATACCACGTATTCGTCATCTACTATCATTCCCTTGGAGTGTACATAGATCATAAACCGTTGGAACTTCTGCGATGCTGAAACCTGCAAATGGTTGAAGAAAACGCAATTTCTTTTCACGAGCACCTTGCTTCATGATTTTTAAATAACGTTGAGAATTGCTAAAAGCTAATTTCTACCCTAACTGCTCAGGCAGTGACGACTCAAGCTAATTCCTCATGCCTTTTGATGAAATACCAAGTTGTCGTTTGATTTTCATAAAGTTCTTAATTTTCGACCCGTACATTGATGTTCAAATAAAAAATGTAAGAGCATAATAAATAAAGTTCATTTTTTTCCCTAATGGTATGATTACCGTGTCTCCGTTCTTGGAAAGTTGATTGGCTGGGAAGGACTTTCCTTTGGGCAATTCCTCCCGATTACCAAGACAGTAAAAGTTTAGATAGTCCTGCGGATGGGAATTCTCAAGTTGCGTGGATTTCAATTCTTGTGCTATGATTTCGTACATCATTTGCATCGTCTGTCCCTGAAATAAGCAAAAAGGAGCAAATGAATACAAAAGTATGATGCACAAAAACATTTTAGTGTTTTCTGGATGTATAGCGGGTTCAAAAACAAAAAATTTGGCAGAAAAATTTTTACTCCTTGTAAAAAGTGATTTCTTTTACCTGCCAAAAGAGTATTTCTTGTACTGCACCAGAAGATGGGACACCCTCAGGCCACATTGGTATGACAACATACACAGCGAATCGCTCTTTGGCTCTTATCTTACTAGCAATCTTTAAGGCCAACTCCATTGGGATTACATTATCAGCACCTAAACAAAATAAGTCGGTCCTTGATAAGAAGCAAATGATATTAATGGAGTGTTCGAAGGGAGCAAGGTCCTGATAACTGAAATTTTCGAGAAGAAAAATATTATCCAGTATGTGGTGTACAACATAATTACATGCATCGTTTAAGTCATACTGTACAAGATCTTGAGCAACAAAAATGACGTATATACAATTTAACATCTAATGGAAACAATATAAATCGTTTCAAAACCTGCATTCTTGTAAGACGACCACGCATAGGATGATCCAAGAAAATACTGATTCTCAATATATACGAAGTGTTGTGCAGCTCTGATCGCTTGGATGTATGCTGTTTGAATGCTCTTGTCTATAACCAAGTTTTTTGCACAGAAAAGATTCTGCAAGTTCAAAAGAATTTCAAACAATTGAGATTAAAAAAAAAAAAAATTGTCCAAGGTTAAAATGTTGTGCATAATATAAGTCTACCTGAGCCTCAGCTTCCTTAACGTCTTTGGGAAATCCTTTCAAAGATCCCGAGTCAATGGATCTGAAAACCTGTCAATTCAGGAATACTAGGCAAAGTTAATGACTAAACAAGCTAAGATGAAACAATGTACCAAGTTTTAGAAGCTTTGCTGCAAAATAGTCAACCTGAACATGCCAATTTTCAGGATCACTTTCCTTCGAAACCCATAGCACAGGATCATCATTTGGAATTGATGGGGAAGGACTAAGAATCCATGATATACGTTCCAACTTTATCAAAGCATCATCGTGCCAATAAGATACTCTCTTAAAGCGTTGCCCCAACTCTGACCATTTTGTTGCTTTTCTCCAACGTTGCTCAAAATTTTTAAGCACATCATATGCAGCTGGACCTTCAATTTTGCAATGCAAATCATGCCATGGTTGCCTTGGACCCCTGGTTCCAGACTATTATTCTCACAGGTAAAAGAGAAGCTACTCAGCAATCGCTCATTATAGAGAAAACATCTTAAGATGGAAGACAAATTTTAAGGAAATAAATACTTACTGAAAAAGTTGGATTGTGATAATCTTCCTGAAATACGGTGTCAAGATCACAAAATAGACGATGCTCAGGTGTATCATAGCGGCCATCACAAAGGTCTAGACCTCCTATAAATGCACTTATCTTCCTGTTATTACCCTGTGCTTGTGAATCCACTATTACACATTTCTGATGATGCGTGAACAGGGTTCCAACAACCTGAAATCGATCAGTAGGTGGAATAAGTTTAATTTCTTAATTCACAACCAGAAAGATGTACACATTTAGAAACTTTGACTAAGCCAAATTAGGACACTAATCACATGGTAGACTACCCTTTTAGGAATCATATGTGCTCATTCAAGCAATTGTGATTAGGACAAAATATCAAAACAGGTAATAGCATGATCATCGCTTAAATGATGACAATCCTATGCACAACATAAACAGAATGACAGTGAAATAAAATACAATATGAATCCATATCGGACTGTTATTTAATTTCCGCACAGTTTCTCTTTCTGTTACATACACTGAAGAGCAGAGTAAAAAATAATGGCTATTTTGGTAAGAGAGTTAAATTTAAGCAGCTGCAGGCCATTATGTATTTAACAACTACAAGGGACAAGGCTGATACAACATGTATTAATCAAGAAGTGAGATAAGTTTTAAACAACATGACCGATCTCTACACAGATCAAACAAAGGATTATCAAACCTAGTTTAAAAAAACGATCTCCAGGTCGACGTCAAATCGAGACAGTTTTCCTTGGTTTTATAATTTCAATCTCAAATGCAGGAAATATTATGAACATGTAACGAGGATAATAAATTATACTCAAATATTTCAAACATTCTTTAAAAAGAAAAAATTTTAGAATGGAGAAAAATATAGTGAAAATGTTACTGGACCATGGTATAAAGCATGCCTGTTGCTTGAAAATGCTGAGCTTACTGCTGGCATATCGAGGTGACAGCACACATGTCACAGAAGAGTGCTTGAAAAATTTCCTGGTTTCTTCATCATGAGTCTGCATAACTCCCGCCTGCATCAATGATCAAACCAAACATATCGAACTTGAAAGAATCAAACTCGAACGAAGCAGCTAAAAGCTGCTGCAATAAACTGTCTGAATCATTAAAAATCCCAAAAAAAAAAAAAAAAAATGCAAAACTGATTGAACACGAATCATTAAAGTGTAACTAATTTTACCAAAAAGATATTCATTTTACATACCGTATTGATAAAAAATCTGCTGTGAGAGGTCTTATCATCCCAAACCAGCAACAGAACTCGGACACCTTCTTGAGACTTGTACTTGAGCAAGTCCCCCAAATTCAAATTCCCACCGCTCGGCAATGGCCTGGTCGGCTCTCTCACCAGCTTCACCTTGTGATAAATCGACCAACCTGCGATGTAAACCATATGGTGAGCCTCCAAAATCGCATGGCATATGTCCTCCCAACATTTCTCGTGTCGAAACGAATTCCCGCTTTCCAATTCAATCTCCTCCAACATCGAGTCTGGGACGTGAGCGTCCTGATACAACGTCACAGAACCGCCTCTCCTCACCGGAAAATAGCAATTTTCGATGCCGTAACTATCCAGATCAGTCGATATACCGAACCGGTACAGAGGATTGTCTTCGCATTTGGTGAACCTCATTTCAAGTCTAATTGCTGTGTCCGGCTTCGGCGGCTTCCCGAACGATCCGATCACCGGGAACCAATCGCTGATGCTCTCGCCGGTGAGGATTCTCCAAGCGGAGACCGTTGCGACGCCGATTAAATCGGCGCCGAACATGTCGTTGTCCTTGACGATGAACTCGACGTGGGAGACGGGGTGAGCCAGGGGAATCTTGAAATGCTCGTTCCAAATCGGGTTCTGTGAGTTGGAGATGACGCGCGTGCGGGCCACTCGAGCTCCGGCGAGGCAGACCGAGACGTAAGGGTCGCTAGTGATGATCTTCCGGTGGGAAGACTTGGGCTTGTTGTTGTGGCGGTGTGTGAACGGCGCGCGGCACGACTCGAAGGCCGCGAAGAACCGCCGGATACGCTCCGACACCAAATCCATGTTCGGCAAGCACCGCGCCTCGATGATTTTCAGATCGAGGTCGCCATGGAGGTACACCACCGCCTCCGAATAGACTTCCGCCATTAAAGCTCCGGAAAAAAAAAAAAAAGAGTGCAGAGAAAGAGATTGCTCCGGAGCTGAATATATGATAAGGCGAAAAGTTCGGAGATAATATGAATGTCGATAAAGAGGAGGCCTTTTCGTCGCCGGAGAAGCCAAAACGGTGAGTTTTGTATAATTTTCGGATCACGTGAAGAACGCGAATTGTTCGGCCGGTGGTTTCTCCGACGGACCCAACGGTGAGAACCGAAGGCGACAAGACAAGGTGGGAAATGGAAATAATGGTCTTTCTTGCGCTTGCATGCTATATTACAGTGGAACACGTGGAGGTCAATAGATGTGTTTGTCATTCACACGGGGGTTTCCTGAGTTTTAGTAAATAATATTATAATAGTTTCTGATTCTCTTTGTGGAAAAGTCATTTTTGGTTAATTTAAAAGTGATTTTGGTGAAATTTGTTTGGCTAATTGTGTCTTAATTGATACCATAACAAAAGCCATTCTTTTCTTCTATTTATTGCCCCAGTCCATGATTAGAGCACATCTCTAATGGAATACTTAATTGATGTGTCGATGATATTAATATTTGAAGAGGGGGGGTGGCAAAAAAAAACAAAGCGTTATTTATTACAAGATGAAAAGCGCTAAAAGGTTGATTTTTTAGCCGTAGCCTTAAAAATCAACAAAGGCTGCAAACTAGAAGCAACAATTTGGTCACTTTAACGTGTTCTAACAATTAATAATGGTTTTGACTTCTAAATGGGGATTAATGGTTTACCTACTATTTTCTTCTAAATTGTTTCTTTAATGCTAAGAGACTTTCAACCAACCAAAGACAGCAAGCATCATTTAATTAGGTTTTTTTTTTTTTCCTTCTTCCGATGATCATGACGATTAAGAGATTGTTTTTTCTTAATTTTCTAATTTTGATGAGTTTTTTTTTTTTTTTTTTTTTTTTTTTTTTTTTTTTTAAAAAGAGGTGTCATGATGTGTTTTAGACAGTTGTAAGCTATGTGATGGCAAATATTTTAGTTACAAACTTACAAATTAACACCTTGAAGTTCCAAGTGGAGACTTATCCACTACCATTACTTTAAAGATAAAAAAAATGCTTTATAAAAAATGATTAAAAAATGGTTTTTTTTTTTTTTTTTTTTTTTAAGTTGGAGTGGACTTGGAGATCAGGTAGTGTGAGGACACGAGATATCAGTGATCACTGATCAATCTCATTTCATAGTTTAACTGCTTCCTGTCTCCCACGTCTCAGGAAATAAAAAATAAAAAATAAAAACAGAAAAAAGTCAGAGTAGGCTATTCCACCCATTTCCATACCCCAAAATAATAATAATAATAAATAAATAAAAGGCAAAATAAGAATTAATCAAAGAATTGGCTATTCGACGCACACGAGATTATGCGATGCTTTTGCAATTTAAAAATGAAAAATTAAGACATAAAAAGGCAAATTGGACTAACCTTCACAAATTACAACAGGCAGGTTCACTAATTTTTTTTATAATTATTTATTTTACTTTTCTTGTCTTGACTTGCCTTAATTTTGGGTAGAGACGTGCAATTGGCATGTATACAAATAATTTTATAATATAAGATTAGGCAGACAAGAAACAAGATCTGCATTTAAAATAAAAGAGTAGTAGATCTGATCTGCATTTAAAATAAAAGATATATTAGGCAAGTCTTATGCTACAAACTTAAAAGCAAAAGTTGAACAAAAGGAATAAAAGATAAACTAAAGTACAGATATTACGTTCTTTCTAGCCTAATTACCTCACTTACGTCTTGCTCTAACTTGAACATAATAATAATAATAATAATAATAATAATAATAATAATAAAAGGGGCGTAGTATTTTCTGATGAATTGAAAACACCTTGATGGAGCTACAGCATCAAATGTTTCTTGGGCCGCCGAGGCAACTCTTGTGAAGTACTTTGGCATAGTAGGACCAGATTTGGGTGGCCAGAGGAGAAGCAAAGATTTCAACTTTGATTTAGCAATTCTTTGACGTGCTACAAAACTAGGGCTCCCCGTGGTTGCAGTTGCTGATTCGACGACTTGGGATTGGTGGTACCGCCCTTATCATCATGCTCTGAATGAAGGCTATCATCTACAACACATAAAGTTCATTTTCAAATGGAAGCCTATCTGAAAAGAAAATAAATTATGTAAAGATAAAAAGCAATACGCAAACCGATTATGATATAAGAACAAACTGCAAGTATAGAGAGTTACATTGATGAATGTCAATAATCAAATGATAAATTGTTGTGGTAGATCATAATTGATAAACAATCACCACATATGTTGACGGTACATTAGAACTATCGCATAATATTAAAGTGAATTTAGCCTTTTTACATTTTATCATCTGATCGTAGTTACTAATCATTAAATGCATCGAATATTAATGAGAGGAGATATTATTGAATTGTCGGCATTATTAGATAATACTACTGACATATTGAGTCAGAACTTGTAATTGAATGACCATAAAGATTGCCATGACTGTTCAACGTTGATATGGAAGCCCATGCGCGCGCGCACACACACGCACACAAAGGATGAGTGCAGATACTGAGACCGAAACATCTTCATCAGTAAGTAGAAACTCTTACCGATGAGAAGCCAATGCACATGATACTAAAACCAGGGAAATCAAACGGAGCCTTATCAGAGAGGAATAGAGCTGAAAACAACAAGTTATCTGTATTAGTTTAAATTGGCATTAAAATACCTAACAAAGCTTCTAATTGGATTAATTTTCAGCTACCTGTAAGTGGAGAGAAAGCCAATGGAGACACTACATTCGCCAAGGAACATATGCCTGAAATGCATCCTTGAGCCTTCCCCTGAAGCAAAATTTGTTTATAAACAGTGAGATTAGTCAAGACTCCAGAGCAATTCTGACCAAGATGAGCCCAAAAAAAAAAAAAAAAAAAAAAACCTCATACAGTAAAGCTTTTTTCTAGTCATTTTTTCTCTTAGTACGTAGCAATTTACAGGCAGGCAATGTTTATTGTAATCAAAGATAAACGAACAAATAGTCAAAAAGAAGAAAACTACCTGTTCATGGGAACCCACTTGTTTAGAAACGATACTCCGCATCTGCATTTCAAGTAAAACAACCATTTGAGAATTTCTGAAAGGCTATTCAGTAATAAACAAACTCTTGAAAAAGGATTCAGAAACTCACGCATGGTTGTACGAACACAGAAAATATGGAAAACATAGAAGCGGCATACGGAACCTGCGAGTTCAGAATGTTAGCAGATTGAGAGAGAAAAAATTGACTAAATGCAAACGAGATACAACTGAGGAAATTGAAAAATTAGTATGGGAAAAACTTGTGATTGGCAAATGGCAGCTAATCAGTAAAGGATTACCCAGAAGGACCACGCAGCGCTATAAAGGAACGTCTGCATGATCATACAAAAAATGATATCAGAAGAACTTAAAGTTAATTATTATTGTGAAGAATTAAAAAGGAGTCCAATTGATTTCAGTAATAGATGAATCAAAAATAGAGGTTCTTACATGTGAACAGCTAAAAAGGAGTCCTAGGGAAAGCAGCCTCTCCTCTCCAAGAAGAGGAGCTAATATCGGCATGAGAAGCAGCTGCGTATCACAAATTTTTTAAGACTTATAGAGATAGGTTGCAAGTAAAATCGAAAACATTTATGGGAAATGTACACCAATGACAGTGAAGATGAAGAGAAACAAAGAACCTGCGAGATAGTCCCTGCAATCCCAGAAATCACCATCAGATCAGCAAATTGATCCTTGTTAAAGTGAAACTCGGCCTTTAAGTAATACTGCAAGATGGATTGAAGTTCAGTCAGTCCTCCTACTTTATGTGATCAAAGAATACACATTTGAATTTCTCACTTTTCATCATCGAATAAATGAACCAGTAATATGGATATATTCGAAACTGGCCCGTTCTAGTATACTACAAATTACTGAGCATGAGAAAGAAAGTAAGAAAGTTTTACCATCATTGAAGCATGAAGACCAACATCCGCCAAATTGCTAAAAAATGCAACAATCGCAGCTTTCGAAAATGTGGGACTGCAAAATCAAGAAAAGAATACTTAATTTAATTTGTTATAATAAAATGTGTCCTCTTGAAAATTTGAGAACAGAGAATAAATAAAAACCTAGCGTTGAAATCCGGGGAAAAGCTTTAGCTAACCTGGTGTTCAACAATGCGACCATGTCATCGGCCGAAGGCATCGATTTGAACAGGTGCTCTTTCTTACTTGAATCCTTAACTGATTCCTTAGCATTCAATTTTTCGGTTGACAAGATTGGAACCGAAAGATTGTCATTTATGACCGAATCCGGCAGGAAAACCCTCATATACACCAATGCCACCACCGCAAGCGAAGCCGCAACCTAAAATTCGCAATGAACAAGCAAATCGGATGGCACTTGAATGCAATTTGACAGAGGAAGAAGAAAATCACCTGGAAAGTGGACGCAGTGGGAAGGAAACGAGCAGTTAGGGTTCCACAGACGAAACCACACGAGCTGATACCCGAGAGGATTCCGAACGCTGAGGCTCGCCGACCTTCTGGAACATTATCAGCCTGTTGAATTTCAAAGCGCAATTCAATTTCAAAGACGTTACTGTAATGCTTTCGCGGGAAGAAAGGCTGTGATTTGATCGGTTTCTTATTTGACCCGGGTGTGGCGTGGAGGAAAAGGAGGGAAAATGTGACCGTTGGTTTGGAATCAACTACTAACGTGTATTCCAAGTAAAAGCCCATAAAAGCTAAAGAAGTAGCCCAAACCCAAAGGAAAGTGTCAGCGGAGAGGTCCAATTCATTACTGACGGGTTTTTCATGGGAATTTGGGCCGATAAACTAAGGGCCCAAGCCCATTGAACCAAATCTTTTTTTTTTTTTTTGGCGAGTGAACAAAATGCTTAAATTAGAAGAATTTCATGTGTGTGTGTGTGTGTGCATTTTTTTTTTTTTTTTTTTTTTTTTTTTTTTTTTTTTGTAATGAATGAATTGTGCATGGAAAATAAAGGAGGAGAGTGGTACCACATAGGCGAGGGCAAGGCAGTGAACACTGCCGTCGCAAACCATAGCAGTAAGAGTTTTGAAAACGTAGTAGACGTAGATGAAATTTCTGGTCCTGCTATATGCTAATATGCCTGTCACCAATTTACAACATGTCGCTATCATTTTGATCATCTTGAGACAAGTTAGAAAAGTATTCGTAATTGAAAAACCAATCGCTTGTACCGACTTTACTTATTAAATTTTGCATCCACATAGGGCACGTTTGTATTGCATCAAAAAGAAAGAAAAATGGAAAAACTATTCCATTTCCTCTTTAATTATATGTTTACTTATAAAATAATAATAATAAGAAAGGATGACCAAAAACGAACTCACGGAAGTTCCATCAACAATTAATCCCATTTTCTTTTGACCCACTATGGTAGATATGACATCAAAAATTCAGACTAGCACCATTCCTTGCTTCTTAATAAGGCCAAGGGTAATATAGAAATGATTGAAAAAAGGACTAACCCGATGAAATATATATCATTTTACCATTAGTTTTGATTATCGGATAAAGAAAATAAATGTCAAGTTTGTTTATATACTTTTTAATAAATAAAAATTGAGATGTTTGTTTTTACACTTATTAATAGATAAGTAAACACTTGAAATGAAATTAATTATCTTTATCGTTTCAGTTCTGTAAACATACCTTTAAAGATAAAAATCCTATGTCAAACTTAGGCCACAGCTTTGAAAAGAAGTAGTCGGATACTTATGATGTCCAAAACTCCTTCCTTTTTCTCAAGGAAAGTGGATTACAATAATAAAGAACAACAAACAATCATACATTTGTCAACGTCGGAAATTGGAATCCTCACTTAAAAAAACAAATCGCTCCTTGTGAACATGGGAATCGTCACTTTAAAGTGTTGCTTATAATCTTTTGTGTGTCCTTTCGTCTTTTAGTTTCTTTTTCTTGTAGTATTTATAAGTGAGTTCAATGTAACATTCTTGGGGTCACAGCTGGGGAGGGGCAAAATGAAAGCAACTGACGTGGAGGTGGACCAGCCATTTACAAAAGTCATACACAAATTTAACGGAATTAAAAAAAAAAAAAAAAAAGAGAGAGAGACAGAGACAGAGAAATAGGAACTCAAAAGCACCTTGTTTCTCATAAAATAAGAACTCCAAAAAAAAAAAAAAACAGAGAGAGAGAAAAATAGGAGCTCAAAAGCACCTTGTTTCTCATGAAATAAGAACTCCAAAAAAAAAAAAAAAAAAAAAAAAAAAAAACTGAAAGATTGTTGTTTGAATGCTTTTATCTCTTCTCTATCCGTAAACATAATTGATTTTGTGGCCACAAGTGGCATGTGTGATGCGAGTCCTTGATTCCGAGGAACCAAACAATAATGCTGGTTGAAAAAAGAGTTCGCGTGAGATTCTTTTCTCTCTTTTTATTTTTATTTTATTTTATTTTATTTTATTTTTATTTTTTAAGTAAGTAATGTTAGTTAAATATCGTACAACTGAATAATGTTGCTCTAATGGTAGGTCCTACCCATAACGAACATGAACTTTAAATCTAGAGTTAATATAACGAATTTGTTAACAGGTTCTGTGATGAGAGAAAATATTATTATTATGAAAAAGGATAGAATGAGATGTGTACCCAAGGGAATAATGGTAAAAGCCATAGGGATTGTAAGCAAAGATTTCCTGCCATGCTTGTCAGACAGTTTCCCTACGACAGGCATCATCACGAGTGTTCCCAGCCCTATTATCTGCACCAATAATAACACATGATCACAATATCATCATTAAGTTACAACAAGTTTAATTAGTCCTTTGCATATTTTTTTCGAATTCACATGAACCAGCATACGAAAGGAAAGAAAAAGAAAAAGAAAAAGAAAATTTGGGTGAAAAATATCAATTTAAGGTTTGTGCATTTTCCTAAAAATTTAGAAATGCGAATCAAATTTGCACTTTATTTTTTTTCCCCACATAGCATGAGATTGAAAATGCTTTACCAAAAAAAAAAAAAAAAAAAAAAGAGAGAGATTACTCCTTTGGGAAAGAGATGAGATTCTTAGCTGGAAATTGAAAACCACCCCTTTTTTTTTTTGGGCATACTATTACTTTTTTTTTTTTTTGGTCCTTCTTTTTAAGAAAAAGGTGATCCTAAACCAAAATATGTTGAACAAAGAAATACCGACTGTTGAAACCCAGTAAGGAAAACGGCAAAAGAGCATTGATCCTTTCCCGGACAAAGCGCGGACATAATGATGTCGGTGATGGACGGAACCACCATGAACGTACAGAAATTATAGAGAGAGACTGTCATAAATAACCGTGACAACTTTCCCAAGAGTCATATTCTCAGATTTTGAAAAGCAAAGAAAACCAAATGCAGTTTCATTACAATATTAGCAAAAGCTAGTCCTTGATAAACACCAGGAAGCGCACTAAGAAAGGCAGAAGTGAAACTGTGCAGGGATGGTGGACGTTAGGAAGCGTTACATATGATTAGTTATGTATGTATAGATTACAATAACCGAAAAAGAGACGTAAAGCGTTGAGATTAGATGTCCTTTTTTGGTTTTGCTTGCCTAGTTACGCTAGGAAGCTTTTATTAGATGTTAATTACAATAATAAAAGCTATTTTAATATGTGACAGACAGGAGACATTAAACGTGTTTGAGTTCGTAAAATACATAATTAAGTACTAGCAGCTAGCCTTTAGCCAAAACAAATATATAAATACATATAGCGCTAGCAGCTAGCCCGGTACTATGAAGAAAAGTGCAGAGTGACACAGCAGCCACGATTTCGGTTTTTTTTTTTTTTTTTTTTGTGAAATAACTTTAAGAGTAACGTTGATTTGTTAAATAACTTTTCAAATTTGTAAAATAACTTCAAAACGATGGAGAATTACCCATTTTTATCTGAGTTGATCACTCAATGATTTCACTTTTATGGCTGTCACTTTAGTAAATTTCTTCCCTTTTTTTATTTCCATTTTCCTTCCCTTTTTTTTTTTTTTTTTTTTTAAATCTGTTGATCTTAAGGGGTAATAGACTAGAAATTTTTCTGGATCCGACAATTGACTAGAGCTAAAGAAGCTAAAGTGATAATCAACCAAAAAACAAAAAAAAAAAAAATTCTTCCCAAAAAATTAAAAAAAAAAAAAAGAAGCTAATGGATCAGTGCTTTGCGGCGGCCTAGGTATGGGTGGAATGCCCATTACAGAACAATAATGAACTGGGACTGGCCCAAGATCTCGTACTTGATACTTGGGGTTGGGTCCACCGTAAACTCGGTGGTCACTAGTCAATCTCGTCCATTACCCTTACCAGTACCGACCGGAGAATTTACCCTTTAGTAATTTAAGCATGCGTTTTGTTCTGAATTCATAGATTATAGTATTTGGATTTGAATTAAAATGTATTTTTTGATGAAATATTTGAATTATTGGGGTTAAAAAGTAAAAAAAAAAACTTGAAATATGTTAAAAAAAATATAAATATAGAGCTTATTTTATTTATCTCAAAATTTTATATAA
Source organism: Ficus hispida (assembly GCA_025413025.1). Taxonomy (NCBI): domain Eukaryota; kingdom Viridiplantae; phylum Streptophyta; class Magnoliopsida; order Rosales; family Moraceae; genus Ficus; species Ficus hispida. The sequence goes on from CM046367.1 coordinate 1,129,510, forward strand.
TTTTTTTAAAAAAATCATCTCATTTGAACTTGTATATGTAAAGTTATGGACTTTAAAAATTTGAATATAAAACTATATTAAAAAAAAACTAATATTGATTTTTTAGAAAAAATAAAAATTAAATTATAAATTATGATCCAAATTGAAACATCAAACAAGGCTAACATTAGTTTTGAATCTCGCTTTTATTTTTGTTTTCTAAGGAATTTGCAAATTGTCTTTTCTTTCTTTCTTTTTTTTTTTTTTTTTCACCACCATTTTATTTGAAGTATCAAACAACACGCATTAGTTGCAAAGACAGAGGCCCCAGTCTCAACTCACAAAACTTTTAAAAAGATTCAGATGACAAACAACCAACTAACAAATGATTATTATTTAATTAAAGTTATTTTGTCATATTCAAAATGATTAGACCGTAACTTTTTAGCCCATTGACTACAGTGGAAATTTAAGCAGACACAAACGACACATAGCTGATGGGATCAAAAGAGTGGGGGAAAAAAAATTAAAGGACAGTGTGGAATGTAGTGGAACTTGAGAAGGTGGGAAGAAAGACACTGAATTTGTGAAGTAGTGAAAAGGAATAAAAGAAAAAAAGAAAAAGAAAAAAAAAAAGTGGGAAAACAAAATGGGAGTGTGGCCCCCGTGGGCTTGTTGTTGGTAAATTAAATTTTGTCCACATCACTTTGAAATCGGGAAACACCCTGGAAACGTTGGCCGTGATCGTGAAACACAAAGGAAACTTCGTAATTGCATGAAAGAGAGAGAATTTTATAAACAGAATTTGAAGAGTATATCAAGCTATAGGTTTAGTAGACAGTTGGATAGACAGTCAATTTTTATGTGGTTGTGCATTCGCTTTACTTCTAAGAACAAATGAAGCAACAAGTGCTTTCTCCTAAGCATGAAAAGCAACATCCAAATAAAAGCTAACATGTTTCTTCACTCACACTAACACGGAATCGCCCACGAAATTCAAACCTCAACACAACTTGTACTGCAAAAAATTACGAGTCAGAAGTGTGCTGCAAAAAATTACGAGCTCTGGGCATCTCGGTTTGAGGTTGTTTAACAACTCCTGAAAGTGCTTTGTGAAAAATAAATAAATAAATGGTGCAACCATAATGTTCGGTAAAAGTGCGCATAACTATAATTTAGTTTTTCGAGTTACTTAGAAGCTTGATTTTGTAGCTTTTAACTTCATGTTTTTACTTATGCTATAAGTAAGAGTATTGTTAAAGAACAACAATCTCAAACTAGGCATGACTTAATGCTTAATGGGTTGTGCTGGTGGATTTTATTTCTTTTGTTGCTTTGAGGTCAGAATGCGGAGTTTGTCACGAGGGGAAAAAAAATGGTCGTAAAACTTTAAGAGATTCTTTATTATTATTTTTTTTTTTAAATATCGATTTACTAAGTGAAATTGGGATATGTATTATCAAGAAGAAGATTCTACCCCCTTATCATTTGTCTGGGTAAGAGTGATGTTAAAAAAACAATAATCTCAAAGTAGTCATAAGCTTAATGGATTAATGGGTTGCAAAACTTTAAGAGATTCTATATTAAAAAAGAAAAAAAAAAGCGTGAGCCACAAGCTAGAAGGAGAATCTGCACACACCACCACACACCCCCCCCCCCCCCCCCCCTCCTCTTTTTTTCTTTTATTTGTCTAACGTTAATCATGCAGGTTTTTATGATTTTAAATACAAATTTCCTAAACCAAATTCGAGAGCAGAGCATTTTAGGAAGCGAAAAGAGCATGCATAAATATATATATATATATATATATACACACGCACGCGCGCGCGTATAGCACAGATAATGATAGAATGTAAAGCAAGAAAAAAAAAATTCCCAAAAAGAAATAAGTAGTCTCCAAGAGGCCACTATGCATGGTTTTCAATCGGAAACTGGCAATGCAATAAATACACATAGACACATTCATGAAGCTCTTACTAGTTTGTTAGAAAGACAGAAGATTAATGCAGAGCAGCATACATATGGGAAAGGGGAAGAGGGGAAAGAGGCAAATTAGGTGGTAGAAATATTACCGCTTGTTGAAAACCAGTGAGGTATATAGCAAGTGAGCATTCATCTTTTCCGGGACAAAGCGCGAACATAGTCACGTCGGTGATCGCAGGAATCACCATGTACGACGAGTAGTTGTGGAGGAATATCGTCATGAAAAGATGTCCCAAACCATACAACTTTTGTTCCATTTCCGATATATTATCACTAAAACTCTCTCTCTCTCTCTCTCTCTCTCTCTCTCTCTCTCTCTCTAGTCTCCTTACCAAGAGGCAATGCACAAAAAGACTAAGAGAAGCAGCTAAAAATGAGAAATTGCCGTCCACTCCAATACTCGTTTCACTTTAAACTATATAAGGAATGCTTTTGAAACAATAGGGAATAACGACCTTATTTTAAAAGGAATAATTGGCTTAAATAGACCCTGAATTCTTTAAAAAATAATAATTTGATCTTTTTTTTTTATTAAGATGACTTTAAACTCTTAAAATGTTGGTCATTTTAATCATTTCCGTCCAATTCCATTAATTTCTAACAAAAATAAGAGGATATTTTAGTAATATGCTAATAATTAATTTAAAAAAATCTCTCGCTCTCTATGTCCTCAAATCAAAAGTGCGGCCAAGATCAAAACCAAGGGCGGGACAAGCTCCTCTCCCTCTCCATCTCCCTCTCCCTCCCCCCCCTCCCCCCCCCCCCCCCTCTCTCTCTCGCTTGCTTCTCTCTTCATTTTCTCATATCTGTGGATTAAGGGCGGGGGGCTTTGGATTCGAAGGAGGGAAGGGGGGGGGGGGGTGTCGGCAGTGCTGGATTTGGTCCAAGATTGGGTCTGGGTTTGGTTATGTTAGGGGGCCAAATCGGGGTTTGGTCTCAGGGGTGGTGCTGGGTTTGGTTCGGTTAAGGGGCGAGATTGGTTTGGTCTGGGGGGAAGGGAGGGGGCCCTTATCGTATCGGGGTTTTTGGGGTTGGCAGGCGGGGGGGACTCGTCATCGGAGTTGGGGGTGCTTGGGTTGCTAGAGTTTGGGGGCGAAGGTTGCCATGGTTGTGGAGAAGAGTGCTTGGGTTCACGGGGGTGGGTTTGGGGAGCGCTACTGCTTCGACACGAAGTGCGAATAGCAGGGCACAACCTAGATTTGGGGTTCGTGCCAGGGGGGAGGATTGTGAGAGGGAGGGGGAGAGAGAGCGAGAGAAAGGGATAGAGAGATGGGAGCATTTTGGTCTTTCTATTACAAAAATTGATCACTTCATCAAGATTCCGTTATAAATTTAATAGAATTAGACAGAAATGACTAAAATGGCTAACATTTAGAGAATTTAGTATCATATCGATAAAAAAATAAAACATAAACAAAACCATCGTTTTTTTAAAGAATGCAGGGACTATTTGAGTTAAATTATTCTTTTAAAAATGCTACTAAAAGTAACACTCTTATATAGTTATGACCGTTCCACAAACTTTCAAGTAATTCACTGTAGCAAAAGAGAAATTACTGCCAGCAGGCAGTCCACAACAGAGAAAGACTGAGCCAATCGCAAGCCTAATTGGGGCCTGCTTTTTTCTTTTTTTTCTTGCTTTCCTTCTTTCTTTCTTTCTTTCTTCTTTATTTATTTATTCTTTGGGTCGGTCAGATCAGTGATAGTTTTTTTTGTTTTTTTTTTTTTTTTTGTTTTTAAGTGTTTTTAAAGTGGCGAAAAGTGAGGAAAGTGGGGGTGTTGAAGCGAGGATGCGTGGCTTGCAAGTTCTTGCAAAGCGAAGAAGGGGATAAAATCATCCGCCCACACAAAATCTAAATGTGAATTGTAAGGATCGCTTGCACAATGTAATTACGCTTTCAGACGTGCAAGTTTGATAAACATCTCTCCCAATTCTATTGGTTTCCTCTTTATATAGTTGATGTGGCATTCTTCCTTGATTAAAAAAAAAAAAATTAACAAAACAAAACAAAAAACACACACACACGTTTCGGTGGGTTTTCTGAAATAATAATAATAATAATAATTGTGGCTTTATTAGCACAAAGTAAAATTATGCTCTCATTCAACCAAAAAGACGTAAAATGTAGATTAAAATTAAAATTACGATCTCATTGGAAGATTCTTAAGCCCAAGGAAGAAGCGGAAAAAAAAAAGGGGGGGGGGGGGGGTTGGTGGAAGAGAGAAGAATTTACAATTTTTGTTATTTAATTTTCAACAATTTAGATCTACTTTTTCTTTCTTTCTTTCTTTCTTTTTTCATTAAAAAAAGGTAGATTCTACATTTTTATTTTAAGGCACGATTGCTTGCTACTCAGTTCCTATGGTGATCTTCTAAAATATGAAATTTACTGTAAATCTGTTCCCAAATGGTGCGAAGTTGAGAAAAAATAATTTATAAAGGACATAAATAGCCCTCGTGATCACTCGGAACTGCAAGTACAAGAACGAAGTGTGGATGATTACAAGTTAAAATGTCCATTAACCATTTATACAAATTATACAAATGAAAAAAAAAAAAAAAAGTTCATTGACCGTGATAACCTTTCTAGAAGGTATACATAGGGGTGCACAAAAAAAACCACAAGGCACCACCGCCCAACCATTTTTGTCTCATGTAATCAAACTGTTAAATCGTGGGCTCAAACCGCATGTTCCGTCATGTATAATAGGTGGTTTTAATTTAGGTTTTCCCAAATAGTCATTTCACATGACTAAATCATCATACCCCACCCGTTATGTATTACTGTATTATTATTATATGTGTGATGAGATTTTCTTTAATATCAATAATCATTAATATTTGATTTTTTTTTTAATTTAAAAAGTTAGTATGCTAACAAAATTAAACATACTAAAAACAAAACCACAAAATAAATTTTTTAATTTTATGTTTTTTTATTTAAAGTATACTTAAACTCAAACCGCCGTAGACCGCCCGTCCGTCGTAGACAACGGACATTTCCAGTTGAGTTTTTTGTAAGTCATCATTTTTCAAAACCGAATCGTCCCGCCATAAACCGTCCGCCTGTTCAAACCTATAAAGATCGGGCTTCTAGTAGTTGTGGCCCAAATTTAATTATCCAGGTTTATCTGTGATTTGGATTTGGGCCGCATAGTTCTCAGTACTTTTGCTGGGCTTTTGCCATCTCAATGCCGCATGAACTTCCAGCACAAAAGGACTTCTAAACATCAAAAACAAAGCGGTTGTTAAGTTGACTACGATGGTATGAAATTAGTCGATCGTTAAACTTTCATTTTCATGTCCACCGCTTTTTTATATTATTTTAATTTTATTTTTTGGCAATAAAAGAGCACACAAACCTGTAAACATAGATATTTTCAATTAATGTTGAACGTAGAACAAGTGTATTATGCAACTAATGAGTGAAAATGGATTATATTCAAGAATGTCATAAATTTGACACCTCCTTATATGTATGTTTATCGTAATATTAAAGTTGATAATTTATTATTTCATAACATTAAAATTATCAATTTTAATATTAGAGCAGACAAAATTATAAAAAAGTACTGAAAAACATCGACTCTTTACCTAATTTTCTCATTAAGGTACTCAAAACATGACTCAGTACATGATAAGGAATTATAATAACGAAGCAATCAGGCAGAGTTTTGGTGTTTCTTGGGAAATCAGAACCAGTTTCAGATACGTCACTCCGGCATTAGCCTCATGTTATGGGTCTCGAGTTATTAGTCTTCCGCTTTAGGGAGCAATCCACAATTCCTCAAAGCTGGAGCAAAATTGAGGAACTTAACTCACTTTTTTTAAAACAAGATTTTGTCTCATTCCATTAAAAACCAGTGATTCTTGAGTTGATATATAATAGAAAAATGGGAAGACATAGTATTTAAGATTAAGAAATGACATAAATCGAAAGGACGTTCCTTAAAAAAATTTTCATAGAGAAATTTAAGAAACATATATGCCTTGCTTGATCTCTATCTTTAGTTTTGTCCCCTCTTATAAAATCATGGTTTTCTTATTTAAATTTAAAACAAAAAATTATTGAATTTACAAGTGTCTAAGCAAGACCATAAATCTTTGATCCTCTTTAAAAAGTATATTTATCAAATAGTTAATCAAGCTATGGAAGAAGTCTATCCAATTGCAAGATTTTTTTGCACGAATTAGGTTGAGAAAGCAGAAACAACATTCACGCCCGTCAAATTGAGAACACAACAGAATAACAAGCATCAAAGTAATTCCATGCCCTCTTCAAATAGAGTTTCAGATGTGGAATCAGTTTCTAACACTAAGAATGACAAGTCATAAGGGAAAATTGATAATTATACACTTGTCCATAAAGAAATGGAGATTGTGGTTTCAAGATCTTTGAAATAAAATGAAAAAACTCAATAACATGCGAAGAGACTCCTAATGCTTGATCAAAAAAAGAAGAATACGCCCAACAAATTTTGTGTTGAAAAGAGAATGAGTTTCCGTATGTATAGATGGGTCCAATTTAGGTTCATTTACCTTCTAGAAGAGTTATTTCTTTAAATTTTATTTTGTTTGCCTTGCCATCAAGGTTAGTTTTATTTTTGTGAAATAGTTTGAGTTGGGATTTTTAAGTTTCAATAGTAAATATTTTTGAATTTTCAGAAAAGACAAAAAACTTTTTAGAAAAAAGATAAAAACTTTTTAAGAAAAAAACAAAAAAAAGTTTGAGTTAGATGGTTTGAGTGGATAAACCAAACACCTCCCTTAATTTCATCTTTTCATTTTATTTTTTTATAAATAAAAATAAAAATATTTTTTTATTTCAAATCTCGATAAAAGAGACTTTTTTTTTTTTTTGGTAGGTGAGTGACAAACCTACTGAAATATTTTCGTCGATGGAAGAGATGAAGTCAAAGATGTTTGGACTTGGACAAAAGTCTGAGAGGCAATATATCCCTTACCTAGATTGGCTTCCCACTTTTCCCCTTGATTTTTTTTTTTTTTTTTTTGTTTTTTGGGGGGTTGGGGGTGGTGCCAGGAGGATGCTAGTGGCGGGGGTGGGGTTTTCGGTGGAAGGGGGGTCTTTTTTATTTCTTTGAATTTTGTTTAACTTCTTAGTTTATAATATTATATACTAAAGTATATTATAATTATCATGCATAAGTAAGATCTCAATTATTTAAATACTTCAAACGATCTAAAAAATAAACTCTACTAATAAGGTATATAAAATAAACTGTATCACAATTTTATCCAAAAAAACAAAAAAAGAAAAGAAAATAATGCAGATTAAAATAATTAACTTATCAACAAAGTACCAACAATCATATCATAACATCAAACGGCAGCATGCTCTAACTCAATTTCAAATAATCATGTCATAAAGATTGCGCTGCGTTATCAAAATTGTTCACGGGAATGCAAGTATTCAACACATTAAGTGAATTTCATCCGACGTCAAAATGATTCAAGTACAAAGTACCCTTATTTCGTCATAGAGAGTTCTGGATTAAATGTTCCATCTTGATCTTGGAAAGAATAAAAGTAAAATCAATGGATAAAATACCCCAATTCCAAACCGGGGGGGGGGGGGGGGGGGGAGAAATCAAATTAAATCAGAGATAGAGGAGAGAAAATGATCTTTTTTTCCCTTTAAATCTCCGTTTGATAAGTTAGTTGGAGATAAAATTTTTAAATTAGAATTGGTTTATTTTTTAAAAACTAGTTATAAATTTTATTGACTTTTCAGAAAATATCAAAATTGAAATGAGAAAGTACAATTTAATTAGAATTAAACTTAAATACCAAACAGAGACTAAATATCCATTTAATAAATTAGTTGAAAATAAAATTTTTAAATTAAAATTGTTTAACTTTTTAAAAATTAATTATAAATTTTATTAATTTTTTATTTAAAAAATAAAAATTAATAAAAAAAAATATATAATTTAATTAAAATTAAACTTATACTATCCAACTAAACATAAATGATTATTAAAAAAGAAAAGGAGGATGAAAAATAAAAGGGGGCAGGTTATTGATAGATCCGAGACCACAAAAAGCAAAAAAGCTTTGTGGGACTGCATTTTGAGAGAGAGAGAGAGAGAGAGAGAATAAAAAGAAGAGCGGATGTAGAGGAAAGTTTGATTAGTGGAAGCATTATAACTCAAGAAGCTTCCACGTGACTCCTGGATACAGCTCTATTTATTTGCTTTCCTTTTTTTTTTTTTTTCCTCCTTCTTGTCCTTTTTTAAAATAATTTTTTTGGTTGAAAATTTGTATGTATTATCCTTCAGCGTATTTTTTTTTTTCCTGAGTCTTCTGCAACAATTTTTTTTTTTTTTTTTTGCTCTGGATGAGTCTAATATTTGTTGTTTCTGTTAGATGGCATGGATGCTGTGAAAAATGTTTTTCTTGCAACTTTCTATTATTCTTAATAAGATTGTTTAGTCTGATCAAACAAAAATGACAGTGAAGGTTTTTTTTTTATATTTTAATTTTTGCTCAGAAAAGGTTTTTCTTGTTGCTTCATGGTCTTTACAAGGACCTTTTGTTTTAAACCTCTTGTTCATATTTCCAACTCCGGCATACATTTAAAAAAAAAAAAAAAAAAAAAAACCCCACCTGCATACAAATTTTTATTTTCCGTTGTTGTCTTTTAAATTTTTTTTTTTTGGAGAGACTGTGGTAGAGTCTCTCCCAGATACCCTATCGGTAGAGCTCTTTTTTTAACCGTTAGATTTTAATCGAACGGTTGATATATCATTGTTATCATAGACCTTATCTCATATAAACTTTCCCACCCCAAGTCTTTTCCGCCGCCGGTGACCTGTCCACTGCCGAGGCCCGACGCCGGCGACCCAGCCCGACGCCGGTGACTCACCCCGACGCCGACGACCCACCTCCGACACTTTTTCCGGTCGCCGGCGCCCCTTTCTCTCTCTTCTCTTCCCCTCTCTCTCTTCCCCACCCCGGCCCCCCCAGCCCCGACCACCCCAGCCCCGGCGACCCACCTCAGGCCCCAACTCTTGCCGCCGGTGACCCCCCCTCTCTCTCTTCCTCTCTCTTCTCTCTCTTCCCCACCCCGACTGCCCCCAGTCCCCCCCCCCCTCCCCGCCGGCCCCCAGCCCAGTGAGCCCTCCACCTCCAGCACCCCCTCCTCTGGCCTCCCCCTGCCCCTCGCCCTGCACCCCCGCCCTCACCCCTCACGATATTGAAATCGTGATTTCGCAATATCGCGAGGGGCGAGGGGCAAGGGGCGGGGGCGTGGGACGAAGGGCAAAGGGCGGGGGGTGGGGGGAGGCCGGGGGAAGGGGTGCCGGAGGTGGGGGCCTCACCGAACTAGGGGCTGGTTGGGGAAGGGGGGGGACTGGGGGCAGCCGTGGTGGGGAAGAGAGAGAGGGGAAGAGAGAAAAAAAGGGGAAGAGAGAGAAATTCAGTCATCATGTTTTTAATTGAGAGTCTCTATGGCTTGTCTCTCCACTACTCTATAATCTATATAAATATGTGTGTGTATAGATCGTAAAGTGCCCTTCAGGAAGGAAAAAAAAGGGGGGAAAAGGATTGTAAAATGAAAAAAAAAAAATGGAAGGCCTTCTTAAAAAAAAAAAAACATGAAAGGCCATATATATGGTTCACTTTCTTAAAAAAAAAAAAACAAAACAAAAAAGAAAAAAAAAAACAGAGCTTTATGGATTACGGGATTACATATAAATATGGTTCGATCCAATAAATGTGTTCTTGAAAAGTATATCCCACTCCAAATGTGTTTTAGTTATGTGATTGCAGATTGTGACGTAGGCAATAAATTTTTTTTAGGAGGGAGTGAATTAAATCAAAGTTTTAATCTAAAACTAATGAAGAAATTAATTAGATCTGACCGGTAAATCCAAGCTTTTTGTGTCCCCAATTTGTTGGAAGACAGATTAATGGTTAATTATAGCTCTGATTTAAAAACTCTTAATTTGTGGAAGCAAGGTAAAACTGACAAAGTACTCCGTCCCTGTATGTTAACTTTGTAGGTCCTTTTGAGTTTTAAGGTTGAGCCATACAATGGAAGTCTACCGACATTCGTCTTAAATCAATACTCGTGGACAAAGGTGATGATAATTTTCTTCCCATATCGAACATAGAAAGTTACGTACTAGAAGTTAATAAATTGTTCGAAAAGATAGTATTCTAAAGAAGAAAAATTAAATTTTTACAGAGAAATGATTAGTCTAATCATTTAGATAATTTTTTACCAAGTGGCAGATATCTAGCATAGTCTTCCTAGATTCTCCCGTTGGCACTGGATTTTCTTTTGCGAAAACTTCATCAGCAACGTCCATGACCGAAGATCTCAAACAAGTGCAAGATCTCTTTCAATTCTTCCAGAAGGTGACATTTCTCGCCATTATTATTTTTGAAATTTAACTTGAAGCGGAAATTAGAAGAAGTAATATTAATGTCTATACTTTGTGTTTATATCTTATGCGAAGGTTTGTCTACTATATTCCTAACAGGATGTGATTCAGGGTCGCCATAGAAACTGCAACGAAAAGCATAATTAGCAAAAAGAAAACTGAATAATCACATGCATATTAACTATATATGAATAATTAAACCCCACAAAAAAAAAAAAAAACCATGTTCTTAAGTTGATCTTATCTTTCTTCTTCTACTTGACAAATTTGTACAGTTTTTTCTCCCTTGTTTTAATTATTATTATTTCTAAATTATATTTTTCAGTAATTGATTGATCATCCTAAAGTCATCTCAAATCCAATTTATATCACCGCAGATTCGTACTCTGGCATTACTCTTCCTGTCCTTGTCCTACAAATTTCAAGTGGTATGCAAATAATCTAGTGTATGTATATAAAAATATGGCAAAAAGGAAAATCTTAATGGTTTCTTTTCTTTTTTTTGTAAATTTTTTTTTTGAATTTAGAGGTGGAAAATTCGATTTCAATGATATAAGTGAGTTTGGATTTATCATTAGACTAATTAAGTGTACAATCACCTTTTGTTTTTGTTTTCGTTTACTCTAAAAGAAATAAATAAAATAAAAAAAACTTTTTGTTGATCGGAATATGTACGGCGAAAATTAGTTCCGAACCAAGACCAAAAATACCTTTAGTTTCGAACCAAAAACTAGAAATGGTGTATGAAATATGTATACTTATGGCTAACTATCATCCTCTTGTTAATGTCGCCATGCAGGAATTGAAGAAGGCGTTTTACCACCTATAAATCTCCAGGTTCCAAAAACATGGGACAAGAGAACAATATTTCTTTCTATATTACATAAAAAAGTGGTTATAACTCTATTACAAAATTCCCAATTAACAAAGAAGTTTCTTCACTTGGTTTCAATGATACATACCGAGGAACCCACTAATATGTGCATCAGCTGACAATTATAGAATTATGTTTGTTCATGGAATGACACTTTATTTCAGGTAAACTCTATAACATGTACATGATTTTGACTCTAATCTTATTATTTTTATTTATTTTTTTCAATATCATCAACACTTTCAGAGGAAACAGAATCGATGAGAAAGTTATACTTATTTTTTTATTCGGTCCTTGGAGAGAAGTTATGGCAGTGAGTATTATAAAAACATAGATCACAGCAACACTAAGTGTTTTGAATGAATTCCAAGCTTTTGAAAAGGTTTACAAATAAAACCTATCAACATAAATGAGTTTGATTCTTGATCATAAACACCCCCTCCCCCCCCCCCCCCCCCCCCTCTTAAAAAAGAGGCACATTGCAATAAGATTTCCATTCACAGTGCATTTCAGAAGTTTGGACAGTCAACATTTTGGATCCAGATTGCGCTCTTGCTTCCCCGAAACCAAAACAAGATAAAATTAGCGAAAGAAGATCTCTCAATCAGAATTCTGAAGTCCTTCTCCTCCGTTCGGAATTGCCACTTCCCTGGTTTGGTTGCCAAGTAAGATAAATGATTGGTCAGTAATATTAATGTTCCACACATGCACTATCTCAAATTTTGAAACACAGGCCACCTATGCCATTGAAACCACAATATTCTGTTGTTTCCTATAGATTTTACTTTTGTGTTTGTGTATAAATTACCAACTAGAAATTAAGTATGAAGTCTTATTTTATTTATTTATTTATTTATTTTTTATGATTACTATTTTTTTTTTTTCCTGTTTAATGGTGCCTTTTCTGGGCACCTACGTTTAGGAATATCCACACTTGCAGTCTCGTTATTGGGTCAATGATCCTCCTGTCCGCAAAGCACTTCATACACAAGAGGTATGTACACATGCATGAGATGGGACTAAATAGATCATAAAAATATTGCACAGTATAGAGGAAGAAAATGTCTAGCGTGACATCTGGCTGCAAGCAAAAGGCGGAGCCGTGAAGGACTGAGTGAAGGAAGAAAATTTATGACTTCTTCATTTTGTCCCTATTGAGATTTTATATTCTCATATATGTTTCCATTGACTCCTTTACAAGGTGTAGATTTTCAAATTTCTTTGTCCTCAAATTCAAATTAAATTAAATTAAAAAAAACAGAAAGAAGAAAAAAAATGGTAGTGTGACATGCATGATATATGTTGTACAGGGAAGTATAGGAAAATGGGAACGATGAAATTTCTCCTTACCTCATGAATATAATATAATTCGTAGGCAGCTTTGAGCCTTTAGGTTGTTTAAGTACGTTGGGTGACATATCGACCATAGGAGTACTCCAGGATATACACCAGGGCAAGAAATGTTGAGCATATAACGATGTTGCCTTCGAGCCAAGCCCTTTCGGTCTGGATAGTTAAAGCTCTCCTAATTTGGATTATTTTTGAAATATTGTTAATGTTTGGTTGCTTGTATTGATTTATATGGAGTCTAACATTGATTTGTATTGAAAATTTGTATTATATGAAATGTTTTGGTTGCATTGTGATTAAAATAGTTTAGCATTTGGTTTTAACAAGTATTAATGATGATATTATAACTACTTACAATATTTGGAGAATGATTGCATTCTATTTAACTATATTATTTACTGTTTTTTTTTTTCTGGAAATTGTTTAGTATTTACTTTTAGATGGCGCATAATAAAATTATTCCGTAGAATTCCTGGAACAAAACAGACAATGACTACAAACAGCAACAAAAACAATAGAAGAATAAAGTAACGCAATTGAAAGGATAAAGTGTACAATTGTGGAGCCTAGCTACTTGTTGCGTTGATGGCGAGAGAAATTTTATTTGGGTTTAAGTGATCCTTGGCACAATTGTTAAATCATATCTCATTCTAGCACACTAACAGCAAAAAATTGATTATACTTTTTTTAGAATTTGATTGCAATGCAAAATATGACCTATCAACATAGCTCTATTTTAAATAATCAGATCTATATCAAAGATGTTTTGATTATTTTTTTATTTGAATTCTCTGAAGAATCGTATGGTTATTTATAATTTAAAATGTGAAAAAAGATAAACAAATATTATAATAAAGATGTAATTCTAAAGTATTACGTCTAATATTTTCAACACATAGAATTTGTTGCTTTCATTAATGTTTTGTGTTGGAATGAAAACCAATTAACAGAAAAACCAGACAAATCGGTCATGAACAAACATCAAGCTGGTCTTACTATCAAATTCGGTTCAAGATTTCCACAGACCAATCCGCTTTTCAACTTCTGCGTGCGTTTTTCATTAAAGAAAACTTTCATGTGCGTTGTGCAAGTTAATATATCAATCCGTCAACCACAAATTATTGAGCTTTCAAATCTAAATTAGTTATGACTAAAGCTATAAATTTGGGTTACACATCTGCCTTGTAAAATGAATAAATGAGAGTCATAGGTCTCATATCGTAATTAAAAATAAACAACTTATTTTTATTTTAACTTACTTATTTATTAAATTTATTTTTTGGCGTGAAAAGACCGCACTCCTCAGCACTTGTCATCTATTTCATTACAATTCATGACATGATTCTAGCTTTCCCCTGCACCTTGAAGCTCCCATGACAACGAAAAAAAGACGTTACATCCATATCCATTTCCATTCCCATTAATTATGATAAAGGAACAAGAAAGGACAAAAAACAAAAACAAAAACAAAAAAGAACCCAACGGGTTTGCTGCCTCAACCTCGGAGAATGCATTATTATTAGTCTTCGATCTTTCATTAATGAAGACATAGCTTTGCCAAGACATTAAAAAAAAAAAAAAAAAAAAAAAAAAAAAAGAGGAGATTCCAAAATCACAGGGTCATGGCAATTAGCAAGGCTGATGATGTTTTTAACATAGAGGACAATACGCTCAAACTCTGACGCGTTGATTTCCTTCCTGGATTCCCACAACCACTGCCTTTTGCACTAGAAACTGGGTACAAAGAAATTTTAATCTCATCACTTCCTTTTCTATTTGCTAAATGTACAACTAATTAATATGCCTATTATCAGTCTCTCTCTCCGCGCGCGCGCATACATACATATATATATATATATGTATGTATGTATGTATGTATAATTAGATATCTAGGAGTTGGTGAATCCGAAGAAGTACACCTTTTCTACTATTGTGTCAAGTCAGAGAGGAAACCTGAGAAAGACCCTCTCTTGATATGGCTAACCGGAGGCCCTTGTTGCTCAGCCTGGTCCAGTTTCGTCTACGATATAGATAGAGCTTCCTTTTTTTTTTTTTTTTGGGCTAACGAGGAAATAGGTAGGTTAGATTACTGCATTTTTCTTCTTCTGTATTTTTGAAACTTAACATAAATAAATATTAAGACTAAATAAATTAAAAATAAATTAATTAATTAACTATCCGAGAAGTCGGACATTTACACTAAAAATTCAGCCAAATGCTGAAAAAAGAACGCCTCAAGCTTGCGGAAGAAATGGGTTTATATAGGCATGAGGTCCTATGGCCTTGGAGTGAAATTTGGCCCCAAGAAATCTGCCACGCAGTAAATTAGCTGGAGACTTGTGGAAAAATCAGCTGGGGCTGAGGATCAGGGAAACTAGAGACTAGGCCCTTGATTCGCGGGCTTGGAATATGCGACCGAGACATCATGCGGGCTTGAGTTTTGGCCCAAGAATCAAGCAACAAGGCTTGCACTCGGGAAGTGGCTCACCTGGGTTGGAGGGAGCCGAGCACCTGTGGAAAGAAGAGAAAAGAAAGGAAAGAAAAAGAAGAAAAAAGATAAGTAAAGAAAAATAAAATAAAACCAAATTAAAAAAAATTAAAATTAAACATTTTGAAAGTAAAATATTTTGAATTAATATTATGAATATACTCAATTAAAACTTAAATTATCAAATAAATAATATGAACAAAAGTGTATTATTATACACTTACTAGACTGGAAAAAACAACAAACTAAAACGACAATTACTTTTAACAACGACCTGAAAACAAAACTGCAACAATTGAGAACACGATGATGATTTGGAGAAGGAAAATGATAAGTAGCCCGTCTCTGAGTTAAACGTTAAAACCTACTCTTTTATAAATTGATTTGTGTATGAAGTCAAAAAATTGAAAAATGAATATTTTAACCTATCAGAACTTCACACATTAGAATGTGTAAAAATTCTCCATGGAAAAATAGAAGTGCTTGAATGACTAGCAACAATTTGAAACACGATGACGAATTTGAAAACACTGCGAGGTTAGTAAACGACAAGGAATTGAAAGCAATGGTCTCTTAAAAGCAGGAGAACGACTTGAAAAACGTCAATGGATCAGAAAATGATAGAGGTGCTAGAAAACGACCAAAATTCAAGAACAATAACTGAAAACGACAAAAGCATTAAAATCGGCTATGAATTGAGAACGATAAGGACTTACAGGACAACTACTACAGGAGAGTCCAAAAAAAAAAAAAAAAGTGTTCTTTTTTTTTTTAAGATATACACAAACTTGATTTTTTTTTTTTTTTTTTTTTTTTTTTTTTTGGGGAAACACAAACTTGCATATTAGCATCTTCAGAAAAAGGAGCGGGGAAAAAAAGGCATAAAATTAATCAACAAAACGGACGCTAATTTATTTGCTTCCAATTCAGTCGCCATTTATGAGACACACAGTATAGGAAATTAGTAATTTCGTTTAGACGTTTATCATTTTTTGAAATCTTGACCAAAAAACTAATTATAAAAACTATATTTTTTACGTAGTATTATTTTAGTTATTACCTCAAGTCTCAACTTTTCAACTATTTATAGTTGAAAAATGGCGGAAAGATCAAAGTCCTATACCAAGATATCTAGCTGCATGGCAAATCTGAGTTCCGTCTCTAGCCAATTATCTCTTGATCACTTCCACCATTTGTTTCTTTCTCTTTTTCTTCTTCTCCAAGCATGCTCACTAGTACACCTTGCAGTTTCCATGGACTCCGATACCGTTGAGTTTCTTCCCGGCTTCCATGGACCTCTCCCTTTTCATCTCGAAACCGGGTACCAAAACAATATATATATATATATATATATATATATATATGATGTGAGAAATCCTATTGGTGTTAATTATTTAGGAGTTAAATTTGTGGCGAAACGGACTATCATATTTTTACATGGAAATTATCTTACCAGATATATTGGAGTGGGTGAATCAGAGGATATACAGCTTTTCTATTATTTTGTAAAGTCAGAGAGGAACCCAGAGAAAGACCCTCTCTTGCTTTGGCTTAATGGTGGTCCTGGTTGTTCTGGTTGGTCCGGCCTTGTCTATCAAATAGGTAAAATCGTCTTTGTAGGAAATTAAAATTTCCTTGTTTTGTTTCATATATTTTGTTTAAAAAAGAAAAGAAGATATATATATATATATATATATATTTTTTTTTTTTTCATTTTGTAGGTCCTCTTGAATATAATCAAAAGCTAGAGCAATACAGCGGAAGCTTACTGCCGAGTTTGGTTTTAAATCCAGACTCTTGGACAAAGGTTGCATTATGAAAACATTTTTTTTTTTATAAATTTTTGTTTCTGTTTTCTGACTTGATACGTAAAACAAACGCTATTGATCTTACGTACAATTCTTTCACTAAAATAATAAAGGAAAACTGAGAGCAATAGCAAATAAGTTTATACCAAAAAATGACTCAACATGTTTTTTTGTTTTTTTTTTTTTTAAGGGAGCATTGATAATGATTGTGTACTAATATTCTACAATTGAAAAACAGATCTCTAGCATAATTTTCATAGATTCACCAGTTGGTACTGGATTTTCTTATGGGAGAACTCCTTTGGCGTCTCAATCCGGCGATTTCAAGCAAGTGAATCACCTGCTTCAATTCCTGAGGAAGGTTATTATAGAATCCTACTATTAATTTCTCTATGAATCTTCAAACTTAAATGAGTAATTATCCTAATATTTTTGGTATTAATTGTCACTTTTTCATTTTATAATAAAGTCGAATTGCCTCTTGTAGTGGTTGATTAATCATCCAGATTTCACCTCAAATCCAGTCTATATCAATGGGGATTCTTACTCTGGGATTCCCATCCCTATCCTTGCTCAGCAAATCTCAAACGGTATGCAACATAAGGATTTTTAGTATCTAAACCTAATGTTTAATAAACAAAAACTTAAAAAAAAAATTTATATCATGAACATATTTAATAAGTATTGCATTCAATGGTAAATAATAAAGAGCAAATTAGGTAATACCCTTTAAAATCGATATTAGTTAAAGAATGTAAGTGTGTAAATCTTATATATAGTATTTAAGAAAGGGCATAAACTTGCATAGTACCCTTTAGTGATGGGGTATTCCTCTAGATTCCCCTAGAATATATCAATTAGTAAAAGATAAATATTTGTAGAAATATACGAATCATGTTACTCTCACATAAACATGATCCTATGTGGGACCTATCATTTGTGAGCAATCCGGTTCAAACCTTCGGATTAAAGAGGGGTACTCAAGAATATAAAAAAGATTAGAGTTTTTCTTTTTCTTTTTCTTTGTTCTTTTTAATTTTTCCTCCATGCAGAAAATGAAGCCGGGGTCACACCACTAATAAATCTTCAGGTTCATAACTATAACTCTCTCTCCTTCTCTGATTCTTTTGTTAGTATTTAAAAATAGAGGGTTTCAGAACAATAATATATATATATATATATATATAAAGCTATCCATGGGAATGAAATGAGTAGAAATTTTCTTTTGCTTACTGCCAATTTACTAATAAGTGCAAATTGTGCTGTTGGTTTATTTAAAAAAAAAAAAATGAATGGCTTCTCAGGGATATACTCTTGGTAACCCGTTAACCGATATCAAGTCTGACGACAATTCCCAAATCCCATTTGCTCATTCAAGAGCACTCATTTCTGATGAACTCTACAAGGTGGTTTTGATTTCTTAAATTTCTCACGAGACAAATTTTTTGAAAACCTTATAATTTTGTGAAATTTTCATTCTAATGATCGGAGTTTAATTTTGGTCAGTCCTTGAAGAAAAATTGTAGAGGAAAGTATAAGAACATAGATCAAAGCAACAGAAAATGTTTGCAAGATATGCAAGCTTATGACAAGGTACCTTCTCTCTTTTTTCTGTCTGTCCAATTTTTTTTTTTTTTTTTAAATTTCTATTTCTAAGTTTTTCATATATTATACTAATCCACTTCCAAATACGACAGTGCGTTTCAGGACTTAATTTTTTACATATCCTGGAGCCGCCCTGCTCCAAGGACTCCCAAATCGTGGAAGAAGTAAAAACCGGAGCAAGAACTCTCGATGAGAATTCTGCGCCACAATGTCTTGTAAGATTAGCCAAGAGAAAATGATTGTAAGACCTTAAAAACGACAGACAATTAGCAGAAACGACCAAGTGATCAAATTTAAAAAACAAGGACCAAGTCTTTCCTCTTTATTCATTTATTTTATTCCTCCTTACTTATGAATTTAACGGCAAGTCATTTTTTGTGGTTGTATATGTTAGGAACATGAGCATTGGCTGTCTCTATACTGGGCCAATGAGCCTTCTGTCCGTAGAGCTCTTGGCGTACGAGTGGTATACCAAAGATGCGAGATAGTGGTTGCATGCAATAATCTAATGCGATAATTTCATTCATAACTTGAACATAAACGTACGGTGCAGGGAACTAAAGGGGAGTGGCAACGATGCGATTTCAACGTGCCTTATCAGAAAGATGTTTATAACACCGTTCCATATCATTTCAACCTTAGTACTAAAGGCTATCGGTCTTTAGTATACAGGTGGGAAATCTCTATCTATGTATATATCTGGGTGTGTGTATTCTCTGACGCATATATCTCTTATCATGTTACTTGTACTTAAGCTCTGATAATATGCTTTTCTGTTCTAATTGAAATGATTAGTGGAGACCAAGACATGAGAGTACCATTCTCAGCGACTCAAGCATGGATAAGATCTTTGAATTTCCCCATCGTTGATGATTGGAGGCCCTGGATTGTCGATGGCCTTGTTGGAGGGTAGGCAACTTATCACTACTTTCGTCAGTATGTCCAGAAATTTTACTATAAATTGCACGGTTGTCAAAAAAAATATATACCAATTTTTTTAGGAGATTGTTATGGTCAGAACAATCATTTTTCATTATCCATATGAACTGTATTATTCTTAGATTTACTTTTCAACAATCCATTCTACAAATGATTAATGATAATAGTTTTGTGTCAAGTGCTAAAAACACATATGGACACTCATAGAGTAGATTAGACCACTTAAAATTTAATCCAATGATCAATATTGCTAAAAACCCCGTCATTAGTTGAAATAAATAAATTCAAATTCATATGCATGCATCTATTCTTTCGTTCCTCTACTCGTTTAACTTCCAAGGCATATTATGTTGAAAGTTTCGTCAAACATTTCCTCCACACACAGACATATACCTATTTCTATGATGAGCTGAATGGTAACTTTCATCATTTGCCTTGGACAGATACACCAGAACTTATTCCAACCGGATGACATTTGCGACAGTCAAGGCAAGAAGAAAATATATATATTAATTGACAGTTGAAACATTCAATCTGAATTTGTTTCTTCTTTTATTTTTTTATTATTAATTTTTTTTTATATATAATATTGGTCCTTTTTGAACGTACAGGGAGCAGGGCACACCGCTGCCCAGTACAAGCCTAAAGCAAGCTTTGTCATGTTTAAAAGGTGGCTTGACAATGAACCCTTGTAACTTATTTAATAATACCTTATAGCCAAACATCTTATAATATGTAGTCCTAAACTTTCTCAAACAATAAACCTTCATTATACAATAAATATTTATTAAATTACCAAACATGATGAAAATATTACGCACATATACAGCTCGATTAGCTACTTTTAAGGAAAGGAAAAATAAGGGAAAAAGAGACAATGGCATATCTTGGCCTAAAATATTTCCTGCATTATAAAACTCATCATGAAAGGAAGTATATCCAATTTAACAATAACGTTTGTGTACATTTTCTTTTGCTATTTGTTTGGGACATATTTCTGGACAAATCTTTCTTTTCCTTCCTTATTTTGTAGGCCTTTTTTTATATTTGTAAGCATACATACATTGAGGACAAAAATGATTTAAATTAGAAGGCCATACTTGGAACTAATGCAGAGTAACTACCTCCTATAAATTTATCTTGGTGATGTGTATCAGTATAGACAAAGCATTGACGAATGCACCTATCCTCGTATCTGTGGAAGAGTGTGTCATAATAATTTACGCAAACAGAGATTCTTCCTTGGTGTGAATATGTAAGCAAAATTCCGGGCGACATGATAACTCCAATTGTTACTTGTCACGCAATTCCTTTCTTGGTAGTAAATCAGGCCGTCTGAATCTGAAAGTGAATCTCACACCTAGACAAAGGAACAACCATGAAAATCTTTCTACTACCAAAAGCAAACATACATTTCCATAAGGATGTGCATAAATTTATCAACAGGTCATATGCAAAGTAGCAAACACATGGCTGTCTAAAACTTTAGAATGGATGCCAAAAGAGGGGGGGGGGGGGGGGGTGGGGGCAAGAAGTGATGATCCAGAAAACTACGATTTAGTTTTGTTATCAAAACCTGATAATATCTCAATCCAACAAACAAGTTTCTTCTTGTTTTTAATGAGATATTGAAGTTGACTACATCTCAACATCCAAAACAAGTCATCAAAATTGGTGTAAGTTGACTATATTGTTCGTTTAACCCAACCATTAGTGACACGTCTCTATTTATGAAGAACATTTATGATGCATTATAGTTGAGATAAAAGACTCCATAAATCAGAATGCACATTACCAGTGGAATTTCTTGAGAAGAACTTTAGCACCTCATCAATGATTATGACCTACAGAAAACATAATACAACGACAGCGCCTTAGTTCCGAATGCTAAGTTCAGTATCATAAATAACTTCCCCCAAGCAATTTATGTATGGGCACATGCGTTCTATGCATAGCAGCTGATAAAAGTTTTTTAAAGGCCGAGTTCCAAAAAAAAAACACAAACTGAGAGAAAAACATACATTTTTTATCATTTTCCAGAAAATTTTCTAGTTACATATATTCTCAAACTTTAATATTTTTAGATATAAAATACATACGGGAAATGAAAGATATAGGACAACCGCCCACTCAGACCAGGATAATGGTGTCACCTGCATCAAGAAGCCACATAGGAATTAATAGAATTCACTTCCTCACGTGTGGAGGGACAAGGAAAAGCAAGTCATCACTGAAGAGGTACATCAGAGACGCAGGGAACGACTTACAGAGAAAAGAACAGAGAGCGGATGCACATAGAGAATTAGTATGTGCAAGATCATAGTAAGGATGATTGAAGCAAGAAGCCACAGATTACTCCAAGGACGGATAACACTGGAGAGAGAAACTAAACAATTAGTTCTAATGCATCATAAACCTGCACTGTTCTATAATAACGCAAACATAACTGATTATCAAAAAGAAGCTAAACAAATTCGTGCAGACAGGAGATCTTCAATTCTGAGTTTCTGAATATTTTATTTTATAGATTTGAATAGCTGCAAACTAAATTTTGAGCTGAACTCCATTTTAGCTACAGTTACCGCTCATTTATGTATGCTTTCAGATAAACGTAAACTTTATCCCTGACATAAATAAAGCATATAAATTAGAGATTAAATTTTAAATACAACAGTTGGCTGCAGACTCACAGAAGAGATTGGTTTTCACTAAGATTATTCAGAGCATTAAACATTTCAACAACGACAAGCACGGTCATGGACACAGTTGATGGATGCCTATCATCAAAAATACTGCACGGGTAGGTTGTCTCCCTTATTGGACATGAGTCGAAGTTCATCTGACATAAGAGACATAGGATATATAAACAAAGATATTGTAAAACTATATGCAAACAAATGATGGTAAAGCTAATCTGCACAAAAGATAGCAGTATTCAACCTGAAGAGACTGGGAACATTCATTAGTGCTCAAAATTAGTTTTCCCTGTACTTTTTTTTTCTATAAGATAGCTTGCCCCATACTAGTTACTCAGAAAATCTGAGTAATAAAATCGACATTCTAATTAGAGCATATTGGGAATCTTACCAGCTCAGAATAAGGAAGTTTAGGACCGCTATCAGCATACACAAACCACCATATAAATCCAGCAATTGTAGCAAGGCCAACATAAGCTGCCAAAAAGGTAAAGGCAAATATAATTTTTACGTTTCCTATAGAATGGATATAAGAAAAAAAAAAAAAATGGAAAGAGTCCCAGATAGCTGGCTTTGTAAAAAGATAAGGAATTATTGCCATCTGATGCGAATGGATAAAAAAACTGCCACATGAAAACCACTAGTACTCTACAAAGCTGATTGGAATGTTAATTCAGAGTTTTGTAAATGAAGCTGTGTGAACTGAAATTGAGCATTATTTCAGAAACCAAAATTGTAAAAAGAAGTTTGGTTTTTATTTCAAACTTTTTGAAGTCTCTTTTAACTATATTTGGCAATGAATCCTTGCCATTGTGTCTCAATTTTGAGTTGGAAAAAAAAAAATAAAAACCAGAAAGCAACTGGGTAAAAGATTACAGCAAAACTAATCATCATAAGAATGATTAGAGCAACATGTATGAAATTTTCACAACCTCCAATCACTAAATAACGGAAGAACAGCCATCCAGTAACTACAGCTTCATTCACCTGCATATTCAAATTGAATTTGAAGTGAGATCACAAGAGAAACAAGGTTTCTAGATCATGTAAGCGAAAACTGATTAGACAAAGGGAAAGTTTCATCGACAAAAACATTGAATAGACTGCTGAGATGATTCTGGAAGAGTATGCTTTACAATCAAAAGAACTCGAGGAAAATGTTAGCAAGAGTGTTTTCAGCAAAGTAACCAAGCCTATAAAATTGCTTAGTTTAGATCAATTCTCTTCTAATATCACCATTTTGCAACAAAGCATATGCAAAGAATACAAGTGTCATAGAACATTTTAGTATATAATAGCTAACAATTAAAAGCCTAGATCTAGTTATTTATATACTACCTTACGCGGTTTAGCCTTCATAACATCAGAATCTGGCTTGTTAAACCCAATTGCAGTGGCAGGCAAGCCATCAGTAACTAAGTTAACCCAAAGCAGTTGGACCTGTTACAAATAATAAAAAGAGATCTTAAAACAAAACCTATTAGGACTTAATTTGAGGCGTGCAAAAGTTCTTGTTGAAGTATGTAAAGCAGCTAAAAAATAAAATAAAATAATAGTGAAAATAGAAAAAATAGTGAACTGTAGTTCTCTGGAAAATTTATAGGCAATTTGAAACTTGAAAGAACAAATTATGTTCAGTGAATAAACTCACAGGGGCAAGAGTATCAGGTATTCCAAGTACAGCTGCTACAAAAATACAAACTACTTCACCAATGTTCGAAGAAATCATGTATCTGATGAACTGCTTTGTGTTATTATATATAGCCCTCCCCTCAGCAACAGCCTGCCAAAAACGCTCGAAAATATGAATGCAATACTTTTCCTTCTAAAGCAAACCAATGGCATACTTTTCCTATTAAAGTAAATTCCATTGTTCCATATACAGTAAATATTGACCAAAATAATATCCATCAATAGGTAGGAAAAAAATGAAAGTATACCGCCACAATAGTAGCAAAGTTGTCATCAGCCAAAACCATATCTGAAGCACTCTACAAACAAAGAATCACAAGAAATGTGAAGAAGAAGAATTGATAAAGCAAAAACTAAAACCATGGGACCCAATTGTATGCACGTTGAACTTCAAATCACATTGGTGACATGATGACAAAATAACATAGCTTTTAAAGAGTAAAAGTAATAAGAAAGGTCGCTCCTTAAAAGTATACCTTTGCCACAGCAGTTCCAGAACCCATGGCAATTCCAATATCTGCCTTCTTTAGTGCAGGTGCATCATTGACGCCGTCACCCGTCATCGCAACCTACAAAGATACTGGTACTCTAAAGATTTCCGGGAGAACAATAAAGCTTAGTAACTCAACTTCAACAAATCATGTTCCGAAAAGACTTGGATTAGCTAATTATCTTCTATTTTACTCATTCATCAGTTAGTTAGTACTATGTTCTATGTCTAGATTCTGAAACATCCAAGACAAAACAGAGGGAGTCTGCAACATCCCACTTATTTGCAACAACCACCAGTCTTTTGGTAACAGCAAATTTTGTGATGATCTTTGTTACTTACTCTGAGCACCTTTCACCTCAGAAGATTTTATTCCAATTGTGATCATAAATAAAGGACGACACTCCTCTAAACAAGTGCCTAGAAGTTGAATCAATACGCAGTAGCATCAATAGAAGACCACCCACATTTGTTTCTTTCCAAAAATGTTACAACTCATTTTTCCTTTCAACTACCCAAGATTGTAATAGAAACGGCTGTATACAGCATCAACATATGACAAAAACACCTAGGAAAATGACCAAACATAAGCTAACAAAAGCTATCACCTCACGTTAATGAATTAAGTGCACAAAAGGAGCATCAGAAACTACATTTCTAAACCAGCAGTGAGGAAAACATTTTAAAGTTCTCTAATTGGTGCAGTCAAGAGGTATACCACTTCATTCTGGTGCTGTAAGGCCTCAACCAGCATCTTTTTGTGAGAAGGTTCAACCCTAATTGGTTAAGAAAATAATCTGAGTGACCAAATGATAACAAATCTGACTGGAAAGTATCACGTATGTCATTCCACATCTTTAAAAAACCTGAAAAATAAACTTAGACGCAGACAGAATACCTGGTAAAGAGTGCCATACGCTGCAATGCCAATGTTTGCTGCAATGCTGGTAATTCTTCAAACTCCGAAGCAGTAAAAGAGCGTCCAGCAAGATCTACCAAATCATCAAAAGCACCTATTTTGTGGCAAAGTGATTCAGCTGTAGCCTGAAATCATCTTATTATTAGTCAGGTAAGTGCATCCACATACAATAAGTAATGATATCTCTCCGCTGTGTCTCATCTTTATGCATTATGTGCATGATTATATGATGCATATTGCAGAATGATAAACAATTGCACATTAAAATGTATACATGTGTATAGACATACAAGACGTACATACAAAAATACATGTATATGTTCATATAAAATATATAAATGCACGCAAACACACCCATGTAACTTCACAAGGACACCAACTTTGACTAACCTTGTTATCCCCTGTTACAACGATGACGCGTATGCCAGCAGTCATACATGAAAGCATAGCATTTCTCACTTCTTCTCTTGGTGGATCAAGCATTCCAACCTTCAAAGAGCATTTTAAGAAGAGTCATGCAAGGAAATGTCTACTGAAACATGTTTTAGCTCGAGATCAAATCAGATAGCTGGAACTTTAAAGATGAACTAAACTGAATCAAACAAGAATGGCTAGTACTTGATATAGACAGTAAATGAATCTAGCTTTCTGTGTCAGAAGAGAAAGCGTACCAACCCAATGAATGTCAGGTCCTTCTCATCATTATAGGAGATACTCTGTTGGACAACAGGCATCTGTTTCAAGGCCAAAGCCAAGCATCTTAATGTGTCTTTTCCTGCAAAACTGACCAGAAAAGACGTGTTCAAATAGTGAATTGCTTTGAGAAGAATCTGACAGAAATATAAAAGTGCCTGTCAAATAGGAAAGAACGCCTGGATTATGATGTTATAATAATTGTCTTCAGTTACCAAATGAAAGAAATGTTAAATGCCAAGAAATCGGTAAATCAGATTTTGGTCCAAAAAGTATATGTCAATAAAGCAATTTCGAGGACTTATGTTGAGATAATAAAAGGTACAAAGAGAAAAGAAGAAACACCTAACCAACTAAACAGATAATGCATGTTCCAACATCAAGAAGCAAAAGCAAGCAGATTCAACTGATCACAACAAAAGTACACGTGATCTGCCTCATAGAGCAGCACCATATATCTTACGCAAACCCAGAGATAATCAACATCCTCAAATTTCTAAATTTCTCCGATTCCTTTCTGTACTAAATACATAAATTGCTGTTAAATTGTCTCATATACTAATACACCTTTATACATGCAACGCATGACTGCATATGTAATGCACTTTAAGGAATTGACTAGAACTCCCAATGAGGTGGTATGCTGAAAACCCCACATTTAAAGCAAAGGTAGTTTTTTTTTAAATAAACTAAATCCAAAGGAAGTGGACTACAAAGTCTACGGAGCAGGTAAGAATACAATGTTGGAAGAATAGGATACAAAATATGAACATATCACCTTCAAAAAACACCACATGATTTTTAGAAATCTAAGTTTTCAATAAAAAGCAGTTTCGATTTTGGGGTAAGAGGAGGAGAAAGCACTGACCTCTGCAACCTCAATTCCAGCTCGGCCCGGGTACTGGCAGTAAGTGGAGTGGTGGAACCATCATCATTGCATAAAACACTTGTGCACCTAGAAATGATGCTCTCAGGAGCACCTTTTGAAAACATTATCTGAAGATGATTCCGGCTACATAGGACACTCATCATTTTCCGGTCACGAGTGAAGTCTGCTACAGAAACCTGCAAATAGTGATCTCAGATTTGGATCAAAAAGCAGATAGTAACATAATCTAGGGCTCCATTATTACATTACCAGGAAGTATTCTAGGAGAAACAGCTTTTTTAAGCGGCTCCCTGACATGGTCGTTCACATACATTAAAAAGACAATAAGAAACGAAGGACATACTTCTTCTTAGTCATATTGCGAATACTAACCTTTTTGAACTGATCCTGCCAGTAGTGATTACAGTAAGATGCACGCTCATGTTTGCTAAGCATATTCAGAGAAGAAGGCATAGAATCAAAGCCTGGAAGACCAACCTGAAACAATGAAGTTCAAACAAGTTTGCATCTTGAAGAACTGCATAATAAAAGGTACATAAAGGATAAAGAATCAACTGGTCAGATGAGTTTTAACAAGGTAAGAAATATCAGATCAACCTTTTCTGCCAGTACCCGGAGAGCCACTTCAGTTGACTCCCCAATTTTTTCATAACTTCCTTTGTCTGGATTGAACTGTAGAATGGACTCGTTACAAAGAGCTGAACACATTGCTATGTGAATAAGACAAGGCAACTGTGCTGGGAAGTCGAGCTGCAAAAAAAAATTAACGTTGGACAAAATGTTATGAAGTTAACAAGTATAAAACAAATGAAAAAAGCAAAATCAATGAAAAGAATCTCATTTTTTTTTTTTTTTTGGCTGGAATAATATCAT
Organism: Ficus hispida; assembly: GCA_025413025.1. Lineage (NCBI taxonomy): Eukaryota > Viridiplantae > Streptophyta > Magnoliopsida > Rosales > Moraceae > Ficus > Ficus hispida. Next base: position 1,157,197 of record CM046367.1, read on the forward strand.
TTCTACTTGGATCTAGGTGAGGTATTAAAACTTTGCACCCAGAGAGTTTCATCTGTTCAAATTGAATATGATACACACGGTTCAAATATTCCACCTATGATTGCTACTAGAACTGAATCTTCGTTAGCAGCAGGAGTCTAGATGACTACCTGTCTCCCGGCACTGTCAAAGATGATGCCTTCTGGTGCATATGTTGTCCCACTGACGTTGTATTCCCCAATTAGAGGGCTGCGTTGTACTGACTGAACCACACAAACCTAGAGAGACAATAGTTAAAAGAAAGGTGAATATTCACTAGCTCTAGCATCTAAATTCAGGAGAAGGGCTTTTTATGAGGTTTTAATCCGAGTCAAAAAGCTATTTGAGATTAAACCATTGCAAATGTTTGGTAGAAAAAGTGAATACGATTCTTCGTTTGCAGTCATGATATTAACGAAGCACAAGCACCACATTCCACACGACTGCACCCATAAATTCTTGAGACCAGGATGCTTGACCTCTATTATAATAAGTCATAAGTTCCTCTCCTTGCACACTTACTATAATTATTTATATATATATATAGTAGAACTCCTTTTATTGATCAAGAAATCTATAACATCAAAACTACCCTGAGTTACCAATTACAATTTTTCAATTCTTTGAGGACATCATCCACAATTTTCTATTTAACTCCATATGCCCCTCAATGACAATTCCCATTTACTAATTTATCACCACACTTAATGTTCAGGATGCAGCATTTTTTATAATAAGCTACTGGTAAAATAACACATATAACAAAGCAGAAATCCTAAAAGAGAAAATTCATCCAATGTCCACTACGATAAAGAGACTTCAATTGGAAAAGAATACACACTTCAGTTGCAAAGTACCAATTGTAACTTCATATTAAAAGTAGACAATTTAGTTAATTGCTCAGAAGGAATGCTTGGTATAAGAGTGCAATAACCAATCTCCTTTTAATTTTGTAGCCAAATAGTGAAAAATAAAATTCAGAAAAAGAATGAAGAAAAAAAAAAAAAAAGAGAAAACATTTAAGTATGGCACTACGTCAAAGGGATTTTCTGTCAAGAAAAAAAAAGTGAATACTTTTTTGCCAGCATAATTTCTGAATACTATTGAGATTAAAATCTAAAAAGCAAAATTAAATAAAACAAAGAAGATAGGAAATTTGAAAAAGAATTCAGTGAGTCAGGATTAAGAATAATTCTAGGGAGGTCAAATCTTATTCACCAACTAATATGATGATTTATTTACCATTCAAACAGAATTAGAATTTTGGTCCTCAATTCTAGTAAAAAAATTTATATCAAAGAGTTGCAGCACCTAGATGATTCACAATATTCAGCGTGTGAAACTTTTAGTGTCCCTAAAATTACTGGAGGATTTGTGTTCATGCAACATGGGATACTTTGTTTAAAAAAAGAAAGCAGCAACGCAATACAATAACATCTTGAAATTGTCACCTTTGAAACAGACATCATATTGGTAGTTAGAGTCCCAGTTTTGTCGCTGCAAATTACTGTGGTGCAACCTAAGGTCTCAACAGATGGCAAAGACCGAACAATGGCATTCAACCGAGCCATCCGCTTTGTCCCAAGAGCCAAACACCTGCATTATAATCAAGGGTGACATGTCTGCCCATATTGAATAGCCTTTTCCATGGAAGTAAAAAAATTAAAAAGTTAACCATGCGTAGCATTTCAGAGGTGCCCGTGGTCATTTGTTTGATTCACCAAAGTTTAAAAAGTGATGGCACTCACGTTGTAACAACAGCTGGAAGACCTTCAGGGATTGCTGCAACAGCAAGTGCAACTGCAATCTGGACAGGCACAAGAAAGTAATTCAAGAAATAGACCACTGAAACATAAGCTTCAGCCACCCAAATCAAAAGGGAGATTTAGAGAAAGAAAACTGAGGAAACCAAAAAAATAATAATAATAAGACATTATTTGTTTAAAGAAAATACATGTAGATATGCATATTGATATTGTTGTATCCTCCACAATGTGTCACCCAGAATAAAATATACATTAGCATAAAATATAATATCATCAAATATCACACAAGTAGAAGCTTTACTTATGACGTCGGTTAGCCTAGCAAACAAGAGATTTTTTTTTTTTAAATAAAAAACATCCTTTCATTGATAATTAATTCAACTACAAGGGAAACGAGGACAAGAAGTCTTCACAGCGTAAAAGAAAACAATAACAGACAGAATGAAAGAAAACTAAAACTAAAACAGCCAAAGTCATAAAAGAGAAATTTGAAGTTTGAATTAAATAACCAAGAAAGACTCGTCAATGAAAATTACCTTAAAATAATGAATTGCACCACGCATAAACCCTCCATGAGAAGGATCACGAAAGTGACCAATGTTTACGATCCAGACCAATACACAAATTCCAGCAATAACCTATGCGCACATGGAAAAGGTTATATATGGTTGGAAGGGTCCACTCATGTAGGTAAAAATTGCTAGGTTCATAGAAGCAGTTTCAGGTCATTCACGTTAGTCTCTATTCTGTGCCCAAAGTAAATGTAACCGGGCTGATATTTTCAGGTAAGAAGAATAACAGTACAGGTCAAGAATTCTCCTTAATCACAAAATTTTTTCAGGTCATTCAACTTTTTTACACACTAAGGATCAACTCTGTTGAAATTGAACTCAACTAATCTGATGTCCCATACTCTGCCCACACCCAAAATAAATAATAACCAATGAGATGAAAACTCCAGAAATATGATAGAACAAACAAATGTTGCATTCATAAATTTTTCTCAAAATATTTCTGAACAAAACTAATTTGTGCAGAACAATATTTCTGAACAAATCCTATGCCATGATGAATAATAAAGAAAAAAAAGGGATACGGTTTGCACTCAATCACCTTGGCCAAAAAAGTACCAAACTCATCCAGCTTTTTCTTCAGTGGTGTTGCTTCCTGCAGAGAACATAAATTTGAATGAACCAAATGTAAATGTTACTCACGCATTGTAAGAGTACCTTGCAAAGGCCTTGTCTTGTTTCCTTTCTTATTTTTCCCCTTTTGAATTAAATGAAATCCTTTTTCTTTTTCCTTTTTTTTTTTTTTTTTTTTTTTTGGTTTGGGAGGAAAGAACTTGATGAAATCATTGGAACAGTAGAAAAACATACCGAAACGTGCTACTTTATGTTGCAAATATTTGGCCGACAAGATCTCATGCAGTGAACAAACGAAATTGAAAAATACTGACTAAAGGGATGATTCACTTCTTATTTTTTACAACGAAAAAGGAAACAGAAGATTTACAATGCTTACATCTTCAGTTTGGAGCATCGAGTCACGTATGCTGCCCATGGCAGTGTGAGCACCAACTCCTACTACAACAGCTCTAGCCCTGCCAGCAACCACTACTGTACCCTGGGCATCAAAATTAGCATGTTGTGTGGACAAGTTACTATATATTCGGCATTTGAAGTGTGTATATAAGCACATTGTACATTCTCATATACTAAGGAAAACAATTAAAAACAAACGTCAAACTTGCAAGACATACTATCAAGTTAATAAAACAATGTAATGAATTGTTGTCCAACAAAAAAGGGAATGAAAACACGATCTCAATCATTTCTTTTCCACTTTCTCCAGGATTTACAAGAGAACATAAAAAATAGAAAGAGATTCCATAATGCAAAAAACATTGAATTCCTTACCGAGAAAAGAATATTGGTCTTGTCTTGATACACAGCATTTGTTGCTATCGTGGACTCAAGCTCTTTCTCCACAGAGCAACTCTCACCTACCATCATTGAGTAATATTTACTGATCAAACATGTTCTTCAATTGGAGGACTACCAAAGAGAAAGATCATACCACAACATTAAAGAAGTCGGAGATTTTTTATAGGCAACACAAATTTAATGCATGTACATATGCAAAATTAATTTTAAAAAAAGGCCACCACGTATTACACTGCTTTAACTACACTCGCATAAATAAGAAAAATACAATAAAGCTAGAAAAGGAGACTGAGAAGCAGGCACTATTTTTATCACCACTACAAAAATAAAAAATAAAAAATAAAAAATAAAAACCAAAAATGAAAAAAAATAAATAAAAATGGTGCGACGGCCCAATAACAGAAGCTCTAAGACATTCATCTTTATTTTCATTGTTTTTAGAAACGTGTGCAGTCAATGACAGGTGAAAATACATGCATATCACATAGAAGCACATATGACTATGGATAATCCAAGTTCTCTGAGAGAGAATTTTAAATACCTCTCAAACAAAAAATAAGGTACAGATGACGATGAGTGTCCAAAAGTTCTAGCTCTAAATACTTAATCTAAAGTCCAAACATCTCATTAAGCTTTACTTGAAGTAAAATATCATTCCACCCCGTGCAAGCAAGAACAATCTATATCCCAATTGTATTCATGTATGACATATAAGCATTTCTATTTAGCACCGAAACTTTAGAACAAAAAAATTTCCAAGCATGCGTTCCAATTACTATGCAAATTTCACCATCTACCAACTTTCCACATGCACAATCCTCTTAAAACCTATCCTCATTAATTAACAAAGAAGACTCACAAAACTATGAAAAACAAAGTCACATTCTAATAAACAACAAACAGAACACTCCTTTTCAAGAATGTGGCTAGAGTAAGCCTCCATTTATTGTCAAAAATAGCATTAGGAACAACAACTACCTAGTCAACATAGCACATTTGATGGACCAATAGCTACAGTACCTGTAAGAATTGCCTGATCCACACGTAATTCATTACTTAGCATCTCAATCATTCTCATATCGGCTGGAACTTTACAACCCACTACAGATTGAAGAAAGGAAAAATAGTGAATATCCTATATGGAAAAAAATAGTGAATATGCATAGGATATTGCAATAAACCATTTTTGCAACCTCATAGAATTGACCAACTTACCAGCAACTTCCACTATGTCCCCTGGAACAAGCTCTGTCGCTGGAAGTATGGAAAAACAGCCTGCAAGAGATGTTCGTCAGTGATGAAAAATAGTTGTTAATTTAGAGCATCAAGGAAAGAAAGGTTTCTAAAAATATGGCAAGATGATGGAATGTAGAATCATGATAAAGCGTTTTCAAAAAGGAAAAAAATCATGATAAAGCATATAATAAACCTTATGCTTGTAATGTCATCAAACATGAAGAAAACATGAGAAACAGAACGTAAGCACACAACCACCCCATTACATACTATATGCACTTTTTGTTCTTGTCTCTCAGGAACTCAATCAAATGAAGAAAATGGTCTTTCAGCACCCAACAAGATAACATAGATGGAGTTATTAGGCAGATAGATAGAACAATTAGTTTCAAAATATGTCAACAAAAAGAGGCTAATACACAATAAAAGGCCCTCTCAAACAGTTGGATACCTGCTTACTATAAGAAGATGATCTTTCTATTCAAATGCTTTTTTAAACGAGATAAAACAAAGATGACTATAAAGGCATCCTTCAAAAAGGATTACCGTACTAAGCAAATACCATAGCCAGAGAGAAATACTTCCATCAGCATCTCATTAAGTGTATCCCGTACAGATTTATGAAAATAATTACATGTCCTGACAGGAAAAGTTCAATATAGAAAGAGTCTGAAACATGAGGCAACTTAACATCTACATTTAGGGCCATAATTGCTCAATTGAAAGTTACTTTACGTCTTTACCATTTCGCAGCACAGTTGCAATGTCTGCTTGATATGCGCGTAGCTCCTGCAAGATTAGGGTTAGGAAAAAATTAAAATTTAACATTGATCCAATTATATAAATCAAAGATACTAAGATGAGCTCTAACTGGAAGTTCCATACAAGTATAATACACTTCCGAACTTAAAGGAAATATGCTAACATAAGCCATTCACACCACACGAGGAGAGTTTCCATAAAGAACAAAGTCAGCAAGAAGAAATCAAAGTTTCAGAATGAGGGTCCACTATAATTGGTATCCTTGCGAAATTTTATTACGTATTGACAACCTTATTCATATTAGACAAGGAGAGTTTCCATAAGAACAAAGTCAGCAAGAAGAAATCAAAGTTTCAGAACAAGGGTCCACTATTATTGGCATCCTTACGAAATTTTATTACGTTTTGACAACCTACGAATGCATAACCTACCTCAAGGGCCCTTTCGGCATTTGATTCTGTGATTACTCCTACAGCAGCATTTGCAGCTAATATCAGTAGGATAACCTGTACATGTAGGCGTAGCACTGCATTTAAAAAAGGAAAGAACTAAAGAAAGAAAGAGAAACCAACAGCCCATTGAAACCATTTTGAATAGGGGATGCCAATATACGTCACTGAGAATGCATATTACTGGAAAATACAATCAATGACAAAGTCCATGTATGATGAATATCATTGACCGAATGCAGAGCAATATCAGAACATATTAAAGACGTTAACTATCTAAGATATCAGTATTTCAACAATTCTACTTAAACAAATTGCATCAAGCAGTCTATATTTTTTATGCCCATGAATCAAGACTTGAAACAGGGAAAAATAATGATAAAAATAACAATAGTAATTTGAAAAACTATAATCAAGAGTACCTAACACAACATCAAGATATCATGCATTAAACTAAAGCCTTTTTCCTTTAAGATGAAGTATTATTTTTATAAACAGAATCAATATATTTGCAACAAATACTTATTTGGAAAAAGCAGATGGAACTTGTTTAATAAAAAGAGATGCTCTCATGCAATTCAAACCAGCTACACGTAGGAGAAGCATTAACAATCACAACTTACAGAAGGCTCAAGAAAGGCGGTTAAGCCTGTCTCCCCATTGATCAGAGCCAAAATGAATGAAATAAGTGCTGAAGCAATCAGTATCTTAACAAGTAAATCATCAAACTGTTTCAAAACCAGTTTCCAAAATGGAGCCCCTGCAAACGTGAAATAGACAATCTTGAGAACAACCAAGATAAAATAAGGAGCATATTCGCAAAGCAGCTTGATTTGCGCCAAAAACATTTTCTTCTAGCTTACCGCTAAAGATGATTTATACAAGCAATATTCCTAGAAGAACCACTAAACATAAAATTTTTACCGCCAGAGAATCATAATCCTTCATCCAAGTTATTCATCAGCCAACTCTTCTAAAATACCCCCATCAACACCGTCCATCTAACCCTAAGCAAGTTTTAAAGCCAAACCTCCTCTCACAACTTTCAATTACCAATGATTCTAGAATAAGACCAGCTTAGTCTTTGGTAATTGGTCAAGTTTCAGGTTTAATCATATTAACAAAAAGAAAAGAAAGAGAGAGAACTATAAAAACCAATATTGAATAGGGACAACATGTGTGAATATATAACTTTCTAGTTTTCTAAACCACAAAAGAAAAAAAGAAATATGACTAACAAAAATATACCAATAATAATAGTAAAAACAATAATGAAAAACCTAGCATCCAAAGCTTCACTAACGCGATGAGGAGGGGTGAAACCATATAATATCAGCCGGATCTTACTCTCTTATCTCTTTCTACGATTTGTTACAGGACTGAATTTTCCTAATCCTTGTATACTTTCACTTCGGGACTGAATACAACTAAAGAAAAACAACTAAACTTGCTTTATGTAACTTAGAATAGAGAACAAACGATGAAAAAGATGTATGGTGTATACGTACTTTTCTCCTCTGGCAGCACTGTGGATCATATTTGAAGCATGCAATCAGAAGGGCCAGAGGACATTAGTTAGACAAATAGAAATAAAGGAATATCGACTTTCAAAACCAATAGTATAGATGATTATCCAAGTTTACAACGACGTGAAAAGCAATACCAATGGATGCTACCACGAAAAAAACAGTACTTGAATCTAGCATAAGAGTGCTTCTTTGATATCTCAATACGACATAAGCTCGGAACCATCTTAAACTAATACGACAACCAAAGACAATTCTAAGGAAACCAACTTGCAAAACAGAAGAGACAGAAGCCAAGTATTTACTTCAAACTCTACTCATTTAGCAACTTGGTAACGTAGAACATTACGAATATAATGTGAACAAATTTCGAAGTACATGTAAAATACACACATTGGAAAATAGAAACATACCATTTCGACCATAAAGCCTAGCATTTTGAGCGACCTGTGAGCGACAGTTTATTCAAAAGAAAAAAACAATTACATAAATTCGAGTTCTTAACGAAAAAAGATTTTCAATCCACAAACTTAAAAGTTTCTAACTTTAAGAGGACAAAACAGCTTCGTCTACCTGAGCGTCGTCAAGGCCTTTGGTCGGTTCCACGCCAAAGAAATCTAATACCTAAAGCGCACAGAAACAGTGAAACGCATCAGTTGGGAACTCCAGAGAGGTGATGAAACAGAAGCGATAGCTCAGGGAATGAAACTGATGAACAACTTTCACTTTCTCAGGCATTTTCTCGGAAACCAAACGGGAAAGCAAAACCAGTTTGGCTTAATGCTAAGGCGAATTTACCTCAGTAACAGATCTAGCAAAAGCGTCCTCCATTAAGCAGTGAGAGGATTGGATCGGTGAAGAGAGCTTCAACTTCTACAGGCTTTATTGTTGCGTCCCTTTCCTTTCTTCCTAAAAAAACAGTTTTTTTTTTTTTAACGATTTAGCGAAACAACCAAAAAAAAAAAAAAAAAGGGAAATGGAAAAAGAACTGGGCTTTTATAAGTAACAGTCACGTTGGGCCACCTAGGGCTTCGCGCACTGCAAACCGTTGACTGGCGAACGCTTTGCACGTGAGCCCATTTCTGTTCCTACGATCTTAACCCCTCTTCGGCCAATAGGAAATATCCTTCTTTTTTTTTTTCCCTAGCACACCCATAAAAAAAATTAAAATAAAAACCATTAAATTATAAGAAAAACAAACGAAAAAATAAAATCGAAGCAAATTAGTATTCAAGAAAAAAGATAAATGGCTGCTGTTACCCGCAAGCGAACCAATTTTTCACCATGAACTTCGAAGAACTGCATTTATGAAAATAAAAAAAAAATCAAAAAATACATAAATAATGTTAAGAGTTTTTTTTAAATAATAATATTAAAAATAAACTCGACGAATTTTTTCGCCAAATTGAGCAAAAACTTCATCTTTTCTCAGACCCAGTTCCAAAAACTTCCTCACTTGAAACCCTAGACTAGAAGAAACGAAAAGCCAACACCCAAGAGAAATCGAAATTCTTCAAATTGACAAAAATCGGTGAAAAATCGGATTCGCCATATTAGTCGAGAATCAGTGAAATGGAACCGCAATTGGTTGAAAGCCTAATTTTCTTGATCGACGCACGCATTTCTCTTCGATTGTGAACTTGAGATCTCAAAATCAGATTTCAATAAAACCCTAACTCTCTAACGGAAATCTTATTCTGAATGCGAAAGAGACGATACTTGCTAAGATCAAACTTCGATGGCAAACAACATCGCCGAGAAGAACTTCAAGAGTTGGAGCAACTGAGAAGTGTTTGTCGGTTTCAATGGAGGTAAGAGGTATTTATAGAGTTCGTGAAAAATGAATATAGTAAATAACTCCTCGCATGGCTTACTATTCACGCGAAAAAGAAAAATAGCCGTTGCAAAAAAGTAAAACTTGATCACCACGAAAATGCAATTTTAATACATGAATTTACTTTTTAAGAATCAAATTAACATTTTTTTAGAAAAATAAATTAACATAATTTGGAAAACGATATAACATTCATTCTTATCAAGAATCAAATTAACATTTTTTTTAGAAAAATAAATTGACATAATTTGGAAAACGATATAAGGAAAAAAAAAGTACATGGTCATGAAAATCCTTCACTTTTTTTTTTTTTAAGGAAAAATCATTCACTTGAAATGATTTAACATAGCGAATATAATTGAAATATATAGTTGGTCAATATGTAAATATAATCAAAATATATTTTGTTTTCATTTGCGATGAATAATACAAAATTCCTTTTAAAAAAACGTCGTAGTGTATATCTTTTTCTTAAAGCAATATAAATATTTTCTCAACGAAAAGAAAAGTTTTAATTCAAGAAAAATGAACGATTTGAAATCGGTAGTTATTCTGCATCTTCATGGAATAAATGATAAGAGAATTCAGTTGCTGTAATTAAATTTACAAAATTGTTAGTGCTGACAAACATTCGTAGTCATTCACAACTGGCATGATAACGAGCTAGGTTTCATTTTCCTGCTCACGTACGTTATCTATAAAAAAAAATGTCATTTCTTTTGTCCTCAATAGCAAAAAATGAAAAGGTTGTTTTCCTATTTAAATTGTCAAGAAACAGACATATTTCTCGTTTCTAAAAATCCATAACTGTCACTTAAAACCATGCCTTCCAAAAAAAATAATATTAATAATTAATAAATAAAATAGTAAATGGAATTATTGTTTTATGGGATTCCAGTGGGTGTCCATTTTCATGTACCCATGTCAATGTATGACGTACATTTTTTTTCCCCAATTTAAACTACCTTTTAAATAAGAAAAACTGTTTATGATATCAGCTAATTAGCCTGTGTCTCTTTCTCTTTTGATCTTTCATTTCTTGCATCCCGTTTAGAGAGAGAGAGAAAGAAAATGAAATGGAGAGAAAATGTGAAAGAGAGGGGAAGAAAAAAACCTAACATTATATATATATATATATATATTCTTGTTTTGGTATTTTCCGGATGAAAATAAATTGGATAATCAACTAACAAACTATTTTGTTAATTGTTTACTATTAATTTAATTTAAAAAAGAAGATCGATAAGTTTATTTAATTATATATGCAAGTATAACAAGCTTTCCCTTTAAAAATCTTTCCGCTTTTAAGGGGAAAAAAATGGAACTTATGGATTCTTTCATTTATCAACTTTTTGATGAGAGGGGCCTATAGAGGAAATCCAATCTTGAATTACAAGGAACATGTAAAAATGAAAGATTTTTTTTTTGGAAAAAATAAAATAAGGGAAATATTTACAAAAATCTTCAAAGATGGGACGTAAGAGCACAGAGAAAATACGGCAAGCATCGAGGGCAAGGTGTAAGGGTGTAGAATGGGAGAGGGTGCGTGGGCGCTAGGGCGTAGATGAGGGAAAAGACAGAGGGTGCTTTGACAGAGGGATGACAATCGTTAAAAAATAAGGGAGAAGATAAAAGGTGCTTGGACACAAGGACAACAATCGTCAAAGAAAAAAAGACACAGGGCATTGGGACGAAAATCATGAAAATAGGGAGGTTTATGAACTTGTTTGAGTGTAATTGATGTGATGTAACATTAAATAAAATAAATGTGGTAATTGTGGGGTTTGTTTGTTTTCTGTGGGTGATAGACTTGGGGAATTTTTTTTTTTTTTCTTTCTTTTTTCGGTTGATGTAGACGTGAGGTGAGGGGATTGTGACTGTGGGAAGGAGAGTAATTCTGTAGGGGCGTGAAGAATACGGGAAGTAACGAGAGAGTGTAGGGGAAATTCCGCGAGAAAAAATACGGGCGAGAATGGGAGTGATGGAGTGATTTACGTGAAAGAGAGGAAAGGCGACATGGGCTTATGGAGAAGAAGAGAGGGGAGAGAGAGAGAGAGAGAGAGGGGACTACGGTAGAGAATTAACTTAAGAAAAAATGATAAAGTTAAAAGTGAGAAGAATGGACACCCAAATCTTCTTGTCCAAAAAAAAAAAAACTTATTTACATGAATGCGTCTAAATTTTTTGAAATTGACAATTTAGTTACTAAATTTTTTTTCCTTGACAATCAAGCCCTTGAACTTCTAATTTTTTATAATTCAGTTCTTTTTATAATATTACACATTATACATTATAGCTCAAAAAGAACAATGTTGATCATTTTTTTCATAATACTTACACATTATAGCTCAAAAGGAACAATGTTGATCATTTTTGCTTAATTTCAATACATATTTCTTATAAAATTGAGTATAATTAAATTAAGGTTCAATTTTTTAAAGGAAATTGTATTGAAATTAAGCAATAATGATCAATAATACTCCTTGGACTATAATATGCAAGTTATGTTCATTCAAGTTTTTACGAATTTGAACAAAAATAAATGAATTGTCAAAATTTATAAATTTAAGAGGCTAGTTGCTAATAAAAAAAGTTCAGAAACTAAATTGTTAAATTTGAAAAGTTTAGGAGATAATACAGATAAGTAAAAAAAAACACACACACACAAATTTTTAGCGGTGACGTACTAATGGCCACGGATTAGGAATAAGAGAATAATTAACTAGGCACAAAGATTGGGGGTTCAATATACATGCAGAATACATAATCTATTCACACATATTTTACAATTTAAATCTAAACCTAACTTTACAATTCAAATAAATTCAAAATCTAAACTAAATAAAAAATTCTTAAAATATAATCAAATCTAATTTAAATAGTTATAAATAAATAAATAATCCCAAAATCCTTCTGTTGTGTGATATTCCACTGCTTGTTTGAATTTCTATCTCTTACTCTGCTTCAACAATGTCACCACTCTGTTTCGTTCAGTAACGATCACTATATAAATATGTATTATTTCAGTCTATTTTCATCTCCGGAAAAAAAAAAAAAAAAAAACCATCTCTTTCATGCTTGCATTTTGCGAAGTAATGCAAACAGATTCGTTGATCACTTGATGAGAAAATTAATCCTTGTAATTTGATCTTTATCAAGTAAAAGCTAAATAATTTGCATTTTACCAAAGAGAGGACAAATGCTTGACCATCCAAGGTAAGACTGTCCTTTATTTGACTCTATTTTAATGTCCTTTATTTAATATAGTATTGAATATTTGTTCCATTTGAAACAATACATTGATTTTTCAGAGAAAAAACCGAAATGATGTTTGAAGTTGCATAAAGCGTACTACACTGTAACGCCTTCTACAATGATGTAAAAAATCTTACCCTGTCAATGGGATAAGATCCATCGGATGGGAATGATTGGATTATAAAAAAATACATCACATTACAATGTATCCTATCACATGTGATTATACTTGCAAAAAACCAGCAACTTCCCACCCCACCCTGGCGGCAACCCAACCCCCCCCACAGCAAACCACCACGATGCGACCCCTCGCGAACCAGCTCCGCATCGTACGGGCAGGGGGGGCGCTTACAGGTCTGAGGAGGGAAATCATTGGCCTTTTTTTTTTTTTTTGAGGAAGGGAGGGGGCGGGGCGCTTGTAGGTTCGAGGAGGGAAAGTCATCGGCCATGTTGGGGGGGGGGGAGGGTGACTCACGCGGACGATGCTAGAGATGGAGATGGCCGTCGTGCCGATAGTTGTTGGTCCGTCGTGGGTGTTGCTGGTGAGAATGGTTCTTTTTTTTTTTTTTTTTTTAATCTGGTTGTGAGATTATAGTTGTGTGCTGGAGTATTCACATTCATTGGATGGTCTTTAATAGGGGTGTCAATTCGTGTCTCGTGTCGTCGGTGTCGTGTCGAATTTTTTCTACCCCAACCCGAACACGACCCGTGACACGAACACGACACGAACTCGTAACGGGATGACACGAACACGACACGAACTTGACCCGCGACACGAACTTGACCCACGACACGAAACTGACCCGCGACACGAAACTGACCCGCGACACGAAACTGACCCGCGACACGAAACTGACCCGCTACACGACATTGACCCGAAATTGACACGAACTTGACCCGAAATTGACCCGAATTGACACGAAAAGTGACACGAATTTTTGCGGGTCTACACGAACACGACACGAATTTTTTCGTGTCAAATTTTCCCAACTCGGACACGACCCGCCCCCAATTTTTCTCAACCCGAACCCGTCAAATTCGTGTCGTGTTCGTGTCGTGTCGTCGTGTCACGACCTGTATTGCCATCCCTAGTCTTTAATATGATGTCAGGATTTGTTTTTAACCTCATTGATGGGGTAAAAAAACCTGAAACCCCATTTTTTTTTTTTATAATTTGGCCCTGTGTACTTAATTATTGTATGTGGATAGTTTTCTATGGACGTCCTTTTTTATTTACTTATTTTAGTTTAGTTGTTTTTTCTTCTTAGAATTTTCAAATTTACCTCAAGAACAGAAATCTGATCATGTTTAAGAAATGATATAAATAAATTTTTTTTTTACCATTATTCATTAAAAGTTTTTTTTTTTTTTTTTGTGTTTGGAAAATTATTACATGAATTAAAATATTGATAATTGACTTTTTGGCTTCAAAATCCTTTGCAATTGCGTTCATTTTGATAAATCTGTAAGTTTAATTTTTTTAAGAAACTATTTGAAAGAAATCAATATAGGCATGCCACATGCAAAATGAATCGTAGGCAAAAATTGTAAAAAAGTTACGCGAATCCCGTGTCCAAGAGCCATTTGTAATCATTATTAAAAGGATTATTGATAAAATACTTTTTGACACATTTATAACTGTTAACATTATCATAAGGATTACTGATAAACCAGATTGTGAAGTTCGAGGGATCGATAATCAAGGTTTTTAATTCGAGACACTGATTTGCTAACTACAATTTTTTTTTTGGGGGGTATCCATGTAAAAAAAGAAAGAAAAAAAAAAAAAGAGCCTAATTTTAAGAGGGCATCCATGCAAATGAATTTGTCCAGGTTTTTCGTTTTTTAAAAGTTGGCCCTCAATTTCGGTTGAGCCCACAACTTTAGGAAGCCCAAAAATCATTGGGCCGGCCCAAAAGAAAGCTTTGTTTGGCAGCCCAGTCCCAACGTTGCGTGAAAAAACTAGGTGGGCGTCATATAAGCTCGAAACACTTCAATCAATCGCGCCGCGCTAAAACCCTCAAAAACCTAACCTCTCTCTCAACACTTCCTCCACCTTCTTCTTCCTCTTTCTTCTTCACACTCTTCTACTTCGTCTTCTTCGGATGCTCGTCTCTGCTGTCTCCGCCGCCGCAGAGTCCGCCCAAATCGGAGCCGTTTCCGGCGCTTACTGTTGTCGTTAGGATTTTCCTTTTCCCGGACATGTTGGAAGTCTACGCAAACCGCTCAATCGATTGGGAGCCGTCCCCGGTAGTAGCCCTAGCCACCAGCCCCGACGACTCTCGGGTCGCCGCTGCTCGCGACGACGGATCGGTCGAGATTTGGCTCGTCTCTCCCGGCTCCGTTGGCTGGCACTGTCAGCTGGTACACCTCCCCCAACGACCCAAAATCTTCTTGCGTTCTGTCGCTATTAGATGAAATGAAAACATTTTTCTAATGATTTTTGGGTTGTTTGTGTGTGTGTGTGTTTTCTTTTTCTTTGTTTTTGGTTTTGGCTTTGGGTTAGACCATTCATGGGGACCCCAATTCTCGAGTCTCGTCGCTTGTGTGGTGTTGGGCTGGTTCGAAGGGATTGCCTTGTGGCCGGCTCTTATCGTGTAGCATCGACGGGTCAGTTTCAGAATGGGACATTTTCCACTTGAAGCAGAGGGTTCGTTTTCCATTCCTAAAATCTTCTTCGTTTATTTTATTTTATTTATTTATTTTATAGATTTTTTTTACTACTGATTCAAGTTGCTGAAACTACTTCATCAATTTTATTGGGATTTTCAGAATTTGTTAGAGACGATTGGGGTTTCAATCTGGCAAATGGCAGTGGCACCTAGTGATCAGCAAACAGAGCCAAAGACCCAGATGGGAAATGGGTATTTAAGTAACTACTTGAACAACGGCAGACATGGTGGTGAAACCAGTGAAAGTGAAGACGAGTCTGATTCTGATTCCGCTGAGCTTCGGGAGCAGTCGGTTATCGAAAATCAGCGAGTGGCATTAGCTTGTGATGATGGTTGTGTGCGAATATACACTTTGGTTGATGATGATTTTGTCTACACTAAATCTTTGCCTAGGGTTAGAGGTGGCTATCTGTTTGTCTCAGTTCTGGGCTTGCATTTGGCTCTTAAATTGTTTACTCATTTACTTACCTAATTTGGAAATGGTGAAATAACTTCATATGTTTTCAGGGCGTACTTTAAGTGTGACGTGGAGTCCCGACGCAAAAATGATATTTTCTGGGAGTAGTGATGGGTACGTAAGAATTTTGAGACGGACAATTTAGAGATCTTTTCTATGTCTGATTGCTAAAGTTCATGTTATATGTTTCGGTTCGAAATGTTTTAAACTTTAAATGCAGCTTTTTTTCATTTCTTTGACTAGCGTTAGTTTTCTCAACCTTGTCGTGGCATTTTTCTATTTTCTACTTGTTTTTTCAGGTTAATTAGATGCTGGAATCCGATTTTGGGTAATGAAATCTATAGGATTACGGTTGGACTAGGAGGTTTGGGTAGTGGATCTGAGCTTTGTGTGTGGTCGTTACTTTCTCTGAGGTATCCATCAAGTTACTCGTATGTTTTCTTGTTAATCATGGTCGGCTTTGCATTGGTTTTGATGGGTTTTCCATTCACGCCAGGTCCGGGACACTTGTAAGTGCAGATAGTACTGGTAGTGTTCAATTCTGGGACAGTAAGTATGGAACTCTTCTGCAGGGGCATTCTTATCACAAAGGTGATGCCAATGCTCTGGCAGCTGCTCCTGGACATAACAGGGTTTTTTCTGCTGGTTCAGATGGTCAGGTATAATTATTAGTTGGGAAAAAGTGCATGTTCTACTTTAATCCACATTCTAATTTACAAGTTCTTTCTTTGCTAGGAAGTTCGTTAATTATTCTTGTTTTAGCCGCAAACTTGGCTCTTTTCGTCATCGCATCATTAGGCCATATGTTTGTTTTAATTATTATCTTGAAATTGTTATCAATGTTTTCAAATTAAATCTACAAAAAAAAAAAAAAAAAATCTGGTTTGTCTATAGCAGAATTTGGAGCATGTACACTTGTCGTGAATGGGAAAGGAAAAGGAAGGAATGTTTCGCTTTCCCATTTAGTCATGTGTTTACTTGCAAATTGAGGAATGCTAATTTGTCGTGGCTCACATGATGTGGGAAATGAGAAAGGGAAAAGCCATTCCTAAGTTCCCTCATGGCATTTTTTTCCTTTTACTTGGATTAGACCACAAAATCACTTTTGTGGCCTTACTAAATGTTGACTAATGGTTGTATGCACAAGGACTTACTAGTACCTAAGCTAGTCGGATTCCTATTCCTAAAGTCAGTGAACATTTGAAGTCTAGAAATCGGATAATCAATGATTCCCTTTTTAGTTTCTCTTCTTTCATTTGCCACAGCTTTCGCTTTCCCATTAGATTCCATTATAAGTTAGTAACATTCCCTTAAGTCAATATTATATGACTTGTAGTAGCCACTAAGTTTGATCACCAACTGAAATTTGAAACCAAGGCTATGGTCTAAAAGTTAGCACAAAAAACTATCTAGCTTTTTAGCAAGTTTGGTTTTTACTCTGTTTTATCACTATCTTCACAGCATTTATATTTGGCATATATTTAACTTTATACATTCTTTTATAATGTCCATCTACATGCTTTTACTTGCAGGTTATTCTTTATAAGCTATCTAGCGAGACTATGCAATCCAGCAAAGGTGAATCTTCTAATGTAGTGAAGAAATGGATTTATGTTGATCGTGTAAGAAAGCACACTCATGATGTCAGGGCATTGACTGTGGCTGTGCCTACTGTTCGAGAAGGTTGTCCATGATTATTACTTTGGTTACTTATATTAATAAATTTTTGTCCTTTTTCTTCCTGTTCAATGACTGGTTCTTTATATGCTTGTATCTCAGTGGATCCATGTTTCTGGATTGTCATGTCTGTTAACTGGTTTCTGACTTCATGAATTGCATCATTATAATTGCAGATCCCTTGCCAGATCAAGGGGTAAAAAGAATTCGATGCAAGAAGAAGCCTATTGAGTTCAAGTATCGTAAATGGGCACATTCAGGTGTTCCCATGCTTATTTCTGCTGGTGATGACACAAAGCTTTATGCCTACTCAGCCAAGGATTTCACACAGTTCGAACCACATGATATATGCCCTGCACCTCAGAGATTACCTATTCAGCTGGTACTGAATACGGTATACAATCAGTCATCGTTGCTTCTAGTTCAAGCTTCTAGTTGGTTGGATATCATGTGTGTTCGGGCAAAGAATGGTGCACTTCCTGTTTCAGCTTCTGGCCCCGGCCCCTCTAGGGGCCTATTGGCTACTGATCTGCTGTTTCGAGTTAAGAGTAAGGCATCTCGGAGAATCATTTGCAGCACCATTTCTAATTCAGGATTACTTTTTGCTTATTCTGATCAAGTGAAACCCACCCTATACGAGTTAAAGTGTAAAGGTGTCAAAAACGGTTGGACTATCGATAAAAGACTACTTCCTCGTAAACTACCCTACGCCCATTCCATGGTTTTTGGTTCCGATTCTTCTCGGTTGATGATAGCTGGGCATGATAGAAGGATTTATGTAAGCTGTCCTGTTGTTTGAATGTTTTGTCTGTTTATTTAATGGCTTTAAGAAATTTTTTTTTTTGGTTTGTATTATTTCTGTACATATCTGGACCTTAGCAGCTCTGCTATATTTACCACGAATTTATCTATTTTCCTACAGGTTGTGGATGTGGTCAGCTCAGAAACAATTCATGTCTTCACCCCTTGCAAGGAGTTGCATGACGAGGAATTACCACCTAGCGAGCCTCCAATTACAAAAATGTTTACCAGTTCTGATGGGCAGTGGTTAGCTGCCATCAACTGCTTTGGAGATGTATACATTTTCAACCTGGAGATATGGAGGTATAAAGCTATCATCCGTCGTACATTTGTGATAAGGACATTATATTGGGTTGGGGGACATATATTTGCACTCGGCACATGCCGTGCTTTTGGTCTAGAGTGAACTTTAAAGTGACATCAATGTAAACTATATAATTGTGCGACTTATTTCTTTTTCTCGTCCTTGTGAAACAGACAACATTGGTTTATCTCGAGGTTGGATGGTGCCTCTATTACAGCTGGGGGTTTTTCACCACGGAATAACAACGTGCTTATACTCACCACCTCTTCGAATCAGGTCTATGCATTAGATGTGGAGGACAAGAAGTTGGGGGATTGGTCAAAGCGAAACACCCACATTCTGCCAAAGAGATTCCAAGAATTTCCTGGAGAAGTTATTGGTCTTTCTTTCCCACCCGTGTCAAGCTCATTATCATCTGTTATTGTTTATAGTGCCAGGTACTCCTCTTTCTTTCTTTGGTTAAGGTGCAACTTCATCGTAGGCTAGTTATAACTTATGACATTTGAAATTGCCTCGGAGGAAAGGCAATAAAACCGCTGGTAAAGGCATCTAGGATTTTGATGTGTTTAGGTAGAAATTGAGCCTACATGTGCATGATAAACGGGAAGCTATTTCTAGAACATGGATGAATTATCATAACCATAACATTATCATGGTCGAAACCATGATTGATAATTGTTATTGTTCGAAAACATTTTTTTCTTCTTCCAACACTCCATGTAATTAAATGATTTCCGAGTTTTTGACTTTTATTTTCTTAATGCTATAGTGCGTTTTGCTGGATTGACTTTGGGATGCCAGTGGATCAAGAGGATGAAAGTGGCATGATAAATGGTCAGGATACAGTTGTGAGGAATTTAGAAGGTACTCCTGTAAGTGGGAGGCTGAAACGTAAATTACTAGACTATCAAACTAAAATTGGTAGAAAGAATTTTGAGTTTTTTAATTGCGGAGCTCCCATTTTATTTGTTGGACACCTTTCCCAAAATTCTGTCTTGGTCATGGAAAAACAGTGGAAGGAAGTTATTAAAACGTTTGAAGCCCCACCAGTAGACAGACATATTTTTGGGACGTAACTATTCGTCGACGAAATGGTGTTTACCTACCATCTTTTTGAGGGAGATGCAGAATTTGGCAAGCAATCTCTTTTATACTGGTGGATATCACACTTGCTCCAGTTTCTTTGGGTGGGGAGTTCTGAAGCATGTAGTGTTTTGTAATCTATCGCAATTTTCCTGTACACCAAAATCAGAGAAATTTTTTTTGTTAACCTGTTAAAGAGTAGTTTTACTTTGTCTTTTATAATTCTTTCAGAGTCGGTTTCCATGCTTGTTTGTATACGTCAATTTGATTAATTTCTTAGTAAAATTGACATTTTGCATCTGAACGAAACTCTCAGCGATAAACTCTTGTCGCAGGACTCTCTGGCTTTTGTATTTTTGGTAGGAATCTACAAACGGGGTTTATGTTCTCACTCTGATGTAATCGGAGAAATAGAAATAAAATTAGTAACTTCATTTCCCACGATTGCTCCATCTCTAAACCAGCCCTGTTCGAAGCTCTTGTTGATTTCTAGTTCAACGTTATCATTTTGCTCGGTTCTCAGTTTCTCCTCTGAAATTTAGAAAGAAATAATAACAAAAAAAAAAAAAAAAAAAAAGAGGTTATTTTTCACTGTTTTTTAGGCTTAATGGTACATGCGTTAAAAATGTTGGGAGAAAAATATGCCCTCTTTGTCTGTATCATCATCTAGCATCTTTTTGTATTATTGCCTTGGCCACTCATAAGATACCAAATTTGGAGTAACATTTTTTATGGCCGACATGCGAAGGGGTTCTTAGAAAAAATAAACTAGTAGAATATGAACCATTGTGGTCCTACTCTTGCAATTAAGGAAGACATCAAGGTGCAGTTATTTCCACAAATTCTGTCATTTCGTTCCCGAGACAAAACAGTACAGCCTTCACAATCTTTTCGTAGCAACATTTGAACTACTTTGCGATTAAAACGTTATCATCATTTTTTTTTTAAATTTTTTTGGGGGGGCAAGGGAAACCAATAAGAACTTGTTTAAATTCCATCAAAATCATCCACACTGTATAGAATAAAAACAGAAAGGCAAATTGCATATGGGAAGATAAATTCAACGTGTGGATTGGGTGTGACACGTCCGGGAATTGCCTGCTGAGTGACGATCAAAACGCCTCCTAACTTTGACATTCGCTCTCTTTTGTGTGTTGTTATCTGATACTGAGTTTAAATTAAAAAAAAAAAAAAAAAAAAAAAGGACAAGAAAAGAGAAGTCGTTCTTCCCCTTTAACCATTCTATTCTATTATTGTTGTACTATGATAATGATAATATTATCATATTGTACGCATGTCAGAGACTAGACTCTAGAGCAGTGCAAAGAAATAAAGGATCGACAAGACAGAGAGGGTGGGGCTTGTCCTTTTCCTGAAATCCAAGTCCTTTTCCAAGATGTGGGCTTTGCCAATTCAAGGGATGAGATCCCCTATTATTCAATTAAAAGATTTTCAAGATACAAGAGAATTTTTAAAAAATAAATAAATTTAAAAAATTAATTAACTATTTATTAATTATTAATAAATAGTAGTAAGTGCACCCACCAAGTTTCATGTATGGATCACATTCTTTGTGGGTTGCTTTCAAATAAGGTGGCAGGGCGCTCATTTTGATCCTTTTGGTTGAAAAACTGGGGAAGCTCAGATTCTGGTTTTGTTCCATCAGGAAAATTTGTCCTTTTTTTCCTTTCAGCAATATTGGATTTGCTTTACGCTGCCAAAATTTCACCCACCTACTTGTTGTAAGCTAGCCTGGCAGTAGTTGAAGAAGAAAATAAATAAATAAATAAACAAATAAATAAGTTGGTCACTTTTTGCCTCCCTTGCCCTTGGGGTATGCCTTTCATTTTGGCTCTCTCTCTCTCTCTCTCTCTCCGTGGTTGGCTACAAAATGAGTTTTTTTGTTCTTTAGTATGTATAGCAGATATCCTATCTTTCATAGAGTTTTTTTTTTTTCCCTTCTAAATTTCCCTCTATTAGTTTGATTATCTGTTCTTATTCATTTGTATTTTGTAGCACTCCACCACGTCACCTAGCAGCATAACGCTTGTATTGCTCTCCCACACTCCTGTTTTTCGCACACTCCTGTATTAATGAAAGAAAAGGCATGTTTTTGTTACATGTTAATGGGCAGGACTGTTAGTATTCATGTTCATTAGTCTTCTTTTCCTAGAATCTTGTGTAACTAAAAAATGTACAAGATGGGCATTATTTGTGGAACAAGATTCGGTGAATATATTGCATAGGGGTGACAAAAAGGAGCCAAAAGGGCAGGAAATTTATTTATATTTTATGTTCATAGGTTGTTTCCCACTGCATTGACAAGAACAGAAAAGAAGGATTGAAATTGGAAAAAAAGAAGACTAAAATAAAATAAAATAAAAAGGGAAAGCAAAAAAAAAAAAAAAAAAAAAAAAAAAAAAAAAGAAGAAAGGAACAAGATTCCTTTTTTGATTTGAAGCCTTCTACAGCTTCTTTTTACATTCTTTCCCATTTCTTCTATTTGCAGCAACTGCAGCAGCAGCAGCAGAAACTTTAGACATTTTACCCATTATTAGGTCATTTCCAATTTCCTCCCTGGAAATCACCTGCAAATAGGTACACAAAAAAAAAAAAAACAAAAAAAAGGTTAGAAAACATGTTAATGAACTTGCAGCTTAATCAAATCTTTGATTTCCTCGTATGTTCTTTAGAACCAAAGAAAAGAAGAATATTAAAATAAAGCATTATTTGACCTGGTTTTTTTGAAGCTGAACCTTTGGCCAGAGAGGACTGAAACATACCAAATTGCTTACCCAACGCAGATTCTCCCTGCAAAAGACAAATCCGAATCACCATCAACTAATCATAAGAGACAATAGCAATATAATTATTTATATATATATATATATATCGAATGATAGGTACATTAAAATGCGTAGCAGAGAAGCCTTGAGAGTAGTCCAATCTGTTGTCCATGAAAGCTTCACTCCTTGATACGGTGGACTTTTTCTGTTAAATTAGCATAAAAATCACATCAATATATATATATATATACACACACACACATACACACACGAGAATGTAGTTCTATAAAATTACAAATAAAAAACCAAAAAAAAAAAAAATCCAAAAATCTTGCCTTGGAAACAGGAGAGCTAGCAGTGTCATCTAGGCATGAATGATGTTCGTTTCTACACTTTTCTTTCATCATCATCTTCTTCTTCTTCTGTTTGTCCTTCTTTACTGACTTGTTGGTGTAAGCCCGATTAGAAGCAGAAAATGAAGATCCATTTTCACAGAAGCAATCGTCGTGATAATGCGGCGGCCCGGAAGAAGCATCGGAGACCATGGACAAATCCTCTTCTTCTTCTTCTTGTTTTCCTCCACATTCAGAAATGCTATTATTATTGTTATTTTTATAATTATCTCTCTGGAATTCATCTTCTGAGTGGTATGAAGATTGGTCTAGGTAAAGTGTCCAACCAGACTCACACCCGCTACTGATTTGTGATGCTGATATGTTCATGATCTTAACTTTCCTCCAAAAGGATATGTGTATATAAATACCTACACATATATATATATATATAGATATGTTGGTGTTATGGTGTTTTATGTATAGACTCACAACTTCTAACAGAGATTAAATTACAGAAGGAGGAGGTTATATATATAAGCAAGCTTATTCTTCTCTCTCCTCTCTCTCTTTATCTCTGCCTTTCTCTACTTCCATATAAATAAGAGGAAAAAAAAAAAAAAAAAACCAAACCACATTCAAATCCTAGACTTCATTTGTCCTTTTCCTACATCCTTTTGGCCAAATTATTTTGTCGCCTTGTGAATGAATCAAAACTGCCAGTTGGCTTTATGTGTTTCTGCGTGTAAGTGGGGGGGGGGGGGGGGGGGGGGCGGGGGGGGGGGGGGGGTGGCGCCACACACACACACCAAAGGCAAAGTTTAACAAGGGAAGGAAAAAGAAAAAACGCTAGATAATCACTTATTAAATCATTATGATCTTTAGGTTTCAAACCAATCAGAAATTATTATAACTTAAAAACAGTGTGAATCCTTGTATGCCAATATGATAATCCCATAACTAATCAATTGATGACATGTTACTTTATCTCGATTGCTTTACACCTCTCGTTTTTACATTTTACAACATAGGATGGTTTTTTTTTTTTTTTTTCCTATAAGGAATCGAAGATAAATCCTTAAAATTGTATTATCAATTAAAAAAATCCATCATAATGTTCAACTATTGTGATACATTTCATTATTAATGTTTGTAACAATTGTTGTTTCACAATTGCCAAATTAGTAGCAAGTGGAATTCTATAGTTCCATGTAGAATTGAAGTAACATATATCCAGCTCTTTGTACTTCCACAGCGATATCCTATCATTAGAAAGTCATTTGTCATGGTACGTGTGGCAAAAACTACTTTTTTTACATAATATTTTTATATATATTTTGCAGAATTTATAATTTTAACATGGCCATAATTGATTATGAGTTGTACAAAAGCTGGCCGTCCCATATAACCTCTGCAGCCTCATATATGAATATATATATATATATATATTTTTTTTTTTTTCTGTATACAAGCTCCTAAGAGCAACAGAGAGTAGTACACGTCAGTGATTGCAGGAGATATGGAATTGGTTTGGTTTTGGTTGTTCAAGCCATGTGACAAAAACTTTTACAAAAGGTCGAATTGTTTGGCCGAATTGAATTACAAATAGTAAAAGATGGGATAAAAGTTTTTCTTTGTCTTTATCTGCAAAAACCATAACCGGTGAATAAACCGAGGTATAAAAAGTTTAAATAAAATGTCCAAAACTTGTCCACAATAGTCTAAGCAAGTATAATAATAAATAAATAAACAAAAAACGAAATAGTATTCATGCTCTAGAAAAAGCTCCCTTTTTGATATCTTAAAAATAAGAAAATTCTACCTCTTTTTTTTTTTTTAATTATTTTTTTAATTTTAAAGAATCCACTAGTAAGTAATTAAAGACATCAACTTGTTTCATGCTCAAGTGAGAATAGGACATCACCGATTAATTATTACTTACAAATTAGAGAGGGGGACATTCCTTAAAGAGTTAAAGCATATTTTCTTGCTTTTAAGCAACAACTTCTTGGAGTTCAACTTGACAATAATTACCCAACAAAGACAAAGTTTCATTCATGCATTCAGAAAGTAATTATAAGCACCGAATGACCCGGCGCAATATACCTATTTGTTAAAAATTAGATGTTTTAATTTTATTTTATCAAGAGTAATAAAAACATAAAAGAAAATAAATGAAAAGAACTCAATATAAAATTTGTTATGTTGCAATAACTCATTATGATGATTAAGAAACTAATTATAGAAAATCACATTTTTCTCAATTTCTCTATATATATTTAATATCTCTTTGATTAACAGACTCTGGCCTCCTATTTATGAAGAAAAATCAGGACTCTGATTATGATGATTAAGAACTAATAATAGAAAATCACATTTCTCAATTTCTCTATGTGTGTATATATATATATATATATATATAAAATATCTCTTTGATTAGTAGACTCTGATTATAGGATGCTTCCTTTTTATAAAGAAAAATCAGGACAATTAAAGTTATGAGTGTGAAATTATCCTTAACTATCCTCTTTCAATCCCCTTGATAATCTTACCACAAAGGTCAATTAACTCATTGATGTAAACTCTATGTCAAAATGATAATTATACTTCATAATTTAACAATACTACTTATCATAAAATTAAGATCTTAAATTTAAATCTCTACGCTCTCAAAAAGATAAGTGGGACTAAGTTAAATTATTACATACTAGATTGGAATCTCTAAAAACTGTATTGTTCCCCCGATGCATACTCGGGTACAGTTTAGATTATGAATATATTGAGAAGTCATCATCATCATCATCATTACCATCATATCATATATACATATATATATATATATATATTTTTTTTTTTCCTCACTTAAAAATTCTCTTTAGGTTGCTAAGGAGACTAGGTCTTCCTCATATGTCTTTAGTGTGAGAACCTTTTGTGCTTGACAGCAAGTCTTCAGGACTTTATGAGATTTGAACCAACCCCACATCAGATTTTTTCCCCCCACTTTTTTTTCCCCCCCTTTCTTTTTTGGCAGCTATATAATATGATTGATTTTGATTTATATCTTTATTTTTTGTTATAATAAACAAATATATGTTTTTATATGGAAGAATATGTTTCGTACAAACTTACCATTTTGTAAGAATTATCTAACGTGACATGAAAAGGCCACAATAGATGAACCAGTCTGGACGAGAAACGAAAAAACAAAATGACATTCAACTACTGCACGACTAAATATTTTTGCTAAATTGGCTTAGCGACAAAACCTTTTTTCCTCATTTTTAGAAGTAGAAAATCCTTTCCACTTGGCCCGATATATCCTTTCTAGTTGGGTCCCTTCTCATAATAATGCCTTCTTCTTCTCATTATTCTCATTATCCTTATTATTATTATTATTATTTCTTTATCAATAATTGTCTCCATCTTCTCTCTGTTCTGTAGTAAAAATATTGCTTAATTGGAACGAGACATGAAATAGATCTCTCTTTATTTTCTGAACCAGCAACAAAAAGTTTTTTTTTTTCACAACTAGAGAAAAAAAATTTTGAAATAAATTAAATGAAATTATGTTAGTGACCCACTTACTGAAATAAATAAGAAAAAAATAATGATATGGTAATAATGACTAAGAATGAGAACTGTTAGAACAGTAAGTGGTACTAAAATATCAGAATTCAGCAGCTAGCATTGCAGAAAGGATTTTTTTTTTTAATTTTCTGCAGGGAAAATGCTTATAATTAAGAGCAACGACAAAGTTTGATGCTGGACTTTTACACTATGCAAAAAGCCAATGCCAATATATGAAATCAAATCAATTGATTACGACATTAAAGTGTATAGTAAGATCACGTGGATGGTGATACAATGTATATTATTATTATTATTATTTTTTTTTTTTTTTGTCTACAAATCGATGCCATGAAACAAGAAACACCTACAGTAGAATTTTTTATTTTACACAGTTATATGATTTTTGAGTATACAGGTGAAAAATTTTGCCATACAAAATTTATAATTACTTCAATCATTAACCGTACTGTTGAATAATTAATCCACCTGTACATATAAAACTTTCCACGGAGAGGACATACCCTATATCTTACCTTTTTTTAAAAAAAAAAACCTTTTTGAGATCTCCCTATGGTGTAGTTCGTGGCCCTTGTAGTTCTAGCCTGTCCAAAATGGTACTCAAATTTCGGAATCACATCACTATTAGATTGGTCCTACGTCTATCACAATTGGCTGATTATATACATACATGTGTGTGTGTATATATATATGTGTGTGTGTGTATTTTGCTTTCTCTTGTGTTCTTTTTTACATATAACTTTCATTTTCCCACTATACTATCCCAATAGGATTTTCCATGTGTACTTCGAAATGTTAAGTCAATTATTTCAACTGGTTTATTTTTTATTTTTCTTGCCCTTCATGCTCAAAAGTTCACTTATCCGTTTACATGATGGACGATTTAGGCTTGGGCTGCCACTGTATAGAGCTGGTTGTGACGTCCCCCTATAACTTTGGAAGAAAGGTCAAATTGTTACCACTACTAGCATTAGTTCTGTTGTAATTTTGTACACGGTAGACACCACCGACCAGCATTTCTAACTATTTTTATTACCTTATAAATTTCAATATTAATTTTAATATAATCATAAGAATAATTGGTCCAAATGATCCATGAACTCTTTATAAAGTGATGATTTAGTCCTTTTTTTTTTTAATTTTGACCGAGACGATCTTAAACTCTCTAAATATTGACAATCTTAGTCATTTCCATCAAATTCCGTTAAGTTTATAACAGAATGAATCATATATAATGCATATGATCTAATTTAAGAGGGAATCTTTATAATTTAATAATTAGTTTTAAAAAAATAAAGAATAGAATTCATCTCTCTCTTCATTTCCTCCCTCGAATCTAAGTAGCAAAAACCCAGGTTGGGGAGGGCGGCCGAAGGTTGGTGGGGGCCTAGGTCGCACAGATCTGACGTGGGTGGGGGGACTTGTCACCGAGGTTTGAGTTGGGGGAGGGGGCGGGTTTTGATAGTGTTTGTGGGGGGAGGGGGGAGGGAGCCGAGTTAGGCGATTTGGTCGGTGACGGGGTTGGGGGGCCGAGTTTTGAGTTCGTTTGACGACCATTTAGGCCAATTACTCTAATCATAATTATTATTTAGGTAAATTACTCATTTGATCCTTAACATATTTTACAAAGTTGTGATTTGACCCTTGATATTTTTTTTAAGGGTAGATAAAAGATCTCTAAACTTGACTCTCTTTTAAATGGTACAAAATGGTCATTTTATAAAATATTAAAAAATTTAATAAAAAATATCATGTAAATCATATATGATTTATTGATATGTGCCGTATATGTGATTTATTTCATCTAATTTTAACTTTTTTTTTCTTTTTTTAAATAGTAAAATGGACTATCTTTGCACCCTTTTAAAAAGTTTATAAACCTTTTTAGCTAAAAATAAATGATCGAAAACCAATCACAATTTCGTAAAAAAATTAAGAACAAAAACGGGTAATTCACCCGTATCATTTTTTTCAACTTCCTCGGTTAAAATGAACAATATTTCATTTCCATGGCTCAATATCCTCAAAGCATCCAACATCTCCATGTGTCCGCATCAACTCAAGGAGAAAGTCAAACAACCCTCTCTCTCTCCTTTATGGCTTATTTTTGTCGTTCTGAAGAAGAAAAATCAAAAGAATGCTAACTAAACAAACCTTGCCAACACGCCCTTATGGGGAGTGGTCGTCTCTCTTTATCTTTTGACCATGATCTTGGTACACGTTAAACGACGACTTTTGTTTCTGTACGACATCATGTCACTATCTCACTTCACTATTGTTATTTTATTTCTAAAAATCTAGTGGGAGAGAGACAAGTAATGATTAGTTAACTAATTATACTAATCAAATCTGTAACAAGTTAATAACATCTCTGTATTATTTTAAATATCTTTCACGAACGATCATCCACGTATGTGCTTGCCAATAAAGGAATGAAAGTCCAAAAACCATGTGAAATCATTACGTATAAACGCAACCAAAACAAGAAAAAGAAAATTAAAAAGAGAGCGAGAGAGAGAGTGAGAGAGAGAGAGAGAGAGAGAGAGAGTAAAAGAGCCAAAAGACAATATGAAATCATTGGAGTGCTCTCAGAATTTAAAAAATAAAAATGTTATTAAAGAATAAAATTTAAAAAAAAAATTGAGCCCCACGCGCGAGAGAGTATCTAATAATTTGAGGAACCATAATACAAGAAGCATGTTATAAGGGCATTGCCCTTAACTTATATGGGCGCTTTACATGTCATCAGAGTTCATACTAATGTGGGCGTGGAAATTTAAAAAAAAAAAAAAAAAAAAAACTTTAAAAAACTTAAAAAAAAAAAAAAAAAAGCTATCTACGGTTTTGATATGCTGACAAACGCCCATGATCCCACTTTGTGTCTTTTCACTTTTTTGTTTTTCTTGTTTTAATATTACTAATTTTATTTTTCAGGTTATTCCGAGAATTGGGGTATTCTGGCTTAGCTGTTGTTATGATTGATCTTTTTATGCCGACCTATTTTGGTTTTTGGATGACTGGAAAAACCAGCTAAAAAATGACTTTGTTAATGTCAATCAAAAGAAGTGGGGACAAACATTTAATATATTGGTCAATTTTGCTTGATTTTTAATTTCAGAGTGTGTTTGATGGGAGAGAAAAGTTAAAGAAAGAAAAGCAATAGGGAGGATTAGTAAAAAAATTTTGACAATCATAATTATTTAATAGAAAAGAAAAAAAGGAGAGAGAGGATTTTAAAAAAGAACTCCAAATCAATTAGAGTATTTTATTTTAAATTATTTTTCTCACCTAAATAATTTGCCGCTCCATCATTTATATTATCTCTACTTCCTACCAAACATAACAAAGTGTTATAATTAAGAAACACATAATGAAACACGATAATGGTGAATCTATATTTTATTTTCATTTTATTTTATTGCTTGAAGAATCTTGATTGGTTATATGGCTTTAATTTGATCTTTGAGTGATGAGAGCAAATGTGTCAAGTTTACAAGAAACTGGATTTCTGATGAGATGTGTCAGTGAAGAGAAGCAAATATGAACAGGACAATCAGCCACATCAGCGTCATGAACAACCACGTGGTGGTCTGAAAGAGAGACCACATAAAACTCTCTTTAGTCCTTTTTGAGTCACCAAAATTCACTCAGCTCCAAACAAGTCCTCTCATGTGTATCCCCATTTTCAGATGTTCCCAGCTCATTCAAATCCCTCAACTAGCAGTTTTGGTGGGTACATCACGGGACACAAAAATCTTGCATTTAGAGGTTAGGCCCTTTTTTTTTTTGGGGACCGCAAACTAGTTAATCAAGAACAAGAGACGAGAGATATGTAACATATAGGGGGGTCTGCAGAGTCAAGAAGGAACTAGTTTCTAAAAACAGTTTACAAAATGTCTAAGAAACGTTACAGAAACTAAATTCTCATGTCTTAACAGCCTTGAAAGTCTCTCCATTGGAGATAGACTAGCCCGGCGTGGTAGTGCGTGTAAGCTCCGGCCACAACCAATACATGAAAAAGCTGATGGCTGTGGCCGGCAATGTCAAACTTGCCGGGCCTCCATCACTCCGGTGTTCTCGCTGCATAAACCAAAGCTCCCAAACCATAGAAAACCCCCATCAGCACCTCATAGCAAGTAGTTTGGAGGGCCTCTTTCTGGTTCCGGTACAAGATCAGTTTATGAACTATAGGCGCTAGGCCTGATACTCCCATTCCGAAGAAGAGAGAGGCTCTAAACTTGCGAAACTCGGGCTTTTGGAAAAAAGGGAGCAGACAGAAAACAATGGTGGTGAGTGCTAGTATTGTTATGGAAGCCAAGTAGAGGCTGCAGAAGAAGGGGGCTGCAAATGAAGGAGTAGTTGACGGGCGGGTAGAAGGACGTGGAGATGAGCACGGTGATGCTTGCATAATCGACTCGGAGCATAATGTATGAAAGGCGCTCCGAGTGGCAATACAGGAGATGGCATGTGCTGCTGGCTAGCAAGCAGAACATCACTCCGCTTAAGACAGCGAAAAATGGCCACCTTAAGGTTGGGGAGACCATTAGGGGGGCTACCGTGTTTGCGAGATCTTTTAAACCATGTTTCAAAAAGAAAATGAAGAGAAATAAGAACTAATTAGGCTTGTAGAACAAAATGGCGTTGGGGAAAAAGGTTCATTTGAACAGAAATCTTTAGAATCTTCTAGAAGAGGAGTTCAATGTCACCATTTACTAATACAGATAAAGGATATTACGTTGCACGGAATGATGCTGAGGACAAGAGAAGGATTTTACCGAAAGCACAACGTTGTGGTCTGTCTGATTCACAAGGGAAAATTGCTCGGGCAAACAATTGGTGAGAAGTTCTGCTAGGTTCCAACCCGAAAGCGAGGGCAAAGAAGTCTTGAAATCATCTTTTAGTTTGTGAAGATCAGACATGCTTGGTAGTGGAGGCAAACAGTTCAAGACCTCCGAGGGGATTAAGTGGAGTTCATGAGCTCTTCTAAACAAGTCCGGTAGGCGTTGTAGGGAATCCAGATGCCTGATATTTTTGGAGCTTTTTTTGCTATGTACACGGTTAAACTGAGAAAAAGGACGAACCCGATCAAATTCCTGAAAAACAGAATTTATTAGTTTTGAAGAGGAAAGATTAAACGCTGAGATCTTTTTTCAGTGAATTTCGTTCCTTGATCAAGGTACGAAATGATCATAGTTAGGATAATGAACATCATGTATCAAATACTGCATTTACTAAAAAATAAAGAAAGATAGGTATTAAAACAGACATTTGAATCTTTATCACACAACATTTGATAACGAAGAACCTAATGTTCATTGCATCAAAAATGAAATAAAAATTCTTTCTTTAGAATACTAAACTTGCCCAAGTATATGAAACAATCTCATTTAGTAAATATGAATATCATATCAACGTGTGAGCCCCTTTAGTCATGGTCAGAGATAGCTATAACTGATCGTCCCTTTCACACTCTTTTAATCAAATAAATAAGCGAGAATTCATACAAAATCACCAACTAATTCATTTTCAAGCAAAAAGAAAAGGAAAAATGATTTAAATCTAATTGAGCAAATTATACTAATTGAATGCCAAAAATAGTAAAGTTAGTTATACGTACGTCCAGATAATGGGTCTCATTATGAATGGAGAAAATGCTGAGAAAGGCCTGCTTCAAAGGCCACTCGGATCGGTAATAGCCAGTGATGAACTCATTGTCCCTTGGATATTCTGGCAAGGAATGATATTCAACGAGTTGATACTTCACTTTCTTCCAAAGTCTCTTTACCCTTCCCTTCCTTTGAACACATAACACTTCTGATTTCGCAGTTGAAACGGGTCGTCTCAAATTCTTCAGATGAAGTAACCCAGCTCGTAGCGGCCTCCTATCATCCCTACCCCCCCCCCCCCCCCCCCCCCCCCCCAAACAAACAAAGAAACAAGAATTAAAATATATTAAAAAAAAAAAAAAACCCACCAGATGAGGTAAATTAGTTCATGTGATTTTAAAATTTTCATAGAGGAACTCTTTAGGAAAATAGTTCCTTTCTATTAAAAAAAAAAAAAGTCAAGAATTACGTACTTTATATCATAGAAGTAAGAAGCACCTTCAGTTCAAGAGCGAAGCCCAGACGAGAATTGGAAGGGAAAATGCCTGAGAAAAAGTGAGAAAATTGGCAGGGGAAAATCCTTTTTTGCAACAACGAGGTGATGAGGTGGTGAAAAGAAGATGTTTGGTGGGCTGACACTTGGATATAAACCATGTGATGTTTGGGACAACAAAAACAGAAAAAAAAAAGTTATAAACTTGTCAAAAAAAAAAAAAAACAAAGTTAAATCTTTTCTTGGCTATGTCATGAGAACGACAACGTGGGCATCACCCTCTGGAACACGTTTTTTGCCTGCTAATTACGCATTCAAATATGTTTAGTACTTCAATGGACTGTCTGTTTCTCGTTCTCCAGTCTATTATTGTTTTTGATGTCTGCGTTAACAAATAGCTAGCATGGATTTTATTTTATTTTTTTGAATTTTAGTTCTGGACGGATTAATTACTCGAAGTCTCAAACTGCAGAACTCAACGCTCTACGCAAGAGTGTGGATTTACCGCGAGAAAAGCATGGAATTTGGAAAGGAAAAGAAAACATTAAAAAAAAAAAAAGAGTGCAGATGATCAACAAATAGATAAACAAAAGGTCCAAGTGCAAAAATTAGGAAATGTTTTGTCTTTGCTTTCCCTTATTGACCAAGATTTTGCAGAACTTGCAAAAGGTTTCAAACGGCTGGGAAAAGAGTGTCCAATCTGCATGGCAATGCATAGAATTCATCATTCCTAACATCTGACCCGTACAAGCTGAACTTTTCCCACCAATGCAAGCCGCTGTCTTTTCTTGTCGAGTCGTTTTCTCGGGAAAGTGAGCAATCCAATATCAAAGCAACTATGGCAGCCACCGTGGCGTGGGACATGAAGATGACCGTCACTATGTCGTTGAACTGAAATCATTCAGCAAAAAGTTTTAGTAGAATGTCAATTGTGAAAAGATAACGACGATGATCATGGAAGGGGAAAATATGAACGGTGGAGCTCACCCATCCGGAATGGCTGTGACCGTGTCCATCCTTGGACTGCACGTGATAATATTCTCTGAAATATTGTGGCACTGAAATTCCCATGAAGAAAGAGAATCCCAATATGAATTTGGTCCTGAAACTGTTCAAGTTGCAGAATTGGAGAAAACCAAAACCAGCAGAAGCTGCATGTATCATTACAGATCATTGCTAAGCATATATACAACTTGTAAAGATACAAGGAATAAAAAGAATGCTAAAATCAGTAGAATGGAAAGAGTCGAGGAAAAAGAACTTCATACCAACATAGCCAAATAAAATACAGTACAAAGCTGCTACAATTGGCAGAGGAATCGAAGCGAATACTGCACCAAACTTTCCTGATCAAGAATACCAATCAAGCATTGTTAGAATATATACGCTAAAGGAGTCTCGTGTTGACTTGTATATGTAGCTGTGGAAAATAAGACTTAATGTCTTTTGTTTCCATGGTTTTAATGGAATGTCCACATTTTTGGTGGTGAATAAATTTAAAAAAAAAAAAAAAAAAAAATCTCTAAAGCGGTAGCATACCAAATACAGAAAAGAAAATCATGAAGCCAGCTGATATCTGGATGACTCTTCGGCTTCCAACTTTTGTCAATGCTAATAGACCAGCATTTTCCCTGCACAGAGCACAATGTACAATGTCAAAAGCAAAATTCAGCCAAAAAAAAAGAAAGTTTAGGAATAAATTTCCCTAAAGTGAAATGGCCTTTCTAATTGGTTTGAATTGGTTACACTGATGCAGTGGTGCCAGTTAGAGAACCGAACATGCCATTAAGTAAAGCCCCAATACCCTGAAAATCAGAAACAGGAGAATAATTAAGCGATAATGAAATGAAATTAGGAAGCAAATAGCATATGAAGACAGATTATGTAAGAAGCCTACCAGCCAGCCAACACCGCGGCCAATTACAGAAGGTGGGACAGGCGTGGCACTTCCATATCTAGCCGTGGCATAAAACGTACCAGTGGACTGCAAATTATGAAAGTAAACCACGAAGCTAGAATTTTCTACGACAAGCTCATAATTCAAACTTAAGATCTCTAATTGTGTTTGTAATTTTGTATAAGAATTTTGAAAATATCTGGAAGTTTCCGGAGTGAAAAAACCTCGAAGAGAGAAACCAAAGAAGCTGCCATCATTGCAAAAGTCTCTCCAGCATTAAAAGTAGGTCTACCCCATTGAAATGGATAAGGCATATAGATCCTGCAGATAACAGCTTAAACATAGCCAAAAAGCCCGCCATTGCAAACAACATAATTGCTAGTCATCTTGTAAAGAACTAAAGAGCATTACTAATATATGTTGTAACTGTCTAACCAAGGAGCTGTACGGATAAGCCCAGAACGATCGGTACGACAGCTAATTTGAGTGGCGGCTGGTTTCTTGTTGTACATGCCAGTTGATGTTAGAATCAGTGCATATAACCATCCGATAAAAACGGAGAAGAGCAATGAATATCTGTCACATCGTTGTGTCTTTGTTTTTATAGAATGAGGAAGATACTGCAAGACCGTTTGTTACTTGCTCGTCAAGCAATACATATTCATTTGGCAAAATGAATACAACAGAGAGAAAAGCAATGGCACTTGCCTGTGAGATGAAAACGAAGATGATCAACTCAGGAATCCCAACTTCAACACATTTTGCAAGCTAGTAGAAAACAATGAGAGCGAAAAACAGGATCATATTTAATAATATATCCAGAGAAAACTTGAAACTAACAACAACACAACAAAAAGGCATAACAGGCTGTTTATCCAATGAAGAAATTCCTACCATGGGAAAACCAAGATGATAGAGCCCAAGTCCAGCAAACGACACGACCGGGACAGCAGAAAGAGGACTAAGAAGCCTAAACCAGTAATTTGGAAACAATGATCATAATCAAAGTTTCACAAATACCAAATATTTCTAGCAATAGTTTGACATACTAAAATTCTTAGCAAACTTGGACACTCAAAAATTCTAATTACCTCGCAACATTTCTCCACAAGCCTAGAAAACCCATAACGATCTGAAAACATGCAGTTATGATTAGAGCACCTTGTACACCTCTCATTGTTTGTACAAACTTCTGAAAAAAATAAAAATAAAAAATAAAAAAGGAACATTGAGGAAGTCAACAATAAAAAAAGGAAATCAACTTTTTGAGAATTATGTTTTCAGAAAACAAAATAAGCATCTTGAACCAACCTCATGAGGGACTAGGATTGCGTTGTATCTTCTGGATAGAACAATAGAGGTTGTGGGAATAACACAGGTGTATGAACCCACTACCACAGATGGCAGTCGGGTCCCAAATAAAGATTGGAGGAGTGTGCTTAATCCGGAGACAAAGAGAGACGTCTGAATCACCTTAGCCTTCTCAAGCTGTGACAAGAAACAAACTCTAAAGAATGAATACACACACACTCTCACATATGAAACTAATGTACACAATGTAATACATATATAAGAATACTCTCCCGTCTAATAGCCCAATAGATTTGGTAGTTGTAACGTCCAAATAAACAACTTGTGACACCTAGTTGACTAATTTATAACTTTACGTAAAAATATGTATAACATGGAATTATTTAGCAACTTTTGATACAAAAGACAACTATCATTGAATAAAGTTATATAATGAAATCAATTTGGTGTTGCACCTTCAAAAAAAAGGTTATAATTTTGGCTGCCGGATAAGATAGTATACCTACATATATAGTTTGCTAAGAAAGCAAAAACATTACAAAAGATATGAAATTATGATTCTAGTTTCTTACATCACCACCGCCCATTTGTGGAACTATCATACTCGGAATCAAAATGGTAATGCCAAGAGTCAACAGATAGTGCTGGAAACCCAAAATGACGGCTTCAGCTACATGTTATGAGAACAACTTTGTGTTAAGTTTCAGAAAATGACAGGAAAAACTGAAAGAAAGGAGATGAACAAAGAAAATCATATTATAATTAAAAAAGAAAAAAAAAAGAACACCTACCCCATGGTGGTGGACTGTTAACACAATACTGAACGCCAGGTAACTGTTCCTTTACTGGGTGTGGCTGAACCTCTGATTCGGGCATGTCTGGCTCGGCACAGAATTAGAGAAAAAAAGCTCATGAAGATGATAGAAAATGAGTTCTATATGGATTAAGGTTTCATGAGAAAGACAGCAATATTAAATAACGGTTACAAATGGTGATTTGGTAAAATTTGATTAATATCATTCATTGCTGTTAACGTTGGAGGGTACTTTGAAATATTTGGTGGAGATTTGTAATCTGATAATTAGTAATTTCCACGAATGTTTAAGACCGCGAAATCACGCTTCATCAATACATAAATATTTCTTTTACACCGAGATCTATTATTTCCATTACTTGTCTAGCCGAGCAGGCTTTTTTGGATAATTACTCAAAAACAGAATAATTAAAGGGGAAAAAAAAAGATCCATTTTAAAATATATTGG
The DNA here is from genome assembly GCA_025413025.1 of Ficus hispida. Classification (NCBI taxonomy): domain Eukaryota; kingdom Viridiplantae; phylum Streptophyta; class Magnoliopsida; order Rosales; family Moraceae; genus Ficus; species Ficus hispida. The sequence continues at coordinate 1,194,258 of CM046367.1, forward strand.
AGGTGCTAAGTTACAAAATACTTGTTGGGATGATACATCTTTCCTTCTGTAACTTGAGAAGGAAGCAAGGTGGTTCTATATTTGGCAAGAACGTCCTACCTAGTACTTTTCCTTCTATTAGCTCACAGGTTCGAATCATGATATACACAAAAACCTTCACTTCTTTAGCTCACAGGTTTGAACCATGGTGCACTCAAAGATCTAGTTAAAAAATAAAATATAAAAAAATAATAATAATAATAATAATAATAATCATAATAAAAACAAACTTATACGGTGTCTGCTCTTAGAGCCTCATGCTAATAGTAATTGAAAGTCAAGAGGCAGAATTGTTGAAATTTTTGAAATCGAGCAATTAACAGTTAGTAGGACCGGAACGGCTAAATGACCTCTTAATTCAAATTCTATCTTGCCAGTATCAATAGGATAGGAATGTGATCGGCCAGTTTGAATAATGGCAAATAACTTCTGCATCGTCATAAACGAGAGATGATTGGGCACTTAAGCAACAGATTTAATGTAAAAGAAGACCATGAAGAAGATGGTTTTGGAGGTACAGATGCTCCAAAACCCCACGAATCTGTCTGGAACTCAAAATTTCACAGGTACAATATGATTAACCTCACCCCATAATTTCACAGGTACAATATGATTAACCTCACCCCATATATACCACTTTTATGACATCCTCATTAGGGGGTGGGTGGTGTAGCCCCGTGAATGCACAACTTCTTACGTGGGGTATTTCCACCCTGGGGTTCTTGCATGAGGGGCGAGTTAGCTTACCACCCCACCTAAATTCTCGGTTGTATGATATCCCGGTTTCTATATATGCAACCTTGATGTTTCTTATCATTTATTTGCTTATTATATTTGTTAAACCAGATGGATTAGTTCAATAATTTTTGCACAATTTCATATTCTGTCAACTGGGAATAGGCATATTTTCAAAATGCTACAACTGTATCAATACGGATAAAAGGAAAAAAGATACCCGATTACGCTATTAAGGTATAAATATTGATTTTATGCAATTTCATATTCTGTCAACTGGGAATAGGCATATTGTCTAAATCCTACAACTTTATCAATACGGATAAAAGGAAAAAAAAGATACCCGATTACGCTACCAAGGTATAAATGTTGATGGTTAAGTTAACCAAATCTCTATATCCAAACAACAAAAATATATACTTTAAATATATCAGAATTTCCAATGATTCTTATATCTAGAGTATCTTCACCAAATACTTTACCCCAAGACACAAGGATCCTTTCTCGCCTCAGTATTGCTGTCCCATCTGTACCAATATGTAATAAACGTCATCAGTTTCGTATTATCTGTAGAAAAGGGTAAAGAGTTGGAGAAAAAAGATTTTACCCGTTATCCATAGTTTTTCAATTAAACAACCATATATAAGAAAAGTAAGTTATCAACATCAAGAGAATTAGCAGACAATCATAAAGCAAAGGAAGTTATAAAAGAAAAGAAAGTTTAAGCTTCAGAGGTCTAGTTTGGTCGTTTCTTGTACCTAGACGCTGAAAACCTTTCAGACAAAGCTGCAAATAAAATGGCTTAATGACTCGCTTTCTTGCAGCCCAACACCGAACACAAAACATCTTAATAACCAAAAATCAGAACTAACAGCTTAACAATTGCAACAAGTTACATTTCGCGTTGAGAGTGAGAAATGATACAAAATAGAGAAAGAAGGATTCGAATATAATGTCTAGAATCATTTCCAATTTGAAAAACAACACAAAAATATTGATCCCACTGTCCCAATCACTAGATAAGATACCTCTTTCATGGTAAAAGCAAGAAGATTATGTCTGAAAGCTAGCCGTTTTTAAAGAAACCGTTTTTTCACACAGCACACATACATAATTTCATGTTTCATTGCTTGATTAGCATAAACTAAATTTGCCATCCCACATGGCAGATACCAAGTAACTCATACGCCTACAATGATCCTCATTTTTTGCAGTAATTCAGTTAAAAGCAATCATAACCGAAATCCTTCAAACAGAAAATAAACATCAAAAGCAAATGTTGACAAAATGTTGCAGTGTAAAGAGACTAGTATTATCACCAGATACAGCATTACTGCCCTTTGATCCCTCATGTTCCCACCCCATTACCATCAGAGACCTCTCCTTTCTTCACCCAAATCATTCCACTATCTTTCTCTTTCGCGTTCCATGCTTCCCGACGACCGAAACCCCTGAATTCGCGATGACGATGATTCCGATAAGCACCACTCCTCCTCATTCCATCATTTCCTTTCTCAATCCTACCGTTTACAGAGACAGCCCTAAAACTAGGTTCAACATGAGCCGTCGGATCGAGAGCTTTGCTCTCTGCTCTAGTTTCACTTCTAGTTCCTCCACTTTCCTGGTCCCTTATCTCACCATTCCTCTTCACTCCACCATTCCCTTTCTCCATCAAACCATTCACAGACACAGCCTTAAACTTGGGTTCGATATAGGCCGTCTGATCCAAATTACTGCTCTCTGCCTTAGTTTCACCCTTATTTGTTCTACTTCGTCGCTTCTTTTTCTCACCATTTCCCCCTAATCCGCCATTTTTGGACAAAGCCCCGAGCTTGGACTCCGTAACAGCCGTCTGATCCAAATCACTGTTCTCTGGCCTAGCTTTACCTCCGGTTCCTTTCCCTTCCCGGTAACTTTTTCCACCACTCCTAAATTGACGGTTCCCTTTGACAATTCCACCATTCACAGACAAAACCCTAGAATCCGGTGCGACATTACTCACCCCATTTTCTGCCCAAGCTTCACCACTGCTTGCTTTATCCCCGCTCGCCAATGGCGCCTCCGCCATTACTCCCTCTCCAGCGACCTCCTTCTCTGCCGTGAGACTACGCTTCTTGTCCTTCGGTGTCTTCTTCTTCTTATTCTTCTTCGTCGTCTTGTTTTCCTCGCCTTTTCCCTCTTGATCAGCACCGTCACCTCCACTGACTCCGTCCTCCCTTTTAACCCAAGCCCCTTGCTTTTCTCTCCTTCTCGGCCCCCGACGACTCCGACTCGGAGACTCGGAATCACCGGGTTCAACTTTCTCGGCCACCGATTTTCGATCTTCAAGCTTCTGCTTCTGCTTCTGCTTCTGCTTCTGATCTTCTTCTCGTTGTGGTTGTTGTTGTTGTTCTTCATGTTTTTCTTTTCGCTCTCTCTCTTTGAGCCAACGCTCTTGGAGTTGAGCGAGAGTGACGTAGTTGGAGGGGAAAGAGGGGTTCTTCTTCTTGTCCGCCATTGGAAGAGTCCGAGTCAGAGCTCTATAGACTACCGAGTACGCTAGTGTCGTCTGGAACCACCGCCGAAGGGCCAAGGTGGCAGTTTTTCTGCCTAAAAGGACAGAAGAGCTGCCATCGTCTCAACATCGTTTGCTTTTTTGCTTGCTCTCAACTCCATTCCCTACTCGCGCAACCAGGCACCTGATATCACGGCCTGCCAAATTCTGTGAGCTCTTTAGCATGAAAAATCTTGGGTCGCAAGTACCGAATTTTTTTTTTTTTTTTTGGTAAGTGGGGGAAAAATACTTTTGGTAGCAAAAATGGGAATAATTGTACGGTGTGAATTGTGTTTTTGTTGTATCCATAATATTATTAGTTTTTAAAATAGAAAATTATCTAAATAATATTTTTTTAATCTATTCACTAACCTAATATAAATTTTATTTAAATTTATGTTCTATTAATTTAGTGTTAATTTTTTATATTATCTTAGTATAATAGTTTCTAAATTTATATTATTCAAGTGTTTTCATTTTATTTTAGTATTACAAGCATAGCTTAATAAATATAGAGTTTGAATCTCCCGTCTAAATTCAAAATATATATTGTTTTAAGTGTTGACTTAAGTTTGTAATGATCTAATTTATAATTGAAAGTAATTATATGTGATGGATTGTAAATTTTTAGCTTTAATATTTACATATGAGACCATTGAAAAATTCACAAACTGATGAAACAATAATATCTATTAATAAGTTTTTTCCTAAAGAAAGAAACCGTGAATTGACAAGCTGCAAATCACCAAACGATTGGTTTATTAGAGTGTGTTTGGTATAAGAGAAAAGTAAAAGGAATAAGATGTGAATAGTCCTGTAAATTTGGGGGCCCCAGCCAGGCCCTTACAGGCGAAAAAGGCCAACTCGACCTGATTAATTAGCATGCCGGGTTGGGTCCACCAGAATTTTGTAAATAAAAGCTCGACCCGGCTTGAAAACTTGACGGGCTTAAAATCGGGTCGGGTAAACGGGCATTTGAAAAACACAAAATAAAAGAGAAAAAAAAAAAAAGATATGGTGAGCGACCCTAAATAGGGCTGAGCCGGCTCGGCCCTTACACTCTCACTGGGTCGAGCCCTAGTCTGCCCTCGAGCCAAAAATGTAGGCAACGGCCTCGCCCCCTTAGCTTGGACCATATTTATAGCACTAGATACGAAGGATTTATGAGAGAATTTTGACATAAAGAAATGAAATAATTACACAAAATATCAATTTTTAGAGTCTCATTTTGAAATACGTATATTTTTCAAAAATACTATATATATGTTTATTTTTTAAAAATAAATGTATGTAGTATCTATTTTGCCCTTTTATTAAAATTGACATTATTTTATTTCTATACAGATTCTTTTATTTTCATTTTTTTGTTTTTTGATTTTAATGATGAGTATTTTTTGTTGATAAATATAAATTACCTTTAATAAATCAAAATTAGCTATAACATTAAAGTAGTTATAATAAAATAATAAATATAAAATATTTACTATAAATATGATGGCTCATACTAAATAATAAATATAAAATAAAATATCAACAATAAATATTGATAAATATTCATACTTTTTATATAAATAACAAATGAATTCTATGAAAAAAAACCTATTTGTTTATGTAATCTACTATAAATCAAAGGATTATCATTTATGTTTTAACCAAACAAATTGAATAATATCATAATAAATATAATCAAATTCTTTATGAAAAAAATACTATTATTTATATAAATTAGTATAGATAAAATCGAATATTTTTTTATGATAAAGGCAGGTTAATTACACTAAATATTTTTTTGAGATTTTTATTTTTTTTATTCAACTTTTTTCTCATTAATGTGAAATCTGATTTTGGGAAAGTTTTTTTTTTTTTTTTTTCATTATGAATATTTACGCACTCTTTACAATAAACAAATAAAAATTCAAAATTTTCTTTTCTATCAATTCATTTAACAATTTCATTAAATCTACTTTAACCTTATTTGGTAAACATCTTAGATTCTTTTTTTTTTTTCCTTTTTTATTATTTCTTTATTTGTTAATTCTTCATTCTTTATGAAGAGTTATTTATAATTACTCTTTTAGACGTTTATGTAAATAAAAAGAAAACTTGACATATTTCAAATCAAAATCTCCAATTTGGGTCTCTATGTGAATAAACCTTATAGAAATAGGAATGAAAGGATTAAGGCCCGTTTAGGGTCACGTACGGAGCCGGTGTTTTAGAGGTTGGAGATATTTTGAGTTTTGAAAATATGTATTTAGTGAAAACAAACTATTTTAAGTAAAAAGTATAAAAACTTAAAATGTAATTAAAAAAATTTAATAATATGAATCTTATTTCGTTAATCTCGAAATTCTATGTAATTTGAAAAAAAAAATCATCTCATTTCAACTTAAATTGATAAAATTATGAATTTTTAAAATTTGAATTTTTTAAAAATATTTAAAAAAATAAATAATAAAATTAGAGAATAAAACCCATAAAAAAATTTTGAAAAATACTTTTTAAAACACGTCGGTTGGACCTAAAAGAATGACTCCAAATATTCGGAATATCTTAATTTTAATTTCTTTTAAACTAGAGATATTATTTTAAGGATATCTAATCAATCAATACAAGGAAGAAGGAAAAACAAAAAAACAAAAAACAAAAACAAAAACTCTCATTCTTTTTTTTATTTTCCTTACGGAACCACTCATTTTGTCCTATCTTATTTCATTCTACCATGCCCACAGAGTTTCTAGGAAAGAGGACCAAAAAAGTGTCATTGAGGGGGGGGAAAAAAAAACTTTTTTACGGACTTCATGAAAAGAACTATTAGTGTAAAGGTTGTGTAATTTATTTTAAAGAAAAAGAAACAACGTATTTTAAAAGTATATAAAAAAAAATAAGAGAGATTGTGATAGAGTTTTTTTCAGAATAATTATCAGTAGAACTATTTTTTGAACAGTTAAGATTTAATCGAACGGTTGACATATTATTAGTATATCATAATTATCATACACCTTACTTTATCTCATTCCTTCCTACCCCAATCGTCTCTTTCGCCGATGACCTTCTTGTTGTCGTTGGCGACCATACCCCTTGCCTCTCCACCCCAGGCCCGCCCGGCCTTCCATCCCATCCCTGGCAACCCCCCTCACCCTCGGCCCCCACTCCCACCCCAAGTCACCCTCCCCTCCCGGCCCCCACTCCCACCCCAAATCCCCCTCCCTTGGCCCTCTCACCCCAGGCCAAGCCCTCACTGGGCCGGCCCACCTTACCCCACCCCCGACAGGGACTGATAGGGGGGGCTAGGTGGGGGGTGACCGAGGCTAGGGCTGGGGCCTGGGTTGGGGGAGCCGGGGGTGGGTCACCGACATCGGGATGCTTATCGTAGATGACGGGAAGGTCGTCGGCGATGGAGAAGACTTGGGGTGGGAAAGATAATATGAGATAAGGTATATGATAAGTGTGGTACACTAATAACACTTCAACCATTCGATTAAATCTTAACGGTTAAAAAAATCTAAAAAAATAGCGAGATTTTAAAGGAAAACAATAATATTTTAGATAATTTTATTTTTGTTATTTTTAAAAACCAAATGATCGAGTATAAAGGTGAGTATACGATTTCTAATGAATTAGTATTTCAATTATTACAAATTCAGTTTTTTTTTTTTTTACCTTTGATTAAACAAGTATTAAAGGGTTAAAAATTCAATTAAACATTATAGAGAAAACATAAAAAGCTATTACCATATTTTCTCTATATCAATTTAATTGTATAAAGGTAAATTGATATAAAGGGAAAGCATGGAGACTTAAAAATTATTATATTAATGTGATATAATAATTTGATATAGTAAAAAATGATATAGAGTTATATGATTTAAGTGGGAATAGCAAAGATATAATATTCATTGACATGGGAGTAGGTGGAAGGTCTTGCTTTAAGTGGGGTCGTAAGAAGAAGTCGGTCAGTAAAGCTTTTTAGCACAAATAGTTTTTTTACGATCCTACGTGGAACAGTAGTGGTGGGTCCTCTCTTTCTGTGAACTTGGGAAGAAAACAAGGTAACTTTATTTTTTATACTCCTCTCACAGTTCTCTCTCTCCTTCCTCTCTCTTTATGTCCTCTTTATCTTTCAAACATCAACTCCCATCTTTTTCTTTCCTCCGCTCCAGGCCTATCCATTTTGAGTTTTTGTTTTTCCTTGCTGCTGAGAGAAAATTCATCGGAAACAGAAATAATCAAGATGGAGTTGAAAAAAAAAAAAAAAAAGAGCTGAGGAATCAAAACATAACTTCGGAAAATTTTTATCTTTTCTCCTCCAATCTCCAAAAGATTAAAAAAAAAAAAAAATCCACCGAGAAAAATGGTGATAGAATTGGCGAGGGGAAAAAAAAAAAGAAGAGAAAATCTTTGTCTATGGAACTAGAAGGAAGATAAAATATAAAAGCTTTTTGCCAATACCCAAAACCAAACCGTAAATTTTGTGGACTACAATTTGGAGTACACATGGGTCGTTAGTTTCTCACGAATTGTGCTAAATAGCACTCCTCAAAGTTCGTAGTTAATTTGGAGTTTTTTTTTTTCCTTATTAATTAGTAAATGTTTGTATTTATGTTGGGAATTTGAAAAATTCAAGCGTTTTTGGTTTTAATACTTGTTGTTTTTATGTTAGGGGAAGTTTAAGAGTTTTTGTTTTAACATAGAGTCATAAATGTATGAGTTTGGAGGCCTATAAATAGCCGTACATGATTAGGAACTAATGATTACCTTTATCTACAAAGATTTTGGATTTGCTCAAAATGATCAAATTATGTCCCGTGTTGTTTCTATTTTTCCAGTCATTTTAGGAGATGGCATAACCTTAAAGTTAAGGACGAGATTCAAACGAGGAAAGGCTTACGGTGGATACCTAGGCCACATTTCAAGTAATTGTAGTAAAACTTGAACGTTGTAGGCTCCACCCCGTCTCCACTTGATCTTTCTAATCTTTCATTTGAAGTATGATAATGAGAATGAAGTTTGTATTTCATGAAATCAATGGACTTTAAGAAAATTTATCTCTTTTATCTATTTTTTTATTACTTTTCATGCTTCCGTGCTACATCACGAGTTAATACTAGATCAATACGAAACAAAAATAAAATTTATATCATCTTAATCAAAAAAAGGAAAATTTATATTATATTAGTTAATGAAAGGAAAAAAAAATTAAATATGGATAATTTTTTATAAATATAATTAAAATTTATATCATATTTTAAAATTTATATGATATTGATTAAAAAAAAATTATTATATTGATCACGAAGGAAAAAAGAAAAAAGAAAAAAAGGTGACTGGATAATTTTCGCTATACATAATCGCAATTGACAATCGTTTGTGTCGTATTAATGGGCCTAATCCAATAGCTGACGTGACTACCAGTCCGAAAATTGGGCCCATTTGTGATTATCATTAAGAGCAAGATTGATGAATTAAGTGGGCCCAATCCAACAGCTGACGTGACTATGTACGAAAATTTGGCCCATTTGTTTGCCATCATGATAAGTCAAAGAGCCGAGTGTGGGTGGAAACACCAAGTGTGATACGAGATCTTTGTTTCCATCCAGCTCTGTTGAACCACATTCCACTAAAAAAGAGGGCCCAAACCCAAAAATTTTAAAAAGAGCACCTCATTCAGGCAAAAAATAATACGCCACTGAAACAGTAAGAATCGCGCTTGCCAACTGTTAAAAACTTAAAAAACAAAAAAAAAGAAAGTCAAAAACACTTTTTTAAGGCAATTTTCACTCATTTACCACGCTGGTTATATACGTGGGACACAATTCTCGGATTAGAGAGAGAGAGAGAGAGAGAGAGAGAGAGAATATGGGGATTGCATTATTTGCAGACTCCACAGAGAGGGAGAGTGAGGAGTGATAAAAATGTCCCGTGAGGCGGCACTGGGTGCGAGAGACTTGGCAGGCGGCAGACGCACCCACAGCGGCGGTGGCAGTGTAATGAGGGCACGCCTCACTATGCCAAATACCACGTTTTCGCAACCTTCCCCCGGTATGGGCCACAGCGTAGTCGTTTCTTCCTCTCTGCCAAAACAAAACTCCCTTTTTTTTTTTTTTTGTCTAAAAGTTTTCAATATCCCCAAAAGTACAAAAGAGGGGCTCAACCTCCAATCAGCTTCGTTCCGTTGCATGCAACGGGAAGATAGTCTGCCGCCACGTGTAATGACGCCAAACATAACCGACTCAGAAAAAAAAAAGCAAAATAGGCAAACACAGCACGGGCAAAAAAATAAAACCACCCTTGGGAAAAAAATTTTACAAAACGACCAAACCAATCGTGATAGGTGTAGCCACGCATGGCGGCCCAGACCCACACGCGTTGCGACGACAAGGCCAATTTTCGGTTTTTGTTTATGTTCTTCAACTTTGTGAGTTCCGATTCATGCACCTGATTGGCGTGGAGAGAGAGAGAGAGAGAGAGACCTGTACTTACTCTCTCTAGCAGTTCTTTACTTACTCTCTCTAGAAGTTCTCTCTCTCTAAAATCTGTTAATGGGAGGGGACTAGGAGTGGAGTAAAAGTAGAAGGGGAGGGTAGTAGAGGGAATAAGGGGCTAGGTGTTCAGTTGTCAAAAACTTGGGATTAATTATTCGATGGCCTTTTGTCATGTGTAAGCTTGCATGGACCCCACTCTATGGTTTCCCAATTCCCACATGTCCTTATTCCTAAGCCTAGCAAACACGTACCCACCGTACAAAATCCAAGTGTCACTTTCTCCTCCCTCTTTACTTCATGTTGCCCTCCTCTCGTTGGCCATTTCCCACCGTTAAAATCCCTCTCCACTTCCCCTTCTCCCCTTTTTCATGCCCCCTCCCAATCACATGACCATCTCACACCCAAACTCAAACCCCCTTCATAAAACTACTCTACTCATTGTTCCTTTTTTTTTTTTTTTTTTTAATCAAGGGGGTGGTATTTTTCCGAGTCTAATTAAGCCAACACCATGATCAAGACGCTCAATCCATACGCCAACACGGCGAAAACGGCCGAGATCATGTCGAGGTACAGGCCGATAGCGCCTAAGCCAGAGACACCCACAAGCTCCACAAGCGACCCCACGTCGACGTCTCTGAAGATCCGGCGGTCCCCTTACCTGAGAAACCTCTGGCCCCAGTTGCAAGCCAGGCCCACCAGAACCAGAAAGAGGGGCCGAGCTCCCCTTTCTCCGCCGACTCTCAAGCGTCAGAGGACGACCAACAACGCCCTCGGCCTCTCTCCTCCTCCTCCTCCTCCGCCGCAGTACAACCACCTTCCTCCGCTGCAGAGCTTCTCCACTCACGGCCTTCAACAAATTCCCATCACCAGCCTCGCCTTGGAGAAGCCCACTAGCGCTTTAGTCACTCTTCCTCTCCTTCCTTCGACCCCCATTGTCGCCACCCAAGCTGTCGCGCCGGAGCTCGACTGGTTGAAACCCTGTGGAGAAGAAAAGCTGCTCATTGACTTGAACAAGGTGGTTGAAATCCCCGAGGAAAAGGATCTGCTGCAGCAACTGCAGCGGGTTCCGGTTCCGGTTCCCACAGCCTGCTGCAACGTGATTGCACCACAGCCGGTTCGACCGGTCGGGTCGAGCATATGCGTCCGGTGCATCAGCGAGGACCCGAAACTGGCTTCACAAGCAGCCCAAGCGCCGAAGAAGCCAGACGAGGTTGAGGAGGAGATCGAATCGGAGATTCTCCCGGCGGTGATATCGGATTCCAACAACAAAGTGAGGATGGCGAATTCGGCTTATAAAGCGATGGTGGGCCAGCCCGAGTGTTCGTGGCTTGATTCGATGATGATGACCAGCTCATGCAAGAGAATCGGCGGCGAAGTGGTTCTGCAGCTTTCGGATTCCGGGCTGCCGATTTCCTCGAACGGGTTCTCTTGCTGGGTGAGGATTGAGTGGGGTAGTGATGAGAACAAGAACTCGGTCAATGCTTTCTGTGAAGTTATCAGGCTGTCTTGTGAGTCCAAAGACTATGTCTTCACTTGGAGGTTCCATATCCACCACACCAGAGAGGCTTCTCAATCAAGCTGTAATGTGTAAGATATATGTACTGTACATGAAATATATATTTATATATATTATAGTTTCTAGTTTAGTTAGAAAAATTATGCACCTTTTTTATCACATTGTAATTGTATGTTTTAAACATCTCAGTATAGTCCCATTAGGTGTTCTTTGTGGTGTCCTAGGCCTAAGCCCTGAGAGGAATAGGCAATAAGTATGTGAAAGTGTGAAATTATAATATATGTTTTGATAAGTTTGTTCATTATATATATTTGTTTACACACGAGAAAAGCGAATAACACTACTACTAACAGACAGATTGGATGTGATTCTACGATATTTCATTTGTTCACATTACTAAAAACAGATTTGACAGAGATTCTGTGACTATTTCATTGATCAAGGCTTCTACATTCTCGCAAACCCCAAGACGGGGATTTTAGCACCAATGGTGGGATCTTCCAAATATTCGAGTTAATCGTCGCCAGAGAGCCAGAGATATTCCAAATATGCGAGTTAATCATCGGTCAGCGTTTAGGTGGCCCCTTCCATTTGAAGTTGTCTGCATATGATTTGGGCTGAGGATAAATCCAAAGGCAAAACGTCAGCACCCTGGTTTTTTTTTTTATTTTATTTTTAACTAAAACCAAACCATAGTTAAAAATACCACTACTCTTAGGCTATGAGTTGTAACTTATTAAAAAATAAAATTTCTCCTGTAGTGCGGACATGGAAACAGGGCGGTAAAAAGAGGCAACTTGGTTTACTGGTTCATGACATAAAAGTAAAGATCTCTGACTTAGCCTTGTAGTTGAATAATTGGAATTCTACTTCCTACAGTGTAAGTTAATCATAATGAAAACCAAATAGAATAAAGTTGTTTATCGTCTGTGCTTCAAATAATGTAACATAAAAGTAAAGATCTCTGACTTAGCCTTATAGTTGAATAATTGGAATTCTACTTCCTACAGTGTAAGTTAATCATAATGAAAATCAAATAGAATAAAGTTGTTTATCGTCTGTGCTTCAAATAATGTAACAAATCCTGATAACATAAGTTACAGTCTCGTCCAATTTGAATGAAATGTCAAGTCATTGCACAATCTCAATAAAGCCCTTTATTCTACTGTTAGTGGAAAGCAAAAGAAACAATTACAAACCTTCAGAAGTGGGGTATGACGCTTTTTGATCTGCACACAACGATGAACGTGACAATTATGCACAAGATGGAGAATAAGGAAGTGCTGATAACTTCAAAATTATATCAGCAAATTAAAGAGAAGTTTGACATATTCAGCACATACCTAACAATGTATTTCATACAACAATTTTGTATCCATTGAACCTTTTATTTTTATTATTATTATTTTTTTATACCAAAGGTGATCAACTCTTATGTCTTATAATATGTCGATATTTGGTTAAAGCTGGCCATGGGGTGCGGTTGGGGAATGCTTTTTCCGTTCCCCAAAACCATTGCCATCTCCGCCGTCACTCCTGACTAAGGAGACGCAGGGACGAGTCAAGAAATCCTTACCATAGAAAGTTTTCTCATACCCATTCCAATGACGAAAATTTCGTAAATTGTAAGCAAAAGCTAAGTTGAAAATCATTTTAAATCCAATCTAAATTTAATGTTCTTGCATTCTAACAAAATGTATGTAGAGAATCATCTTGAGATTAGTATTTATACTAAATACAATTTAAAAAATTAATGAATTGGTAAATATCATGAAGACTATGACTAGGGGAGAATTTAGTTCCACGGAAAATAATAACAAACAGAAGGAGTAGGTACCACATAATTCCAACCGTATTTCTCACAAAATGTCTTGGCAGCTTCTTCAGTGTCAAAACTTAATGCTGCTTCACCAACATAAGCATATGGGTCCCCTGTGGAAGTCCAACCCATCAATGGATTTTCCCACCTGAATCCATCTCAATCAGACAAAAATATGGTAAGGAAAGCCACTTAAAATTAACGAATAAATTATTCTAGGAAAATAAATCTTAGTACTTAGTGATATTATCCCACTGTGTACCTGTCTAAGTTTGACCATATTAAACTTTTTAGCTTCAAGCAAGTTTTCATAAAAGAGTGGTTGTTGACAGAAATATAGCAGCAATGTCATTTTTGATTTCACCATATAATATAAAGTTTAAATCTCCCGCATCAACTTTATTAAAAAAAAAAAAAAAGTTTCATAAGGGCATGTTTATGGAATGTGCGTACACACATACCAGCATTCATAAAACATCAAGTTTGAAACAATTTTCTTTTGACAAAAGTGTGCTTCTGCAAAAGTACTTCACAATTATGATCCTGACTATAATAACTGAAGAAGAAAAGGAAAAAAGAAAAGTAACATTCTTGGTAAAAAAGATTCACTCTGACAAACAAACACACGAGATAAAGCACACATACTTCTGCGTAGACAGAAAATCAATTTTCCATTTCCCAACTTTTCCAGAACCCTGTTGCGTCGCTGTGCGGGAAGGCGAATATATCACAACCTGAAAAAAAAAAAAGGCTCAATTTTAGCGGTGAAAAACAAAAATTTAAAACAATAAAATTAAAAAAAAAAAAGAAAAAAAAAAAAAGCTATAAAGACTAAAGTGAGAAGCATACTCTTCTTCGAAGTTGCTCTTCAGGAATTCCAGAAATCAAGCCGACCTCACCGGGGTTAACTCCAATTCAGCCAACGCATCCGAGGAGAGCCATTTCTGACATGATCCAAACCCAGATCGCTCGATTCGAGCTACGTCAAATTCGTGTCGAAGAAACCTCGCCATTTTCGTAAACCTTCGAATTTCCTCTCTGTTTCGCTAATAGCTCGTCCTCTTTCTCCACGACATCGCTAGAAGATTCATAATCCTCCTCTTTGATACTTCGCGCCAATAAATGCCGCCAGGTAACCACTCTAGAAAGCACTACCATGGGCCAGAATAAGTAGCCAAATGGGCTTTTCTGTGAAGTGGAAATGCTTGGAACACACGTCATCAACGGTCATCTCGTACAAGAGTCGCTGGTCAACACTCCGTTTTGTCTTTGGACTGATTCCTTGTCGCTACAAAAAAACACCGGCCTTGTTATTATAATTCTGAAATAAACCCAGTAGCCAAAATTTGTTTGTTCTCGACAAAGAATTGCCATTTGTTCTTCGTTGGTGTCGAGGTAACATATTCCACAGAAGTTATCTTCACGTCTTTTTCTGCCTCCTCATAACATCGTGCTTGTCGTAATTGTGTCGTATAGCTAGGTCTTAAAATATATCTTCGAAAACTTCGAATGAAACTCGTGTGTGTCAAATGGCGTACTCTAATGCCGATCAAGAGAATTCCTCGCTCATCAAGCTCGAACTCGCCTGCTCCGATCTCAAAATTCTGCTCAAAAACTCGGCGAAGATGGAACATAGTCTTGGAAAGATGGACAACAAGTTTGATCTCATAGAGGAAGCTCTCTCAACGGCCTCAAAGAGAGTAGCTCCACTTCAGTCTTCAGCCATGGCGGCGAAAGCCCTCGAGACCAGGATCAACAGAGCGGTCACGCCGGCGCTGGCTCTCCTCGACAGCTTCAAGCTCTCGGACTCTCTCCAAGACAAGATCGCCGAGCTCTACGACGAATTATCCACGGAGACGACACAGAAGAAGAGGCTGAAGAAGATGATTAAGTACGTGGACTGTGTCGACGAGCTGAATGCGGCGATAAACACGATAAGCGAAGAGGGTGAACCGGTGATTCAGAGGCTCCAAGAGGTGGTGGAGTTCTTGAGCAGGACAAAGGCGGCAGATCAGGACAGGACGCATAGGCTGAGAGAGACTGTGATCACTCTCAAGGCACTGTACGAGACTGAGGTTGAAAAGATGAGATTTGAGGGCTCGCTTGATCAGGCTTTGCTGAATTTGCAGGATAATTATGAGACGATATTGCAGCAGATAAAGCATCAAAATATAGAACAGCAAGTTGAGAAGAGGGAGAAACTTGGCTCTGATCTTGGCACTGAACTGGAGATTGAAGTTCTCAGAAGGATTTCAGAGACTCTGGCTGCCAATGACTGTTTGGATATATGCATCGATATTTATGTTAAGGTGATAAATTCTTAATTCCAGCCTTGTAAAACATTTCGCACTCAGTAAAGTTTAGAAAACTGCATTTATTATATGGCGCCTAGGACTAAACTTTAAACTTTCATAGATCATGAAGTAGACTAATATGTAAATCCGTATGTACTGTTAAAATATATACTTCTTTTCATTTCCTAGAAAAAAATCATCTTTCAAACAAAGCTATCTGATCAGACCATAAACATATATTATCAAAAATATATTTAAAATCTATGTTTTTTCATGTCTTCGCTTGAACCATAATGAAATTAGTTGCTAACAGGTCAGGTACAAAAGAGTAGCGAAAGCACTAATGCGATTAAACCCAGATTATCTTCGAAGCTACACACCTGAAGAAATCGACGAAATGGAGTGGGAGAGTTTAGAGACCGCCATTGCCCTTTGGATCCTACACTTCGAACTGGCCGTCAAAACCGTCTTCGTCTCCGAGAAGCAGCTCTGCAGCCATGTACTGGGGGGCCTCATGGACGGCCTGGTCTGGCCGGAGTGCTTCGTCAAGATCGCCGACAAGATCATGGCCGTCTTCTTCCGGTTCGGTGAGGGTGTCACGAGAAGCAGCAAAGAGCCTCAGAAGCTCTTCAAGCTTCTGGACATGTTCGACTCGCTGGAAAAGCTTAAGCCCCAATTCTCCGAGGTCTTCGATGGCGAATCGGGAGCAGATATCTGTTCCCGATTCAGAGAGCTAATTAAGCTTCTCATTCACGCTTCGACCAAAGTGTTTTGGGAATTCGGCCTCCAAATCGAAAACGATTCCGACGGTTCCCCACCTCCACAAGACGGTTCCGTCCCCAAATTGGTCAGATACGCCACCAATTACCTCAAATACCTAGCCACAGGGGATAACAGTGCTTCAATGGCGAAAGTCCTCCAGACAGAGCAGATTTGGAAGTCCGGAGTCTTGTCAAAACCAGAAAGCGACGATAATCTACTCAGAGACGCCATCTCCAACGTCATGGAAGCTCTACAGAGAAACGTCGAGTCAAAACGGTGTCGTTTCAGGGACAATAAGATTCTTCCCCATGTGTTCGCCATGAACACGTACTGGTACATCTACATGAGAACCAGAAACACCGAGCTCGGAAAACTATTGGGAGATCAATACATGAAGAAGAAATATAAAGCCGTTGCCGAGGAATCGGCTTACTTGTACCAGAAGCAAGCTTGGGGAAACTTGGTAAAGGTGTTGGATAAGGAAGATCTGAAGGAAGAGGAGAGCAAAGAGGAGATGAGGAAATTGGTGAGAGAGAAAGTGGAGGCCTTTACGACGGGCTTCGACGAGATTTTGCATAGGCACAAAGGGGTTTACGCCATTCCCGACGGCGATCTCAGAGAGCAGTTGAGGGAGTCGGCGGTGAACCTTGTTGTTTCGGCGTACAGGGAGTTTGTGAGTTCCTTCTCGACGACGTTGAGAGGGAGGTCGTTGCTTGTTCCCGAAGCTATCGAGGGGAGACTAAACAAGTTTTTCGATGCTATGAGTGGGAAGATTAATCGACGTGATCACACGTCGGTTGAGGCTGAGATCAGGAGGTTTCGACGGTCTGGATCGCTTACTAGCGATGTTTAAGGAGTTTTGTTCCGTCCGATTAGACTGATTTAACAAGAAAACGGGGTTTGAAAAGACAAATTTAATTGCGATACGTATCAAGTTTCACCCAACTTTTTCGTCTTTTTTTTTTTTTTTTTTTCACCTTACCCTGTTATTTTTAAATTCTATCGTTTTGTCCCCCGGGCTTACAAAAGTTGGAAAAATTTAAAGAAAAGTACTAGTTCGTTTGGATCGTATTTGTAATTTTTGAAATATAATAGGAAAATTAGATTGAGTGAACTTATTTAGTTATTTAATTTAAAAAATGATCTTTTTTTTTTTAGAAAATAGTTGTTTGTCATTTTCAAATTTAATCAATCAATTATTAACTATGAAAGTTGATGATTGATTTTAAAATTTAATGATTTATGTTATTGTTACTATCATATGAAATCATTGCTTGACTTTTTAAAACAATTGATTAATCATTTAAAAAATGATATTTTAACTAATTTTTAAAAACTCTAATTATTTATTAAAAAATTTATTAAAAAATATTATTTAGATATAAATCCCAATATAATATGCATTTGGTACAACCATAATGATATCTTTCATTTTTACCCTTAAGATATTTTCATGCTCCATATTTAACAATCCTAATTTAAAGAATCTTTGCTCCATTAATGTGCGTTTGCAACTATGTATTCGTAATGATTTGTGTGAAACTTGATGACGAATAAGACCTTGGATAAAATCGAGAGGAGCTCACCTTTAAGTATTATTACAGCTTCAGACTTATTTGGTATTGTTTTCATTTGTTTTCGGTATAAAAATAAAAACGAGAATATATTGAAAATGATGTTGAGATCGTTTTTGAAATTATATTTGATTATATTTTTAGAGAGCTTGATTTTGGTATAAAAAAAAATATATAAATTGTGATTGTATATGTTTTTGAGAACATGTGTTAAGTCATATAACTTTGTTAAGTTATATAACTTTAAAAATAAAAATCGAAAATGAGAAAACAACTTTTAACATGTTTTTATTTCGTTCATAAAAACCATTCATACTATTTCTCATTTTCGTTTTTGTTTTCAAAACATTTGTCAAACAAACTCAATTTAAAAAAAAATTTCATTTTCGCTCCTTAAAAGATGTGCGGAAATATTTTCCAAAAACAGATGAGCCATTGCCCATAGCCAAAAGGCTAAGCGTTTGAAACAAACAAACAAGAAGTCTGATACTTAAGTTTGAGTTGGTTGACTTTTTAAAGACTAGTTATAATTTTTGTTAATTTTTCAGAAAAAGATAAAATTGATATAAAAAAATTGAGTTTAAGTTGTATTACCAAACAAAGCATTAGTAAACAACTTAAATAGCCAAAAGTACACAAATGACAATTTAAGATGCCAAACCACACAAACATCTTGCATCGCTTGGTCTATCATTTAAGGGGGTGTTTGGTGTTTTGAGTTAAGATTTTAAAGTTTTAATAGTAATTTTTGTTGACTTTTCAGAAAAGACAAAAATCTTTTTCAGAAAAAGACAAAAATTAAGTTCAAAATTTTGAGTTTGAATGGGTGAACCAAACTCACCCTAAGTAAAATTAAATCAATCCCTCTTTTTTTCTATTGGTGAATCCAAAAATTTATTATCTAAATGATAAAAACGGAAGCGAGAAAACATTAATGATCCCTTTTATTTGACAAAAAAGATATTTTTTTTTAACACAGGTGCAGTATGTGTCATGATTTTTCAATTATAGAGAATTTGCCCTTGAACTTAGAAATTTTGAAGGAACACATACTTAATTTACAACAGTATTAAACTTTCAACAGAAATTGACCTATTAACTAACACGCATATCATTAATTAATAATATGAATAATTATTTTTAATTAATTTTTAAGTTTTGTCAAAATGTAGAGGCCTTTTAGTTGATCCACGTGAGTTGGAGTTTTTAAGTTATTTTGATTGGAGTTGAGTTGAGTTTTGTAATTGTAT
This sequence comes from Ficus hispida, assembly GCA_025413025.1. Lineage (NCBI taxonomy): Eukaryota > Viridiplantae > Streptophyta > Magnoliopsida > Rosales > Moraceae > Ficus > Ficus hispida. The sequence goes on from CM046367.1 coordinate 1,213,265, forward strand.
GTTTGGTTTAAAATGAACGGCTTATATTTAAAAAGTGTAATAGCTATAAATGTGTTTGGAAAAAAAAAAATAAATATGGATTTTATTTCGTTACTCTCAAAATTCTATGCAGTTTAAAAAGAAAATTATCTCGTTTCGACTTAAAAAATAAAATCATGAACTTTTTAAAGTGATACTGAGTTTACTTTTAAAGAAAAAGACATAAAACAATTAGAATTGTTTTGTTAGGGCGAACCAACCAAACACGTGTTTAAGTTAAGTATAAATTTAGGTTAAGATTGCATTTGGTTCAGCGATTTGAACTAACTTTTTGGGTTTAAGTTGTTTGATTTTCAAAAACTAGTTAAAATTACAAAAATACATAATGAGTTGGAAAAGTTTAGTTTCAACCAGTAAATCAAACTCATGCAATAGTATTGATTTAATAAGATATTGCATGCTTTTCTGTGTAGCGTAAGTCACGAGTTCATTAACATCAAAAGATTTACACTGTTATTAATTAATGATGTGTATATTTTTAAGTTCAGAAATAACTATTGAATCCTTAAAAAAAAATTGATTTGAATATTACAGTTTTTGTTTGGATTATCGGTGAAACTAATAGAGCATTTGGAGTAACAACTTCAACCCAACAAATTTAATTCATTTTTGTATTTTTCTAAAAATTCAACAAAAATTCAACTATTATTTAAAAAGTCAAACATTTCTAACTCATAAAATCCAACTCCAACCAATGCATGTTAAAATTTTTTGTGTTGGAAGTGTTTGACTTTTAAAAAACTAGTTAAAATTTTTTGTGACTTTTTAGAAAATGATAAAAATGAGTTGGAGAAATTTTAGTTCAACCGATGAACCAAACGAGGTATAAAAATTATCGCAAAATTTTAAATTCGATACTTGATATTATCCAGTAATGTGAACTTCAGTTAATATGAATGTAAAATTCAATTATTATAAATGTGAATTCATTTAGAAGAAAATGTATTTAAAGTGAATGTAATTTCTCTTTATTTTACATTTTATTATGCATGAATTTACATTTTTAGTAATTGAAATTCATATTTACAGTAACTAAGTTCATATTGTTGAATACCATCAAGTATCGGATTTAATATCATTCATAAAAATTATGATGCAAATTATAATTGTGAGCTAAGTTGAGGTACTTCATAGCCAAAAAAAAAAATCTAGAAAATTGTACTTAATTATTGTTTTACCCCCCAAGTCTTAGTATATGTTTGGTGCTAAGGTTTGGATTATAGAATTTAAGTTTAGATTAATTATGTATTTATCAAAATATTTAAATTAATTGAGTTAAAAAATATAAAGGAAAAAATTATCAATATAAAATTTATTTCGTTCGTTTTAAAATTTTATATAATTAAAAAAATTTATCTTATTTAAATTTATCTATGTAAAATTATAAATTTTTAAAATTTAATTTATAAATAAACTAAATAAATAGTACAGTCGAAGGAAAAAAAAAAAAAAAAAAAAAGGATTAGGGTGTCGAAACACATCCTTAACACAGACTCACACGGGCACGGAAGGTAGTTTGAAGCTTCCACGAGTCTAAGGTCTAATAAAAGACTCCTCCGTTCAACAGTAACCAGTTTGAAGGAATTATTCCCCATCTCTGAGAACATGCCGATTTTAATTTCACCAAAATTTTCGCTCTCTGTCACAAATAAAACAAATTTCCCTTTCAATTTGTAAAAGGGCTTAATCCAATTTTTCGTGCAAGTAACTTTCCCTAGAAAATCCATAATTTTCCCGAGAAAATCCGTCCAAGTCTCGACAAACAGAAATGGCGAACCTTGAAGACCCGGGTCGTTCCATTTCCTTCACCGACTTCCCCGAAGACGTCCAGCTCTGCGTTCTCTCCTTCCTCACGCCGCTGGAGATCTCCACATTCGCCTGCACCTCGAAACGTTTCGTTTCGCTTTGCAGAAACGACGGCAAGCTCTGGTTCGCCATGTGCGACCGGAGGTGGGGCTCGAGGACCCACATCAAGCGGTGGGGCAAGGGAAACATCTGCTACAAGTTGCTCTACAAGACCCTTAGCGAGTGGGAGAATCTGATCGGCTTCTGGCGCCGAAGCGGTACCGGAGGAACCACCGGCATATCATCCCCGCCGCTGATCTTCTTCGAGTGGGGTTCATCGTTCCTCACCGCCTCCAGGGTTACTCCCTCGAGAAACGGAACCTACAACGTGCTAAAGTCGCCTTTTTTATGGATGAGCCTCTCGTCGGAGGGGCAAACCGCGAACTTCCTCGATCCCGACGGCCGGAACGAAATCTCCGGTGACTTTGCGATCTCCGGAAAGTTCGATCATTTGAAAAGCGATTTGGTTCCGGTCAATGTGAGTTTCATGGGGAAAACGCATTTTGTTGTGGAGGAAGATTTGAGCTTTTCGTATAAGAATGGGGTTCGGAGAAGTTCGAGCTCGGCGAATCTTCGCGGAGACGACGAGGATGCAATTGAAACGGACATTGGGTCTCCGGACAGCTTGCCGGACCGGTTTGTGTCGGAGATTTATCAGCACTTTGCGAACAGGACGAGCCCTGTTGGGGACAGGGCGTCGAGGAGGCAGAGGAGGAGAGAGAAGGAGAGGCAAGCGAGGAGGAAATGGGAGCCTCAACATTTCGTCAAGATTGTTAATTGCTCGCCGACTCCAACTCGGCCATTGCAGGGCCTTTGGAAGGTCTGTTTTTGAACTGTTTTTTGTCCTCCTTATATCTTGTAATGCCCTTGAAGTTGATTGAGCAACTTAAACGACATGAATCAACTTCTGCTATTGAGTATAAATAAATTGTCTTCATGTTTAGTTTGTGTAGTTTTTCTGCCATATATAAACATATATGTGTATATGTCATTGGATATTTTTAGGAAGAAAACTTTGGATGTGTTCTCATTTAGTCTTGCATAATTCTCATCAGACAGTCATTCTGTGCATTCTCTGCATCCATTGCAGGGAATTTACGACGACATGAACAACTTGGGCTTCTATCTTGTTGCATACGACGATATAGGCGGCATTGCCTGCCGAAAAGTTTGGAACTCGCCGGAGAACTTTGCCAGTTATGGTCCGGTATTCTGGACTTCGAACACAACGTTTGTGGGGTCTCCATTTTCTGCTGAGGAAGAAAATATGTTCGCTTGTCGCTTACATCTTCGGCCACTTCCGGAAGCAGATTGGATTGAGACTCCTTCGTTGCCAGAAAACTATGCGGTCTCTCGCATTCTCAATGTCAACTCAAGTTATAATCTTGTTATCCCACACATGGCCGGACGTACTGCTAATCCACAGCATGTGGAGGGAAGGATTTGGCAATATCGGGACGGAACATTTGGATTTGGGTTTCTTCGGGACGATTTTATTATAGACCTGAAGCATGTCTCCGAGAACGGCTGTCTCCTTGATGCGGTGGAGTTTTCTTGCGACTGATTTTTCTAGTCTCAGAAAGTTCTGTACAGATCAGTACTGTAGGTTGGGGGTGCCACTAACCTGGTGTGGCCCTGGACAACATATTTGTTGAGGAGTCATATTCTCAATTTGCTTTACTTTAGGGTCCGTTTGGACCGCCATCTCCAGATGGTATTTACTATGTGGATTTTAAAATCCCTACCGTAAATTAAACTTTTTTTATTTCTTTTATATTTAAAAAATTCAAATTTTAAAAGACTATAATTTTTTCATTTCCAATCAAAATGTGACGCTTTTAATGTCAAAATGCTCCTATCGACAAGATGAATAAGACAAGATTTATTTTGTATCTATTTTTCTGAACACATTTCGAAATTTTACATTATTTTTTATATTACAGAATTTTTTCAAAAGTCTCACCAAACACACATTTTCAACTCGACCTTCAAAACACCATCTCAAGATGTCCTCCAACCGGACCTTGTATCTCGTTTATTTCTTTTATCTTTAGTTTGAGCGGGCCAGCTAATTCGCGTTGGTTGCGGCTCAAATCCAACTAACTCATTCTGGTTACCATTTCATTAAATTTGCTTTATTCTGTAATCTTCCCTTGCAATGAGATTAAAGGTTCAATTCCCATATCCTTTTTTAAGGGCCTGGTTACTTTTGCTATTCATTTGGCATTCAATGCATGCAAAAGCAGTGTCCATTTCCTCTTTTATTCTTCTTTTAGGGCTAGGGCGTGAAAGAAAAGCAGCCTGCTTTGCATTGTACGAGACATCCAGACTTTCGAATGAATCGCGGCCGAGGAGACGGTAAATCTTGTAGTGAAGCAAAGCTATGAATTGTTGAATGCTTTCACAGAAAAGGATAGGAAGAATCTCAACACTTATTCAACATCATTAATAGTGAAACCATGAGTTCACAAGCAAACCAAATAGCTCTCAAGATTACAAAAACCGCAGGGGGCGGAGAGACGGGCATAAGGAACTAACAGGTTTTGGCATCTCATGAATTTGAGCATCCACAATCTCACAACAAAACCCAAAAAACAAGGAATGAATCCACATGCTTCAACTATATATATATATATATATATATATATAGGAATTCATCTGTCTGGCAAGCAAAATGCGTTTTAGGACTGCAGTGAAAAGATCATCAGGCAAAGGAAAACAACAGCAACATAGAGGAAAAGAGATACAACAGACAGGACACTAGAATTAGTATTCAATATTCTATGCATCATATCTCAGCAGCAAATTCTGTGGCAGCTGTGACGTTCTCCGAAACCGCATCCTTGGCATGGTCACCCTCAAGCTGGCTCAAGTTCCCCTTTTCCTTGATAAGTTGGACGTGGTGGTGCTTGCAGTAGAGTCGTCCCTCATGCGCAATATAGTTCGACGGGCTGATCGTACACCCTCCATGGCAGCACTTGAAACAGCTCTTGTGGTAAGGAGTCCCATTTACCGTCACCTTTCGATTCAGTAGTATCAATAGAATTAGCCCTCATGCTTTTACAAACTTAACCGAATGACTTTTGTGTCTATCTATGTTGGAGAAACGGGACCATATTTAGTGTTTTACCTTTTCAGTTGGATAGACAGTATTCTTGCAGCCAAAGCATTTATCTCTGGTTCCCCCAAACATACCTGTGACTTTAGCCACTGCAGGTTTCTGTTCAACAAGAAATTTATAAAGGAAGATTAATAAGAGCAGCTACTAGGAACTTTTTGTAAGTGCAAAGAAAAGAAAAACACTAATGATTTAGACGAATTACGTCAGTATCCATGGCTTTTTCTGGTTTTACGATTTTAGGTGTGCCTGAAATGAAGAATGAAACAAGAAAAATTAGCTCCTGGAAAAGGAAAAAAAATTGAAATTAAAAATAATAATAACAACTGTTTATTAAGGCGATTTTCGGATCTTACCTTCAAAGCTCTTGTCAAGACTGCCAGTTCTTTTGAAGAGCTGATCAAAGTGTGGCCTGCAGTAGAGTACCCCCTCAAAGGAATTGTAGTTGCTGAGCTGCAAATTCAATCTTTTGATCAATAAATTTGCACAAATCTCCCTACAAGTTGTCATTTTTATAGTTACTTTTTTGCACATAATGAGAGATTGGTCAAACATAACTTATGAAACCAAGCTGGAGGTTCCTGAGATAACCTAAAAACAACTTTGAACTACTCAAATCTAGAGAGAGAAAGAGGGGAGAGAGAGAGAGAGAGAGAGAGAGAGAGGAATTGAAATTGTACCTTGAGGGTGCCTTTGCAGTGGTGGCAACGGAAACAGGCTTTGTGGTAAATCCTATTATCAGCAGTCAACTTGTCAACAAGATAGACAGTTTTGTCACAGGCCATGCACTTCTGGGTTGTCCCTGCAAATGCCATGTTTGTGTTTTCTTTTCTTTCCACTTCTGGATTTAATCAAAGAAGCTCAAAAACACTTGTGTCTCTCTCTTTCTTTCTCTGTCTGTGGAAAGAAAAGTTTTGGGAGGAGATAAGGGAAAACCGAAGAGCATAGGAATGAGGAATGAGGCAGGGGATTGCGGAAAACGAAAGCAGAGTTGAAGAGATAATTAAAGGTGGTCGCAGTTGGCAATCATTTTGTCCCAATTTCAAGCACTTACCTAACGGTGTCCCTTGGCTATTTCTTTATTTTTTATTTTTTCCCCTCTCTTTTGTCCTCTTTTTCTCTGTACTCCAATAGTAGAAAAGATTAAAAATAAAAATAAAAAGGTGAAAACAAGTTTTACTTCCACGAGCAAGATAGATCCAAACTGATACTTTTTTTTTTTTTTTTTGGGTTGAATTGGCCAAGTTGCTTTTTGCATAAGATAAAAACACAAATCAATCCGGTTAAAGACAACCCATTTGGACAAATTGATTGAGGATTAATAGTGGCAGGTCAAGAAATAAGGACCATGCAATTTTCTTTATTTTAATTTTAGTTGCTAAAACAGAGGATGAAATTGGTTGAGAAGTTAAGATAGGTGTTAAATAATTGAAGGGAGGGAGGGGTCCGTTGATAAGTACTGCACAATTCGACTGCACTGAAGTCAGGAGTAGATACTACGTGCCATACATGCACGGGGACAGTTGGGCCAAAGTGGTCTCCCCCCTAGTATTGTATGACAAAGCATGGCGTATCTAAATAAAAGTAAGTCCACCTTAGAAATTTGACAAATAATTTCGGAAAAGCAAAAGATTTTATATATCCTTTGCCAAAAATAATGTATAGTTTAGAAGGGGAATATTATTATTATTATTATTATTTTGTATTTCTTTTTTTGGGGGGAGAAACGATGAAATGAGAAGAAAGGACTTTTGGGAATTTTTTAAAGTTAGAAAATGACCCCATGGCCATCGAATGCCAGCTCTTTAATTAACCCACAAAGGCTTAGCTGGATTGCTTCCATTCTCAAACAACAGCTTGGCTCCATGATTATCACATTACCTTCCTCTGTGCTTCATCACTGTTGGAGAATCATTTTAGCCCACGAGGATGTGAGAGAAAGACAACCTAACGACGTGGGACCCATTTAATACAAGAGTGGTCGTAAATTCAAAACTTTTTAAAAACAATGAAATTAAAAATAAATAACATGACGCAACTATAAGTGGGCATTTGGTCTAGTGGTATGATTCTCGCTTTGGGTGCGAGAGGTCCCGAGTTCGATTCTCGGAATGCCCCTACTAATATCTCTTGTTTTTTTTTCCCCCAAACCTTTAAAACCCTAACCCCTCTCTCCTCTCTCTGTCTCTTTTTCTCTGCTTTTTTCTGGAAACTTTCTTACCTTTCCCGGAGGATTCCAGACGAATTTTCATCTGTTTACCATTTTTTTTTTAATTATTCGAGTAAAGGTACGAGAAAGTAGAAAGGAAGGGGAAAAAAAAAATGGTGTTTGGGCAAGTTGTGATCGGTCCACCTGGGTCGGGGAAGACCACATACTGCAATGGCATGTCTCAATTCCTCAAACTCATTGGAAGGTAAACTTTTATACTCTGCATCTTGGGTACTTTTTCAATCCTGAGATACTCTGGCATCAATTTCAATAATTTCAAAAAAGAATTTGTCGTAGTAACTATTTTCCATTTTCCGTTGGTTTGTGCAGGAAAGTTGCTGTTATAAATCTGGATCCTGCTAACGATTCGTTACCGTATCCACTTCAGTAGGGTATTATAATATAGTTAACATATATATATATATGCGTGTGTGTATATTGATGTATATGAAGTCTCCTTAATGCATACGTAGCTATGAATGTGCTGTCAACATTGAGGATCTAGTAAAACTAAGTGATGTAATGGCGGAACATTCGCTTGGTCCTAATGGAGGTAAGTTTAAATCTTACTGGTCTTTATGTCTAGAATTTTGTAAACTTGATATTAGTTTCTAAAAGGATCGAATTTTTCTCGCCACATTTTTCTATTTATTTGTACATTGAACACTAAATGTTTCTTTTGTTATGTTCTCCAGGCCTTGTGTACTGTATGGATTATCTAGAAAAAAATATAGACTGGTTAGAAAAGAAACTAGAACCTCTAGTGAAAGGTTGGTATATAATGTGTTGCCTTTTGCCATTTGACATTGAAATTCTTATATTAAAATTGAGCGGCAATTACAAAATGCCAATCCGATGCTTGCTTATAGTGCTCTTAATTTTGCAGATCACTATCTCCTCTTTGATTTCCCCGGCCAAGTAGAGTTATTTTTTCTTCACTCCAGTGCCAAGAATGTCATCATGAAACTCATTAAAAAGTTAAACCTTAGGGTATGATTTGGATTATGTGTTCAATGAATGATGTTTTTAGCTTCAACCAGGTGTCTGAACAACTCAAATGACTTGTGCTTGTTATCTTTATGGGTTCCTTGTTTGAAACAGTTGGTCGCTGTGCATTTAGTTGATGCCCATCTCTGTAGTGACCCTGGGAAATATGTTAGCGCATTGCTTCTCTCTTTATCGACGATGCTACATATGGAACTCCCTCATGTTAATGTTTTGTCGAAGATTGATTTGATAGAGAACTATGGAAAGTTAGGTATGTTCGCAGCTTTTCTTTTTTGGAGTGGAAGTGTTATGTTTATGAAACTAATACTGCTTGCAACTGTTGTTCATCCATGTTAATTGTATTATTTTGTTTCTTTTATGCTTTGCAGCCTTTAACCTTGATTTTTACACTGATGTTCAAGATTTATCGTATTTACAGCACCACCTTGATCAGGATCCACGCTCTGCCAAGTACAGGTGGATTAAAGTATAGGTTTTTTTTTTTTTTTTAATTCTCATTTTACTGACCATTGTATATATTTTGCTTCCTCCACCGAATGGGAATAGTCTTAGTTTTGGTGTTGGAGTCCTATAGTCTATTTCTTCCTCCTCCAGGGTGGGCATATTCTCCCATTTCGTGTTGGAATTGTATATTTTTTTGCTAACAACATTCACTCTGCTAGTTACCCTTTTGACTTGGATTTTAGAAGGATGGAAGAGACGACCATTTTCTGTGTGTGTTAATTAAACTCTAATATCGTTGCTGGCCAGAAGGTCCAGAACACATTTAACATTCATTAAAGCTTCAAATTGAACTGAATTTGCTGTTTATTATAAAAGAAGAAGAAGAAGAAGAACTGGATTTGCAGGATAATTCGAATGAAAATCAGCTCTAATGCCATGTGTGATGATGTTTAAGCTGCTAAATTTGCAACTGTCATCATTGAGGAATAGTTAGGGCTGCTGTTTATCAAAAGCTCGACTTGAAAAAAGCATGTTTCGCCCTTATTCCAAAGGAGAATGAAAAGAAGCGAGATAGAAGTCTGCATGCAGCGAAAATCTTTGGTTAGTCAACTCTGACTATATGCTGACTGAAATGTTTTCCCGATTGCAGAAAACTTACCAAGGAGCTCTGTGATGTGATAGAAGACTACAGTCTTGTCAATTTTTCAACCCTAGACATTCAGGTCTGCCCATATTCTCCTTTTTTTTCTTGGCTCCTGTTTTTTTTTTTTTTTTTTTTAATTTTAATTTTCTTGAGTTCTGAATACAGTTTGCGTGCTCAATTTCAGGATAAAGAAAGTGTAGGGAATCTTGTTAAGCTGATTGACAAATGCAATGGGTATATTTTTGCTGGCATAGAAGCAAGTGCGGTTGAGTTCAGCAAAATTGCAGTCGGTCCACTTGATTGGGATTATTACAGATATCCTTTTCTTATTCTTCTTCTTAATCTTCTTCAAATACGTGGCCAGTTATTCATTGCTAAAGTCGAATTACGCGCATAGAATTTAGATGAGTATCATATTACTTTAGTTTATTGACAGATTTCCCGTTTTGGTACGTGTAGTGTGGTCTGCGGTTTGTATTCTGTTTTTCTTATAGTAAAGCAGACAACTTTAAGCAATCAGAATCAGATGACTAACTGGTCTTGGTAGACTACGTTTATGTCTTGATCTCTTGTGCCGTAACTGAAAGTTGGCAACTTTTGCATTATTCATTTGAGTGAATGCATTGTGTAAACTCTTTTATGTTTTAATACGAGGCAGTAATGAGTAGAAAGGCGAGTTTCATGAGATTTTCTTTAACGAAATAGTTCACAGTTGCAGCAGTGCAAGAAAAGTATATGAAGGATGATGAAAATTTCGATCACAACGACCAACGGGAAACTTGCAGTTTTCACTGTGTAAGTGAATGCTCTTCATTATCGGTGTGCTTGGTTTATAAGCATCTTGCTTTTCTGTGTTTCCTAATTGTTTGAACTTTGCTAATTTTTGCCAGGGAGTCGAAAACTAATGTAAGGGCTCTAGGTTTCTCTCCGGGCGAAGATCTGGAGAAAGTGGTATGCACGGCCTTCTTCCTCCATGTTTTGGTCTTCTTTGTTCTGCAGCGGTGATCAATGTATAAATATTATCAAAATTTTGGTCTTTTCTTTTGCTATGTAAATAGTTTCGCATCCTTTACCTAATCCGAAAAGTTTCTCTGTTAGCAATACCAACTTTGAAACAAATGCCCACGTCTCTTTTCACCTGGGTAGTAAATTGACCAAAAGCTTCTCTCTCTCTCGGTCTCTCTTCTTTTTTTTTTTTTTTTTTTTTTTTTTCCCCCGCTTGGAAAATCTTCCCCTGAATTCAAGTGAAGGTGACGGTATACAAATGGATTATGAAACTATGAAAGGATGAGATGAGAAGTATATCATTGTAAGCCCCTCCAATTTTTAATCTCTATTTTTTGGGGGTTTGAATTTTGACCCTTCACTTTTGAATTTATTATAGTTTTTTTTTCTTCAGAGGCTTTAATTTTTTACTCTAAACTTGGTACTATTGGCGATTAAGTAATTTGTGTGGATTGTCAAGCTGAGGCGAGAGAGCCTTTAATTGCCTGCAGAGATTGAGAGTTTGGCGTGCACGAGGGGTAATGTAATGTTCCATGACGTTTTCAACAGAAGGAATTGTCTATGTCGTTTTGCTCACGCGCTTACGCGGATAGATGATAAACATTAGTTTTTTCTTATACCAAATTTTTGTTCCGAATTTAAAAGACTGAAGACCCAGAAAAGAAAACTAAAAAAAAAAAAAAAAGGGTTCACAAAGTGTGAATATGGATTCGGGTATTAGAAAAATGATGATGATTTTGGGATAATGGGTTGCCTGAGGATGAATAGAATAATCGATAAGGTTTACCAAACACAACTAAAAGGTGATAAATACATTTGTAGAAGTTTCCACGCGGTGTGTCCATAAGCTACCAAAGAATGTTCTGCTGTAAAGTTTGCTGTTTAGTCTTCTACTCTCCTTTTTTTCTTTGTACGAGATGAAACCAATAAATTTATGCCTCAACGGTCTATAATCTTGAATATGCGACTGAACGCATGCCTGGGGACAACGGCGGAGCCAAGAAATATTTTCAGTTGGGCGTTATTAAAAAAAAAATTCAAGCAATGACATAACTATATTTTTTACTTACCGTGTAAAGACACAAGAAAAGTTTTCCTATAGAACGGGTAAACAATTAAATTATACTACAATTTTAGATTAAAAATTGACATATCAAAACTCGAGCGGGGGTGCAATTGAAATTTCTCTCATGAAATAGAGATATATAAGTTCAATTTTATGAAATTTTCACTTTTTTACATGTGACTCCGTTATTGTTAGAGATAGCATGAGATGACATAGGAGCAGGATAGGGGGAATGCATCCCCCCAACTCTCAAACATGCTTAAAGTGAAGTAGGTCAAGATTGGGAAACTCCTTATGTGGGTCTTCTCCTATTCCCGCCTTAATGCTAATATTGTTCATCTATTTTGATTACAAAATCCATTCTGATTTTTAAGGTCAATCAAAACAATTAAGTTTCTACGCATTCAATTTAAATCAGTCATAAAAATAGAACATATTCAAGAAAAAAATACATGTTAACATAATTTTTTTAAAGTGATTTAAGAATGTTGGGCTAGGATGAGGGTGCTTCTCTTGTCTTTGTCCTGACCACGATTAAGGATAACTACTTATCCTCGTCTTTGCCTTGATCCTCATTTAGGTTTCTTGTTCATGTTCAATCGAAGGCTTGTCTTCTCAAGGATAAATGCCATCTCTATACACGTGTAGATTCAAAATTGAATTGACTAATTTCTAAATTTAGGCCATAAAAATACCTTGAATAGTTAGTTATTTTAAAGATAAGAATTGAGTGCATCAGTGATTTGGATTAAGACCATAAACATTTCTCTATCTGGCCACGTGAAAGTCTTGAACCAAAAATAAAAAAATAAAAAAATAAAAGAATAATCACTAATAAATTATTGACTAGATATGGTGAGAAATAGTTCTTTTATCGTAAAACTTTGCAAAGTTTGAAACAAGAACGCAATTGGGACCTTAAAGCCCTTTATAGATCTTCTTTTACTTGAACTAGAAGTTACTTTCATTCTAGATGATTATCAAAAACAAGCGTCACCTTTAAAAATGGAAAAATGTGGCATTGAATTTCGTCATGACTAGTGATGTGGTAAGTGTGGAAATGTTGTAAATTCCACAATCTGCCTTGCGGAAAACACAGCACATGGTCTGTCATGGCAGGGCACTAAAGTCTCTAGTGTTGACGTTTTGAATCATCAGTAAAAAAAAAAAACATCTCCTCTTCGGTCGTTGCCGTTTAAGTTCTTTTTGAATACGGAGCTTCTGTTCTTCAATTAATAGACTATAGATGATAGATATAGTTGCCGTCAAGAACGGCAGATGACGTTGACTTCTTCTAGAAACAAGACTAAAGTCATAACAAACACAGTTTTATCGTTCTGACGTGTCGTGATCTAAGTGGCTTTTGGCACATCATTGTGTTTGTTATACAATCATGTTCTGGTGTCCATGTGTCGCGCGTGTTTCCCCAAAATATATATTCATTGTATCTCATGATTAACATTTTAGGAATAGACATTTACTAGTTACTACCTACATAAAAACAAAAACCAAAAAAAAAACAAAAACAAAAAAAAAACAAAAAACAAAAGCAACAACCATGTTATGTGGATGAGATTGAAATATACCATATGAAAGTGGACATAGGGAAGGACTTTGAGGCCTTGTACATCAAGTTTTTGGCATGTAATTAAAAAGGGATTATCCCACTTTTTGTACCAATTGAAAATTTGAGAATGTTAATGACACAATTACTAGGAAGAAATATCACTCCTCTAATAGAAGTTTCTATTCTTAAGTTGAATTTTGGTGATCTTTCTAGAATTTTTGTTGGAAAACAAATAAGAGGGTAAAGAAAAATGAAAGATAAATCTCAAATTTTTGTATTAATCGTGTCTATTTTGTAGATATTAAGAATCTACGGTTAAATTTCAACCACTATTACATGATAATAAAATTAATATACATAAATTATTAGGATTCTTAGATATCGCACATGAGAATTATAAAACAATCATAATTGAAAAACGTGAATGATAAATCAAAGCAAAAGCAATAAAGGATAGCAACACTGAAATTTAGAGAGGGTTATCGGAATTATTTTACGTCCTCTGAGTTTGTGGTTTCACTATATATGAGTTTTTAACACAAAAGGCTATAATCTCTAGGTATAATATGGCAGAATAACAATAAGCAAAGGGTTTTTTACAAAAGGATCCCCGTAATGAAGAGGATCTTCTTCTATTTATAGAGGGAAAATTATGAATCTGGACTCGCATGATGGTAGCGGGTTGTTCCCTACTACCTAAATAATTCGAAACATATACTAGGAGATGGGCTACTATGCCACGATTGATCACGGGCTTAGTAGTTACGTAGACTAATATCTTACCGTTCGTTATTCGTTGAATATGAATGTTAGACGACGAACCGATCATTCATCATGATCAATAAATGGTTGAGTATCGTTAATTATCTGTTTCGTTAAACCAAGTGCCTAGCAGATTCACACTTGGTAAATTAATGGGCCTCAAGGGAACCAAAACTAAATAGTCGACGATGACCATTCGTCGTTCGTCACTCTTATAGCTAGTGGTAATCGTTCCTTGAGCCGAGCCTGAATGTTCGAGATTAGGAGTGCTTAATTTGTCAATATTCATTGTTCGTTGTTTGTAGATCTAGTGGTCGTGACGACCCAATTATAACATTGTGGGGAGATAAAGTTTAACCCCAACATATCTGATTTAATGTTTAACATTTCTCTAATGGATGACGAGTGGTACTTGTTGAATTTAGGTAACCAGTTATGGAAGACATGACATGATCCTAGTAATATTAAAATCAATTATTGTGCGATTTATCAATTTTAAGTTTAAACTATGCCCTTGTTTTTTTTAAATCATCAATGTTCTCACCATTTTTATTATTTTAAAGTGGGATAATTTAATTAGTAATAGTCGCTGTTTAGAAGATCTCACGAATTACGAAATCGTTTAGAGACGGAAGCAAAAAGTCCAAGTTGGTGTTCCACTATTTAATTGTTCTCAAGTAAAATAACATGATATTTCGCAAGTAATCACTTTTAGAAAATTTCTACCATATTTTTCATTGGTTTTAGGTTTTCCGGTTTTTCTTATCTCCCAAGTAATCACCGACACGCAACTCCAAGAGAAATACAAAAAACTATTCGTCATCTTATCAAATTAATTCGTTTTATGACGTTTGCAAAAGAAATATATATATATATATATATACACGTATATGTATATGTAGAGAGAGAGAGAGATTTAAGGATTTTTGTAATAGCAGGAAAGTATTTATGTGAACAAGGTTCAATAATTGTCGCTTATATTATTTGTCTTAGACTATTCAAAACTGGACTACATTTTTATCTCACTGTACAATATCCCACAAGTACGTCGTTTGATTCTAAAATTTCTTCAACAATCCCAAACAGTACAAAATCCACTAATACTTATCCCCTTCTCTCTCCTCTAAAATCAAAGAAGTCTTCTTCTCTAGCTTAAAGAGGAGAAAAAAGTGCAAAGTAAACGCCATTGCGTTCACGGTGTTTTTATTTATTTTTTAGACTAGGACTTTGTTTGGTAAGAAGGGAAATAAATGAAGGAAAGAAAGGTACGTAATCCACGTGATGAAAATAGATTAGACACAAAGAGAATGACCTTTTTTAAGTTTTTTTGTTTTTTGGTAATATTTATTATCAATTCCCTCTATTAATCGCACATTAATGGGAAAGATTCAAATGAGGTTTTTTTTTTTTTTTTCAAGGATTTAAATTCTATTACGTAATTTATTTTCTCTTTTATTTTTTTTTTTCCCTCGCCTATCAAAGTTTTGAGAAACATTTCATAGTGTAATAGTATAAATTTAAACTCATGATCTTAATTTTTAAATAGATATAAAATTACCGATAAGTCGACAAGTGATGCATAATAATTATATGTCAATTAGAGCCATCTCCACCTCATATGGATGCTCCCCATGGTCCACAAATATTATACTCTTGCAGCTTTCGAAAACTCGTTTGATTTTACATTTGCCAACTAACCGTTGAGCTATCCGACAATAACTGCCTCTTCTAGAAGACATTCATTTAAACCAAGTTTTCCAAATTTCATATATTCTAATAAAGAATTATAAGTTAATGAAGATAGTACAAAAAAAAAAAAAAGGACCCATTCAAATCTCTTCTCAAGGTACATGGTTAAGCCGAACCAAATATTAAATAATTTGAATCTTCCAAAGGGTACAAACTTCTCTTCATATGGTTTGGAAAGAATATGAAAAAAAAAAAAAAAGGAATTATTTTTTGCTATTATTTCCCTCTCTCCAAGCAAAGCTCGTCAATCTAGACCAAAAACAATGCAACGAAGCTTCTACAAAATATCGTCATTTTTTTTTTTTTTTCAAATCGTTTGATTGACCATCCTTTTGCTTGGATCTGGTCTTTCAAGACGACCTCTCCATTAATAAGTACATAAAATGAACCCTCTTTCTCACTTCAAATGAAAACCAAAACCAGACAGATAATCAACCAAAAACTTCCCAGAAAACCAAAACTGTTTTTCCATATGTCGAAACTTTTCATCTGTGGCTCAAATTTTCAGCTAGAAGATCTAGAGGACGAGCTGCCCAAGAGTGCTAGTGCAGGTTCTAGTCCTTGTTCGACACCGAGAAGATCAAGAAAAGCCAGCAACAGGGACAAGAACCCTTATGCCAGTCGTGGGCTTGACAAGTTCTCTGCTCTTCTAGCCGATCTCGAAGAGAAACGACAGAAGATTTATGCAGAAACCGGCTCTCAAGACATCTCCTTGGTCCGCTTTGTGTACAAGAACTCCGATGATTTAGTCCCAATTGTTGTCAAGTTGAAGGACAAAAACAACAACAACAACATCAACAACAACAAAAAGGAAAAGAAAACCAAGAGAAGTGCTACTATGAATAATAATGAAGAGGTCAAAGAGAATAAGCAGACAACAAATAACACCTCGGAATCTCAAGACAAGTTTCCTATCGAGACATCTATTGCCGTCAAGGAAGTCAAGAAACCGGAATCGAATAACAAGAAGATCGTAAAGAGGAGCTTCTCGTGGAACATGAAGTTGGATACGTGGAAGAAGCCTGCGTACTACTTGCCGGTTGTCATGATCTTGATCTTGTTGTTGTTGACCTTGTTCGGCCGGTCGGTTGCGATTCTGTGCACTTCTATCAGTTGGTACGTCGTTCCGACGTTGCAAGACGGCTCGAGCAGGAAAAGGTTGCCCACAAAGAAGAAAGATTATGTCAAGAAATTGAGTGATAGAAGGATGGTGTCTGAAGGGTCTCCTCCTCGGATTAGCCACACCGGAGGCTCGAAAGACAAGTCTTCTTCCCCGCAACATGGTCAACAGAAAAGTTGGTGAATGTTGTTGACCTGTTTTTTTTTTTTTTTCTTTATTTTCATTGTTCTTTTGGTTCTTTCTTTCGTTCTTTCTTTCTTTCTTTCTTTTTTTCTTTTCCCTCCTCTCCTTCTTCTTTCTGGGTTTTGAATTTTGACATTTGTGCATATTTTTTTGGTCTTTTGTTACATGGGGGTTTGGGATTGGAAATTTGATCTCTCCCTTTGACATGTTCATCAGCAATGTAAATTATGATTAATCTGCTTTTCACTCTTAGAAAGTAGCTCTTTTTTT
Organism: Ficus hispida; assembly: GCA_025413025.1. Taxonomy (NCBI): domain Eukaryota; kingdom Viridiplantae; phylum Streptophyta; class Magnoliopsida; order Rosales; family Moraceae; genus Ficus; species Ficus hispida. The sequence goes on from CM046367.1 coordinate 1,230,293, forward strand.
AGTGAAAATTTGTGTAAATACTAGACCCCATGATGGAATTTTTGTTTATTGCTTAAAGCAATTAAGTGTTAAGAATCCACTCCAAGATACGTGTGATTCTGACGTTCTGTATTGATCTGGAAAGGTTTATTGATTTTGTTTTGATGATGATTTGGAAGAACACTCGTGATTATGAACAAAAATCCGAGGGATTTGCTTCTTTTCTTGATCAAGTACTTTGAACGATATCAAAGTTGCAGATTAGTCCAAAGTCATACAGCTAATGGATTTGTTAAAATGCTTTGAATATGTTTGCGGACTTTTCGACGCAACAGGATTTTAGAAATCTTCAAACAAAAAACTATCAACAAAAAAAAAAAATATATATATATATATATATATTAAAAAGAGAGAGAGAGAGAGAGAGAGAGAGATCAACTTATATTCTAGAGACGAAATTTTTGGAATTGCTCACGTTCTCACATGAAGAAATGCATCTAACACAGTCCTTCCCGATATTGTGGAGGGTTCGTAGTTGCTGGCTATGAGTTTTCCGTACACATGGACCCCGAAAAAGTAGGAGACAGAATGTGGTCCAAATGGGCACATCAAACAGTGGAGAACAGCTCAATCAAAGTACAGATCGTGTTCGGGAAGCCGGAATTGACAGTTGAAATCAAGGTGGCCGCATAAAAGGCCAACATTGGTTGAACTCATCTGGATCAAGATGCCACAGGTGTATTACCTTAATGCCAGTGTAAACAGTCTATGTACGACGAAAAAAAGAAGCGGAAAAAAGGATCGAAATATGCGATCGAATTGGTGGTTTTGCTACGGTAAAACTGAGAAGGGAACCAACAATAAAGAACGGGGGCTGGTGCACGGTAAACACGATTCAGCGCCGTAAATGCATAGGAATTGCCTTGCAGGAACAGGATTGGCATGACGCCTATCAAGGAGAAAAGAAGTTGGAAAGTAAAGATATGCTCAATGATCAAATCACCATTATGAAGATACTATTTGTACAATATACCAGGCCAAGCATTCAGCAATTACAATTCAATGAGCTAATTGTACATTTCAAATGATTCAGATCAAGAGTGTAAAAGACAAGGTCTTGGCTGTGACATGCTGAGGTTAGTAAGATATAACTCTGCTTCCATATCTCCCAACTCGTTCCGAAGAATTCTTTCAGATTTTCTGGGTATTCTTTATTCCTGCATCAAAAGCATAATGTTAGATTTGCTGACCAATAAAAAACAATGGAAATGCTAAAACTTTCGGTAAAAAAGCCATCATGAGTAGTCATTTTGATATTTAGCCAGTGGCAAAACACGGTACACACCGATGCAGGTAAAGGTCACAAACCAAAGAAGACTCTTTGCAAAAATGAGTTGTTTTATTCAAATACTTGGTTACTCAGTCCTAACCTTGAACCTCTTCCGAGGCATTTCATCAGGACTGAAACGAGAGATATGCTGTTGTTGTCGTCTAGGTGCTTCACTTCTATAATGTGCTGGTGCCATTTCTCTCATCCCACTTCTTTCTTGTGTTTGACTAGGTATGTTGCGGAAAAAGCCATCTCTGTCCCAAGTAACCTCATAATCGGCCCACAATCTCGACCCTTGCTGCTCAATCGCGCAAGTGATTGTTAGACAATTTAGACTGTCATTCAAATAGTAAATGTCATCTCTAGCATTTCAAAAATTAAATCTTTCAAGCTAACAGTAAGTGGTGAGTTCTTATCTTTAGACTGATCAGCAGCACAGTATACAAGTAACCCTTTAGTTTTAGATTAGTTTCTAAAAGTTCGAATGGTATAGGCTACAGGTACAGAAAAAAAAAAACTTCCTACCTTCTGCAATGAGCGGCAACTTAATACTTTTAGTGTATTATAGAAATCCCTGTATTTCTCAAATTGAACCACAATCTTACAATGGAGCCCTGGAATTATGTCTGCACCATCCTCCTCCGCGTCCTTACCTAGATAATCGTCCTCAGCAACATTAAGATTCCTATAGAGTATGAGTTAAAATGATTATGCATAATTAGCCAAGGCCATAACACTAGAGCCGAACATGATTTCCAGCAAATTGAAAAGGGAACACATCATAAAGTTCAAGTTCAAGCGACGACATAAATCAACAAAACTCATAGATCAGATTCTGCACATTAGGAAGTCAAATCCAAAATTCTAAAACTCAAACCAGCAACTTCCCAAACTTTCCACGTCGTTGCAAAAGAAAAAAAAAATCATGTCATTCCGCAAGAAAACAAGAACTTGAATAATTAAGAGAAGAAAAGTCTTAAACTACATGGAATGCAAAAATCATTAGCGGGAATAGAGCAATTTAAGTAAAACATTGTTTGATAACTACACAATTCAATTCCGAACATCTAAATCTTGTTCTTCATCAACTGCATGATTTTGCCTCTTGAATTTTCATATCCTACTCGTTTAGTATTACAGGAAAATGAAAGACATTGACATAAAGACGTGCCTTATTCTTCCAAATGTGGAAAAGATGGTATGAGTAACCAGCATTGAAGGCTTCGACGAAACCCGAGGCTCCGCAAACCACCGCGACGGAACACCCCTTATCACTATAGTATCAGGCTCTTGCCTCCCAATCCTCGAATACCCTGTGGACACAGTTAACAAACAAACAAACAAAGCACAAATTTCAACAATTTCGAACCAAATTCACTCTCAACCTCATAAAAATCAACACAATTCATCCATTCAAACCTCGATTCCTCGAAACGAAAAACTCCTCCCAAACCTTCTTCATGGCGTCGAAATCATCAGACGCCGGAACGGCGACGCTTAGCCTGAACTTCAAGCCCTCGATGTTGAGCTCAATTCCGTCCATTTTCTCGACAAGGTACCTTCGCCAATCCAAGAACTTCTCCTCCAAGACCTTGCTCGCGTCCTCTCCTCCGTCGTTCTTGGCGACGTACCCGAGGTCGCGGACGAAGAGCATGCCTCGCGCTAGAGGATCGTCGCGCCTGCGGTTCTTGAGGTCCTTGACGCGCTTGATCCGGAGGTCGTCCTCGGGTACGGCGACGGCGACGGAGGATTTGAGGAAGTCGATGAGGGTGCGCTTGACCTTCCATTCGTCGATGGGCTTCGTGACTGAGGGGCTCGCCGGGAAGAGCGTGAGGTCGAGCCTCACGCGCGGGACGAGAGAGAGGCCGTTCTCTACCTCTAGGGTTTCTGTCGGCGGCAGTGAATCCAACGGTCGAATACTCATCACTCTCACTGTATCCTTTCCTTTCTCTCCTCTGTGTTTCCCAATTAGGGCTTTGTTTGTCAGTGAGCAGTTTCACTGGTTATGTTGATCTTTTTTCTTAATCTTAGCATGATGAAAGTACAAAAATGCCCCCTCTAACTGCGCCGCCGCCGGTGGCCGGAAGAATAACCATGAAATCCAAATTTTTCTGCTCGAAACAGCATTAAAGTCGATGATTGATTTTCCTTTTTGGGTAATACCACTATGGGGGGTAAGGTTATTTTTGCTTGGATTTGTTGTGAGTTTTAGCTCTGTTTTTGCCTCTAGTTTTAAGTCCAATTTTTCTTTTTTGTTTCTGCAATGTTTTGTCTTACAATAATTTAAATTTATTATTTGAGTCATAAATTTGAACCTATAATTTAATCAGATCTTAAAACGTTGTTTACACGTTGTTTACACCAAGATTTCTATTGTCGTTTTTGTGTGTGAGATTTCTTTTACACGTTGTCCTTGTGTTTTTATTGGTGGTTTTGTTGAATGAAACTTTTAAAGTGGTAGTAAGTTTATAAATTTAAAAGTTGTTAGAAATATGGTTACAGTTATAATTTAATGATAACTTATATATTTGACTTTATTACGAGACGTAGAGTTTAATTCATCTTTTTTTTTTAATAAATTGGCTAGAAACAAGTGGAAATTGGAAAATAAATTAAGCACCGAAGATGAACAAACCATACTAGACACAACTCTAACAAGTAAACCATACCGTTTAAAACACAAACTTTAAAACGACATTGAAGAAACGACAACAACAACTGCCACAGAAGTCAGGCAAGAAACATGAAAGATACACGAGAACAAGAACTTGAAACGACATGAAATTTAAAACGACATAGAAGAAACGACAACTACAGCTGCCACGCAAGTTACATGACAACATATACGAGAACAAGTACTTTTTTTTTTTGGTAAATTTATACAAGAAGAAGTACTTGAAACGACTATTCAGTCAAAAAAATAATAAAAAAAAAGTACTCGGAACAAAAAAAGGTACTTAAAATGACATTGAATCTTTAAGAAGAGTGGAAGACCAAAACTATAAAACGACAATTAAAAAAGCCATAAAACGGCACAAAATTGTCCCTTCATATCTCGAATATTCTCTATATATAAAAGTCAACAATTATAAAAGGGATTTATAGTTCAATAACTTTTTTCAAGAAGTCTTTTAATAAATGGCATGATTGTGGTAGAGACCCTCTGAGGGTCACTACCGGTAAAGTCCTTTTTTGGACCGTTAAATTTAATCGAACGGTTCAAATGTTGATGGTGTACGATATTTATCATACACCTAACCTCACACAATCATTCCAACCTAAACTCTTCTCCGTCGTCCCGCCGCGACTCATTCCCGACGCCGGTGACCCAACTCTGGCCACCTCCAACCCCCAACCCCGGACTCGGCCGTCGCCGCCGGTGACCCCATTTTCTCTCTCTTCCCCTTTCTCTCTTTCTCTCTCTCTCTTCCCCTCTCTCTCTTCCCCTCCCTCCGCCGGCCCCCACCCCGGCCTCCCCCCACCCCCGGCCACCTCCCTCCCCCGGCCACCTCCTCCCCCGGCACCCCCCCGGCACCCCCCCTCGACCCCTTTCTATCTCTTCTCTTCTCTCTCTCTCTCTTCCCCTCTCTCTCTTCCCCCTTCTCTCTCTTCCCTCCCTCCCGCAGGCCCCCCGGCCCCGCCCCCCTCCCCCAGCCTCCCCCCACCCCCGACGACCCCCTCCCCCGGCGCCACCCTCCCCGGCCCCCCTTCTCTCTCGCATTTAGCGAAATCGTGAGAGAGAAGGGGGGCCGGGGAGGGTGGCGGCCGGGGGAGGGGGTCGTCGGGGTGGGGGGAGGCCGGGGGAGGCGGGGGGGGGCCGGGGGTGGGGGCCGGCGGGAGGGAGGGGAAAGAGAAAGGAGAAGAGAAAGATAAGAGAAGAGAGAGAAAGGGGAAGAGAGAGGAGGGTCGTCGGGGGGGGGGGGGGATGCCGGCGGGGGAGGGTGGCGGCGGGGGGAGGAGGGGGGTGGGGGCCGGGGGGAGGGAGGGGGCGGAGGGAGGGAGGGGAAGAGAGAGAAATGGCGTCGCCGGCGCGACGGCCGGCGTCCGGGGCTGGGGGCCGGAGGTGGCTGGAGTTGGGTCGCTGGCGTCGGGGATGAGTCGCCGGCGTCCGTCACCATCGGCGGAAAGATCACCGGCGACGGAGAAGAGTTTAGGTGGGAATGATTATGTGAGATTAGGTGTATGATAAATATCATACATCATCAATATTTGAATCGTTCGATTAAATCTTAATGGTCCAAAAAAAGCTGTACCGGTACAGACCTTAGAGGGTCTCTACCACATATTTTCCCTTTAATAAACGGTTAAAAGTTTTTAAAAATTAATTAAATGATTTTTTTAATGATTAATTAATCAAATGATCAATTAGTAATTAATTATATAATAATAATTAGTGATTGATTTATAAGTAAACCATTAAATGACTATGATTGATTTATGATCAATCACTATTAATCATAACGTAAACTATTAAATTTCATAATCAATCATCAAATTTTATAATCAATGACTAATTGATTAAATTTAAAAAATGACAAATGTCATTTTTATAAATAAAAAAAATTATCATCTATTAAATTAAATTAAGTGATAAAAAAAAATCACCTAATCTATTAGAAAGTGTAAACGGCTTCCCCTTTCTTAGGTACAAGGAACGACATCGTATGGTTGATAGCCCGGAAAACCCCAGAAAGAAGCAAACATTTGGCGACGTGGCAAGCTCCAATTGGCAGGAGAGTTGGTGTACACGCGTGACGATATGCGAGCCGTAATCTTCCACAAACTAAAAAGTCAAAATTCGGGGCAAACTCAAAGCTTGATCGGAGAGAGAGGGGGGGAGATGGGGCAGTGCCTTGCATGCTTGGACGACGGGAAGAAGCAACAGAGGAAAGAAAAAGAAAGGTTAGCCTCCGAAGAAGTCCGTGCCAAAGCTGCCGAAGCTGCCCAAAGACGGTACTTTTTTTTCACTTTCTGTTTTTTTTTCCCCCAATTTTAATAATTTCTAATCTCTCTTAAATGTGTTCGTCTCCGTCGAAGTTCATGCGGTTTATGAAGCAGATAATTTTAGGCCCTTTTGTATAATCTGGCCTACTGGGTTTATGAATTTGTCTAATTAAGAAACAAAGAGACGATCTTTTTGAAAAAAGAAAAAAGAAGAAAAAGAAATTGGTGTTTGAGGATGTCCAAGAGGTTCATATTAAAAATTGGAAAGTTTCTGTTACTTTTTGGATTGCCAATGAATACCTAAACATGGTTGGTTTTCAAATATTAAAGTGATTTTCAATCACTGGTCATTCTTTGCCTTGTCTAGCTTGGTGTCTAAACCTTAAGATGAGCTTTGCCATATGTAGATTCTTCATTGTAGTTATCATGGTTTCTCGTTTCCATTTTGAATTTTGTTGCATTTTGGATACATCATTTAAGTAAGGTTTAATATTTATTTACATATATATGTGTGTGTGTGCACGCCCGCGCGCGCTTTGCTTAAAGAATGTGATTACTTGGTTCAAGACGGCCACTTTCCGATACTCTTTTGGTGTAGCCACGTAAGATTAAAGGTTTTGTTTCCTTGGTAAAAGAAGAATGGCAGATAAGTTAATACCTAATGTACTAGCATAGTTGTTTATGCATTATTCTGAAATTTTTTTCATTTTCATCATATTTGCAGGCAAGAAGAGTTTGAAAAGTCTGCAGCTGGAAGAGCTGCACGCGCACAGCAACAGGCGATTGCGAAGCAAGCAGCAAATGCTAACAAAGGCGGAGAACCAGTTTTAAAGGTTCTAGTGATTGAAAATCTTGTTATGTGGTGATGATGTAATAATAGTTAAAATAACATATCCTATGTCTCGGACTTCTGAAGATCATAGTAGTTGAAGACTATTTTATTCAAGTGACAACATACATTAAAGAGAGAGAAAAAAAAAAAAAAAACACACACACACACACACTACGAACTTGATATTTATATGAGCTAACTTCATGTCATACAACCACCTCACTTAGACTCCGATTCCTCGTCTGAGATTCTGAGTTCTTGTATCATCTGCTGTGTTTGCTCTGAGTATGGTATGTTAGATGTCAATATTGACTATTTTGGGGGCTGGTGTTTTGAATGCAGTGGCAAATTGGCTGAGGTTAGGCATTGCGTCTGTTCAACAGCTGTTTATAGTAAGTTTTCTAAATCCCTCTCACATACATGGTTTTTCAAAAGAAATTGTCTCTTATATACTGCATGATTCATGTACACTTTTAGAATTTCTCATCCAAAATACAGTAAGAAAATAATGGAAGGAGTTAAAAAAAAAAAAATTATGTACCCATTCATGATGAGGAAATATTGTTTGATATACTTTAGGGATTTCGTTCTTTTACTTATCAGATATCATGTACGTTGTGTGTTTTGCAGCGTTGTTTATAAGGATTCAACCGTGTGCCCTGTGATGCTGGCATCCAAGACAAAATTTGTTATCAGTCCAACTTTATTGTGCAATTCTTTTATCTATATATTTTTGTAATTGAGGTTCTTTTAGGGAAAATAATAATAATAATAGTAATAACAATAACAGTAATGAACCCGCATTATAAATTCAGTGTGTTGTGTTGCATCTATGTACAGAACATCTCCCAACAACTTTGAACTGGCCATTTGATTAGTCAACCTTTAGAATCGTATAGTAATTCTTACAAAGAAAACATGTTACGAAGATTCCTTTTCTGCAGCGAACTTCGAAAACCAGCAGGGTTCAATTTTTAAAGTCAAGCTACTTTCCCTTTTCTATTCAAAGAACCAGAGAGTAATTTCTTCTTTTTTTCTTCCTCCTGATAATCATCAAGAGAAAAGAAAAGCAACAGTCACACAAATAAGCGTGACTTATGGTACCAAGTGGCTGTGAACTGCTTGATAGTTGCAACATTTTGATTTGAACAACATGGAAGTGAAAAGCTACATAGAAAAGTTATCAAGGGTGATTAATTGTTATGCTATACATTATATAATTGAAATATTATTATACAGTTTAATTGAAGGAATGAAACACGTAAGTGGGAGGAGAAAGCATAAACTTAAATCTTTCAGCACATCTGACAGCTCATTGTTGTCAAAGTTGTCAAGCAATGCTTTGCACTGGGGCTGACATCTTGAGCTCATGGGCAACTTGAAAAAATTCTGCTGCTTGTTGCAGCAACCCTTCGGATTTCGAAAGCAATCCGAGGTTAAACCACGCTTCATGGTTCGTCGGTTCCAGTCGCAGAGCGTTCATCAGAAAGCTTCTAGCGATGGGGAGTGATTGGTTACCCAGTTTCATCAGCACTTTTGCAGTTGAAACAATGCTGGGGACATAATCTGGTTGAATCGACAAGGAGAGTGAGAACGAAATGAGGGATTCCTTGTATAGCGATTGCGCCTCAAACAACATTCCTGCGGTTGAGATAACCAGCGCAAGTTCATTACTATATGCTTCCATAACACACAAATGCAAATTCGTTGAAAGGACTAAATAGGACTAAACAATAAGGGAAATTTCCTGCCTGTTGTGCACCAATTACTAGCAGAATAAAATTCAATCAGCTTGGCTTTGTCCATGCATATTTTTGCATCAGGCCACAAACCAAGCTTTGTGTAAATGGTAGCAAGATCCTGCCAGGCTTCGGTTTCCAACTTTCTCTTCGCTAACTCCTGCGAGAGAGAGAGAGAGAGAGAGAGAGAGAGAGAGAGAGAGAGAGATTGAGAAATACTTAATACTTTAGGTAATGAATCAACCAAAAGCCGAGGCAGATTCGGGTGTCAACTGTGCTTAAAGCTACTTTAAAGAAGTATCCTCTAATGACCCTTTAGTGCTTAAACCAAGGATAAAAGAAAGCTAAGACAAAATGATTTTAGACAGCCTACTATCTTGTGCGGAATAGAGTTGAGTACCTGCTTCTGCTGAAGAATGCTTAGGAATTTTTCTCTACTCGCATAGAAATATTCCACTATAAGCATGTTTTTGGGAACAGCTTTACTTATGAGATGTTGGTGCACGTGTAGCATTAAGAGGAAGGAATACTCACCTCGGAATCATGGTTATTTGTCGGTCGAGAGTTCTTAGCTTGGAGCACCTTTTGTGCTTGAACCAAAGCTAGCAAGATTCTGTAGGTCTCTATGGCTTGTTTTGGCTGCTCCTGAGCAACTTGAAGTACGGCTTTCAACCTCAGAAGTTCCAACTGATCCATTCTCCCAGCTTCGTCCAAAGCAAAATCGACTATTGTTTCGGCATCCTTGAACTGCTGCTTTGCCGAGACAATGAGGGCTAGTAGCTTCCACCCACGTCCTGTGCTGCCAGCCACCATACCGGTGTATGTCATTGCGCTGTCGAAAGCTGCATCTAGATTCCTTTGCACAGCATTTTCCAGGCTAAGTCTGAATAGTACCTCAGGATCATCCTTCTCGCTAATAGCAGCGTGGCTTAGAGACTGCAACGACTCTCTTTGAAAAACAAGTCTTTCCGAATCTGACACAGAAGCTCTAGCTACATTGCCAAAACAAACACCGAGGAACTTATGGGCTTGGCCCCTAAAATGCTCGTACTCATTGTTGGCCAAAACAACCGCTTTGCGAGAAAAATCTATCCCTTCATGAGCATGGATTGGATCTTGTGAACACAACTTCGCTCCGAAGAGCAAAGAAGGAAACCGCGGCTTGTGGTTTTCTTCGGAAGAGCCTGCAACCTTTTTCAAAAGGTTCAAGGCTGCTTCATTTTGGCCTGCAGCACTATAACATAGAGCAAGGAAGTACCATCTATCGGCCCGGTTATAAATCCCTGGAAGAATCTGCTCCACATGCTCGGCTAATAATTCGAATTGCCCAGAAATCGAAAGCGCATAAGTCAAGTGATCCATGATTTCCGGATCCCATTTTATCTCGTGCAACGCCACCTTTCTCATGAGTATCAACAACAAAAGGATTGCTTCCTCCATACCATTCTTCGGGGTAGTCATACCCCATACTTGATACTGAAGAGGAAGGTTTGTCTCAACACCGCCATAGAGTAATGTGGCAGCCAAGCTTTTTTGCACACCAGCCAACCTCTCGGCATCCAAATTCCACGGCTTGACAAGAGCCCGGCGGTATGCAGTAATCGCGTTATCAAGAAAGCCCGCCTTCATCCACAGATTAGGGAGCAACTCCAATGCCTTGTGAAACATGTCCTGCAATTTACAGTCTTCACCAAAGCCCTCAGGCATTCCATTAGGCAGGGCCGACTCGACGGAATCAAGAATTATTTTACACTCCTTTGCAGCCTCTGATACAATTACAAAGTAAAAAAACTAAACTAAACGTTACACCTGTAAATCAAATGATGCTCAAACAGATTAAAAAGAAAAGAACTTTTCTCTACCTATAAATCTTCCAAGCTCCTCCAATGACCTTGCTTTGAGTAAAATTGCTTCAACAAGAAGGCTAACAGAGTGCATAGACATTACACTAGGAGGCACAACATCGCCTTTAGACCGCGGTTTTCTGGGCCGAGTTCTCTTCACAATTGCCTTTGTCATCCTTGGGGTTAGACCCTTTATGTCAATGCCTTGAAATACCTGAAGTGCAGCATCAAAATTTCCCCTTTGGTACTCAAGCCTCCCTAACAAAGCCCTGGCTTCCTGTTTTCACAAAGAGAGATAAATAAATCAGATTTTTATTTTTTATTTTTATTTTTTTGGGAGAAATGGAAACAAACCCACCTCATAATTCAAGGAAAGAGCTTCTTTGAGAGTGGATTCAGCTTCATCTACTTGGATGTCTTCAAACTTTGATTCCCAGTCTGCATTTCTAGAAGAAAGCCCACTCGCCGAGAAGTCTCTGGTGGCGAGTGACTCCGGCGACTGTGGTGGCTCTTCTAACTTAAACTGCTCTCCTGAACAGGCACACAACATTTTCCTTCTTCTTCTTCTTCTTCTTCTTCACCCCAAGAAAACAAAAAATGTGCTTGGCTAGAAGGAAAACTTTTTCCCGGAAAATCAAAAGCTACTGAAAGCACTAGTTTCCTTTCACGTGGGACACCTGGAACTTGAGCTTAAGTATGTCCTGTCGTGAACCCAACTTCCTTTTTCAGACTATTTAATAATGCATATTACTAAAAAAAGACTACAAGCTATCCCATATATAGATGACTTTGGAAAACATGAAAACAAAAATCCAGAAAAAAAAAAAAAAGGTTGTTTTTTGGAATGCTGTTTTGCAAATTAGTTCGTAAAAAACTCTTGGTTAGATTACGAAGCAACAATGGAGATCTACAAAGCAGAACTGAGAAGGAAATGAAAGAGATGAGAGAATGAGGAGGAGACAAATAGAGAGACGCTTTTTTTGAGAGGTGAAAAAGAAAGGGAATACGACAATAATAAGGTTGAAAAGGGCGAAACGAACGAAGAGAGAAGAGAAACAGACTCAACAAAAACAGAGAGCATTGGAATTACCCACCTGAACCTGAATGAAACCCACAAATCCAAAACGCGGTTTTGTAGTAGTCGTCGAAGCCATGGAAAGCTACCTCTCGGATCAAGTCTCTGTCTGTCTATGTGGGTTTTCAAATTTTGGAATATCTTTCTCTCTCTAACTTAACAAATCTACTGCCATCACTTTTTTTTTTTTTTTTTTGAAAAGTAGTGCCAACACTTTTAACCTCCATAGAAACTTTTATTTTAATTCAAAAAGGAAAAAAAGGAAAATTGAATTGCCGAGGTGTGATGGTGTGTCTGATGGTGGTTGTGGGGCAAAATGTAAAAAATTTTAAAAGAAAAACACCAACATTTGCCAAATAAAATACAACTTCGATTATGGGCAGTTGTTGTTTTCTTCCTTTTTTTTTTCTTTAGCTAGTAGTACAGAAAAAGGTTGGCATGTGTGTGTAGGGGCAAACTACGGGGGGTTTACAAAATCTCTTGAGGCTTAGAGATTCTCTCTCTCTCTCTCTCTCTCTCTAATGCTTTGTTGCAACTGTTTAAACTTGTGACTTCAGAAATGTGATTCGGGCACCCCCTTTGGTTTAGCAATAAATAGCTCACGTTTTGTTGTTTAAGACAAACATAGGTGGCATTTTTTATCTTTTTGAATTTGACAAATTTTTTATGGTACGGTGGAGCACGTGGAAAATTATTGATAGATTATACATGCATCATTTTTTAATATTAGATCTAATTAGAATTTAAAAATATGCAAATTTGATGGGTTTGTTTAAAAATTTTTAGTTGTGTTTACTTGAATGAATACTTTTTTTTTTTCAGTTAAAAGTTAGTTGATGTTGAACTTTTATCTTCGCTGAAGGTTAATGAAGAAGTTAGTTGGCTCTTTTGAAATGAAAAAAAAAAAAAAAAAAAAAACTGATGAATGACCACCCCACGGTAGGAAAGGGTCCTCATGCATTTTCTTTAGATAATCATTTATTTTGACAGGTAATTATTATAACTCTTATTTCTTCAATTAATTAACAATTGAACAAGCCCTCGAAGAGGAGTCGTCTTTGTTTCTTTATGATAACTAAGTTGAAAATAGATTAAAAACAGAAACTGTCACTGACTTTTGGTGTCTTCTAAACCTAGGCTTTTCAGAATATAATGAGTTTGAGTTATCATTATATTAAACATGTGTTTGATATTAAAATTTAGATCGTAAAATTTTAAATTAGATTAATTATACGTATATCGAGGTATTTGAATTATTTAAGTTAAAAAATGTAAAAATTTGAAATGCGTTCAGAAAAAAAATGAATATGGAGCTTGTTTCGTTTATCTCGAAATTTCATGCAATTGAATAAAAAAAATCATCTCATTTGTACTTATCTATACAAAATTATGGACTTTTAAAGTTTAAGTTATAAAACTATATGAATAGTAAAACTAAAAGAAAAAAATAAAAATTGGATTGTTAAAGTAAGGTTTGGATTGGAGATCCAAACACATGCTAATTTACAGAATGCAATCTTAAGTGATAAACTGTATACTATATAACAAGACTTAGACACTTGGTTTAAGAAAAAGCTATCAAAAACCTTAAATTATAATGTTTAGGAAAATAAGCTGCTAACAAAGAAAGTTATTTATTTATTTATGAGAATGACTACAGTAAAGACTCTTTGAGAGTCATTACCGGTTATTACCATAGAGCTTCTTTTTAGGTCCTTAAGATTTTATCTGATGGCATATAAATTAGGGTATATATAAGTTATTGTATGTACTACTACATAGTATTACAGAATAAGTGAAAAAAAACAAAAAAAAAAAAAACTGGAGAAGGCAAGAAAACCCCACCTCTGCCGACATCCCACAGTCGTCCCCACACCCCGCTTTGGGTGACCTCCTGGCAACCACCGGCCCTGGACCTCTCCCCTCCTAAAATCACCTTCTCCCAGGCGAAATCCATCGCCCCTCCCCACAAGCGATCACCCCCCTCCCATCCCCCGCGCCAACAAAATCCCTCCTAATCACTTATTTCGTGAATTGCCCATCGCATGGCCCCCACTGACACCTCTTTTCCGGTGTCCTTCCGTTATCACCAGCGGCCCTCTTTCAATTTTTAAAATTTTTAAAATTTTTAATTAAAAAAATTTATAAAAGAAATAATTTAATTTTTTATTTTTTTTCTATAATCCGATATATGAGTGTTTCTTTTGGTTAATATGCACCCTTAATATCTTATCTATTAGATTAAAATTACAATGACCTTAAATGAAACTTTATCAATAGGACATATAAAAAAAAAATTATCATAGATTCTCTCTTTATTTATTTGGTGGAATATAAATAAAGTTATACAAACAATAAAAACAATGTTTTTTTTTTTTTTTTTCCGGTTATTGAACTCTACTAATAAGTTCACTTTTTCCATTCTTCAAAGGACGTGCGCGAAGTATATTGCAGAGGCGCCCATATCAATATATGTATTTAAAAAAAAAGTATTGAATTTTGAATTTGAGCTATGGTTTGACATTAAAAACAAATAGCTTTCTTTTCTTAATTGGCTGGCTGTTCAGCCATCCCATCCTTTCCTGTTCCACAAACTATCACGTTGGGACATTGTTAACGTTTCATAATATGAATCTGTAAAGACAACACGTGGAATGCGAACGGATTATTGGTGTGATTCAAAAAGTCCAACCAACACAAAATTTATGTTAAAAATTAGAGTTTTTCATGCGACATAACTCGAATTTTAAACTGATAAAAGTGAGAACAAGTAAGTTGTTCTCACCACCATGCCACCTATGACACCGGTGATATTTTACATTTAAAAGGTTCCCGCTTGCCACTTCTACACCATTTTTGATTGGAAAGTGAGATAAAAGAAATTGGAGGAGGACTTTAAGGGGTGTTTGGCACACCCTTTTAACTTAAGTTGAACTGTATTTTTTTTTTTTGTCTTTTTTTGAAAAAGTTTTTTGTCTTTTCTGAAAAAGTCAACGAAAATTATTATTCAAACTTAAAAATCTCAACTCAAATTACTACACCAAACACCCTAATAGAGAAGAAAATAAATATTCAGTTGTTTAATAAAAGAGGAAACCAGTTAGGGAAGAAGTTCTCATTTTACAAAACTCTTATTTTTCAATCCTTCGACCTTTATAAATATATAATTGGAGGAAAAAAAATGTTTAATAACACAAATAGGAGACTAAGAACTATTTTGTCCTTAACCACATCCCATTTAGTGTAAATCATGATATAATATAACAACAAATGATGTTATACATTTTCTTTCCAAAAAACCCTCTATTTCAACTTGATTCTCTCCTTCTCTTTCTCCCTCTGAATATGAAAACAAGTTGTAGTGTTTGGTCAGAGCTTTGGTTTTACCTCCGGTCGCGTCGTTGGACTTCCGACCCTAAAGTTCAGTCTACGAACTCGTCTCGACATTGGCTTTTTTGTGATGGTAGCTGTGCATGGAAGGGAACATCCATTGGGGTAAATATAACCTATCTTGGAGGTGGGTTGTCCTTTTAGGGTGGCTCTTGCTTTCATTCGACGACCGATGACTTGCTACCGGTGGATCTTTCTTTTGTTTTTTGTAATAAAGACATTGATGTTTCCACTCCTTTGGTGTATTTTTTTTTTAATTTACTCTAGTGTTTTTGCTTCAGTAATAACGGAGGCAATGTCCTTCACTTGTGTCTCTCATCTATTTGTTATCAGATATGTGGTGTACATGCTCCCATTACGTGGGGATTGGTCTCATTTGACTGGGCTAGTTCATCAACTGTTTTGGTATTATTTACGAGCAATGGTCAAACTCAAAGTTTATATGCCGAGCGGGTTTCTCCTATTTGAGTTTCGTACTTGTATTCGCCTATGAATTATTTTGGTCTTTACTTGTGAATTCAATCTTTGATTTAGAGTCGGATTCCTTTGTATTTAAGGCTCTTTGTATCTTATATATTTTGTTTTTTGTGAAATAAAATTTCCCTTAAAAAAAAAAAACTCTATTGCTTGGGACATTAACAACGACCAAATTTTCCAATTTTAATTATACTTAATCATAGACAGAGACGTTTTTGGAGATCCAGCTACCAAACAATGAATTTAAAACCACCAGTGTGGATCTAGGGGGGTAATATGGGTCTTTAATTTAAATCATTAATTAATACAACATTGGATTCTCAAATGTCTGAATCTTTAAAACTAACAACCCTGACGATAAACAAAACAGGGAAAAAAAAATATTTTGAAAAAATTTATATTGTCTTTGTAATCACTAAATTTCATGCTAAAAAAAAAAAAGGACACCGATAATCACTGCAATAAAAATGGAAATGATCCCACAAAAAGATGCACAAAATTAGTGAAATGGGCCACACTATAGGGTGATATTTCCAACTTGTTAAGTACTAATTACCAAAGAAAAAAGTACTAATTACCTTTTGAGGTGAGTTTAATGAACTAATTAATGCAGCCGTAGGGAATAAAGAGGTTTTGGAACTAAAACCCAAGAAAACGACAATGGTTAAGGGCACCATTAGCGACGTGCTTTTTGACTAAGTATATTGGACTTTGTTGTCTTTGTCCTTCTAATAAAGTCCAAGTTTTTGCCTCCTACATCACGTGGGTTATTGTCAGTATCACTCGTGCACGCTTCTAAATAAAAAGAGGTAAAAATACTTTAACCGCCCACATTTTAATTAATTAAATTATCATTAGAAAACATTAGTTAATTAAAAAAAGTTTAGCTATTTTGTTTTTATTTATGAGTCGCATTTTGTTGGTTTGGATGTTGTTTCACGTTTTCTTAATGATGTTACGATAGCCGATTTAGCTTTTTTATAAAGTAATCCAACTTTTTATAAATTAAAAAAAAAAGGATTAATAATCTATGCTGACAACAGTGATTCAGGGAAGGTTTATATTCATTGAATTTTATTAAATTTCGTATTTAATAATTATAATCTACTATAAAATGTAAAATCTTTTTTTTTTCTTTTTCTTGAATATACAAAGCTCCTAAAGTATCTTAAACATATTTTACATCAGAATTTTGTTAGAACATTTCGGATAATAAAATGTGGCATATGTAACTACAGCTTTGTTCTGAGTTTGAGTTTAACTCCAATTAAATTATATTTTTTTATCTTAATTTTTGCCTTTTTTTTTAAATCAATAAAATTTATAATTAGCTTTTGAAAAATCAACCAGCTCAAACTTAAAAATTTCATCTCCAACTGACGAACCATACACAAGCTACCTATTTTAGCTCTTAACCTCAATTTGCCGAATTCAATTATTAAAATGGCGTTTGGAGCATAAACTTCAATTGGAGTGTTGGAAATATTTTTGTTTGGAAGCAAGTACGTAAATGCTTAGAGTTGTACGTTTGGATGTTTAAAATTAAAATGTGTAAAAAACTTGAAACGTATTCAAAAAAAAATATTAATCTTATTTTGATTCTCTCATCATTCTATGTCAATTTAAAATAAATTGTCTCATTTCATCTTAAAATAAGAAAGTTATATATTTTTAAAATTTGAGTTTTTAAAATATATTTGAAGATGTAAATAGTAAATTCAGTTTATTTCTAGGAGAGAGAGAAAAAAAAAAAAAAAAAGCTTGAAACTTTTGTGAAATTTTCAATTGGTGTGGGAGCTCCAAACGCCCTTAGAAAAAGCTCAAAATGTGGCGATAACAAAAATGATTATCCAAAAATAATAATAGGAAACATCTTCTTCCATGCATATTATATGATATAAATGCCTCTGAAGAGAAAACTATAATCATGAAACGCACCTACTTTATCAAAGACTAAAGTAATGAAAGCTTCAGTTTGGTCAAAGTAAGTTAAAGAGTCTAATGATCGCCGAGTAAGCTAACGAGGAATCTAGTGATCATTATCCGAAAGACACTTGTTTTTCAAGTAAAATCATGATGCTTTGTCAACTTTACAAAGTTCCACACGACAATGAAACTGGACGTGCCTTTGAAAGCTTTGAAATTCGAGGATGCTAATTTTAAAATAAAGAAAAAACTTATTGTAAGAATAATATATTTTTATTATACTTAGTTATTTGATTAATTTTTACTAATTTGAGGTAAGAATATTTACATTTATAATTTATCGCATGTGATGCAGAACTGTTTTAATCGGTTAAAAAATTAGGATAAAAATACACTTCGTAACTTAACTAAATAATAATAAAAAAAAATAAACGACATCCCTTGTCTAATTATCAGCGTCAATGATTGTGCATGCATGTGAAGACCACCTCTTTCATGGTTTGGCAAAATTCTCAGAGAGAAGGCACTTGCCAGTCAAAAAAGCGATGGTCCCGTTATTTGTTTCTATGTATGTATACAACCCAATATATATATATATATATGTATATGTATATATTTTCTTAAAATAGTTATTCGTCAAGATTATATGATGTTTTGTACCCTAAAATCTATCACAATTTCTAATTTTAAAAAAGAAAAAAAAAATTTGTGGTGTGGTCTGAAAAAACTTTTACCGATAGAATATAATTCCAAATCGTTAATAGCAATATAGTACTTATTGTTGGTAAATTATTTTAAAGTATGATTGTGTTTTGGTTGTTTAAAAAAAAAAAGAAAAAAAAGAAAAACTTTTGATGGGGAAAAATATATGATAATACAGTTATAAGTTTTTTTTTTTTTTTTTAACTGTAGAGTAGACCGAACAATAATGGTTGATATGTTGTCGTTTACCAAACTTTCTGCAAACGAATACCTGACGCATTTTTTTGGAGCATAGCTTTCTCATCCCTTTACAGCTTTGGAAGAGTCTCAAACCCCCCACCTTCTCATGTCTTTCTCACATTATTAATTTCCATCACAATATATACCATATAATATGTATTTCAACCATATTGTTGTTTTTCAATTTCCAGTGAGGTAACAAATTGTTAGTATTTGTTTTAATTTTGGAAGCTGAATGAGAATAAATATAATACTGCTAAAATTAAAATGACGACATTAGTTTTTTTTTTTTTTTTTTTTGTGTAAATATGGTTGACAATAGTTAAGCAACAAATGTACACATTTTTAGTCTGTTGCATATATATTACTATTATATAAAATTCAAGTTTTTTATTATTCAAAATTTTGATCTTTATATTTTGTTCTTTTGTGGATTTTTTCAAATTTTTTCCTTTTTCTAAAAATCGTTTGATGCTTTTACTTTTTTAGTGTAATAATTTTTTACTGCTACTATTTATCTTTTGTGCTAAAAAGTTTTGCTTGTTTTATCTTATTTTTATCTTTTACCCTTTTTTTTTGTTTGCATCTTTTGCTCTTAACTTTTTGAAAAATACTTTTGATTTACTCATTTCATTTAAAAATTTTATATCTATATTCTATTTGAAAAAAAAAATTAAAATATAATATATATATATATATATATATGTAAAAAACTAAATCCACGCATGCGAAACATGCACATATAATTTGTACATTATAAAAGTGTTAGTTGGCCAGTTGGCCGTGTCTATGGCAGTGTACCTGTCACCTGTCAAAGAGGCATTTGTTCAAATGAACTCCAGTGGATTTTGTTCGTGTTTATATATGTGAATTTGGAGCTCGTTTTGGGAGACATCTGAAAATAGTATTTTAAAGATTGAGTCGGAAATGTATATTTGGGGGAACATTTTTTAAAAAGTTATATGACATAAAAAATAGTATAAAAGTTTAAAATGTATTCCGAAAAAAATATATAAAATGGATCTTATCTTATTCATCTCATCGATATGAGTATCTTGATATAAAAATCATCACATTCGATTTGAAATAAGAAAGTTATGGACTTTTAAAATTTGAGTTTTTTAAAAATGAAATAGAGGAAAAGTTTGATATGAAGTCGAGATTTTGAAATCCAGTTAATAAAATACCATATAAAGCCGCACCCTAAACAGGTCCTTAATCTGTCCGTCTAATTCAAATTAATCCACACAAGTTAGTTTAAATATTATTTAAAAAAAAAAAAAAAGAAGCTATACTAAGTTACAAGGATTTCTAGCAGAAAACTTTAAATTGATTTACGAGTTGAGCATCTTCCGATCGCGAAATCCAAATTGTGTTCATATATATATATATATATATTTATATATTTTCCACAATAGATTTGGATTTCATTATTGAAATTTAGATTATTCTAAAAGACTCGAATTCTATTAGGTTATAACGAATAAGATCTTGTTTAACTTTTTTATGTTATTGTATTTGGTTCATTTTCATTTATAACTTTAAATTCAATTTCTTGAGATTAGTGCAAAAATAGCCTTAATGAGTGTTAAGTTTAGAGGTCCAATCCACAAGAACCAATCTACAACATCAGATATTTTTTGGATTGAGTTGGGAGGGCTTTTAGATTGTAATGGGTTGAGAATATCTCAATACGAAGATTTTAGATATATTCATCAATGAAACTGAAATCATATATCCCTATATGTTTATTCGATCACGGATTTTCTTTCATTCATATTTTTTATTCTCCTATAATTGGGCAATGATTCAAGCTCGAGCTCATGCGAAGCCATTTTCGATAGAGTGGTTCTAAGGAAACATGATTGGGCCTTTTTTTTTTTTTTTTTTTTTAGGTACATGATTAGGCAAAGTTGGACCTCGATATTCGTTTTCTTAAGTTGTAATACAAACTTATGTGCTAGACAATAAAATTACCTGAATTTATTTTTTTCCTTCTTAAATAGTTAAAACGTTGTTGATATCTATTTATCTTTAATAGTAAAGAGAAAAAACACATGCACGTAATTACAGATGTAATTTAATGGTATTTTATATTTTATATAGTTTAAATATCCTGAACTTGTTTTTTCTATCCATTATCGTTTTCTAACGATATGTTTTGCAATGTAAAAGTTTGAAAACGTGCTGTTTCTTGATGTGTCGTCGTATTCTTAATTTTCTATCGCTTAGTTGACAGTGTCGTTTTCTTCCTTTTCTCGGGGACACCGTGGTCACTCTCCAGTTCTTCTTGTGCCGTTCTAAAAGATTTATGACGTTCCTAAATTGCGACTTTGTTTCTATTCTGATGTCAATTTGTCTGTGACTGCCTTGACGTTCTCTGCGTTTTCTATGTTTTGTCAGTTCTGGTGTTAATGTGTTTTCTCTTATATGCTTCTTTAGATTTTATGTCGTTTCTCTATACTTTATCGTTTCCTAAGATTACTGTAGTACTAAAGATGCGCTTTAATTTTTATGGTGTTTCTTATGATACTTTTCTTTACCTTACTGTGTTTTTCTGGCATATTATCGCTTCTCTAGATTTCTTTCCCTTTTCACGTCGTTATAAGATATTTTCGTTTTTCATGGTATTTACGTTTATAGAGTTTCGTGTCGTTTTTCTGTCTCCTTGTTATCTTCCTTTCACCGTTTTCTAGCGTTACTGTTCTCTAATATTGTCATCGCGTTCATGACATATTGCCGTCTTTAAAGAAACGTCGTTTCCGTGCAAACATTAAGTTTTATGCATTTTCTTGGGATAGTGTCGTTTCTCTAGATTTTGTTTTTTCTATTCCTCTTGTCCTCACATATTGACGTCGTTTCCTGATATGTTGTCTTCTTTAACTAAATTAAAAAGAATTGTTTATTTGACTTCGTTTTGTTCTTTTCATTTTCTTGCAGTATGATCTTTCTCAATGGTCTTCTAAAGACTTTTTTATGGCACCTTTGTTCTTATATCCGTCGTTCTTTAGAACTGGTGTCGTTTAATGACATGCTTTAAAAAATAAAAATAAATGTCGTTTTCTTGCAATGTGGTTAAAAAAATGTCGTTTATCTCAATGTGACAAGTAGGGAAAAAAAGAATCTTGTCGTATTTTAAATTTTATGTCGCTCTTGTTGAAATTGTCGTTTCTCCATATTATTTTTTTCTTGGAAAAATTAAGCTGGCTGACCTTTTTTAATCACCTAATTTAATATATGACCCAACTTTTTTTAATTTAGAAAAATTTTCGTTTGTCATTTTTTAGATTTAATTAATAAATGATTGACTAATGGTCAATCAGTGATTAATTATAAAAATTGATGATTAATTATAAAATTTAGTTATTTACATTTAGTAAAATTTAGTAATTAACTATATAAGAAAATTGATTAACTATTTAAAAAAAAGATCTTTTAACTAATTTTTGAAAATTTTGACCATTTATTAAAAACTTCTTAAAAAATACTATTTAGTTATAAATCTATTTTTTTTCTTCCGTGCTAGTTCCAAGAGATTGACGTCTTTTCCTTGGACCGTTTTCATTTTTTTCTTTAAAAAATAAGGGTGACGTTGTTTAAATGAAAATTTCTCTTGTTTCACAGTAAGGTGTGTTTACCAACCCGAAAAAAAATCAACAAGAAAGTAACAGGATTAAAAAATAAAATTTAATAATAAGAAAGATATTCATTAATTTCTTGATGATATAAAAGGAAGCAATCTCAATTTCATTTTAGTATTTATGAAGCTTATTAATGTTAGTATTATTATTGTAATTAGTAAAATCATTTTATACAATGAAAGAATAAATTAACCCATAGAAACTTATTAAATATATAAAAGTAAATTTGGTATTTATTTTTTTGGCGAGTAATCATTATCAAGCGGATGCAAGATTGATATTCCCTTTTTTTTCTTTTTTAAATAATGAGATCTACTAAATTTTCATTTTTTATTTTATAAGTAACCACATGATTAATACTCACTTTCTCTTTCCGTCTCTCTTTTTTTATTTTTTCTTTTTATAGTTAAATTTACTCTCTCTTTTAAATTGATACAAAATAAAGCATGCTCTTATTAAAGAAAAAAAAGTAGTTGGCCTAAATGATATCTAAACTATTGAAAAGGTGACGGTTTGATTCATTTTTTTTATATTTTGATCGAGACGACCTTAAACTCTTTAAATTGTGACAATATAATCATTTTCGTCTAATTCCGTTAAATTTCTAATGAAAAATGTCACATAACCCATCATGTGAGTTAAATTACCCATTAAAAGATAAAAACACCCTTATACATTAAAAAAAAAAAAGAGAGAGAGGACTCAAACCCAAGTCCCCCTCCCCCCCCCCCCCCCCCGCCCCCGCCCCGCCCCGCCCCTGCATCATCTTCTCCATTGCCAAGTCCCCCCCTTTGATTCTAGCCAAGCCCTCTCCCCCCGACCCAACACCACCCCACCCACCCATATTCAAAACCCAGATCACACATCCCCCCCCCCCCCAAACCCTACATAAACCTAAAACCCAGATGCTGCCCCCTCATCCCGGGAACTCAAAACCTAGTCCTTCGCCCCTACTTTGCCCTCACCATTGCCGAATTGAAGCCCCCCACCCCCAACTGAGAAGATGAAGAGCAAGACGCTGCCCAGTCACCCCTTATCAAGATTCGTTCTCCGTTGGTTCTTTGGATCTAGGTTTTTGCTACTGGAGAGAGGAAATGAAGAGAGAGAGATGAATTTGTTTTTTATGGTTTTTTATTTTTGTTAAACTAATTATTACTAAATTATTAAAATATCATTTTCAATTTTGATCACATGTATTATACATGATTCATTCAATTAGAAATTTAATGCATTTAGAAGAAAATGACTAAAATTATTAATATTTAGAGAGCTTATAGTATTTTCGATTAAAATAAAAAAAAAGGAACTAAATTATCACTTTTTAAAGAATTTAGACATCATTAACGCCAATTACTCAAAAAAAAAAAAAAAAAAAAGTCCTTATTTGATGATTTCCGAACTCGATGTCGTTCTATTTACTGCCGTGAGTCAAAGCTTTTGAAAATCATGTCGTTTGAATTGTGATGTCGTTTCCGAACGAAACCGTCGTCTCTATTCTCGGATAACAGGATCTAGCTCATCGGTCTGCGAGTTCACTCCGTGAGTCCGTCTCAACCCGTCCGTGGGATTTTCTGGAAATTAGAGATTAGAGAGTTGACTTCTTCTTCTGATACTTAGAGAGAGAAATTAGACTTACACTTAGAGAGAGAGAGAGAGAGAGAGAGAGGAGAGAGAAATCGCCGCCGTGTGAGGTTGAAGATGCTCCGGAAATGTGGAGGGAGATCGGAGACAGAGAAGCGGGCAAAATTCGCCCAAATTCGTTCTCGAATCGCGTTAAGCGGGACCGAATTCAGAGCCTCCAGTTATCCAATCACAAAGACATCGTCTCTTCTCACCGAGGCTCCGTCAATTGTCTACAGGTAATTCCATATCCTCGAAATCAATTCTTGTTTCCCTCTACCAAAACCCGAAGGATTTTATCATCTGAATCATGAAAAAACCAGGTTGATTTGACAGAGGGACGTTACCTGCTCTCCGGTGCCTCGGACGCCTCGGTGGCCGTCTACGACGTTCAGCGCGCGACGGAATACGACGGTTGTGGAGTCATCGCGAAGCACAAGTGCTTGTTCGTGGTCGACAAGACTCACGAGAGCGGTCACCAATTTGCCGTCTCGTCCGCCGTGTGGTATCCCGTCGACACGGGTCTGTTCGTCACCGGTTCGTACGACCACCATGTCAACGTCTGGGACACCAACACCACGCAGGTTGTGGCCAACTTTAAGATGCCCGGGAAGGTTTACAGGACGGCCATGTCCTCCCTAGCGACGTCCCACATGCTCATCGCCGTTGGAACTGAGGATGTTCAGGTTCGCCTCTGTGATATTGCCTCTGGGGCACTTTCTCATACTCTCTCCGGCCACCGTGGTATGTATTGCATGCTAATTTTTTTTTTTTTTTAACTCACGTCATTTGTGTGTCATGGTTGCAAAAAAGATTGTAGCTTGCGAGAGTTTAACGTTCAAATTTCGTTAATTTCGCATCAGAATACTTACTTAACGGTGGAATCTTGGGATTTTCCATACGTTTGGAAACTCATTAATTTCGGGAAACGACAATGCTAAAGTTAGTTCAAAGCTGGCCTGACAAGTATAAATTCAGAGATTTAACCCTCTAGTCTTTATTATAGAATGCTCTCAAATATGTTGTGACAAAAGGGGAAAATTTGCCAAAATGATAATCTCAAAAGTTGAAATTAGCAAAATAATCTTATCTCATTTTAATATAGGAACAACCACGGTCGTTCCTGATCATTTTGCCGATAAATTTTTTTAAAAAGTTTTATAATTAAAAGAAAGTTGATAAGTCATTTTACCAATTAACTCTGACAAAAGGAGCTATTTCTAGGCTTTAACATATCAAGAGAAAAAAAAGAATGCACTGTATTTAACAGTCGTCGTCCAACAAGTACGTTTAATTCTACATTAATGTTCGAGGCATAAGTGGGTTGTGCTGTTTTTGTGGTGGCAGATGGTGTGATGACTGTGGAATGGTCTAATACAAACGAGTGGGTTTTGATTACTGGGGGTTGTGATGGTGCCATACGTTTCTGGGACATTCGTCGTGCTGGATGTTTTCTCGTTTTGGATCAGTCCCAATCTCAGCTTGGCAGACGCCCACCTGTTCTTGAACGCTCTGCCACTAATAAGGTATACATTATCTTCGGCTTCTTCAATTTTTTTGTACACCCAAAGCAGCCTTTCTTGCTCTTGTTTCCACTTTCCATTTATCCACTTAATATGGTATAACTAATTCTTTTTTCTTTTTTTTTTTTTTTGCACTTTGAATATTGAATTTTTGAGTTTAATTTGCTGTCTAAAGCAGCGAAGCACTTTTTAATAGGGAAATGTTTATGGCCTTTTCACCTTCTCTTTTACTTTTGATTTATATTTGCTGTGTGTTTTTATTACTAATGTACGTTATGGGGCTTCTTTTGTTCTCATAACACTGGAATTTATTTCAGTTGTCAGAGTTTTATAGCGAAAGCTGAAACTAATTCATCAATTTAAAATTTTCTTACCCTTTTCCTGATAATATTTTATGTATTTCAACTAGGTTTCTACATCCAAGTCCTCGTCACCAAGCCCAAATTTACCTGCAAAAGCCCGAGCAGCGCAAAGGAAACTGGCTAATGGGAGTAGTATGAAACAATCGCCTATGGCTAAAATTCATACCAAAGGACCTCCAAGGCAGAGACTGCATCCCGGGATGTTGTCTGCTCAGGATCGTGCAACTGCTCATTATGGTGCTGTTACTGGCTTGAAAGTTACTGAAGATGGCATGCATCTTCTAAGTGCAGGTACTGGCTTGTTTAAACTAGAGCTCGAAATGCATGTTCAAATAAGTTCGTCTTCCACAAAATTGTCGTCAAAATCATCGGGTGTAATTATTTTGTATGTAGGTGGATTTGGAGTCATAGTTGTGTAAAATAGACATATTGAGGTTCTTTGTCATACCTTTTGCAGTAGCTTTTATAGCAGTTATGATTGTCTGATGAGACAATTATGGAAGTAGTGCGTTTATTTCATTATTACAACGATACATCTTGAGACACGTTCAAGATGTGCAATATAATAGTCCTGTGGAACAGAAATCAGTTATGGTTGTTTCGCGTTGTAAAATTATTCGCTTATTCTAGTTATATATATATATATATATATAACAGACCGGTTATATTTGCTTAATTTATGTTTTGTGGTTTTTCTGGAACAACCAAAGTAAAAATGGCAATAATATCTACTCTCATTTCAGGTTCTGATTCAAGATTAAGGCTCTGGGACATTGAATCTGGTCGCAATACTCTAGTGAATTTCGAGACTGTACGCCTGCAAACCAGCAAGCCTCTGCAATTAGCTACATGTCAGAATTCAGCCCATGTTTTTGTTCCATGCATGACAACTGCAAAGGTCATTCATCCTTCTTCAAGTTTTAATCTGTTGAACTCTTCGGCAGCCGTTTGAGATTTTTATTTTTTAATTTTTTACAGTATCTAAAACCTAAGACCCTGAATTTCTTTTCATTCGTTGACCTAATTCCAGTAGGATTTGTATGAAAGTATCCGAAGTACTTGTCTGCTGATTTTTAATTCTGATTTTTGGATTTTCAGGCATTTGATATGTGGTCGGGTAGGACCGCCATGACATTTCGTGGCCACTATGAATACGTAAACTGTTGCTGCTTTAGTTTTCTGGATCAGGTAAATCATAATGCTCACAATTTCTTCTCGGCTGTTAGTGAAGTAGAAGGAAGATGTCATAAATCAAAGTACTACTTGTGAAACGCTTTTATGACCGTCATAGATAGGACTTAAATCCATGAAACACAAGATGATTGGAAATTCTGCAAAAGTAATCTCAGAACTAAATTGATAAGTGTCCTGGGAAACGTTAATGAACTTGTTTGCGTTAAACATCTATGCAGGAATTGTATACAGGCGGCAACGATAGACAGATTCTCGTCTGGTCACCGTCCAGCTTAGTTTATGATGAAATGGTACATCCAATGGCATCATGATTCTCACTCTTTTTTTTTTTTGTTAAAGATTGTCTTGTGTACCTGGTTTAAATCATTCTTGTAGATGCTTCGTAGCTAATAAATCATTGGTTTTGGGCGGTGGAATTGCAGGATGACGGACCTAATCCGGACCAGGATAATTGGAGTGACTGAAATTTGCTGCTGCTGGCTTCCGGAAGTAAAAGCCCTTTGATATAAATTTTCGCATTTTTAATCCAAGTGCTCCTGTGAAATAAACTTTGTTTGAAAAAAATTATGATAAAAAAACCTTTTTTTTTTTTTGTCCTCCTCTTTTTCTCCCGCTGCTTTGTCGAGTATGTAAATATGTATATTACCTATTTTCTGTGCGATACTTTCATGGTTTCTCCCATGTTCATCCAAGCTACAGTGGTAATATAGTAGTTTCCATTTGCAAATATATGAGATATTAGGGATGAACGAACTTATGAACATAACCCCAAGGGGTTGGCTCGGTGATGAATCACTCGGACTTGGTGCATGGAAAAGTATTAGGTTTAAGGTTCGATTTCCATAGAGTGTTACCAATTTCTTGGGGCCATGCTGTAGGTTGAACGCCTAAGATTTATCCGATTCATGTGGAGGGAGCGCTTTGCATGGATGTTATAGTTTAGTTGGGCCATGGTCTTGGAACATGGCTACTTCTAACATGACTAATACTAGATCAAGTAAACAAGCATAACGCATCATTGAAAAGTGGAATTATCTGCTGAAAAAAAAAAAATATCACTCTAACTCTCGAACAATAGCAAAGATAAAAAGAGTAAAATGCGGACAAGCCTGATATTTTGTATAGTTACAACACAATCTTCCCTATTGGAGAGAGCTGCAAAAACTACTTGAATTCTCGGTCAATGTTGTATCTCTTTCTGGTAGGCCAGTCAATCTGCTCTGAACACGCTTCAACATCTAACGATCATCGAATCATTTTCTTCAAATTCCAAAAGAACTTGAAAGACAGTTACTATTTGCATTAAAACATCTAAGGGAGTTGACAAGCTTTTGGCCAAAAAAGAAGAAGAATTAATTGTAGCTCTATAGAAAGTTAGGAATATATTCAACATATAGATAAACATTACCAGACATGAAAATAAAATAAAAAAATAAACAGTTAAAAACAACCTCCATAAACCAAAACTTTGTATGTGCAACCGATCCAAGAATTCCCAAAATTGAAAGATCTTAGAAAAAAAACAAGTACCCAGGTGACAAGACTCGTTTCCCATGGTTGATATCTTCTTGGATCACCTCAGCTGTGACAGCCTTTGGCCTGTAATTCCTCATCCATCAAAAAAGCTCAGCAGTTCCTCCTCAGTCAATAAATAGTCCTCAACACAATCCTCCTCCACTTCAGTAGGCGAATTTCCTTTAAAATTGCTTGATTTTGCTTCGCTTGTTTTCCCAATTAAGCGCTTCTGGCACATGAAGGAGCCTTCGAAATCAAGCAGATTGTATCTCAGAAACCGCAGTTTCTCAACAGCTGTAGTCTCTGAGAACCCGAAAGAAGTGATCCAAGTTTGGAGAACACTTCTAGCTGAAGGCAAGGTCAGCCTCTCCACTCCCAATTCCACCATCTGCTTCTCAAGCTCGTTCATCAAAACATGACACATTCCTCGCTTGCGATACTCGGTCCTCGTGGCCACAAGAGGCACTTCCGTCAACTTCTCTCCAAAGACTCTCACAGTGGCCACAGTGACCAACACATCGCCGCTTTCCAAAACGACAATGTAGAACCCCGAGAAGTTGAGACGGCTCTGCTTTGACTCTCTACCGAAGACGACATCCTCAACAATGTCTCTCTTTGTCAAGGGATCACTAAGAGGCTCGAAACACTCGTGAATCAGAGCCAAAGCGGCTTCAAGCCTGGTGTCGTTTTCAGTTGATTTCAGCAATGTCCAAGTCAGATTTTCATCTTTATCTTCACCCACTGGAATTCTCTCCCCTACAATCTTCCTTAGACCAGAACATATGTCTTCACACTTTCTGCTACAAAACATATTCTCCTTAGAACCATCCTTTTCCAAGTTCACATCGACCCCGGCATTCCTTAAACACTCAATGTGGAATTTTCTCTCGCATTGGAAGCAGATCAGAATATCATCAAAACCATTACCAACACGATGATCAATAGAAGTACTATTAGCTTCTATTCTCGGGTTTTCCAACTTGGCTCGGCCGCAAATTCCACACCGGCAAGAAGGGCAAAACCAGTCACCGTCTGGGGCTCTCTCAAAACCCAAACACTTGGCGTGGAAAGCATGAGGACACAGATCACACAGAACCAACTCACCCCAATAATGACAAACACCGCAAACATCATCACTGCCATCTTCTTTACCATCCACATTCTCCTCAGGACTCTTAATTCCAGTCACATTCTCAGCAACATCACTCCTCTTCATCTGATTCTTGCAATCCATCAACGACCTTCCGTCCTCGAGCAAAATATTCGCAGCCGGCCTGTGGTTCGTGCTTCCGACATGGTCTTCGTAGGCGGTGAGATTAAAAACCTTTGAGCAACAATCACATAGTATCCCTCCGCGAGAAATAACACCACCACTGTTTTGTTTCCCACGGTAATGTACTTTAGCCCCTAAAGCCACCGCATTGCTGTCTATCAACGAGGAAAGAATCGTCTTTGCAGTTCTACTACGCCGCAATGAGGAAACAAGGATATTTCCGATCTTAACTCGAATTCTTTGAGGAGAGTTCTTCTTGACATTACTGACTGATGATAATCTTGAGTTCTTCAAATCCGCAAGAACTTTCTTTCCTCTTATTGATTTTGAGTATCTTAAGATATTCAAGCCCGAAATAACTTTATTTTCTTCTGAGCAGACGGGGGTTTGACGATTTGAATCAGAGATTGACTCAATGTGGGCAATTGGGTCAACATGCAAATTGGAATCTTCGCATTCTTGTGAAGTTTGAACCGGTTCGAAATTTTCCGACTCTGAATCATCAGGGCTTCTGCTTCTGCTTCTCTTCCTTCCTCTTCTCGTCGATTCCGTAGACGAGCCGGTGGTAGAAGAAGACTCCCCGGGAGATTTCAGACTCTGCTTTTCTTGAGAAAAGTTGACGGTCACTTTCTCGGGAAACAAACGGGTTCCCTCTTGGCTAGGGAGGACGGAATTGGAGGCGTCGCTGTTGCCATCCTCATCGCCGTCAATGCAGGCCTGGCACGCCGACCGGAGAGAGTAGAAGACCTTCTTAGACGGCGCAGTGTAGCGCAACTCCCGTCCGTTTTTCTTCTTTACGTACCAGAAACGATATCCGACGGCGGAGAGATGTTTCCTCGCCTTCTCTCGGATGTCCGATGTGCCGGCGCCGCCAGTTCCGGGATGACCCCTGTCGGTGACGAATTTGCACCAGTCTTTCACCGCCTGTAGGCATAACTCTTTTCGGACCTGCAGATGCTTTTGTTTAGCAGAGCCCTTCTTCATGGAGATCATAAAGAATCTTGCTTTCTTCTGTTCAAGATCAGAGGCTTCGGAAGAAAACCCTTAACTGCTTCCTTGAGAGAGGATTTGAAGAGAGAAAGAGAGAGAGAGAGAGAGAGAGAGAGAGAGAGAGAAGGAGGCGTTGAGGATACGAAGGGAAAACGATCTTTCTTGCGACACAAGTAATGGAATTTGAAGGGTTTAAGGAGTCTTCAAAAGCTAAAAGGGCCTCGCTTTCTTTTTTTGTTTTCTTGTTTGTTTTTTGTAGACTCGTAGCATTGTGTTGGGTTTTTTTTGCTCAGATTGCGTTGGGTTTGATTTGATTTGCTATATTGATTTTATTTTTTGTTAATTATGATAGACTGGTAGGTTAGGCTGATATGGTAATTATTCCCCTCTGTTTTCGATGCAACAGTGGTGATAATAATTCTTAAAAAAAGAAAAGAAAAGAAAGTTGCGAGACATCTCCACTTCAATCAGTCAGTCAGTTTACATAATTGGTGGGAAAACGTATCGTCATTAATATGGCAACCGAGATGGATAGAGATTCTGTTGACGCTCTCTGTTTTTGTAATCAGCATATCAAAATAATACTATTTCGCAGGCAAATCATCGCACATATTTTTTTTTTTATTTCTTTTAAGGGTAGCACTTTAAAATATAAACGCATATATATATATATATATTTAATGCAATAAGTTGTAATTACTAGTATGATTATTAGTGAGATTAGTGTTTTGATGAATAAAAAAAAATCTATTAGTGATCCTATATTTTTAGATTTTCATCTCACGATAAAATATCTTTATTTAAATATGGTTTAGATATATTTTTTAATTAGTTTTTTTTAGTCGTTCATCCGAATCCTATCCTACAATCACTAAATCATGTTTCAACCGTTAAAATTAGAATGAGACCTAAAGAAAACAATGAAAATCGAATCTGGATGAAAAAAAGAAGAAGTCTAACAAAAATACCCGTCATTTTACCAACCCATTCTTTCACCAACCCATTCATCCTCATGGATGTTATTAGTGAGATTAGTTTTAGAATATATATATATATATATATATATTTTTTTTTTTTTTTGCATGGGAACCAATTGTTCTTCCCTCACAGCTTATTTATTTTTTTTTTCAAAAAAAAAAAAAAAAACAGTTTCATAGGCATATCGTAAAGTATTGGAGACAAAAGTAGCTAATGAGCGTAATCAAACTAAGATCCAATTAGCTCACATAGGGGTGGATGAGTTGATATATGAGATAATTTTAAAGATCTCATCAATTGGGAGGTTAGAAATTTGAATATCCCCCAATTCAGGGGAGTGTAGACTTTGCCTGTATGATATCCCGAAATGAAAAATGATAGAACTATCACCAGATTTTTTTAGCAAAAAAACTAAGATGCAATTGGTTATCAAAAATAAAAATAAAACTAACATGCAATTGAAAGTCAAAATTAGTTATGAAGACTAGCATGACTATTCAAGTGTTCGTTTGATCAAAGGTAAGATTTAAATTTATGCATTCAAATTGAATAGATGAATCTAAATGTGTGTTTAAAAAAGAGAAAAATGAATAAGACACGTGGGTTATCAATTATAACAATAACTCACGGGTTCAGCAAGTACTGTAAATATTAGTGTACGGCATAAACAATATGAAAATTTCAAAAACTTTAGGTTAATTACATTAATGTTATGAATGAGACTGCACCGTTTGAAGATTTAAGCCAATTGTATAATAGAAAAGTTCGCACAGTAAGGAAAAAGAAGACCAGTGTGCAAGTCACTCGACAATTTACAATCTGAGCAGCCGTTTAATGAAGTCCACTCACTCTCTCTCTCTCTCTTAATAGAAAAAAAAAATCCATTCCACAGCCTTAGAATATATAGCTGGTTCCTGAATGAATTATTAGGAATGCTACTTTAAAATTAATTTTTGAATAACAACATTTATCAAAAAATTTTTTTTTTGAATAACAACATATGAGTTATTTTTTATTGGTTAAATGACAGTTATAATATATGAGTTGTTAATCTTTAATTGATAAATTTTTAAATAACTATTACATTAATTAAAATTAAAAAAATTATGTATTAATAAAATAATAATAATTCACCGTTATATTTATGTTGTTATTTAAATTTTGACATTAGAATTGGAATTTTTGTATTCATGTCAAAAATGATAATTTTTGTAGTTTGCTTATGCGGGTCGCCGACAGCCCGATGGCAGGAAGGGGTGTCGTTTGGCCGTATGGGTTAAAATCAGTATTTTCAAGAAGTTTGATTTCAAATCTGCAGTAAATTTCCACCTCTAAAATATATATATATATATATATATGTGCGATTAAATTTTATTCTTCTTGAAACTTTGTTATTTTCCCCTTTCCTCCATCAATTAATACTAATCTGGTGTTTATAACTTATATTCACGTATACTGAATACAGAAATAAATAAATAAATAAATAACTAAATAACTTCGAAGGTTATATCAGAGGCTAAACCCTTGATGGGATGTATTGACGGGAATCAAAATTGTTTGAAGAGCATAAATTAAATAAAATTAGAATATTACAATCCTTTGCTTTTTTTAATCCATATGTTTATTTATTCAAATGAACTAAGTTTTTAATTTTGAGTCCAAAAATTATGATTTTTTTTAATAACTATATTTGATTTTCTTTATTTATTTAAGATAGTAAATGTGAAAATATGAACATTTAAACGTCAAAACTTCGAACCTAATATAATTTTTTTTAAATGAGGTTAAGTTATGACCCATTTAACAGAGTTTTTACTTTTATTTTTAATTAGTAAAAAAAGGGAAGCAAAAATTGTGGTTTCTTATTAAATGTTTGGAATCAAAAAGCTTTTAAAATCAAACTGATCTTTAAAGAATTCTAATAAGTAATAAAAATATTAAAATAAAGTTTATAATGTCTAATTTAAATTTTGTTACAGGTTTTAAAGTCTAATCAGAAGAACTTTTACTACAAGTCAAATTTTTTGACTTTGATAAGAAACACTTATGGAGATTCAAAATATAAATTATCTAAATACTTGTAGAAATTACTTTTGAACATAAAAAATCAAAAATATATTTTAAAAAACTATACTAAATAGAACCTAAATAGTATTTTTCAATAAGTCCAAAAAAATGCTCCAGTAATATCGGTTTTATACTTTTTTTATTGTAATTTTGATTATCTTTAATTATCATAAATACACATTACCGTTTCCAAAAATAAATGCACATTGCTATTATAAGATCCTACCATTTATAATACCTACAAAAAAAAAATTCCTAAAAAAAAACCTAGAAAAAAATTGATTGACATTAATTAAGGGGGAAAGTTGGTAGCAAGATCCCTTAGGCAAGTAGCTCCGACGCAGCTACTAATATGTGATGTGATGTTAGGTTGACAATAGACTTCGTCTTTGTTTTTTTGTTTTTTTGTTTTTTTCCGAGTATAAAACAATAAATTAACAACCAATAGCAAGTGTTTAAGTAAAACATTAGTTATACAAGGAGTAACAATAATACTTCCACTAGGTTTTTCTTTTATTTAGTTTAGGTTTAGTTTTGGGAGATAAAATTTTCAAATTTAAATTTATTAATTTTTAAAAAATTAATTATAAATTTTATTGATTTTTCAGGAAAAAAATTGAGATAAAAAGATATAATTTAATTATAATTAGACTTAAACGTCAAACGAAACATTAGTTATTTGTAAAGAATGGTTCTAGTTTAGCAATATGAATACATTTTAGCCAACGGTTGAGTTATGAACAGTGCTATAAGTACTAAATTTCACATGCTAATTATAATTAAATAATTTTTAGCAAAAAAAATGTATGATTCAGAAAATGTTTGTATGCTATATATGTTAGTATATTTCATTTTTTGGGTGGCACAATTTCAAACACTTGTGCTTGACCGAATTGTTTATCCTAAAAGATACTTTCCCCGGCATCCATTATTTAGTTTAAATAATTAAAAAAAAACATCTAAGAAAAGTCTTTACAATAGAAAAGTCTTGACTAATAAATATTTCATTCCTTCTGTGACAAATTGCGTTAGTTGCAGTAAGAACATTTTAAAAGCTATATTCGATTTTGGTTGGAAAAAATGAAAAAAAAAAAAAAAAAAAAAAGGCCTACTTCATTTAATTTGAAAGCTAAAAGCAGAACTTTGACACGAATTTGACAACTGGAATCTGGAATTGTGTTCAGTTTCTCTGTGTGCAGGCAGTTGGCTAGACTATATAAATTCCGTTCAGTGAGAATGAAAGAAAATAGGAGATAAAGAAAAATTATGGTGGAAAGAAAATTAAAAAGGAAATAGTATTTTGATTTTTCTTTTAATTGTTGGTATAAAATGTTGGAAAAAAAATATGAGTTTACGTTTTCTTATTTGATATTATAAGTGAAATCAAAGGGAATGAAAATTATTAATAATACAATTACTATGTTACCCTATGTTATTGCAAATATCCATTTGAAGAGCAAATCCCATATGTTCCATGTATGATGAAAATGAATGATATTTGTGTAATTTTACTTCTCTATGTTAATCTCAAAATTTTCCCTTTCAAAATTCTTCCCCATTTGGGAAGACATATTTTTGTTCAACCCACCTTCAAATTCTTCTCTATACTTTTCCTTTCCATCCAAATTTCTTTCTTACCAAACACCCCTAATTATCATTTTTCATCCTAAAATCTCTACTATATTTTCTTTTCTTCCCCCTTTCAATCATACCAGACATAGCATTAGAAACCACATACATGATTGAAGTAGAAGAAAATTTCGAGAATATTATACAACAACAACGCTGTGAATGGTATAAGATTTTTTTTAATTGGTATATAATATCTTAAGTATGATATGATAATCTTGGTTAAAGATACAAATACAGTTGTTATATAATTATAGACAAACTTTGACTTAAATTATAACCGCAATAATCTCTAATACTGAATACATCTTTTTTTTTTTTAATTTAAGGTTAAGAAATTTAAACTCTCTATTTTATGATAGAGTTGGACAATTACTGGAAATATATATTTTTTTAAATCAAGTTTAAAGTGATTAAAAAAAAAAAAACAAGGATAGCGAAAATTGACAACTAATAATACTTGGCATCATTTTCCCCGGATAAAATTCGTTTCCCATTAATGTCGTTGTTTTTTGGTGAGAACATTGGTGTCCCTTTTTTTTGGTAAATGAGACCATCAATGTCCTTAAATGTTAAATGAGGTGGCTTAGTTTTACATAATTTCTAAATTAGGTCCAAAGTGTTACCGATTAGAGGCAAAGTTAACTTAAATGGAACAGGTGATCTTTAATATAAAGGTATCAAATGAAAACCCAAAGTCCTAAGCCAAAAAAACCAAAACAAAAACAAAAACAAAA
The DNA here is from genome assembly GCA_025413025.1 of Ficus hispida. Lineage (NCBI taxonomy): Eukaryota > Viridiplantae > Streptophyta > Magnoliopsida > Rosales > Moraceae > Ficus > Ficus hispida. Next base: position 1,266,300 of record CM046367.1, read on the forward strand.
ATGCAAAACTAAATGCAAGAAAAGGGGGGAAAATCCAATAGGCATAATGACAATTCATTTAGCATCAATCACAAAACAAAGTTAGCATTAAATTTATCCTAATGAAGTCGACTTCCCATTTCCATTTTCCTATTTAGTTAACTACGCATGAAGTTGTAATTGGGTCCTAAACTTTATTTTGTCTTGGTTAACTCTGCAAACTCTAAAAAAAAAAAAAAAAAAAAAAAAAAAAGGATTCAAATCCTTTCTATAAACTTCCATTTAAAATTTAAAATAAATGTGGACATAACATGCACATGACCAAAGTATACTCTTGCATCAGAGTATCTTTTTCCATTAGGGTATTTTAATATTTCTAAAGCAGACTGAGATAATGTGTAATGAATGTAATGAAAACTACCTCTTTGTTAACGGCGGTTAGTAAAATAGAAGGTTGAGTACCAAATCACAATTTTGTGTATAATGCAAGGACTAACCCGACAATTTATACTCTCTATAATATTTATTTTATAAAATGTGAAAATGAAGTGCGCCACTTGCAAACGCATGGACAATCAGATCCGGCTAAGGCCTAGCTGACAGTGATGACAAGTGGGCAGACAAACAAAAAAACTACCAAAGTCAAATGCCTTAACCCTTATCTTACTGAGTCTTTTTATATGTAATATCTACAAATAATTCTCAATCCCCAATGTAGACATTTATTAAAATCTCAAAAACCTCTTTTCGGTTTCTGTAATTCTCTCTGCACTCATCCTCAAATCCTCCCCTGTTTCGGTGTTTCCGATGAAAGACCAACGCGACAGAGAAAACCCATACTCCCCCACCGCCACGGCCAAATCTCCGGCCACAGTTCCGGCCATGGATCCGAAAATCTGGAGCCGGCTGCCGGAGGAGCTACTGGAGCTGGTGCTCTCGTTCCTCCCTCTGAAGACGTTCTTTAGCCTCAGATCGACCTGCAAGCGCTTCCACTCCCTCGTCTTCTCCCCTTCCTTCGTCTCGAAACACTCCTCCTCCCCGTTTCCTTCCTTCCTCCTCCTCTCCCACCCCCAGTGCCACCGCCGCTTGGCCCTCTACGACTCCTCCCTGGCCACGTGGCGCGACCTCACTCTCTCCTCCCCCAAAACCACGCCTCCTCCCTCTTCTCTCCTCTCCTCCTCGAACGGCCTCCTCTGCTTCTCCCTCCCCTCCCCCTCCTCCTCCTCCTCCTTCCTCGTCTCCAACGCCCTCTCCAAATCCTTCCGACTCATCAAATTCCCGTTTTACCCCTTCTCCTTCGACACGCTCTCTCTCGTCTCCACTGCTCTTGGCTACTACATATTCACAATCTCCTCTCGGTCGAATCTCAACAGTGTTTTCGTTTACTACTCGAAGACGAATTGCTGGCGCGAATTCGACGGGTTCGAGCCGGTTCTGAGCGAGAATTATCACGAGAAAGGTGTCTACTTCAATGAGTGTTTGTACTTCACCACTCCGGAGCCGTTCTCTGTCGTTTCCTTCGATTTGGAGAGCGGGAAGTGGGAGAGATCCGTCGCCCGGCTCCCAAACGACCTGACGTTTTTGCGTTTGGTGAGTGGCGGTGGTGGTGGAGAAAGGAAGCTGTATTTGATAGGTGGGATTGGGAGGAATGGGATATCGAGAAGCGTGAAGTTGTGGGAAATGAGCGAGGAGATGAATAACTGGGTTGAGATCGAGAGAGTTCCAGAGTTGATGTGCCAGAAATTTATGTCGGTTTGTTATCACAATTACCAGCATGTTTATTGCTTTTGGCATCAGGGGATGATCTGTATTTGCTGCTATACTTGGCCTGAGATTTTGTACTTTAAATCCTCTAGGAGGACTTGGCATTGGCTTCCCAAATGCCCTTCTCTTCCTGAGAAATGGAGCTGTGGATTTCGATGGTTTTCTTTTGTTCCCGACTTGTATGCTTCAGTTTGATTCAGTTTTTCACTTGGGATTTTTTTTTTTTTTGTTTTTGTTTTTGTTTTTTTTAATGTTGATGAATCGGTCAGAGTGAATAATGGAGTGGTGTTTGTTAGTTGCTGGGTTTTTCCTCGTTTGTGCATATTTGTTTAGTGGAAATATTATCCGTTTGCTCTTTTCTATTGGATTTGAAGAATTCAATATTTTTATTTTATTTCTACAAGTAAATGGAATTCTGCCGTCTACGCAAGGAGAATCTTATTTATTTATTTATTTATAGAAAATTGCCGTTGTATTCTTTTTCTTATTTCTGTGGGTGGGGATGTTTTTACGATCTAATGAAGGTGATACATTAGCTTCCAAAGTTGAGAAAAAGGTGGATTAGCTGGACAAGAAGAAAGTTGCAAATTTTGGTGTCCTAATTTGGATCAAAATGTAAGGTTTGAAGCTCTAGAAAAGGCTTCTCTAATAAAAATACTTCGTGGGTTCTTTCGGATATATTTTAGGGATAGTTTCATGGCTGAATATATCTTAAAATGTAGAGCTTAATCTCTTGTTTGGATGAGAATGCCAATTTCAGAAATTATAAATTTTGTTTTATAAAAAAGTGTTTTTCTTAATTTTTTTCGACATTTTCTTAGTTTTAAAAAGGAAAACCGTTTCATTTTTAAATTTATTTTGTACGTTACTCTAATTAAAAAAAAAAATCTTCTCTTAATACTATTCTCAACATCTTTTTTCTCATTTCAAATAATTTTTAATTTTTAAAAATAATTTTTATATATCTAAATATTATCTTATTTTTAAAATAAAAATTTTTTTTATTTAAAATAATAAAATTTTTTATATAAAAAAATAAACACATGATCCATACATAATCTAAATCTCCAAATTTAAAAAGAAAAATATATATATATAGACACCATCAATGGTATTTAACATAATTATCAATGAAAAATGATCTAATTCGTGAACCATAATATAGGGTTACTTTCATTGTAGATGATGATTAACATCATCGGTATTTTTTAACATTGCTCTTCCTCGAAAGAAAAAGAAAATCCTTGGAGTAGGAACAGCTGATTAAGTCGCTGATTGATTTATTTGTCTGTTTTTGAAATTGTGGGTTTTCAATGAGTTCCACGAGGAAAACGACAAAAGTGAAGTCTCTTTCTTATCTCTCATGTGGGACTGACCAGACAGAAGCCTGTCTGTTTGGAATTTTCATAATTCGAATGTTATTCTTTTTCCTCTCAAAACATCATCGAGAGAAAAATTCCAAGTGCTGCTTGTTGAATTCCACTGTGGGGGTTAGAATTTTCAGATGTACTTATAAGCAGATCCCCATCTATTTAAACATTGTATAATATTACCGTCTATCTCTAATTAATTATATATTTTTTAATCTTAATTTTTTTAAATCAATAAAATTTATAATTTATTCTTAAAAAATCAATTAATTCTAATTTAAAAAATTCATCTTTAACCGACGAAGTAAACGCTGATTCAGCATTAAAAAATGGATTCAATACTTGACCCCTTTTATTTTTAAAAATAAGTTGTAATTGATTGAAGCAATTAGCAATTTTGGATTTGATTGTGGTAGAAAATTGAGAAGGTGAGATTAATGAAACTGCTTTAAACTTTAAATTTAATATCAAATTAAATTATTCCAGTGTTTTTTATGAATTCAAATGATTTTTTATTTTTCTGAATTAAACATATTTATATTGAGATATACGGTTTAGAATAATTTTCTATAACATAAATAATATATATATGAACACTTTCTCCTTCGGTAAAACGGTCGTCCAACGGTACAACTTATATAAGAGATTGACATAATTTAAAAAAGAATATATATATATATATATAATCAATTAGAGAGAGAGAAAGAAGTATAGAGAGATAGAGAGAACTTTCTCTGTGAAACAGTGTCATTAAGGATAGTTCTGGTGTGCGTGTGTGTGTATATATATATATATATATACACATGCCAAAAAGTCTATAGATATATTCGGTGTGCTGTTGAAGTTACTTTAGCTGTTCATTTGTTTTATTGCTACGATACTCTTTTTGTTTTTAAACGAGGATCTTTTGGCCTACACTTGATAGCGAGCAACAAAATATTTTAAGTTGAGAGTTCTAAATTGAGACAATAAATGCAGGTTTCAAATTATTAAATGGTTTGAATTTAGGAGAAAAAAATGATTTTGCCTATAAATCAACTCTATCCGCATGAATACTATATTCATACCAACCACATGTAATAATAGAGATGACTAGTCTTCTAATTTCTTTATCATTTATCTTGTACTTTTTGTTGTTGAAATAATCTCACACTTTTGCACTGTCTTACGACACTCTTTTGTCTCAGTCTTTTTATTTTGCTTTTGTTGAGTAGACGAAAAGTAAATGCTGCAAGTTTTAAAATCTATTTGGAGTTTTTTCTTTTTTTTTTTTTTAAATTTAGCAACCACATTTTAGTAAGTATTTAGATTTATATTAAAAAAAGCTTAATCGACCAACATGAATATACCATAATTTTAAAATCTATTTAGAGAGAATTTTTAAGCAACCACATTTTTGTAACTTTAACTTAAAATCTTTTCTTTAAAGCCTAATTTTGTACGCAAGAAGCCAAAAACCCATACCTTAATGGCAAGGCCACTTTATTTATTTATTTTAATGTAAGTATATGGCCATTCTTTATCATAAAAGAGATTGAGTACTAAATTTACCTTTTGAAAATATATTGGCAAGTAGCTTTAAATCGTAAAATAATTATTATTAAGCTCTTACCTATATGTAATAGTAAAAAAAAAAAGTTTAGATATAGCTTAACGATAAATATCACACATAAAACATAGCTCAAATAAAAAATACAATATTCGAATCCTCCACTCTTAAGTTTTTTTATCGCAAAATTATTACTGTATTGTTTATTATTACAGTACATATGTTATTTTTAAAAAAAATTGAAAATAAATAACATATTTTAAAATATTTGAAGTAAATGTATTTACTAGTAGTGAAATTTACAATTACATTTTTATTTACTAGGTAAATTACTCATTCGTAAGAAATTACTTTTAACAAATGTATTATTATCTTAAATATTTTACTATTTACTTTTCAAAGTGAAAAAAAAGAAAAAAGAAAGAAAGAAAGAAAGAAGAAAGAGTAGTTATTTCTCTCTATCTCTCCATTCAGCTTTAATGAGAAAGAAAAGATGTGGACTAACTCCGAACTAGGGCCCACACTCATAGGAGTGAATGGATTGGTAACTGATGGTGACATCTTTCTTAACATCTTATTTCCTTTACCCAGATTCGAATCCCGTGAAACCTCCATAAAACCCCGCTCCATAAAACCCCGCTCCAGCTTTAACTGTAGTAGCATTGGGTTGGTAAAATTCTGGATAGGCATGAGTTGACGATTAAAAGAGATTAGGTTAAATGCTCATTTCTTTCTTGCCATACCCATGGAAGTTAATCCCACATGTGAGACTGAAATTCGGCTGACGATGGAGTTACCATCTGAGCCTTTTTTATTTATCAAAAAATACAAAAAAACCTCTGAACTACGGCCCAATTCATGTGAAACTCAATGTATAACTTAGTCGAGTCCGTAATCACAAGTAGCCCATATATGACTCACAAAGCAAGATACGAGCACTAATTGAATTTAGCAATGATATTAACAAAGCTAGATCACGTTATAATGAAATTTGAAAATAGAGATTAAATCAATCACAGCAGTCTTTCCTGAAATACTTTCAACTGTGATGTGCTTATCACATTTTCACAAATTGCAAAAACTGCATACAAATAAAGCCTCTTGGAGAATAACTTCAATAAGATTGAAGAATAAGATTTGTGTACCTAGACACAACTAACTGAACTAGAAAAATTCAGATAGACCGAGCAAAACGCAGGGGGAAAATGTATGAACTGCGTGCGTTTGGTTAATTTTGTATTCGAATCAAAATGACTAAGGCTTGAGGTTGAGTGACAATCCAAACTTGGGTTCCTTCTCCAAGGCCTTGGTGTCAAAGGCGCCGGAGACTGTGAGGAAGGCCTTGGGCGTAACCTGGTGCAATAAAAGAGCCCCGAGATTGCCATGGTTGTTGAGCTTTGCCTTCACTGTTGTGTTGGAATCAACTATATAAGAAAATCCAACTGTCAAGGTGTTCTCGTTTGTGGAAAATCTTCTATTTACCTCCCCGACAACAGCTCCCCCATTTAGCTGCTTTAGGTAGTGCAAATATGACGCCCTCAGCGAGTCTCCTTTGTTGGCCCTATCAAAAGAAAAGGGAGAAATTATCTACTGCGAATTATACTTTAACGCGCACAAATGATGGCAGGGTGGTAATATCAAGAAGCGGAAACAGGGGAAAATCCGAAAAGATTATGCAAAAGAATGAAGGTGTTTTTGTTGTCACAATGGCATGCAAATGTATCCTTTAAAAGCGCAAAGTAAGGAGCTCAAACAACCTGAATGAAGAACTTACAAAAATACTGAAGCAGAGGAACTTGGTTTTGTCAAGCTTACACCAGCGTTATACTTCACGAATTTCCTGAAATTTGTGGAGAAACTAGCTTCTGCGCCAAAGACAATGCTTGGGGTACCAATTGTTGCCGAGAAATCGAAAGCAGGGGATTGACTGAGAGTAATAGCTGTCGACAAGGACGTGTGTTCATGGAAATATTGTACCTCCAACTGCAGAAGAAAGAATCATGGCCATTAACAAAATTGCAACTCGAGAAAAAACTGTACATATCATGTAGATTACATGCTAATGAAGATGATACCTTGCCAGACTTGTAATCAGGGAGTTTAATTGAAGCAATGGTTCTTGTAGAAGGCAGGATATCTGTGACGGTAAACGTTGTCGAGACCTGCTCTACTAAAATAAAACAATTAAAAACAGTATGGTGTAGAATTCAAATTGTAAAAGAACAACAAAAGGAAAGGTGAGCTACTACCTCTGATTCTGTACTGATTTTAACATCAACCGTAGTATTCTTGTGTTTGTATTGGGACACTATATCGCCGGAGAAGAGACCTCCCTTCTTCACCACAGTCGAGTTGAGGGCCTTAAGTCAAAAGGAGAGAACATTTTCACTATCAACGGATAGGTATTTCCCCCTTGGGGAAAAAATGCATTATATTGGAAATTCTAGTTTTTATAGAAGCTGAAGGTCCATGCAAAATTATTCGTACCATTCACAAAGACAAAAACATGTCAGTTCAAACTACAACTTGTTTACGACGAACGATTTCCCTAAAAATCAACTTACTATGTTGAATTTTAGAATCTCAAGAACCAGCCTGGAATTTTGTAAAACCAAATGCCGTATACAGTAGAAAACCCTTGGCTTTTAAGATCTTCAGTACAGACACCTCTACAAAGAACGATCAACATTTGTTTGGCCTCAAGTCTCTAAAGTTTCTGACTTTTTTTATCACTAGTTCACTAAATGGCTCATAGATCAACTATATGAGACAATTCCCTCAAAAAGAGAAAAAAAAAAAGTCTATCAGACAATAGTTTCCATTAAAAAAAGTACATCAGACTATATAAACACATCTAGAAATGACGGAAACACAGAAAGATTATGGGTGAAAATTAAGAACAAACGGAAATGAAAAGACTATGAGAAAAAGAACAGAATATAAGGAATCCGTACGATTTCGGATGCACTGTAGGAAGTGACGGTGAACTTCTGGTCGATACCATAGTCCTTGTTGAGTAAGTCTGCGAATCGAATGCAATTTTATCAGACTGAGAATTGAAATGCAGCAAAAAGAGAGAGAGAGAGAGAGAGAGAGAGAGAAGGAGATTACCTTTGGCTTGTTTGCCAATGTCGGAGAAGAGGCCAGGACCTTTGGCGGACATGGTTTTAGGGCAGAGGAGGATTCTAGAAGATCGATGGAAGAAAGGACTCAGACTTTCGGAGCAGAGGGCGGGCAGGGTTTATATAAACCCTCCCTTGTTTGGGGGTTTTTTCGATTTGAGGGAAACTGGAATTTTATTTTTATTAAAAAAAATAGATTCCTAAAATACAAACGACAATGAAAAATTGAAGACGACAGGTAAACAGATTGCTCTCGTTGAGAGTCGAACTCAAGACCTCCCGCTTACTAAACGGGTGCTCTAACCAACTGAGCTACGAGAGCAGTCTCAGCAACATTTTAAACTTATAATATTCCATAGAACATGTAAGCGCACGTAAATCAAACATAATTTTTTAGTTGAGACACAAAATAGTTGTGCATGACTGATTTCCACAAAATTGAGATATGATTCCCGTTTTAAAGCAGAGTGATTCAGTCCTCGCACCCACAAGAAAAAAAAAAAAAAAAAAAAAAAAAAACCAAGTGATCCAATCTTACATTCACTATTCAAACGCACACTTAAAAAAAAAATATATATATATATATATATATATACATATAGATATGTATGTACGTATAGCAAGGAATTTAAACTCTATAAGTTATAACACCATCAAATATAAATTAATTTTATGCTATACCTATACCTAAAAATAATATCGTGTTTTTGGAGTTATATGTATGTATATGTATATCTACAAATGTGATTATAACTTCTTTGAGGGGAAAAAAAAAAAAAAGGATTCGTTTGGATTAGTAACTAGAGAAAAACACAGCATGCTAAATTATCAAATTAGATAACCATCTAAACATAAAACAAAATAACAAGAAACACAAGATTAATCGTATTAAACTTTGTGTTTGGTGAATGAGTTCAATTTGAGTTGAATTGAGATTTTTAAGTTTGTATAGTAATTTTTATTGATTTTTTCAGAAAAGACAAAAAACTTTTTCAGAAAAGACAAAAAACATGATAAAAAAAATACAATTTAGTTTAAAATGAGTTAACCAACCAAACAAATAGATAATTTTTTTTTTTTTGGGTTCACGAAAGTTTATTGTGTGTAACATACCGGTACTTGACATGAGGTGGACAACAAATTAGCACATGATCAGTTGTGTTTTAATTTGATTGATAAACAACTTTGCACCCAGTGTTATTATTGTGAAGAGAATCTTAATAGGTTAGATGTATATATTAAAACTATTTTAGTTGTTTCGTTTTATATTCAAGCTTTTTTTTATTTTTTATTTTTAACTTGGGATCGGGCCTTCAAACATTTTATATTAGAATTATTGTTAGATTATATTTGAGATGATTATTTTCGTATGTTATTACAACCGAATTATAAACTATGGGAAATCCAAACGAATTGTGTAATTTGAAAATATCTGGCTCGAACAGATTTTTTAAGCAGCTTATGAACTGTGTGCACATTTTTCGTATTTTTGGACACTGTACAAGAGACTTTTAACTGTGTACTTTGGTAGACTATTAAAGATTCAATGTTTGCATAAAATTTATTGTTTTAAAACCTGCCATCAATTAAAAATGTGGAAAACATTTTCTTTTTCTGTTTGAAAGGTAAAATTGTAAACTAGGTACTATTAATTGAATTATTCACAATAAACGAGAAAAAGAAAAATAGTATTGGGAAGTTTTCGGATCAATCTTGCTAATAAGTGGGCTACTTTAGTAGAATTAAACAATAGCAACTAGTACAAGCAGATATTTAAAAAATTCTGAAGATTAGAGATTATTCAAATAATTGGGCTTTAAATAGAAAGCTTACTACAAGACAACTATTTGCATTAAGGGCCTCAAATTAAACAATTACTTTTCACAAAAAGAGACAGTATGCCACTCTTAATTGCAAAAAAGTAACACTTTTCTTAAAGCTATAAAATCACCGCATTTGGACCCAAAAAAAGAAAAAAAAAAAAAAAAAAATCAGCCACAATCCACTTTCGCCATGGCCCCTATAACAAAGTCTTCATGGTCGCGAATAATCGACCCCCCACGTACGCTATAAAATTTATAGCCATGAACTTTTTAAGTGTTTGGTGGAGACATTCTGCATCATAAAGTCCATTAGTTTACATTATTTGTATTATTTTTGTTGAAGTGATAGGCACCTTAACCTTACGAGGCATAATGACAATTTACTAGAACTTAACAACATTTAACACCATTGAAACTGTACGTTATCGATCATAAAATTCTAAGGAAAAAAAAAATAGTTTGAATTAATTAAGGAAAGCACGTAATGGATTGAATCTAAAAATATACAACACAGGGATTGTAGAACAATCTTCCTTCAAGTTGCCAACCTGATTAGATATCTCCATCAAGCTAGTGCATTTGGGTTGAAGACTTCGATTGAGTATTGTTCGGTGCTTATGATAATTCTTGTTTTCTGAGAATGTTTGGTTATCCTGAAGATAATGTGAATAATGATAAGACTTAGGGTGACAGGTCTTTGTTCGTGGTGTGGTAGCTAGGCCTATTTCACCATGTGCAGTAATTAGCATATATTGTCAATGTGCAATGTTCGTTACAGATATGGATTCCTGTCACTACAAGATTCGTTGCCTTTCTCGTCGCCCCTACCTCGTCGGTTTGTGCGGTGAGCGACGAGGAAGTAGTTTCTCGTCGGTTGATGGGCCACCGACGAGAAAAGCGGCGCCAGGAGCACTTTCTTCGTCAGTCGGCTATGCTATTGTCCGAAAACCAGATCGAGCGTCCTCCCCGAAATAAAACCAGTTCTTGCCTAGTCCTGCTTTCTACTTTCTTCTCTCCCAATCGCTCTCCCCCAAATTAAACCGCTCAAATCTCTCTCTCCCTCCGCCCTAAATCGCCCAAATCTGTTCGTTGTTCTCTGATCTCGACCCCAGATCGCCCCAAATCAACCCTAAAACGCGCTTTCTCTCTGCCCCAAATCACCCTCATTCTCCCGTTCGCTCTCTGCCGGTCAGCCGCAAAGGCACCATATTTTCCGCTAATCATATGCTTTTTCACTCAGTTTCTTTCAATCTCCCATTTATTCGGACATTAGGTATGATAAAAATCAGGCTTATTGTTTTTTTTTTCATTTTTTTTGAAGGTTTTATTTTGAGTTTAATGTTTGGGTTTTGAAAAAGTTTGACGCGCTTGATTCGATCGCCGGAGCCGCTCCTCTTTCTGCGACCGCCGACGCTGCTCGCTTTTCCTCTCTCTGCCACTTACTCAAAATCAGGTTTGGCGATTTTTTTTTTTTTTTTTTAATTTGATTCTTGATATTTTTTTACCCTAATATTTTTAATACTTTGCTGATAGGTATGAATTTTTAATGCTGCGTGCACATAATTCCATGCTAATGTTTTATCCTTTACATGGCCCCTAATAATTATTATATGTCATGTTCATATTTCAACTAAGCGGTCGAACTCGGCGAAATAAGTTTTTCAGAATGCACAGTAGTTATGATCGGAGATTGAACATTTTTGTTTTGGGGAAATACCTGATCGTTGGTTGAATTGAGATCTAGCTATTGATTATTCATCATCATTATTATCTTGTAAGCCGTATGATCCATTTTGCTCTGCATAATAATTTCTTCTATTGCTTCCTGTTTTTGCAATTGAAAGTTCCCACTGCGAAACATATTTGCTTTAGTGATTATTGAGAGAGAACTTTAATTTGAGAGAGAGAGGGAGAGAGAGAGGAGATTAAACAAATTGACATAAGAAGTCATTTTTCTACAGAAAATCGTGAAGCTCGAAAAAGTGCAAGTGCTAGAAGACATACAAATGGTAAAAAATGACATTGGTTGGAGTTGACATATTATCTGTGTCAATTTTGGTTGTCACCGCTGAAGTACATCTTGGGAAGAGTACTTTAATTGTACCTCTAATTAATTAATCAGTTGACGACATACAATGTTCTCTCTGCTCCTCTAAAGTTGGCTCTATTTGCATATATATACGTGCGAGTGAAAATCAGATTCTAGTGATACTAGTTAGTGTATGTGAGTGTCGCATTCTGCTCTAAACAGTCATTTTAGTGAAAATCAGGAAACCCAACAATTTTGTCAAGGATAGTGTTGTTTCGGCTTTAAAAGTTGGAGGGCATTTGATAACTTAAATCTCACGACGATATGAAGAGACTGTATAACTTAAAAGCATTTTTATAATATGAGGAATCTGTTGGTAATCGAAGGTTAGTTGTGTGTGTGTGTTTGTACTGGTTGTTGAATTGAAACTTGCCAGATTATGCGTGTTTGTTACAATGTCTTGATCCCCTAACAGCTTGGTTGATCTCTTTTCCTCAAACATAGAAGGTACTGCAGAAAGTAAGAACTAGAGTTAGCATCTGCCTTGCCATGGAAACTAAAAGAATAAGAATTCTTACGGTTGAAGTTCCCCAAAAAGAAATCGAATTCTAGCTATCATCTGCCTTGCCATGGAAACTAAAAGAAACGAATGAACAATTAAAAAAAAAAAAAACAACAACTTCGGGGGGACTATAGTTTTTGTTTCAGTCTGCTGGGTTAGGCCATGACTTGTACCGTCCTTGAGTTTTTATTCTAAGTCATTCCTAATTTGCTTTCTTAATTCAGTTTAACTTAAGAGTTTTATGCAACTCTGTTCTTTCTCTATACATAATATGATGCTTCTCTTAATATTTTCTTCTTAATATGATGTTTTTCAAAACTACAGATGCTTTTAGAATGGAACCACTGGTTTTTTGCAACTGGGCTCGTGTATCCAAACCAAAATATAGTACATGGTTTGCTAGGTGTCTTAAACAAAAACCATCCTGAAGGAGAGAATTTTAATGACTTTTGTTATTAAAAATGTATTGTGATGCCAATCTAGTCTATATATTATTTCTCGGTCATCCTCTGCATCAACTATGAGGTTTGTCAGGTACATTTACTATAGTTGGAGCTCCTTTGTCAGATTGTATTTATTACCAAACATTAGCTAGTTATTTAAAACTTGATATCTAATTAGATTTTATTTTGAAGGGCGTTTGCAATTTGTAATGCTCGAGTGGGAAGAAAGGAAAAGAACTCTGCCGATCTAATTTCGAAAAGGATTAAGGTAATATTACCGCCGATTTAAAAACAAAAATAGTTTGTTAGATTACTTCAATATCAACTTCTATGATTTGCGTTGTGTATTAAGGTTCCTACATGGCCTTCAAATTGGGAATGCGAATACTATATATTAAGGTACATGAAGACATAGTTGAAGCACTTACTGTTACTCAACTATTTAATAAGGTAGTTTGATACCCAATTCATTTGTGGTATGGAAATATGATAATGTGTAAAATATTTTTAGGATATTATGTCTTTTGACTAGTTTTTGATATCGAGATTTTATTAGAGTTTGAAATTTAAATAAATTAACTGGGTTACAATTTTACACTAATATGTGATATTAAGTTAGTGAATTTGATTAGTTTTGAAATCTAACTTAACAATTTGCTTACTTGTAGCTTTCGGAAATTAGGAGCTACAGAATTCAAGATTTGGATGTGGTTCGTGAAGAATGAGCAGGAGAATTGATGTAATTTATTAGATGAATATTTAGCTTACATTAGTTTTTTTGTTTTTTTATTTTTTTGAGAGACTCAGACTATTGTACATTAATTATGTACATGTTATAATAGTTAGCTCCATAATTTTAGATATACAAGTGGATCAGGTGCCATTGTATTTGAACACGGTTTTTTATTTTATTTTATTGTGCTTGCATTAATAGTTTGCTAAGGGGGGAAAAAAAAAAAAAGGTACCCGTTGGCTGGAAAAAAAAAAAACAAAAACAAAAAGCTTGTAGCTTTAAAAAAAAAAAGAAAAAGAAAGACTTCCTCGTTGGTTTTTGCACAACCGACGAGGAAGATAACGCATTCTCGTCGTTTTATAACAGACGAAAAAAGCAAGAAACTTTTCTGGTCCCTTGTTTTCTCGTCGGTTTGCTGACCGACAAGAATGGTTTTTCACGTCGGTTTAGAACCGACGTGGAAGTTGGTGTTTTTTTGTGGTGTGTGTTTTTGAATAGGTCGAATAATTTTATTTGGGCATGGACTGCGATAGATTCGGTGATTGCGCGGTGCTTGCTTGTAAGTTTAGCATGGCTTGGACTTGGTTTTGCATAATAACGACAAGATGGAGAGTTTGTTAGGGTCCCACATCAGTTGTGTCATAAATCTTTTGTCTTTTATAGGTTTCTAAGTAAAAACTCAACTTAAAACTATAAGCATTCTAAAATAAAAAAACATTTGTTTACATTTATATTGTATTTTCTTGTTATTTTCTTTAGGTTTTTTCTGTTTTTAGTGTATTTCCAAAATGAGTGGCCATTTATAAGGGTTTAATTTTTGTCAGAAAGAAAAAGAGTAATCCATATCAATCTAAGATTTGGATATCTTTCTTTCGTTATATTTTTTCGTAAACCCAAATTTAATTTGATATTATATCAATCTGAGATTTAGATATCTTTTTTTCGTTATATTTTTCGTAAACCCAAATTTAATTTGATTGCGTTAGATTACTTGTGCAAAAATTATTGACCTCAACCTTTGTAAGTATATATATATTAAAAATTGTTTTATTGAAAAAAATAAATAGCAGTTTTCAAAAAAATAATATAAATAAATAGTAAATTTTAAACATTTAAAATAAATAACAAATTTATCAACAAGTAAATTGCATCATGTAAATATGTAATATATGTAGCAAATTTGTTATTTACCTAGTAAACTATTCATTTATGTAGTAAATTTGCTATTTATCTTAAATATTTAAATATTTTGATATTTACTTCAATTATTTTAGTCAAAAAAATTATTTACTGTAATTTTTCTAAATTTTGTATTTGAATCTCGATTCATTTAGTTTTATTCTTTTTAATTTTCATCTTCAATCTCTTGATTATTTTAATTTTTATTTACTAAGGTAATTAGTTTATTTATCTTTTGAATTTCAATCCAATTGATTCGTATGTACATGGGATGCGGAAAAGATATGTTGTAAGTTATCAATGCTTGCTCGAGAAAATAATTAAACACCGTTATTTTATAATCTCGTGGTGCTTCATTAACCCCGGTGATTTATCTTTTTCATCTTAATTTTTATCTTTTTTTGAAAAATTAAAAAAAATTATAACTAGTTTTGAAAAGTTAATCAACTCCAACTTAAAAATTTCATCTCCAATCGGTGAATCAAATGCAAGTTGAGTTTTAATCTTTGAGTTGATGAGCTAATAATTATAAAATGAGAAACTATGGATTATTATGACAAAATCTTTCTTTTTAAAATGGCTTTTATGAAAATTTATTTAAAATTATAGGATAACTTTAAAAAAATAAAAACAAAAACAAAAATAAAAACAAAAGTTGAAGGGGCTTAAACCTCTTTAGGTCCTAGCTCTCTCCAGGGACGGATCTGTGTAAGGGCTAGGGGGCACGTTCCCCCCTCAATTTATTGAGTATTAAATTTTATCCCATATTTTCTTAAAATATTATAATTTATTCCCATTCAAAAGTTCATTTCTCAAATGTGTCCCTACTTAAAAGTTTTTTTCCCCCTCAAATTTGCCTTATAATACTCAATTTATTTGTATATTTCAATATCATCATCAACATTTGCTTCTTCTTTTTTCCTCCTAATTTCTTTATCTACTTTTCTTTCTAATTTTTTTAAAACTTTTATTTGGTTTTAAAAAAAATTATTGATTTTAAAATTATCAACAATTTGAATATTTATATGTGTAAGTTTTTATTTATTAGTAAAAAGAATTATCTTTAAAAGAAAAAATGATAGTGTAGAATAAATTATAGTGGAATTTAATTTTAAATCAGAAAATTACAAACAACATACAACAAATTATAAGCTAGAAACTTCTATTTAAGCAACATTTGAGATAAAGTTCAAGAATAAATTTCATAATATTTTCAAAATATAAAAACAATATGTAATAGTAATTATATGATAATAAATATGAAAAAAAATTATTTAGAATAAAAAAAAAACTTTTTATCAGATAAAGTTATTAATTTTAAAAATTTTCTCCATATATGTGCCTCCACTAAGAAAATTTCATGGATCCATCTTTGGCTCTCTCCATACCTGCTTATGGTGCTTATTGTTGTTTTATTTCTGGATCCGTCACTGGGTCACTGGCTCCCTCTGTCCTGCTCTGTTGCCAAGAACAAATCCAAAACAGAATAAATTTAATTGAATGCAATAAAATTTGTCTATTTGTAACTTCCAGTATTATCGCTTTGTTTTGCTTATCGATATTGAATGTAATAAAATTTGATGACATTTATAATTATACATTACTGATAGATTACTTTTTATTTGGCAAATCTTAAATTTCTATAAAAAAAAAAAAAAAAAAAATGAATTGCACGCAATGGATTGAATCTTAAAAACATAAAACAGATAGATTGAAGTATTATCTTCCTTTCCAGCTGTGAACTGCCGTAGTTCGATTGTATAGAGATTATAAATACAATATAGGATTATTTCTATATACATCTCTTAAATTTTACTGTCATTCACATTTTATCTCTTAAACTTTAAAAACTCTCACTACGCCTCATGACTTTGAATCCCCATTTTATTATTTGTATCAGAATTTTCGTTAAAAATAGAAGGAAATAAAGGAAATTATGTGCAAATACGTGGTCTCTTTCCGTTCATTGTTAGTAGAAATCCAAACATAATGGATTTAATAAGATAAAAATTCTCTTATTTTTCCATCTGTTTTTAATTGAAATTCTGACACAATAAATAAAAGGAGATTAAATTAAAATTCAAAAAATAAAATGAGAGTTTTTAAAATTTAAAAGACAACTTGACAAAGTTCAGGGTTCAATATACAAGGAATAACTTATCAAATGCAGCATCAATTTACCTGTCTGTTTTAGATCTTGAAATTTGCAAAACATTAAAGAAATGGGTTCTCAATGTTTGTGTGTATGAACGCCAGCTCCGTGCGCGGGGTGACCTGTGACACACCCCTCATGATTGATCAAACCATGTGCATCCAGAGACTATAAACAAACAAAACAAAACAAAAGCGAATTCTCTCTCTAAATTGTGGTACGTGGACCAATAAGTACAGCGATTCAGTACCAAAATCGCACTTTGCCAACGTACGGGAATAAAATCCCCTTCCCTTCGGGTAAAAAATTAAAATCCTCAATTAATTAATTAATATGTGAAAAAGACAGAGAGAATTGTAATAAGAAGGGAAACTAGTTGAGTTTTTTTTAATTTATTTTTTGATAATTGAGAGGAAACTAGTTGAGTTTGAACTTCGAATAATCCTGTTAGTATTTAAATTTAACTCTGCTTAAATTTTTATTTTTTTATCTTAATTTTTTTATAATTAATAAAATTTATAATTAATTTTTTAAAAATTAATTAATTTTAATTTAAAAATTTGATATCCAATTAATTAACCAAAAGAGAAAGGAGGAGTGAACCTTCTTCCATGCACGCCTTTAAAGGAGGAGACCCTCGCACGTGCATACACGACTGAGATTTGGTGTGGTCAGTTATGTGCACGTGTCAACTCAGGCCCAAGGGCTCAGTCCAGGTGTTAATGTCTCTGTGCGTCTCGCTAACTCCAACATCACTCCTCTCTCTGTCTCTTCACTCTCTCTCTCTATGGCTAAGGCCAAGTCTTATTTTCTCTCGTAGTAGTTTTTTTTTTTTTTTTTTCATTTCATTTCACTTCACTCCCTCACTTCAAAGCCCACCAATTTGACAAAAACCGACCAAAGGGGCATTTTCTTTTCTTCGAGCAGGTTTATTTGTCATCCGTCGCAGCGTCCGACGCCGTTTTGATGCGGTGAAAGCGTCGAATTATTGGCTTAATTTGTTTCCATGGAAAAGGAGAATCCTTCGAATTATACATTCATGGGAAGGACTTTCAGTGATCTGAGCACCGGCGATGATTCCTCGGCTTTTAGTGATTGTAACAGTGACAGATCCGGCGAGTTTCCGACGGCGTCGAATCAGAGCCGCCGGCTATTGATTGCCTGCGCGACCGATAACTCCGACGAGCTAATCCGGCAGCTCGTCTCCGACCTCGAGTCCTGCTCGATTGAGGAGCAGAAGCAAGCGGCCATGGAGATCAGACTCCTCGCGAAGAACAAATCAGAGAATCGGATCAAGATCGCCAAGGCCGGAGCGGTGAAGCCGTTGATTTCGCTCCTATCGTCCTCCGATCTCCAGCTCCAGGAGTACGGAGTCACGGCGATTCTGAATCTCTCCCTCTGTGACGAGAACAAGGAGCTGATAGCTTCGTCGGGAGCGATCAAGCCTCTGGTCCGGGCGCTGAGGACGGGGACGTCGACGGCGAAGGAAAACGCGGCGTGCGCTCTGCTCCGGCTCTCGCAGGTGGAGGAGAACAAGGTGGCAATCGGACGGTCGGGAGCGATTCCGCTGCTGGTGAACCTCCTGGAGATCGGGGGATTCCGAGGGAAGAAGGACGCGTCGACGGCGCTCTACTCGCTCTGCTCGGTGAAGGAGAACAAAATCAGGGCGGTGAACGCCGGGATAATGAAGCCGCTGGTGGAGCTGATGGCGGATTTCAGTTCGAACATGGTGGACAAGTCGGCGTACGTGCTGAGCGTGATGGTGTCGGTGGCGGAGGCGAAGACGGCCCTGGTGGAGGAAGGCGGGATTCCGGTGCTGGTTGAGATAATCGAGGTCGGCTCGCAGAGGCAGAAGGAGATCGCCGTGGCGATACTCTTGCAGATTTGCGAGGAGAGTGTGACGTACCGTACTATGGTGGCCCGCGAAGGAGCGATACCGCCCCTGGTGGCTCTGACTCAGTCCGGCACCAATCGCGCCAAGCAAAAGGTGAGGAATTCTCTGTATTTCATTCCATTCTAGATTGTCTGCACCCTTCTCTAGGCGGTAGGTTTAACCTTTAGGCTTTGTCAATGATTTGGTTGGTCTCTCTGACTGACACCGTGAGTTTTTTCTCTTCTGTTCTCTTCTTCTCCTCTCCGGTCGGTCACCCTTGGCAGGTGACGTGGCACGGCGCTTTTGAAAAAGATTCCCCTATTTCAATTGCTGTTTTTAGGGGAAGTGAACGATGTTAAGCCACGTCATTCGCCGTTTTCTCAAGTCGGCCGTGATGGATTTTGGCCTTTGCTTTTTTGGGACCTTGAGCTGCTTACTTTTTGACCTTTTGCTTCTCTCTCTCTCTCTCTCTTGTTTTTTTTTTTTTTGGGAGGTATTTTATTCTTTATTCCTTTTCTTCGGAGCAATATTTAAAGGAAAAAAAAAATGGAAAACATATTGTGTCTGAATTTACCATTTTACGCTCGAGAAGAGAACATTGCAATGTTGCAGACTAATGATTCAGTTGTGTTAGGTCTAGACATGTCTTTTTGGTCGGTGGAGTGCCGATAATCTCCACTGATATACAATAATTATTTTCGCCTTTAATTTTGTTTTTGTTTTGGGTTTTAAATAAAGTTTTTAATTATCCGTATGTCATTTAATATCTTTTAATTCCAAATTGGTTGAGTTGGATTGGTTTAATATTAAGGTTTATTAATTGTGTCTCACAATAATGGGGTTCTTTTTGTCGTTTTTTGTGTCGTTTAATGTGGACAGGCAGAGACACTAATAGAGCTTCTACGGCAACCAAGATCCGGCAATGCCGCTGCTAAAGCCCCAGACGTGTCAGAATAAGTGCCCCCCCCCCCCCCCACAGAAACCACGTCTCAATGCTTCTTGTCCAAGCAGCCCAAACAATCAAACACTCGGGGAAAAAAAAAAAAAAAAACTTTGTGATCTTTTTATATTAAGGAAAAAAAAAGAAAAGAAAAGAAAAGAAAAAAGAAACCACAACATGTAAATAGCCTTATGTGATAGAGGAGCTTTGTAAAATTTGTGATGAAATTGAGAGTTTTTAATTTCGATTTTGCTTTGCTTTTTGGAGTTATTGGGCGGCTTGATGGTCTTTTCTTAATCGCTTTATGCTTAATTACTTATTATGCCAAATAAAGTTTGAGAGAAAAGGAATGTTTCAGAAAAAGCGGTTTGTGAGGGTTTTTTTTTTTTTCTTTCTTTCTTTTAATATAAGGAAAAGAAAAAAAAAAAAAGCTAAGTAATAGCTACTGGCCACAAATGCAAAAGTTAATACATCCAATGAGATAGAAAAGATTTTTTTTATTATATAATTAAAAAGGAAAAGGGCGGAGGAGAAGCCCTCTGTAAGGGCCATATGGATGGGAGTGATTGCTGTTCTTTTGAAAGACGGAGAAAGAAAAAGGGGGCAAGATAATGATATGATGATAGTTATAAAAATTAGGTCCACGAGGTTGGCGTGCATGAAGACTGGAATGGAAAACGGCCCCAAACGGGGGAGGGGCTGTAGCCTAGCCTGCTGGAAAAGAAATCGTAAGCAACTTTTCTTCGTATAATAATAATTATAATAATAAATAAAGCTTTGAATTTTTAGCGGTTGGCCACGTGTATGATATTCAGTTATCTCGTGGCCGTTGTTCGTTCAGTCCCATCATCCTTGGGTCTCAGGTTGGGCCCCCCCCTTGTTGACGGCTGATTATGCTATCTCACTAGTTGTCTCTTATCGTGTTCCCTTCTCATTGGTTAGTCTTTTTTTTTTTTTTTTCCCCTCTTTTTCATCTTTTTTAACTTAAACTTTTACGTGTTTTAATTAGAATTTAATTTTTCATCTGAATTTTTATTTTTTTAATCAACAAAATTATAATTAATTTTTAAAAAATAATCGATTCTAATTTAAAATTTTCATTTTGAATTAACAAATCAAATAGAGGCTTACAGTGATTTAAAGTGGAAATTCGAATTAGGGATTTATAGCTAAATAACATTTTTTAAGAAGTTTTTAATAAATAGCCAAAGTTTTTTAAAAAGTAGTTAAAATGTCATTTATTTGTTAAAAAATTTAATCAATTTTCTTAAATGGTCAATCAATAATTGACGACGTAGACAACATAATAATCAATTAGTGATTGACTTACAGTCAATCACTGATTAACTATAATATAAATCACTGAATTTCATAATCAATCATCAATTTTCATAATCGATAATTGATTAACTATTAATCAATAATTGATTGACCAATTTTAAAAAAATGACAAATAGTCATTTTTTTAAATTAAAAAAAGTCAGATCATCTATTAAATTATGAGATAAAAAATGTCTCCTTACCTAATTTTCCATAAAAAAAAGCCAAGTTTGCAATTTTTAATAAGTATTGTAAGGAGCAAATGTTATAGTGATAGGAGGTTGGTTTAGGCCGTTACAAGTTTTTCATATTTTTAAATTTCTTTTTTATTTGATTTTGGTGAAATCTTCTTTTTCTAAATAATTTTGATAAAATCTTAACATTACATAATATGAAATAGTAATCTACTTTAGGAACCGTTTTTTTTTTTTTCCTTTGTCTAAAAAAAGCAACATGGAAATTAAAATATATTTATATATTTTTTCAATAAGCATCGATAAAATTAGGATAGTCTTTCTCACGAACAACATAATGAAAAACAAAAAATTTATCAGTGTCCGGACTGCATCATTGCTCTATCGAGAAATGTGGCTGCAAGAACCACCAATGCAGCTTCTTCCATTAACGTCGCGATGTAATTCAAACACCGGAACATCTGCAGCAAAGGAACGCCTCTCATTAAGAGCTCTAATTAAACTAAGAGAATCGCTTTCCACCAACGAAACTTTCAGAATTCAGACCACTCTCTTTAGTAAAAAGAATGTCTTCTTTTGGCACTAACATTCAACAACAAAACGGTGAGAAAGAATCAGTCAATCTTTTGGTATTTCATTTTTAAAATAAAATTTTGAATCATTGTCCTTCTTTTTTTTATTTTTATTTTTTATTTTTTTGTATAACCTTTTTTAATCATTACGGACGGCCTAATTTGTTTTCAATTATTGTCCTTATCTTGATCATTATAGACAACTTATTATTATATATCGCTACCTATACATGACACATGTTATATAATCACCACATTTGATGCGGTTTATGCGGGAAATTAGCCATGTTTTTACTGTAGGGGTATTAAGGATCGAATCATCAGGAAGTCCCTATCATATATATGTGTGTCGAACAAAAGTCACGGATTAATATCAACAAATCGAAAATAAATTGCCATATTTCAACAACTAACTAGAGTACTTGCCATTAATTATAGGCGCTGATACTGCACAATTAATATATATATATATATATATATATATAATATGTTGCCTCCTGCAAAGACTTTCCCCAAGGAATGAAAAAAAAAAAAAAGGGTTGTCTTATCACTTTGAGAATTATGGTACGCTTTAATATTACCATCTTCAAGAACGTATGACTTTGTTCGTTCATTTATTTTGTAGAAATATAATAGTTCCGTTCTTTATCATTTTGATTAAACCCACATTAATTTCAACCATTAACTTATTGCTATTCTCTTTTATCTTCATTGAGTCTAGAAGCAGCCGGCGGTTGGTTAGTTGCATCAACTGCAACTGTGATGAATTCACTTAAAAACAAGTAACAACTTAAGTGGAGGCATTACGTCATTTCAGAATAATATATATATATTTTTTTGATAAACCATTTCAGAATAATATTGTTAGGCATCATTCCTTAATGAAGCTCATGCTTGATTTCAAGATACAAATTAAAAAATTTCATTTTAGTTTTTTTTTTCCCTAAAAATTTAACAAAATTTATAAATATTTTTAAAAAATTAACCAACTCTGATATAAAAACTCATTATAAATCAATACACTAAACACATCTTATATCTCTTTTATTTTTAATGATGTTTAATAACGATGGTGTCTCTAAGGCCTACTATTACCGGAATCAAAAGAAAGTCAAAAGACCTATTAGTTGCCTAAGCATGTAATCTTATCTTTTTTTATTTTATTTTGTTTTTTTCCAAAACAACACACATCATGAACGTTCATTTGTTTTGCCATTCTTTTTTCTGGTAATTTTAGGCCTGGCCAGTATTGTCAATGAGCAACAAGACAAATTCACCAGCCACCCTATTTGACGACACAATATCTTCACGCTAAAAATAAAAAATATCTATTTAAAATTTTTTAATTTTATTCCCCAACCTATGAGCGCACTTTAAAGGTGGGTCGTATAACCCTCTTTGAGCTTTCCAATTCTAGTGCCTGGTGGTGTAGTAGTATTGTTTCCATGGTATTAGTTCATCAAAATCTCAAAATGACGAGGCCATCGGATCTTTTTTTATATAAAAAAAAGTTCATCCATAGTTCATCAGCCTCGGTAGGGTCGGGTGAAAAAAGGGTGAGAAAACGAATTGAAGGAGGAATTTAAAATTAAAAAAAAAAAAATCTTGCGTTCTTTGATAAATGAGAAATAGAATGATATAACTTTAAAGATCATTACACCAATATAATATAAAAAAGTTAACACTAAATTAGTATGACATAAAATTAAACAAATTAACTAAAATTTATGTTATGTTGATCCATAATTAAAAAAAATTGTGTCATGTTAATTAATAGATGAAAAAAAAGATGATTATTTAAGTAATTTTCTCATAAGGAGGAAGGAAATTATGAAGAAAAAAAATATCAATTCATGGATCTATTATTTTTTATTCCTTCCCATTTTAAAAGGAAACGTAAAGAGAGAACATTTGACAAAATAAATATAAATAGTACTGAGTCAAATAATTATTGACCCTACTAATCACACCTCATTCTATTATTTGTACAAGTGACCAAGTGTAAAATAAACCAAATTATGTTATAAAATAATATAACACCATTATTGATAGGTTGATCGATAAGCTAATATTGTACCAGCACGAGGTCCTCTCCTCTTTGTTGATCATTTATATTTGTTTGGAAACACACTTGAAGGGAGAGTATCCTAATATAATATCATTATACATTTTTCTTTTCTTCTACCAAACAATACTAAAGAAAAGCCTCCCTCCTCTCCCTCTTTTTTTTCACCTTGATATTTCACTGCTCTACTCTCTCTCTCTCTCTCTCTCTCTCTCTCTCTTTCTCTTCTCACTTTTATTTTTATATTTTCCATCCTCCTATTAAGGGTTTCTTGAACTTCACACATTCTTTCTAATATCATGTTTAAAGAACAACTGACGTTGACAATTAAAACTGTTTAGATATCAATCTTCTAATATCTTTTGATGCTATACTTTCATTTATTACAAGGTTCTATTCACTTTAATGGAATTTGCCAAATTAGTCTATATATAAGAATGGGACCAAAACATCGCCAAGCTTCTGAGCCGAAAAGTAGTTACACGAGTAAACCATTTACCCTAAGAGAAAATTACTCAGATATCCACATTTTTTAATCTATTGACTAACATAACATAAATTTCTCAATCTCGATTAATATGACACAAACTTTAGTTTAATTTTGTGTCATGTTAAACTAATGTTACTTTTTTATATCATGTTTGTTGATGGCGAAAATCTCCAGCACAACACCCGATGTGATTGATTGGTCTTGCACAGTCACTCTGTGACTGGTCACCTACAAAAAGGAAAGCACCTCAAAGTGATGACGACACCCGTGAGGTGTCTGCCACGGGTACTCCGATGCTTGAGTCAGTGATGGTACTGATGAGCAAGTGAAGAGGCAGAGTTTTGATAAGGAAAAATTAACCATACCTAAATAGATGGGCTGACCCTCTATTTATAGACGTTCTCCGTGGACTCGGGTGTTCGGGTGACCTGATTGGGTTGAACTCTGAGTGCTCTCGGCTAGTAAACACGCTTCAGATGTACATGCATCGTATGTTCAATAAGCCAATGCCGCGTATTTATGGTCTGGTATCGGGGGACACTAGGATGGGCTAATGCCGGCACCAGTGGGCATAGCCCTAGTTTGAACAAGCGGTGAATTTCGGCAATGGGATAGGTGCAGCAATAGGCAGTGCATCAAGTGTCAGGCGGCGGATTGAGTGTTGTGATAGGACACCACCGTCAGCCTGGACGAGACGGTGCGATGCGGATAGCGAGGAACCCACTAGGCTAAGGGCACTCAGGAGTTGCCCGAAAAGCATTGCCAGGGCCAATGGCACATGCCCTGGACGTGACCTGTCTAGGGTACACGGCGCATATCAACAGGGGTGAGATTGGGCTGGTCAACGAGGTCTCCCGGGAAGAACCCTGGTCGGCTTGTGTCCAGTCAGTTGTACTTATTCAACGCAAAGGGATCTGGTTTTAAATCCTTACGCGGTCGGTTCACCCTCGGAAAGGGGATTCCGTCGATAGATCGAATTGCACCATCAACAATGTTAGTGAAGTGATAATTAAATTTGTATTATGAGGTACTTTGCCCTTTATCAAGTCCAAGTTATTTTATTTTATTTTATTTTTTTCCTTGCATGTAGAAAGCAATGTCGAATTTTGTTCTTTGTGAAATCAAACAAAGACAAGGGCAAGTATAAAGCCAAAATCAATGGCTGGTAGGCACCTTGTATTCAATGTCCTCTTCGGATACTAACATTACATCGTTGAATTTTTTAATTTTTTAATTTTTTATTTTATTGTTGAAATGTCCTTGTTAGGAAATCGACTAGTGAATGTAGCATAAACGCGCGTAAGTGGATATTTTATAATTAAAGTGGAATGTTATCTAATAACTCCTATGTAAATCAAACGTTTTTTAGTATTTGAGGTGACGTAGATGGCTGTTTGCATCTTTTCTTGAAAATTATTCAATTGATTTGATGACTTTGAAGCGTTCCATTCTAAAGTATAGGAGAGAAGGTTAAACCCATTCTGGGAAATTATTCAAGCATATATATCATGTACTTTGAAACTTTCAATTTTCCAAATAGGAGCTAGGAATTTATACAGGGTTCAGTCTGAAACTTTGGACTCTGACTGGGTCCAAGAGTCTAATGCCCACATTTGTTGTTCAATTTTTTGGTGTCCTAAAGACTAATTTCCAGTAAAATACTTTAAAATTGATTTTTCGGTGTTTTAATATCAAATGACTGTGATATGCTGTATTTGTTAGAATTCAATGATTATTTTCATTTTTTGGATATTTATTTGATTTTCTAGTTTTATAATTATTCACTGACAAGATAAATAGGTAGATATTTGGATTTTTTTTTAGAGGATTTTCCGGAGGATTTTTTTGTCCTGAATTAGGGTCTTAATTGGGTGGGTGACTAACTTCTATACATTTGTATTTCTTTTTCTCATAAAATAATATAATAAAAATGTAGTTCTATTTTCTGTTTTATTAGTACTTAATTAGATATTATTTAGACGTTAAAATTAAACCGGAAATATCTACCCTATATTAAGGGTAAAAAGAAACTCAAGTCTCACATTAAAAACATACAACAACAATAACAGACATATAAGGATATTGGGTCACTCCACTTAACAAGTTGACATTTTAGGATAGAAACCCAATTCCTTATCAATCTTGAATTCCTTCTTCCTTTCTCTAACTTTCACATGGTATCAGAGCCCAACAAACTAAAACGAATAGTTCAATCCATCCAATACAAGATTGATGACTCCAAAGAGAATATCATCTTGTAAGGATGTGTTAAAGACAAAAAGAAATTCAAGCCCTACATCGAAAACATAAAGCAATAATAACATACATATAAGGATATTTGGTCACTCCACAGCTCAAACGAGCGGTTCGATTAATCCAATACAATATTGGTGACTCCAACGAGAGCACCATCTTTCAGGGAGTGTTAAGGGTTAAAAAAAAACCCAAGTCCTACATAAAAAATATATAACAATAATAATATACATATAAAGATATTGTGTTACTTCACTTAACAGGTTGATCTTTTAAGATGGAAACCTAATTTCATACCAGTCTCAAATTCCTTCTTCATCTCTAACTTTCACACCCTAGAGTTAAAGCCTTGTGCCTGGTGCGATTCAAAATGTGTTGGCATGGAAATGAACAACTTCTATCGACGGATGTATTCAATTGATTTATCAATTAAAAAAATAATTTACTTACCATATTAATTATTTACTCAAAAATTAGAATTAAAGTTAGTGTCTCCTAATATTTTTCTAATATTTTTTTTAAATTAAAATTTTATCCAATTTATAGAACTTTTCTTTCCCAAATTATATTTTTTTAGTTTATCACCTTTTTTCAATTTATGGTTGGGATTTGAACTTTATATCTTATGATAAAGTCAAGTCTGGAGTCACTTTCAAACTATGCCTACAACTAATATTTTACATTTTTTAGTTCTCAATTGAGAAATTTTTTCATTCATTAATCAACATGATATAAATTTTTTTTTTAATATCATATTAATCTAGTATCATATTTCTGAATGAGGTATTCACAAAAAAGAAGGAAAAAAAAAAAAAAAAAAGAAATAACATTTGAATCATACTGGCTCAATACTCTCTAAATTGTGTCATTTTAAGGTCCAAAAACATGCTAAAATGGGCTGGGGTATCTGCTGAAACTTTTAGCTGAAGAAAGTTGAGTTGGAAAAGGCCAAAAAGCATGGCTGGAGCCACTATTCTTTGACTCTCTCTCGTCGGCCCAGATGTGGCATTTGGTAGCCCTTTTTTTGTTTTTTGTTTTTTTGTTTTTTTGGTTATGATGTGAAAATTAGACTTGCATTTTCCACAAAAATGATACATTTGAATTCCGAATGAAGGTGGAGGTTTTTTTTTTTTTTTTTTTTTTTTTTGGTTCCCCTGAAAAGTGCATGATTCCTCGAATATCACTATTGTGGAAAGCAACAGAATGGGCAACCTCCTGAAGCTTCTCGTAGACCAAGCCCAGTTATAGCGTGCATGAGCACCAAAGTGGAGTTTGATTGTAAATTAAAGGTATGTTGAGCGAGTGAGAGTCTCTCTCGAGAGAGGTGAGGGCATTTTTGTCCAATTGCATTTCTTTCATTTTAACTTTGGTTTGCCTATTAATGGGTGCATGAAAGTGAGTTTCACTTTTTTTGTGGCACAAAGTTGCAACTAAAGGATGGCAATTATGTACTTTTCTCTAGTTCGTTTCTTGCGGCAAAAATTGATACACTCGAAGTAGTAGTGGCATCCCTCGTAACTGCGGAAAATACCAATAACATAAATTTAAAGATGATTATATTAACATTATACAAAAATTTAATATTAAATCAATATGAAACAAAACTAAAATTAAAGTTGTATCATATTAATCAAGAAAAAAAAATTACATCATATGGATTGAAAAAAAAAAAAAAAGACTATTTAGCTAATTCTCTTTTAATTTTCTAAAAATTTTAAGCTCCGGCCTAGTACGTCCAACCCATTTCTAGAGCTTGATAGCTAACTAATCGAGAGCTTCTTATATTCTTTATGTTTCCGACAAAGTCATATTATATTCGTTTATGCTTGAGTTGAGGTTTTTATTTTTATTTTATTTTAATTTTTTAGCTGAGCTTCTTCATTTGCCCCCCTCCTGCTACAAAAGAGAGAGAAAAAAAAGGTGGCTCAATCCTTTTTTTTTTTTTTCTAGTAGTCCTTGAATCTTGGCTTTAGTTTTAACTTTCCGTTTTATAGTTGTCGTGAGATATCGAAGTGGGATACACTTCAAAGAATCTATAAAAATGTGGTTGATCGAACAAAAAAATACTGAAATCAGGATTTGAATTAATAATTATATGACTACTTCTAACGATATGGTCATCCAATTATTTCAATAAAAATGTATGTTAAAAGATAAATTTTTAAAAATTTATATAAGGATACCAACTTTTAATGAAAGAGAAAAATAAAGTTTTTGAAAATTAAATAAAGAGTAATTAACTTAAATGGTTTCTAAATTCTTTAATAGGTAATGATTTGATCCCTGTTTTTTTAATTTTGACTGAAATGATCATAAACTCTTATTTTCTTATAAATTAATGTCATTTCTGTATGTTTCCATTAAAACTGTCACGGAATGATCACATGAGGCGCATATATTGGACTTGTTGAAGGACAATTCGATAATTTCGGATGGAAGGTGAAATTGGGGCTAAATTTAGAGGGTTTCGATGGTGGGTATTAGGTATTTTCTGAAATTAGGGATTTGAAGCTCCATTTCCATGGAGCCAGACGCTTCCCCCCTATGTAGATGCAAGAATCCGAGGCCGTGCAAGGTGTTTACTTCATGGTTTGACATGAATTTGGGCAAGAGTTTTTATAGATGTCAGCTACTTGGGGTAAGTTTTTTCTCCTTGTTGGCTGTGAAAAAGGGGCTGAAACATGATTTACTGTTGGAAAATTTGCACTTGGTAGTGTGGGTTTGTTGATTTGGTGGAAGAATGCAAAAAAAAAAAAAAAAAAAAAGGTTGGGTTGATGACATTTGGGGGTTTTTCACATTTAGGTTGCTGAAGTAAATTTGGGTACAATTTGCCGTGGGTTTGTGACTAAACTGGGTAAAAAAGGAAGAAATGAGCAGTTTGAATAATTTGGTGATGCTGGGTTGTTTTTTGGTTGATTGACGAAGGAGACAATTCAAAAAAATGAAAGTAAATTTCGGTTTTTTTTTAATGGATTTAATCAATCGACCAAAAAATTGAAAGAAAAAAACCCATAAAACTTAAGGTATGAGGGCTGCCCAACCCCTTTCTCGCGAATAATCCCCATACATTTATTCCAGGCCTTCAATCGCATTACAGTTATTCCTAATCTTCACGCGATTAAGAAAGATTTCGATTGGAGTTAGGATCTTGTCACTAGAAACCCTATCCATGAGCCCCTTCGTGCGGCAAGCCCCTCTGGCTTTCCAGCTTTTTTTTTTTTTTCTTCTTCAAAATTCCCAATTTTTAACCCATTTTAATCGGCAAGAGAAAAACAAAACCCCTCTTTCAGTAGCAACCAAGGGCACCAAGATAATTGTCCTTCAACAAGTCCAACACGTTCATCTCACGTAATTATTCCGTGAGGTTTTTAACAGAAATAAACGGAAAAGATATTAATTATCAAAAAAAAAAAGAGTTTAAGATCATTTCGATCAAAATTAAAAAATTAAAATCAAATATTCATTTATTATAGAATTCATAAATTATTTGAGTCAATTATTCTAAAATAAAATAAGAAGAAAAGTTCATTAACAGTAAAAGCCCCACTTGGCTCAATATATTATTTTTCCCATTTTCTTCTGAACTCGTAACATTTTGTTTTTTGTTTTTTTGTTTTTCCTTTCTTTGTTTTCGTAAGGGAAAAATTATTTTTTTCCTCTTCTATCCTTTTTTTTTTTTTCCATGAAAGTATTTTTTATTTTGATTTTTATTCTTTTTCTAGGAGGCATACAAAATGGGCTGAATTAACTACAAATTGCCAAAAAAATTGAATAATTTAATAAACAGAACCAATAGGAAAATAAAATAAAATAAATCTAATGTTGCAATCAGCAACGTCGACAAAAGAATCAATTGAATCAATCTCTACACGGAGGCGTTCATCAAGGAGTGGGTCCCCCGCAATATTGATTTCTTTTTACTATAAGCTTTGAAATTAATATGATAAAATAATTATAATTATAAACATAATTTAACAATAATATCACATGATTTTATTAAAAAATTTAGAATTGAATCATTTCATCTTTAAATTAAAAAAAAAAGAGATTAATTAGCAAATTTTTATTAAAAAGTTTAGAATTTGAATCATTTCATCTTTAAATAAAAAAAAAGGATTAATAATTGCAAGTTGGCGTACTAAGAATAAAAAGCAAGTAAACTAAAAATCATGGAAAATCATATTCCGCCTTTGTTCTGTTTTGCCTTTTTTTTTTTTTTTTAATTAATAATAATATAGGAATTCATTACTAAACAAAGAAAACAATTAAAACAAAATGACTAGAGACTCGGAACCACTCATCCAAGAGGCAATTCCTCAATTGTCAACGTCCATTTTACAACTACATATATGAATATATGAGCTAAACTCATTTTCCACCTTTTGTTTGTTCGCCCATCAAGCCAATAAAACATGGCCTATTATCCCTCTATCCATAATTTAAAAATACATTTTATATTACATCCCCAAAAAAAAAACAAAAAAGTTAAAAAAAAAAAAAAAAGAGACGAAGAGGATACGTCATCACGTGATGATCACGTGGAAATTCTTATCCTATAGCGGATCAGATAATCCAAAAGTCCAAAATACCAACACAATCCACATTATTCGCCAGGTGTCACATCTCCTACGACAACCCTTATTACATTTCCCTTTTTTTTTTTAAATGTTTTTCGTTATTGTTAAAAAAAAAAAAAAAAAAAAAAAAAAAAAAAAACCCTCACCGCGCGAGGGCTCGCCGGAGCTTCTGAGCGAAGAGGGCCGGAGCGCTCAAGTGCGGCAAATGGCCCTCCGTATCGAGCATCTCGATGGTGTTCCGGCCGCCCAAGTGGTCCCTCAGGTAAACGGCGACCGACGTCGGCACGGAGACATCCTTCGCCGTCTGCATTACGCAACAGGGAACCTTAACCAGCCCCAAAACCCCTCTCAGATCGCTGTTGAAAACCGTCCGCGACATGAACAGCGTGATGTCCGGTCGCATGTTGAACAACGTCCGGCTGAATTCCCTCACAGCCGCCGGCACGTCCGCCCCCACCGACAGCGGCGCGAACCCGCTCACCCACGCCTCGTAATTCGACTCCA
This sequence comes from Ficus hispida, assembly GCA_025413025.1. NCBI lineage: Eukaryota > Viridiplantae > Streptophyta > Magnoliopsida > Rosales > Moraceae > Ficus > Ficus hispida. Next base: position 1,297,794 of record CM046367.1, read on the forward strand.
TTGCTGAGAACACCTTCTCGATCTCCCCTTGCTCGAACCCTCCGTGATAGTCCCCGTCGTTCAAGAACCTAATCCCCCAAAAATCCGAGCTCGATTAGCGACAGAACCACACGAATTTTGCGAAATTGAAGTTCCTTTCTTTTTTTCTTTCAATTAATTAAAATCGATACCTAGGGGAAGCGCCGACGAGGACGAGCTTGGAGAAGAGCTCCGGGCGGCGAATGGCGGCGAGGATGCCGATCATGGCGGAGACGGAGTGGCCGACGTAGAAGCAGTGATCGACGGAGAGGGCGTCGAGGATGGAGAGGAGGTCGTCGACGAAGGCGTCGAGGGTTGTGTAACGGCGGAAATCGAAGTAATCGGGGTTGACGCTGCCGGCGCAGACGAGGTCGTAGAGGATGACGCGGTAGGTCGGGGTGAAGTAAGGCAGAATGCGATTCCAGACCGACTGGTCAGTCCCGGACCCGTGGGCGAGGACCAGGATCCTCTCCCCCGACCCGACCACCCTAACATTCAGAGCCTCCAGGATGATGTTTCCCATGTTGGCCAACACAACACAACAGAACAGAGCCTCGACTCGACTCGCCTCTGTTTGTTTCTATGCCTGTTTTTGCTTAGAATCTAAACCAATCGGGGGCTGGGGGACGAAAAAAAAGGAAAAGAATAAAAGGATTAGGTGGGTAGGTGTTGGCTTTGGCTCTGTGTTTTGATTTTGTGTTTTTTTTTTTTTTTTTTTTTTTTGGGGGTGGGGGGTATGGTGCTTAGGTAGTTTCGTATGTATGGGGGTTTCTATTTATAGTGGAGGATAGGGAAGTGTCTTTGCGTAGCAGCGGTCTAGAAGAGTTTTTATTTTTTGGCATAGGACCGTTGAAATTGGATAGTTTTTTTTTTTTTGTTTTTTGGGCTGAGAAAACTGTTGAAATTGGATTGGTGCGGACGTAGGTGTGAGAGAGACTTGTTTTGTTTTATTTTTATTTTTATTTTATTTATTATTTTATTTGTTTTTAGCTCTAGAGGGAAGGTTTTGTTGGGTAATGCCTAGCGTTGAGACTTGAGATGGAATGTGTTTTGGCTGCGTGCGTCAAGTGTGCCAAGTTAGCTAAGCTAAGCTGAAGCTATCTCGACGCTGTTCTCACAGGCTTGTGTTGCGATTGGGGAACTTACAAGACGACTTTCAAGACTGCAAAAGAAACACTACTCTTTGAGCAGCTTTAGCTATTCATTTTCATGGTCTTTCTTTTCTAGCACCTCTTGACCCTTTCCTATTTTTATTTTTGTTTGGCTGGAAGAGCCTGTAACTTATAATCTATAACTATATGTATATCTAGAAAGCACAACATGCTTTACTGTGTAAAGCACCGAAAATGTTTTTATTTATTTTTTAGTCCTTCATTTTTTATTTTTTTTTATTTTGACCCAATTATTTGTTTTCACAATTTAATCCTCTTTTTTTGTCCTCCAATTTTTTTTTTTTACTTTACAATTTAGTCCTTTTTGGTGACTAGCCCTCCCCCCTTATGCTGACTAGTCCAATCCCTCCCTCCGATCCGATCCCGATAACATAAACCTCCCTCTCTCCAACCTTCCACCAATAAAGATGGATTTTTTAAATTTTATTTTTTATTTCTTAATTAAATATTATTATAAGGTGATAATTATGATAAATAAATAACCGTTCAATTATTTAATTATATATGAATTATTTAAAAATAAATTTTATTAATATAATATATAAAAAAGATTTATTATATATTTATCCCGTTTAATTATGTAAAATACTCTAATGTAATGTTTAATAGGATGTACGGCACGCCTAGGGAACTTTGGCTAGTTTCCATACAAGTCTAATCAACGCCAACTGCTCCCTCCCACCGTCATTAATTAGGCTAGGTCTCCTCACTCTCGCATTCTCCCTCTGCCTGTCCTTTCTTTGGTTCCCTTAACCATTAGAACCATCAACACAACCACAAAGGACAGAGAATTAAAGAAGAATAAATTATTTTCTTAAAAACAAGAAAAAGGAAGGAAACAAGCATACTTTTTATATTATTCTCATTTATCTACAGACTATACAGTCTTTGTACCTATTTTCCAAAATACATTATTAGACATGGACTTTTGGCTAAAATTTTTAACGCGTGTCACAACCTTATCGCATACTACTTGCATTTTCAGCCTCTTAATTACCAATACCGAGAAGTACATATTTACAGTAGTCACGTGTCACATTTTAATTTTTGCTACCAATCCAAAAAAAAAAAAAAAGAAATTATAATTTGTTTAGATCATTATTTTGAGATTGTTTTTAATTATATTATTTAAAGGGTTTTTACATTTTTTTCCCCTCCAAAACATGACCTAATTTTAAGAAGTGATTTATTATCAGTGGCTAGCTAGCATGTGAGATACTAATACTAATAATAAGAATGATGACGCGTAACATAAGATAATGGATGACATATGAAGGAGAGATCCGGAGGAGAATGAAAGAACAACGTGCAAAATATATCCACCAACACATAATCATTGATCCACGCGAATTATATATATATATATATGTATGTATGTATGTATGTATGTAGGGCAAAAAGATGTACGACCAATTTGATCTTAACTTCTTAACCGTTGATATCAAATTATGAGCAACTTTTAAAGTACTGGATATGAAAGTCTTACACTATGAAGTCTTATAGATATGTACGCATATATGCATGCACACATATAAGTGCTCAATAAAAAAACGTTGGAAAGATCATTATCCTACGGTGGATATTTGCGAATTACTACAAAAGATATCTATGGGATTACCCCTAAAATTCTATCCCATAATGGATGAGATTGCCATGATAACCAGACAGAATTCAACTTCGTTCGAATCGTGTATGCAGTGTTTGTGTGTGTGCGTGCGTGCGTGTGTGTGTATATATCTACACACTCACATAAAGAGGGAGAATCTATATATATATATATATATATATATATATATACAGCTAATTAGTCGAGTAGGGCGTGTAGGGTCACTGAGGAATCTGATTCAATGGAGGTTGCCTTCATACCTAAAAGAAAAATATACTGTGATGGTCCATCAACACCACCCCCAACCCCCCCCCCCCCCCCCTCTTTTTTTTCTTCTCGTTGCCGCATCCATCTCATTGGCCGTAGAATTGACTACCATTTCCAACACCCTCTCTCATTTTTAATTTCTACATAATACAATCCACAACAATAGTATCTTCATGGTATATATATATAAAGAATTTTCCACTGTATGATGTACTTTTCTCTTTCCACTACCAATAGCAATATATGAAAAATACATTTAAATTGTTAAAATAACTTTTCAATAATATATAATCGGTGTATATAAATACCTTGAACTTGGTGGAGATTAAACCTCGTAGACATGATAACCTAAGATAGCCAAGAATATCAACCAAAGAAGGAGAAGTAGCGTCTGAAGTGCGACCATTAGACAAAGCGACATTGTGAACAACGTATCATCAACACGCATGTCAGACATGCAACTCCTAAAATTTCAACCATGTAAAATAAATAAATTTAAAAAAAGAAAAAAACAACTGGTTTTGTCTAGCTTAGCTTGCTAGTAGGGCTCCATCAATGAAGTAGATAAGAGGCATGAGAGGACACGATATGTGGAAACTTTGCAGATAAACTCTACACAGAGAGAGCGTTTTGGACCCCCCACAGCACGCATTAACATTGACATTTGAAAGAGAAGTGTGTTTTTTTTTTTTGGTGGGGCCCGGTGAGTAGTTTTTCAGTACAATATATTATCCCTATATATATATATATATATATAATAGTTGTAGTGTCTAGAAAGGAGTGGGTGTATATATATATGTGTGTGTGTGTGTGTGATTCTGTATGGTTCGTACCAATTAAACCTTGTGGAGTGGAGGCCAAGTTCTCATTATTTCACTTGCTTCTTTTGTTGGTTTGATGAGTCATAACAAGGCTTATCTTATCCACAATTTTACACTTTTTTTTTCTTCTATCTCCCTTTTTTTTTTTTTTTTTAATTTAACCCTACTTTGTTGTTAAGCATCTTCTTCATATTTATTCTTGATTTTTTATTTTTCATTCTTCTCTCTCTCACTTGGCTGGATGGGAATTGGGTTGTTGGGGCCTGCACCTGGATTTTTAAATGTACGACCACGTGCTTTTTCCTCTACTAAAATTGTGAGAATGGTTTACCATTTGATCTTCTTCCGATTCTTCCTTCCACACAAGTCCCGTCCAATGACAGACACAGCTAGTTTATTATTTTAGTATCAACATATATTTAAGATAAAATTATTAAAAAGATTTATAACGATTTTATTTTTTTAATAAGAATAAAATAAGAAAAATACAAAATTGAAAAAAAGAAAAAAAAAATTCTTTAAGAGCTTAAGCTCTTGACCGTAAGTGGTTCAATCCTGGTCCCACCAATTAATTAAAAGAATAATTTCACTTGATAGTTGATATATGCAGACCTTCAAAAATCAGAATGAACAATATTATTGTTCTCTTACAATTGAGTTCTGAATTCAAATCCTAATGAATATTATATTTTGTTATTGTTCTTAAATTGAATATCAGGTGGTTTGAATAAATAAATAAATAAATAAATATTGGGAGCCTCTCGTTTTGGCCAATGTGTTGCAAATCTGAACCAATGTTGACCCCGTTCTTGATGATCTCTATCATGGTGCTCAATAGTGATCAATAGTAAATGTGTGCTTTAGATGTAATTATTATTATTATTATTATTATTCTTATTATTTATGATATATATTTTTGGCCCCACCATATTTGTTAATTAGAATAACGACCAACATAGTTGAAAACATATAAGTTGAATAATTTGTGTGCTATCTTATAGATAACATTAAATACTAAACTCGGGAACTACCTAAAAAAAGTTAAAAGTCATTCAACATGGCTTATATTGGATTCCGTATTCAGGAGAAAAAAGAAAAGATAGAAAAGGGAGGGAATATAAAAAAGGAAAAAAAGAAAAGTAAAAAAAAAAACCTTAAGTTGTTCTCTCTTGTGTCATTAACTAGGAGTATCATTTCAACGGATTTTCGACACAATCATTTCCACTGAATGATCGTAGAAATGTCTATTGCCTGCTTTTATAATTATTAAATTTTAATGTTTGTTGCTTCTGTACCAACTTCCTACTTTTCAATCTACATGCCAAAATTAATACTTATATTTGTCAACTTGTCATATATATAACTATGCATGACTCGTATACTCGGTTTAGTAAGAAGGCAAGGGAAAAATAGGAGATTATATATGCATAAGAGAGAAATAAAGTCAGTTTTTTTCCCTTTTTTTTTTTTTTTTTTTAACTATGATATTAAGAAAGCAAATAACTGATCGGTTAAATGATTATTTTGTCAATTAATTAATATAATTTTAATTTTAAAATGAGGATTAACAAATTATTAGTTGACTCTTTTTATTATATTTGAAACATGTCTCTATAAAAAAAGATCTCACAATTCTAGTGCTTTTGGACGAATAGAAAAAAGACAATACTCATGAGTTTTTTTATTTTATTTAATTTTATTTTCTTATTCATCTACTGACTGTCCATTTATCTTCCATTTTTTGTCTCGCCAAACAACCTACAACTTAATTTTCTCTTAATAAGTCATCGCTTTATTCTTTTTTGCCTCCAATACTTTTCACCTCTAACAAACATGGTCATGATAGTTCACAAATTGCTATGTTAAAATCCAAGCTATATTATTATGTTCACGATTTTTCATCCACATATGCAGAAAACTCCCCATTTTTCCATTCTCATATAAGGCCGGAAAGTTTATTGGCTACATGTCAACAAAAATTAGTGATTTCATGCTTAGACATGAGGTGAATAAACGTGAAAATAAAGGATTTATATTCTATATTTTATATATGTAATCATAAAATATATTACATTACCCATTACATAAATAAACGCCATAAGGATCATTCTTTTTTGGGTCACGCGTGTAGAATTCATGCTCTCCCCCACAACTCAAACGTCGGTTTCCCATGTTAGGATAGTTTGTCTTTTACTTTTATTTTTATTTATTTATTTATTTTTCCTTTTTACTTTATAAGGTTAGATTCGATGTACTTGAATTTGAAAGTGGATATACGACCAATTCCTCCAATTTCTCTTGATGAGGATCTAATTTCTCTTGATGAGGATCTAGTGCGCTTGCTCCACCAACATTTAACGTTGAGGTGGATTTTTCCTTATATATAATAAGTAATTTACTTAAATAATACTTGAATTTTAAATCTAAATTCTTATTTTTTAAACCTTATAATTATTTTTATCCAAATTCATTAAATCTTTAATAATATCTTATTAAAATGATTATTTTTATATTAAAATTATTAATATACCCTACCATCACTCACGGTTTCGCCCACCCTTCCCCCCTCCTCTCTCTCGGTTTGGCACCCCCATCCCCGCCGCCTCTCCCGCCGTTGATCGCCCCCCACCTCTCTCTCTCTCTCGGTCTGGCCCCCCCTCTTGCCGCCATTCGCCAGTCGCCACGAGCCCCCATACCCCCCTCCCACTAAAACCCAGATCGGAGTTGCCCCCCTCCGTCTTCGCCATTGTCGAGCCCCCCGCGGGAATCACCGATCTGTTCCCCCCCGTCTTCGTCGTCGTCGAGCCTCCCCATCCACTGTCTTTGCCTTCGCAGAGCTCGGCTCAAAACCCAAAATCGAACTAGTTCCCCCCACCCCGGGCCCCTCCAGAGCACTCCAATCTAGTTTCCTCAATCTTTCTTCCGATTTTCCCACACTTTCTCGCAAACCAAACAAAAGAAAACAAAGACAAAAAGAAATTTTATCATCAATAAATAGAGGAGGAGGAGAAGAAGAAGAACAACAAGAAGAGTTGGTCGCCGAAATGTAGTTGTCGACGTCGTCAATATTGCCGGCCGGCGAAGCGATGTCACCATGAGACATTGAATCGGAATCCTAAGGCGGAGCTAGCCGTCGGTGTGTGGCTGCGAGTAGGAGGAGTAGAAAACAAGAAGTTTTTTGGCTATGGTGGTGGGTTTGCTTGTTGATTCGCACAAGGAGGTAGAGAGAGAGAGAGAGAGAGAGAGAGAGATCGAGGAGGGAGAGAAAGAGAGAGAGAGTGATGTGTGAGGGCTTTGTTTGAGGGAGAGAGAGAAAATAGGGATTTTTAAAAAAAAATTAATTAATTATTAGTAAATTAGTAAAATATATTCTTATTATTATAAAAATTAATGAATTTTGATGAAAATAATTATAATGATCAAAAAATAAAAATTTATATTCATCTTGATAAAAAAAAAAAAAAAAGATCAAATCATCGTTTTTTTTAGGAGTTCAATGACTTTCTTGACTAATTACTCATATATAATTTAACTTTTTCGTTTTCTTCATAATTTTGGGTTTGGCCCCTATCGAATATGGGATTATTGTTTCGTGAAACATAAGTAATTTCCTTAAAGTTTGGAAGGTTTTAGTAATGTTTTTCCCCTTCAAATGTGTGGCATATGATGGAGGGCGCACTAATGATCTGTTCTCTCTGGGACAAATAATGTCCCTTCTTAAAAAATAAATTAAAGGCAAATTAATATTTTTATTTTTGATTTTCAGTGGATTTTATATTAGCACTAACGCAAATTAATGGATATACATTAAGACAACAAAAGCAGGGAAGGACAAAAACCCAACTCGAGAACTAATAACCATACAGAAGCCTCAGCCTAGCAAGGGAAAACTCACGAAACTCAACAAGACCCAACTTATTAACAAACTACAAATATAATCCACGTATCAATATTATGGTCTTGTTCTTGAAAAGCAAAACACTAAAGTCGTCCCCAAATATGTCATTGCTAATGGGCTCTATTCTTGTAGTGATTATCAAGACAAGCAAACAGAATATTGCCTTCTTGATGAGCAAAACACCATGCCAGATGAGGGGAAACAACTCCCTCAATTCGTTAAGAGAAGGTGCCAATAATCGATATGCATGGACACCGCTCTTAAATAATCATTTGGATTTCATCCTAATAATTTCATTTTCATCTTCTCTTTAGGCATTAACCTAATGATTTTCAATTTATTATGGTCATAGACGATGTACCACATAATAATTCGTAAATAAAGATACTTAAATATATGTATATATATAAATATATATATAATTAAAATTTAGTAATAATAATTATCTTGAGTGCTATTGTAGGCTTAATACATGTAATGGTACACTTATAAAGTTGAAGTTCAAATTTAAAAGTTCGGATTAAAAAAGCCCAAATCACCATTTTATGATATACATATATATTGATATGCACATATACATATTTCAAACGAACGAGCTTCTTTAATTTTTAGAACATTTGGTGGACCAATTTATGATTTAATTAGGGTTACATATTCAAATACCTACTCTTTGAGATCATATGTGCATGTGTGCGTGTGTATACATATATTGAAGAACATGCGTGCATCATTTTTTGGAATTACGCTATAATTGCGTGATTTAGTAATATTGTTGATCCGGTAACATCTCATGTGTAAATTAGAGGGAAGTTGGGATGTGAAGCACAACGGGTGATGTCTTTTCCAAGGGATTAATGATGTTCTCTTTTAATACAAACTTAGCTACAAAATCATTGTATGTGGCTCACTTCTCTTGCTTTGGCATACTCATATTATATATATATATATATATATATGTATTTAATATCCTGGTTCTTGAGTGATGCACTTGGGAGTTTGTTGATGGCTCACAAGAAGAAACTTATAATCAGTATAAAAACGGGAGCATGAAGTGAGTCAAATATTTTAGTACTTGAACTATTATGCGATAGTGATACTGATGTGACTGACTTGTTAATTTTCAGTTGTTATGCAATAGTAATGTGATTAACTAGTTAAATTTCATAATCTCCTGTAAAATTTTAGTATCAGTTAATACTGTCAAAATTACATATATTCTGTAAAAGTATGAAAAGGACAACAAAACAATCAATGTTAATCGAATACTAATTTTAGGTATATTATTTGTTGTCAAAATTTGAACTAGAAAAAATATGTCAATATTTAACACAAAGCATAGAAATATATCAAGGTGATTCTTCTGCTCAAATATCAAAAATTGCACTAGAAAATTAATTTGAAACTACATTTAAGATATTCTTATCATGTGACATTCCTACTTTTTTTTTTTTTTGTTGCACTAATCACAAACTTTAAAGTTCATATTTGACCCATCAAAAATTCAATGGATAGATATGTCTCTGTAATCATTAATAAAATTTCTGAAAAGAAAAGGCATGTCACTTGGCAAAAGAACTTTTGTTGTCTTTTGATCACCAGTTGAGTACAGAAATTAGTGGTCCACAAAATGTCCACACCAATTACCAAGTTGAGTGTTTAGAAGGCCCATTTCTTTTAAAGCCTTTCACATTTTGGATTCTTAGTTGGCCTCTTGACTCTCTTCCGTTTCAAACTTTCAATGCCCAGCCAAGCAAGCATGTACCTAACCAGTTTTGTCTCTATTCAATGAAACTACCAATTTATATGACAGCTTCAAGGGGTTTCAATGATACTAAATGATGGCTGTTGATACAAAAAATCTTCAACTCAAACCCTGATGTGATTGCCTGATATGATCGGCCTTACACAGTTACTTTACGTCTGGTTGCCTACAAGAAGGAAGCAGTTCGAAATAACGGGTACACCGGTGGGGTATCTGTCATGGGTACTCCGATGCTTAAATTAGTAATAGCACTAGTGAGCAAGCAGAGAGGCAGAGTTTTAGTAAGGAAAAGTTATCCATAGCTGAATAGGTGGGCTGACCCTCTATTTATAGGTGTTTCCCGTAGGCTCAGGTGTTCGAGTGATCCTATCGGATTGAATTCCGAGTGTCCCCGGCGGGTAGACATGCTTCAGGTGCACATGCACCGTACATCCAATGGGCTAATGCCAAGTGTTCCTCCGGTCCGGTGATAGGGGACACAAAGACGGGCTAGTACCGATAGAGATGATGAGTACTGGGTCAGTCTGACTAGGAGGCGGGAGCCGCCCATAGGACAGACATAGTAGCAGGTGGTGTTAGATGTCAGGTAGCGAATGCGATGAATTATGCTAGGGTACTGTTGTCAGTCAGGATAGGACGACATGACGTGGGCAATACAGGGTCAATCAGCACATGAAAGGTTCATTAGTTACCGAGAAAGTTCTACCTTAGTTAATACAAAGGGCCTCAATAATGGTCCGCTCGTGGTCCACAACGGAGAGCAACGGACCAACTTGATGGTGGTCGTTCAACACAATTCCCTAGGAAGAAGCTTCGGCTGATCAATCTGGTCTGGTCAAAGGTACATGACTACCGGTTCTTTTGCACCGATTGTGAAGATGGACCTACATGTTCTCCGATAACCCGTTCACTAAAAAGTGGATTTTTCGTTGTCAGATGAATTGTACCATCAACAAAGGCCAAGGCCCACCTCCATGGATCGCTAGCTATTAGATACTGATCTTAGAAAAAAAATAATAAAAAGTACAGCTTTAATCGTTAGATTGACTTTTCAACTATCTGTTATATATGAGAATATTCATGTTAAAAGAAATTTCACTATGTGATATAAAATTACTCTCGTGCATTAGTTAGATTGTTGAAAAATTAATCAATGATTGAAATTACAATTCATACTGATAATGGAAAGGACAACTCGTACGTTAAAAACTATCAAGAAGTGAAAACAGAAAGTATTGTGCTAATTTCATGTGTGGTCGTGTTGCTTTTTCTTTAGAGAATGCATGAAGCCGAAAAAGAGAAAAGGATTTGCAACGCTTTGTAAATTGCGCAAGAATTGGTTACTTTTGTTGTCAAAGCAACGAACTTTCACATTTCAGCCGAGACACGTGGAAGACATTTATATTGATTTGGCATATGACTAAGCTAGATCAGAAACAGCTAACTTTCAATGAGTTTTTTCCTCTTGTTTCATCAATCTCTCTACTGTAAAACAAAGCTACAAAAACACATCTCTCTCACACATCTTCCAACAGTTTGAAATTAACATAAGCACTGTTGAAAAATCGTACAATCGCCCTTGTGTATACGTTGTTTATAGTACTATTAGGATTTGTTTGACATATACATTTATTTTAAACTAAATTATACTTTTTTCATCATTTTTTTATCTTTTTCTGAATTTTTTTTTTGTTTTTTCTGAAAAGTCAACAAAAATTACTATTCAAACTTAAAAATCTCAACTCAAACTCAACTCATTCACCAAACACCCCTTAATTTATACACAAATAATCTTTACGTATCACTTATTTTTATCTTATACTTCACTCTTTTTTTTTTGGGTTAATTTCACTTTTAGCACCTCTGAAAAAAATAATGGTAAAAACAGCAGTACTTTTTTTTCTATTCAATTTCAGCACTTAAAGTGGGACCCAGTAGCATTTAATGTATATCAAATTACAGGTTTACCCTCATCTCCTACACACTAAAGAATCTCTCTCCCTCGCATGGCCCAAAAAAGTTTTTCAAACCACCATGTACAGTGGTTTAGAGAGAGAAAACTGAAATCTAGAGAGAGAAAGAGTCACCACCCAACGGAAACTTATTTCGTTTTTTCACTTTTCCGCCTAGCCCCCCACCCATTTTGAAACCCAAATCTTCATATAATAGAGAGAAATTTTCATCTACAGAGAGAAACTTCCATTTAGAGAGAGAAACTTTCATTTAGAGAGAGAAACTTCCATCGAAAGTTTTTTTTTTCTTTTAATCTAACATTTTTTGCCATTTTTTAGTAAAGGTCATAACTATTATGACCAACCGGTCATGACCGTTATGACCTATGTTTAAAAATGACAAAAAATGTTATCTTAAAAAAAAAAAAAAAAAAACTTTCGATGATTTGTAAAAAAAAAAAAAAAAATTGGTCATAACCATTATGATCGGATGGTCATAATGGTTATGACCTTTACTATTTATGTTATCTTTAAAAAAAAAATGGTCATAACCATTATGACCGGATGGTCATAATGGTTGACCGGATGGTCATAATGGTTATGACATTTACTATTTATATTATCTTTATAAAATAAAAAATAAAAAACACTTTCGATAATTTGTAAAATAAAAAAAAAAATTGGTCATAACCATTATGACCGGATGGTCATAATGGTTATGACCTTTACTATTTATGTTATTTAAAAAAAAAAAAAAAATTCGATGATTTGTTTAAAAAAAAAAAAAAATTGGTCATAACCATTATGACCGGATTTATGACCTTTACTATTTATGTTATCTAAAAAAAAAAAAAAAAACTTTCGATGATTTGTAAATTAAAAAAAAAAAATTGGTCATAACCATTATGACCGGATGGTCATAATGGTTATGACCTTTACTATTTATATTATCTTTATAAAAAAAAAACTTTCGATGATTTGTAAAAAAAAAAAAAAAAAAAAAAAAAAATTGGTCATAACCATTATGACCGGATGGTCATAATGGTTATGACCTTTACTATTTATGTTATCTTTAAAAAAAAAAAATGTGTGTGTGTGTGTGACCATCCGGTCATAATGGTTATGACCAATTTTTTTTTTTTTATAAAGATAATATAAATAGTAAAGGTCATAACCATTATGACCATCCGGTCATAATGGTTATGACCAATTTTTTTTTTTTTTTTTTTTTTTACAAATTATCGAAAGTTTTTTTTTTTTTTTTTAAATAACATAAATAGTAAAGGTCATAACCATTATGACCATCCGGTCATAATGGTTATGACCAATTTTTTTTTTTTTATAAAGATAATATAAATATTAAAGGTCATAACCATTATGACCATCCGGTCATAATGGTTATGACCAATTTTTTTTTTTTTTTTTTTTACAAATTATCGAAAGTTTTTTTTTTTTAAGATAACATAAATAGTAAAGGTCATAACCATTATGACCATTCGGTCATAATGGTTATGACCAATTTTTTTTTTTTTTTTACAAATCATCGAAAGTTTTTTTTTTTTTTTTTTTTAGATAACATAAATAGTAAAGGTCATAAATCCGGTCATAATGGTTATGACCAATTTTTTTTTTTTTTTTTAACAAATCATCGAAAGTTTTTTTTTTTTTTTAAATAACATAAATAGTAAAGGTCATAACCATTATGACCATCCGGTCATAATGGTTATGACCAATTTTTTTTTTATTTTACAAATTATCGAAAGTGTTTTTTATTTTTTATTTTATAAAGATAATATAAATAGTAAAGGTCATAACCATTATGACCATCCGGTCATAATGGTTATGACCTTTTTTTTTTTTTAAATAACATAAATAGTAAAGGTCATAACCATTATGACCATCCGGTCATAATGGTTATGACCAATTTTTTTTTTTTTTTTTTACAAATTATCGAAAGTTTTTTTTTTTTTAAAGATAATATAAATAGTAAAGGTCATAACCATTATGACCATCCGGTCATAATGGTTATGACCAATTTTTTTTTTTTTTTTTTTTTTTTTACAAATCATCGAAAGTTTTTTTTTTTTTTAAGATAACATTTTTTGTCATTTTTAAACATAGGTCATAACGGTCATGACCGGGTGGTCATAATAGTTATGACCTTTACTAAAAAATGGCCAAAAATGTTAGATTAAAAGGAAAAAAAAAAACTTTCGATGGAAGTTTCTCTCTCTAAATGAAAGTTTCTCTCTCTAAATGGAAGTTTCTCTCTGTAGATGAAAATTTCTCTCTATTATATGAAGATTTGGGTTTCAAAATGGGTGGGGGGCTAGGCGGAAAAGTGAAAAAACGAAATAAGTTTCCGTTGGGTGGTGACTCTTTCTCTCTCTAGATTTCAGTTTTCTCTCTCTAAACCACTGTACATGGTGGTTTGAAAAACTTTTTTGGGCCATGCGAGGGAGAGAGATTCTTTAGTGTGTAGGAGATGAGGGTAAACCTGTAATTTGATATACATTAAATGCTACTGGGTCCCACTTTAAGTGCTGAAATTGAATAGAAAAAAAAATACTGCTGTTTTTACCATTATTTTTTTCAGAGGTGCTAAAAGTGAAATTAACCCTTTTTTTTTTGTAGTGTATATAAAGTTCAGAAAGGTGATAATCAATATTAGCATACCTCAAACTTCTTCTTCTTTTTTTTTTTTTTTTTTTTTTTTTTTTTGTAGCAAAGGATTACCTCAAACGTAATTAAAGGGGTTCTCAAAATGTTAATAGAAATGTTCGCTTAAGGTATTATCAAAGTGCTACTTCTCTCAATATATAAAGATATCACAATTTATGCAATAGACACTACAAAAACGCCTTTAGGCTGTGGTAAATAAAATTTTTTATTGTACCTATCTATTTGTCCGAAACGATCGAGTCGCTTAGGTACTTAACATTTCAAATATTGTAATGTTATTAATGACGTCCTTAAATTTATTAAATTTAGATCAGATAAAATGGATATGAATAAAAAGAGAACCATTCGATAAACAAAGTAATGAAATGTAAAATACTAGTCTTGTCCCAATGGCTACATCTACTTTAGTCACCGGTTCAAAGCTCATTAGCTATTAATTGGATATGGAGGTTTATTAACAAGTCTTATTCTACTTTTCCCACCCTATTTTTTAAGCCACCAATCAATTAAAATTATTACTTTCTACACCCTTCTATTTTTCCAAAAAAGTAGCTATAACAAGTTTCATATTTAATCCTTTTTCTTCCCACCAATCAACAAATAATCTTTCCTTCTTTTTTTTTTTTTCAATTTTATTGTTTTCCATTTTATTAGGTTTTAATTTTCCTTATCAACGTCATAAGATTTATACAAAAATTTTTTTTTTTTACTTTGTTTTGAGAATTAATAGAATTATATGTATATATATACATAGTTTTTCTGTTTTATATCGGTGTATAATTTCTTTTCTTTTTCTTTTTTATGTGATTTAACACTTTTTTTTTTCTTAAAGTCATGTATTTTTATAATAAAAAAATTATCTTTTCAAATCAAACTTTGATTTTACATCTTCTCCTTTGTTTTCTTTGTTTTGGGTTGTTTTAAATCATTTGTTTCAATATATTGCTATTAAAAAAAAATCTTTTTTCTACAAACAAAATTTATGGAAACTTCCTTACATCACCATCTTTATTTAAAAAAAAAAAAGAAAAAGAAAAAGAAACAAAAGAAAAAGAAAAATTCTGCAAAGAAAATGATAATCATGTATTTTAAATAAATTAATTTTTATAAAATTCCTTTTCATCAGAAGACATAGTGTATATATTTCTTTACAAGTTTGCTTTAAAATATTAATATGTATTTTAAATGGAAATATTTTTATTTTTTAATTACTAGAGTGGGGATGTGTATAACATATTTAAGAACATTTTTGTCTTTAAAAGTAAAATACATTAAAATGGAGGTGGGAAGAGTAGACGGAATGGTGTCAATATATTCTCTTAATTGGATACAATCATTCATTAATCATTATTCAATTAACGCTCAATATTATTCTTTATAACTTATTTATAAAACGGACGAGACTAACACATATTAGAATAATGACTAATGATATGTGTTAGCTTCGTCCGTTTTAGAAATGCATTATAAAGAATATTATTGAGCGTTAATTAGGTAATAAAAAAAATATAGAAAAGTTAAAAATTAAGAACAATTTTTTTAAGGAAAAATAAAGAATTGTAGTTTTTTTTATATAATAAAGAATGTAGTTACATTAGAAACCAATTTAGATGGTTTTTGTAGCCATTGAAGGGTTTCCCATTTTTCTCTCTCCCCCCCTTTTTTTATAAATATTTCTCATATATTAGGGTTTCCTTTTTAGTAAGACTTCTACCGTTGCCACCGTCGTGGCTAGCAAGGGGGATCGACAATTTGTTGGTATTGATAGGAATAGAGTAGGATAGTCTTAATTGAGAGTTTCTTGATCAGATCTAATACGATGAGTTTAAAACAGTTTGGGATCTAATGAGGCCTTGGTAATCCGATAGTTGGTGTGCGATCTCTTACATCTAATCAAACCAATTGATTTCCTTCGAGTTGTGATGTATGGTGGAGTAGTTGTTTCACGTGGGGCGAGAATATTATGGTTGATGTTATTTCATATTAATGCCTTGTTTTTGAGTTTTAATTTTCTAATAAAAGATGTAGTTTCCCCACCTCCAGTTTATTTTTGTATGTGTGTTTCGCCATAGTTATTTTCTAGCGGTATATGTCAAATAATTCTGTTAGTACTGTAGTTAGGCAGAATTTATTACAGTTTTTGTGCTATGAGTGATTGTCTCTCAATTACGGAATATTCTATCGATTGCAGATGTTTTTTCAAAAAGATCTTTGTACATACTCGATTATAGGATTGTCGAGGAATTCAAAGAATTTTCTCGTCACTAGTCTTGACTTATGTCCTATTTATTGAGTTTTATCAGATTTTACTGATAGAATCGATCTTAGTCGATAGTTATGTTTCTTGTACTATATGGTTATTTTATCTCTACTTTTGATGTTTGTATTCAGTTTTAATTTAAATAATAATTTCTTAAAATAAAAAAAAACAGATGGTTTCTTGATTTGGAGTATTTTTCAGTATCCTATATTGTCCACTCATGAGATTTAGTCCTCTTCAGATTTTTTACAGTGGTGTTTCCTTGGATTTGCTCTCAATTGGTGGAATGAGATACGATGGACTTCTAAATTATATAGCATGTTTGGTGTACAAGTTGAGTTTGAGTTGAGTTGAAATTTTTAAGTTTGAATAGTAATTTTTATTGACTTTTTCAGAAAAGACAAAAAACATGATGAAAAAAATACAGTTTAATTTGAGTGAAGATAGAGAATCAAACTTAGTTATAGATTTGTTTTTCTTTAAAATTAGATTATTCATGTACTCTTTTTCTTTTCTTTTTTTATATATTTTTTCACTTAGTCTTTTTAAAATACGGATCACTTTTCTTCCAACGTTATATTCTTTTATTATTTTTTATATTATAATTTATTTTTAACCTACTTAAATTATACACATATTTTAATTTCTAACTTATAAAACTACAACTCCAATCTAAAGCGATCCTCAATAACAATTTGACCTTTTCATTTCCTCAAAAGCAATAATTACCTTCAGCATAAAATATAAAATTTGAAACCTTGACTTTCAAAAAAAAAAAAAAAAAGAAAAAAAGAAGAAGAAGCAAATAATGGTTTCATTAACGGAAGGATGGGCACTGTAATGGACCCACGTTCTCTGTCCAACAGTCTTCCAGCAAAAAATAAAAATAAAAAAATAAAAAAAGTTTTACGTCAACCAACACTCAGCCCCCACATGGGGCCGAACGCCAAAGTGGAGCACGTTTTCTCCAACCAATCACGCGTGAAAACGAACCAGATTTTTTATTTATCAATTAATTAAAAAATATTCAAAAAATCTCAACGACTCCAGTAGTAACTTTTATTACTAAAAAATTAAACAAATTGGGTAAGTAGACTTAGGGTGTGTTTCGTTGGAGGGACTGGTGGGTGGATGGAGAGGTTCGGAGGGAAGACCTTAATCAATCGTTTGGAGGGAGAGGAGTTGTGGGTGGAGGAGCTCTCCACCCGGGCCCACCTTAATGGATCCTTCCTCCATGGGACGGATCAGGGAGGAAAAAAATTGGAGGGAGAAGACCCATTTTATCCTCCATCGTTATATTATTCAGTTTTTTTTTTTTTTTTTAAACCTAAACTAAACAATAAAAAAAACAAAAGCTGAATATTCTCTCTCTCCTGCTCCCACTCTTTCGTTTCCTCTTTTACTTTTTATTTATTTATTTATTTTTACTTGATCAATTTTTATTTTAAATATTTATAATAATTTATTAAGTTTGTGTTTCGTATGTTAGTTAGGAATTAAATTTTTAATTTAAAATCGATTAATTTTTTAAAAATTAATTATAAATATTATTAAATTTTTTTAAAAAATAAAAAATTATATGAAAAAATACATATTAATCGAGGTTAAACTTAAGTATTAAACAAATCCTAAACTTGCATTAGAGGATTCCTTTTTTCCCCCCTTGAATTCCGGTGTACAAAATATATGATCATTATCTAACAAAAAAAAAAAAAAAAAGAAACAGGTATGTATAAATGTATTTGAAATATATTGAAAAATTTCATAAATAACCAAAATGGGTATTATTGTAACTTCGCTGGGAAGAGTTACTATCATTTCCATCCTTCTTATTCTCCGTCCTCCAACCAAACGGAGCCTAGGTTTCTTGATTCTTGAATTCGTCAACTCTCCATATTCAGAGCTCTCAACCTTTGTCCTGATTCGCTTCAAACCAAAGCTAAGCGACACTGTAACCCTAAGAGAGAGAAACAGATTCCGCAGAACCCAGCTTGCTTCCCGGGAAGTCAATCCCAGTCTTGTTGCTTTTGGCCGTACTACGGAATAAAGATAAAATTGTTTCCAGTTCACATCAGAGATCAGAACAGCTTTTGTTGCCATTTTAGCTGCGATTAAGGTTGGGTTCGGTGGTGTATATGTTGTCTGGGTTTTGGTAGAGCTTTGGTTTTGTTTGTTGAAGGGAAGGAAGATTTGATGGAGAACTATTTGAACGAGAACTTTGGGGATGTGAAGGCGAAGAACTCGTCGGAGGAAGCGCTTCAGAGATGGAGGAAGCTCTGTTGGCTCGTCAAGAATCGGAAACGCCGTTTCCGTTTCACCGCTAATCTCTCCAAGCGCAATGAGGCCGAGGCTATCCGCCGATCTAATCAGGTTCTTTCCACCACTATTCTTTTTCAAAATCTGTTTGTTTCCTGAGAAAACGAATCATATGAGTCCACTAGGAGCGGATTTTGTCCTATTTAAATGTTCTGGTTACTCTGTCGCCAAAATTAAAAAGTTACATGTGGCGTGGACCTCAGTCAAGATGGGGCTTCCAAGTGTTTTCCTACGAAATAACAAGGAAAACCATAATAATAATAATAATAATAATAATAATAATAATAATTCAAAATCTTATCTGATTGCTTTTTTAGCAATGGAAAACTGAGATATTTATGTGATCTACGAAAACTTGCCCGGTTTGAGTCAGTTGTCGTTGATATTTTCTTGGTTTACCTGAGGCTGAACGATTAATTAATTATTGTCTCCTCCTCCTTTTCTTGTGGAATCAGTTACTTACGGAATGGATCAAATAATTTGGACCTTTTTTCCTTGTTAGTATTATTATTATTATTTTTTCGTTGTTCTTTCTTTTTATGCAATCAATCAGAACCTCAAATTATTGCCTGTAGGTATACGTTTCATTATTATTATTATTATTTTATTTTTTTGAACTTTTCTGTACTTTAGGTGGAGTTAGGTGTGGTATTACCGCTACGTTATGCCTGTAACCACATAAACGATTCATTTTTTTTATATAATCAAAATCCATTATTTTGGATGGAAGGTTGTCGCGGATTGGATAGCGATTTCAGTGTGTTAATGTAGTATAAAAGCTTCTTTGTTTCTTTCATATCTTCCATTTCATTACTCGCTACTCTATTGTTGTTGATGTTGTTGTTGTGTTTTTTTTTTTTTTTTTTTTTGAGCTCAAATGTTTGTAGAAGTTTAGAGTGGTCCGATGCTCTACTTAATAACCACCACGGAGAACTTACCAATGTGTTATTATTAACAAAATATTTCCGATTAATTTAAGTCCAGTAATTTATGGACGGTGTTCTTTGTGAGGTGTAAGTGACATTACAAAATGTGTGCCTCGTAAATATTTGTTC
Source organism: Ficus hispida (assembly GCA_025413025.1). Classification (NCBI taxonomy): domain Eukaryota; kingdom Viridiplantae; phylum Streptophyta; class Magnoliopsida; order Rosales; family Moraceae; genus Ficus; species Ficus hispida. The sequence continues at coordinate 1,317,603 of CM046367.1, forward strand.
TGGGCGTTTCTTTTGGGATGTTGTAGGTCAATTGACTGTTAAGATTGGTCGTCCAAATCACATGGTGAAGTAAACATATGACAGATATCTTTTGAATTTAGGAAATGCAAATCTTGTATCTCTATCAAGGTCTGGATTTGGAATCATGGGCGAGCCTATTAGAATGGATGAAATGTTGTGTAATTAGAAACCTATTAACCTACAATGCTTGGTGTACATTATACATTCATGTTAGTGACTTGGTTGTTCTGTTCTTCTTGTATGAATTTGATAGGAGAAGTTTAGAGTTGCAGTTTTGGTTTCACAAGCAGCGCTGCAATTTATTCATGGTAAGAATGTGTTATATTAGAATAACCGCTTAAACTTTGCCATGAAAGGTTTTGTTCTTTTATTTTTTGTCTTCCTTAAAGTTGTTGCTCCACCTTCGACGTTACAGGTCTGAATTTGACTAGTGAATACACTGTACCTGAGGAAGTCAAAGCTGCGGGTTTTCAAATCTGTGCCGATGAGTTGGGATCCGTGGTTGAAGGGCATGATGTGAAGAAGCTGAAAATTCACGGTGGAGTTGAGGGAATTGCCAGCGAGGTTGCAACATCGATAACCAGTGGAATCCCTATTTCTGAGGAACTATTGAGTAAAAGGATAGAGATTTATGGTATTAACAAATTCACTGAAAGCCCTGTCAAGGGCTTTTGGACTTTTGTATGGGAAGCCCTTCAGGATATGACATTGATGATACTTGCCGTTTGTGCCTTCGTTTCTCTGGTTGTTGGCATAGCAATGGAAGGATGGCCAAAGGGTTCTCATGATGGTCTTGGGATTGTTGCCAGTATTTTGCTTGTTGTAGTTGTTACGGCTACAAGCGATTATAGACAATCTCTGCAGTTCAAGGATTTGGACAGGGAGAAGAAAAAAATTAATGTTCAGGTTACTAGAGATGGGTGCAGACAGAAAATATCAATCTATGATCTACTTCCTGGTGATATAGTTCATCTAAGTATCGGAGATCAAGTCCCAGCTGATGGACTTTTTATATCAGGGTATTCGGTGATTGTAAACGAATCAAGCTTAACAGGTGAGAGTGAACCGGTTAATGTCAATTCTCAGAATCCTTTCCTTCTCTCTGGAACTAAACTACAGGATGGCTCATGCAAGATGCTTGTGACTACTGTCGGGATGAGGACCCAGTGGGGAAAATTGATGGCTACTCTCAGTGAAGGAGGAGATGACGAAACCCCCTTACAGGTGAAACTTAATGGTGTGGCAACCATAATTGGCAAAATTGGTCTCTTTTTTGCTCTTGTGACTTTCGCTGTATTGGTGCAAGGATTGTTTACCCACAAGCTGCAAGAAGGCTCCCAGTGGACCTGGTCTGGGGATGAGGCAATGGAAATTCTTGAATTCTTTGCTGTTGCTGTTACAATTGTTGTAGTTGCTGTTCCTGAGGGGCTACCTTTGGCTGTGACATTGAGCCTCGCTTTTGCAATGAAGAAAATGATGAATGATAAAGCACTTGTTCGGCATTTGGCTGCTTGTGAGACTATGGGATCTGCCACTACCATATGCAGTGACAAGACTGGGACACTGACAACAAACCACATGACTGTTGTTAAAGCTTGCATTTGTGGAAAGACCAAGGAAGTAGGTAGCCCTAAGGAAGCTTCTAACTTCTGCTCCGAAATTCCAGATTCTGCTTTGAGAATCCTACTTCAATCAATATTTAACAACACTGGAGGAGAAGTGGTTAAAAACAAAGATGACAAGAATGAGATATTGGGAACACCCACTGAAACGGCTATTTTGGAATTTGGGCTGCAGCTTGGTGGTGAGTTCCAAGCAGAACGGAAAGCATGCAACATTGTGAAAGTTGAGCCTTTCAATTCAGTGAAGAAGCGGATGGGAGTAGTTCTAGAACTTCCTGAAGGTGGTTTCCGGGTGCATTGTAAAGGTGCTTCTGAGATTATTTTAGCTGCATGTGACAGAGTGATAGATTCGAAAGGTGAGGTTGTTACCCTTGACAAAGCATACGTTAAAAATTTGGAAAAAACTATTGAACAATTTGCTAATGAAGCTCTTCGAACTCTATGCCTTGCGTATATGGAAATTGGAAGTGAGTTCTCTGCTGAAAGACCTATACCCACTAAAGGATACACTTGCATTGGAATTGTGGGTATCAAAGATCCTGTCCGTCCTGGGGTCAGGGAATCTGTTGCCATCTGTAGATCAGCTGGTATAACTGTTAGGATGGTCACTGGAGACAACATAAACACTGCAAAAGCAATAGCAAGAGAGTGTGGAATTTTGACTGAGAATGGTTTGGCCATTGAAGGACCTGTATTTCGTGAGAAGAGTGAAGACCAATTGCGTGAAATTATACCAAAAATTCAGGTATATTTTCATTTTGAATTAAGCTGTCCATTTAACATGGATGACAATATCTAAATAGAAGATTTTGTCAACGGTTTTACAAAGCCACAAAGTGGAGTATTGTAAGATAGAATATTTTGATTCATGGTCTTTAACAAGGTATCACTTTCTTAAAAAAAAAAAAAAACAAAAACAAAAACTGCCTCCTACTTTTAATTTTGATAAATCCCTCCAGTAGGATTCTTCAATAATTTGTTTAGACACCAAGGGCTAAAGTCATTCAAATCCTAAAGCATACTAGACTTTAAATTTGTTCTAAAGTCGAACTCATTATGCATGGGCTATTGCTAACAGCATCAACGAAAGTGATAAATCCTTTGGCTCCTATTATTTGTGCTAATTTGCCTTATAAGACATAACTTTTCCGTATACCATGATGAGATATGGTTTTGCGTGCAGGTTATGGCTCGATCTTCACCATTAGATAAACATTCCCTGGTCAAACACTTAAGGACCACTTTTGAAGAAGTTGTTGCAGTGACTGGAGATGGTACGAATGATGCTCCAGCACTTCATGAAGCTGACATTGGACTAGCAATGGGCATTGCTGGAACTGAGGTGATCACTTTTACTGCGATCTTAGTTGCTGAAATTTCTAAAATATGTGAATTTAAATCCATGTTTAGTATTTGTATATACACATCTTGGGATGATGGGGGAATATATGTCCTGAGATTGTCAATCCATTTTCTACTTTACTCGATGTTAAGCGTTTAGACCAGAAAGTTCAGTTATCCAATTCTAAATCGATTTGCGCCCTCAAATTTTTGTGAGCTTAAATTTCATTTCACGATACTTTTGATCTCCTAATGCCTGACCTTCTCTCCTACCATTTAGATTTTCTATAAAATAAAAATGTGAGCCCAGCCCCAGCTTTTTGTGTCTGCTTGTTTATCTGTTCTTCAATGTCTTTTTTCTTTTCTTCTCTCTATGGTCATCAAGTTCCAGTTCCTCTCGTTCTCATTTTATAGATAATATTGAATCTTTTACTTGGACTTTTCATGTTGTTAAAGCACGTTGAAAACATTTCAGGTTGCAAAAGAAAGTGCCGACGTAATAATTCTGGATGATAACTTCTCCACAATTGTTACTGTGGCCAAATGGGGACGTTCAGTTTACGTTAACATTCAAAAGTTTGTTCAGTTCCAGCTAACAGTAAATGTGGTTGCCCTTATTGTCAACTTTTCTTCTGCTTGTTTGACAGGTAAGCAAATCATGTTCGTTTCTCTTTTGCATGTCAAAGTGTTTTCCCCGTTTTAAATCACGTGTTTCATTCATGCACGTGCCTTGACATATGCTCTCAGGAAATGCTCCTCTCACTGCGGTTCAGCTTCTTTGGGTCAACATGATCATGGACACCCTAGGAGCGCTTGCTTTAGCCACTGAACCTCCAAACAATGACTTGATGAAGAGAATGCCCGTTGGAAGAAAAGGAAACTTCATCAGTAATGTGATGTGGAGGAATGTCCTGGGGCAGTCTTTGTATCAGTTTGTAATAATATGGTACCTACAGACAAGAGGAAAAGCAGCTTTTCAGCTTGATGGCTCCAATTCTGATTTGATATTAAACACACTCATTTTCAACTCCTTCGTATTTTGTCAGGTAATCATGAATGGCCTAGAATTTGACTCCATGAAATCTGTGTTTCCCTACGTATTTGAACTCAGGAAACAAGGATTTAGTCTACGTTTTCCTCTTGCATGAATGATCAGTAACTCCAGTAAAAACCCGACCCTGATATAACCCAATAACGTTTGGTTCTTTATACTAGGAATTTATTATGGATGAAAACAGTAAACACCTCTGGAAGAATAGGAAGACTAGATTTTCGTATTCTTGTTTGCTGCTTGAAACCCCTAGGATAAACCTTTATGTTGTTGTCTTGCATTAGAATCCCGCTGAATGTGCAAAAGCAACAATGTCTAAAATGCCCACGTTACTATTGTCAGCTTCTCCGTTATTTCTTGTAATTTCTGTTGTTCTGAATGTGATAGTGCTATTAGTAACATAAGTTGGATTGCCAATCTCAGCCACACCAATCCATTGTAATTGGTACTTTGCATACTAATGTCTTCTTCAGGTTTTCAATGAGATCAGCTCAAGGGAGATGGAGAAAATAAATGTGTTCAAAGGTATCCTGAAGAACTATGTGTTTGTGGCTGTCATCAGTTGCACTGTTATCTTCCAAATCATAATCATCGAGTTTCTTGGTAAGTTCGCGAACACACATCCTCTCAGTCTGAAACAGTGGATCATCAGCGTTTTCTTTGGATTCCTTGGCATGCCAATTGCAGCAGCAGTAAAGATGATTCCTGTAGAATCTAACTGACTACAAGGCAAGTAAGTCGAGGGTCCGTTTGGCATAGTTGTCTAAGGAGGACTTTTTACGGTAACGTTTACCCACCCAACCCCCCCCCCCCCCCCCCCCCCCCCAAAAAAAAAAAAAAAAAAGATATAGGACAAAAAAAAAAAAAAGGTTCAAATACTACAAAGTTGTTGCTTGCTTGGTCTGGACGTATATTGAGGTTTTCACTAACTAGATTTGAGCTTCCTGCGGAAGTATGCAGTTGGAAAAGTTTAAACTATTGCTGTGTCAGAAGTATTTTTTGTATAAACCTTTAGGCATTTGGCAGTATACAAAATCATTTCAACTGCTTTGCAAAGATTTGCGTCTATACGGGAAGCTTAATTTGGTTAATGAAAACTTTAAAAATCCTACAAAACATTTTTTTAGTATTAGCCCTCCATTATGGAGGACCTTCTTGTAGTACCACCACCAAAAAAAAAAAAAAAAGGAAGAATTTAAAAAAAGAGAGTCCCCCTTGAAGAAACTCTGCCAAACGGACTCCGTACTGGGGGGGTTTTACTTTAGCAGTGTTTTTTTTTAGAATTGCTTTTCTTTAAGTCAAAATGTTTTGTGATGTTGCTAAAAGTTTTAAATTTGCATCAATATGATTCTTTGTATGTCAAATGGCTGTTTCAGTCATTCAACTTCTCACACTTGAATGGAGTCCAACTTTTGTCGACTCTTTAACTTAAATATATATATATATAAGTGTATATATATATATATATATCTATATATAGGTGAAATGTCATCCTTTATTGGACAAGGATATCAACATTTGAAAGCAGGAATTATGCTACTTAATCAACATTTGTACGGGGATTTTTACTGTGTTTTCGAATTGTAGTCTTTGTTTGATCACACATATGGTTTTGTTCTTAGTTCTTATCCCCACCCAACTTCTTCGAAATGATTTTGTTGACACACACACACACACACACACACACATATATATATATGCGCACACGCGCGCGCACACATGAATGGTATATTGTCAACCCTTGTTGTCAATCAAGATCCAGCTGGAGTAACTTGAAGGATTTGTTGGTGTAGGAAATACTCGTGAAAATTTTCATGTCTTATTCGTAACTTCTCGGCCTGATAGTTAATGCGTTCTGCAGAAGTGACCCATCAAAGAACAGGACCTGAAACCACAAAATAAAAAGGCATCAAAGTTTCATGCATCGTCATGTTTCTATTGCAGGGATAGTGCGTGTGTGTGAATTGTGAGCTTTCATGGGCAATTTGGAAACGGTAAATTTTGTCTGCTACTTTACCACGTACGCCAGCACATGACTTCGTTTGATTGGTTCGTAGCATTTAAAATATTTTCTTTGCCCACCAAAAATTCACTCCGCTGTGTGTGCCATAATGCGAAAAGACTTGAGATGATGGTTTTGCGATAGTTGGCACAATAGCCCACATGCGGCTAGCTTCAAAAGAGTTAATCAATATTATTATATCACGTTATATAAAGATTTTAAATTTTTAAAATATATGATATAATGTTATTGGTTAAAATCAATTACAATATAAAAAAAACAAATAAAAAATGCCGGGGTGAAATTTTGGCAGCAGTCTTATGTGCCATTTCTTGGCCAACAGATGTTAGGAAAAAAAAAAAAGGAACTAGTACTTGGCCAAGTCTTAACCACACAGCAAAGTTTCCCCATTTTTTTTTTGGGGGGGGGGGGGGGGGGGGGGGGGGGTGGGGGGGTTGGGGTTTGTCATTTAAAAGAGGGGGCAAGAAAACGACATTCCAACCTGGTGAGATCTTGGCCTTAAGCCAAATGATCCCAAAAGGAAAATAACAAAATTTTGTTCTTTTCTAATTTTTTCATCCCAATTTTTGATCTAGAAAACTGGAGAACAGTGTCGTATCCGTTCGATTGTCTGCTGCTGTGCAAGCTTTATTGCCGCCGCGAGCATGTGCGTTAGCGTTAGCAACAACAAAGTTAAAAAGCGGAAAACTTTTTCCCTACATAAGTTCCTTTTCTTTACCTTTGCTTTTCCAATATTATTAATTGTTAAAGATGTTTCTTTCTAAAGGTTTAAAGATATTTTGAGTGGAATTTTTTAGTAGGATATCTCTATTAATAGTATCTCAGTATTATAAGCACTACATGTTTTTATAAATCAATCATAAGAGAATTATATCAGAATCAACACAACATAAAAATTAACGAAATGTAACGAATTTAATAAGATATTTTCAACCCTACCAAAGTTCTCCCTCTCTTTAATAAGTGAAGAAGATCGAGATAAAAGAAAAAAAAAATCTGAAACTCACGTACAAATAATTGAAAGAATAATTGGAGACATTATGGTAAGCTAAGTTTGAAGTTGTGTGAATGATAATGAAACTTTTGTTGAAAATATGTTGTCACCATTTCTTTTTTCCTTGTGTGCGCATGTTGAAAATGACAATTATAGACATTCCTTTTTAAACCTTGTTTAGCCGTCACATGATTTGACTTTGAATGTGATCTTTTTTAACTTATCTCACTGTTATCAACTGAACTAGCACTAATCGTCAAACAATTATAGATTGATGTTCCACCAACTTGTAAGATCAACGTAGGAACAAAATTTGCATGGAAAAACCTTCCCACAGTGCACAATATCTATCGATTGCCATCAAAAAACGTGATCAACCCTATACATACACACAAAAATATATATAGAAATTTCTTTTTTGATTCAACAAACTATGCTTCGGGGGCTGCATGTCCCCTCAACACGGCAAAGCCAGTGCTTCTATTTCAAGGCAGGGAATCAATCGCCTAACTCGGCCATTTCCCCCAACCTTTCAAACCAAAAAAAATGAAGTCACAATCACCTTTACAAACTCTTTTTTTTTTTTTTTTCTTCTTCTTCTTCTTCTCTTTATTTTATTTTTTGCAATACATTTTTTTTTCTTCTCTCTTTTTCCTGATTTGATGGCCAACATCCGACACATATACATTAAATCACACAAGCAGACCTTCCACATTGCTTTCACCCTTTGCGAAGCACCAAGAAACCAAATCCCATCAAAAAGTATAGGCTTTTTTTTGTAAGAGATGTCACAAAAGCAGACACCCTCTTTACCCCTCTTCCCAATAAGAGAGGAAGAAAAAGAAAAACAAATAAAATAAGTATCTCCAAAAAAAAAAAAAACCAATAAATAAACAAATAAATAAATGAGGAAGAAATTTCAAGAATAAATGATAAAAAAAAAAAAACCAATTGAGAGAGGAAGTGAGTGTAAGAGTTGCTACACAAACCACTATGGAGAGATCTCTCTTCTCTGGCCACTTTTCCCACCTTGACTTTCTTCACTAGACTGTATAATCAATCAGCTTTTGTAAGAAGCCCCATTCAGCTTTGCTTTTATTTTTCTTTTTTCTTTTCCCCCTCCTTTTTCTTTCCCTTTTGTTTTTCCTTTCTTTTTTTTTTTTTTTTTTCCCTGTCATTCCGAAATAGTTGTTACAGATTCCTCTTTAGATTTATAATCACATTTAACAAGCCACAAACAATACTTTTGGCAATCCTCTCAAAAAAAAAAATTTTTTTTTAACATAATATTACTCTACCGAAGCCGCTTCTGGCCATAATATTGACCACAACTCCTTGGGCCAAGCCTTTTCCTGTCACTGCTAAAGGCATTTGTTACTGAAGAAGTTTCCATAACATCATTGATCATCGACAAATGTGGTGATTCTTGATATAATTTTAGCTCTCTCATTATTTTGTAGCATGAAAATACGTCTTCCTGTGACAAGTTTTTTATCAGAAAATACTTACTCCTCTAAGTTTTACAAAGACTTGTTAAAAAAAAACAAAAACAAAAACAAAAAGGCACAAAAATTACTCACAACTTGGAGAGATTTACAATGAGAAATGGAATTCATCTTGGTCTCCAATGATGTTCTTGTTAATTTCTGCTCCAACGCCACCAAGGTTGCGGCGGCGGCTATGGCCGACGGTCTATGCTCCATTAAATTGGTTTCTAAATTACGAAACAAGAATTTATTAATGTCTTTTTAATACTAATTAGAATCGGCCAACAAAATTAAAAATGAGTGGAAATATTTGTGAAATTAGTACCTCGGATTGTGGCCATGATGAGTGCTGTAGTCCTAGATTGTATGTTTGTTGGGCGAGATTCTAATTGGCACAGCCTTGTGATGAAGTAGTGAAGGAAGGAAAAAGGAGTGACAGAACTCATCTTCCATTCCAATGTGCTCAACACAAAAAGCTCCATTTTTCTGATCAAATTGATCCCGAAATCGTCATCTTCGAATCGAAATTCCGATAGTGACGGAATCTCCGGTTCCTCCATTTTTGCAGCTAGTGCAAGGCACACCACAGGCAGTAGTCTAATCAACCACATTTCTTCATCCTACATAAAAAATTTAAAAAAAAAAAATTTTAAAAAAAACCTTATTACTAACTAACAAGACCAAGATCTAACCAAAACAAAATACAAAAAACAAAATTAAAAAAAAATTAAAAACGAAAAAGAAAAAAAATTAGAACTTACATTGATAGGCCTCCTCAAAAGAAACCGATCAAAGTATGTCATGGACAAATATGCAGTTTGGAATCTGAATCCAAAAACTGCTCTGGCCTAGATTGGTTTTTTTAAGGCCAAAAAGAAAACATCACAGAAATGAGTAAATTTAAGTTTCAAACTTGGATAAAAGTAACTGAAAAGGAAAAACGAAAAATGGGGTTGGGAAAAAATTGTAATAAAAAAAAATACTTTGAGAATCCAAGCGATTGCATCTAAGCGAGCACATTTGAGAAAGTTGCCAAAGACGAAAGATTGATCCTTTTTGAAGCCGAATTCAGTTTCTCTCTCCATCATGAGTTCGACATACTCTTCTTCTTCCTCCGAAGTACTACAGTGCGCGAAGCTCATGAACGCCGTCACTTCATCCAAACAGGTCGTCTCACTTTCTCGGGAAACTAGGCTGGAAAGAGAAACGGAGACCTCGTTTTCCATCTTTGTCACTGCTTCCTTCGGTTGCATCCAAACTGGGATATTTTAAGGGGGGAAAAAAAACCGCCGTATCCAAAATTTAGAGAGAGAAAGTAGAGAGATAGAGAGAGAAAAAAACGTGGTTAGTTGACCACGATGAGATGACTTGAGAACAGAGGAAGATGTGAGAGATGAAAATGGAGATAACAGAGGGCGATAATTTAGCGGGAAAAAAAACTAACGATACCGCTTTGACGGTTGTAGATTGGAGCGAAATGGGTGCATAATTATTGGGTTAATTACGGATTTAGCAAAAAAGTATGAATCTCGGTGTATCTACAAATTGTAGAAATTTAAATCTTTATTACACAGTGCTGTGAAGAGGGTTTTCTTTAAATCTTTAATTAAATAATTAAACGATTTAATTTTTTCAAATTAAAGAATGACCTGAGGTTGACTCGGAAGAGATTCACGAGACAAGGCCTTTGGCTTCAGTTGAGAACATTTATTTAGGATTAAAAAAAATGAGAAGATGACTGTCTGTTAAACACGAGGGGTGGGCGCGTGAGAAGCACGGTCCAATGGGAAGAGAGATTGTGGCATATTATGGGCGGGTAAACCGTACATGGACCGTACCTGAAACCGCACTGACAAGTGGGTTGGATTTTGTAGTATTTTCTATTGGGCTGGCGCTTGGTTTCTTCTCAACATGGACCATAGCCAGTTATATCGCAGCCACTCATAAATTATTAAAAATAAATTAATTGTTTTGGACGATAAGAAGACGTTTCTTTCGTTTTTTAAAAGCTTTTGATTATGATTAGTGGGTGCTAAACATCAACTACTGCTTACTTAACTTACAAAAAGAAAAAAGAAGAAAAACTAAAGTTTGTCCAATTTGTGCAAATAATATAGTTATCGTCTTGGACTTGGGTCCTTTTACGGTTAAATATTGTGTTATCATTTACGTCAAATTAAATGAAAAAATATGATAGCTTCGAACAAATATTAATGATTATATGTATAATTTATGTTGATTCCACTAAAAAATATACTATTTGAATTCCTTCATTCCAAATTAAAAAATATATATTATCAAAATTGCTTTTTTTCCCTAAAAAAAGAATTCTTTTTTTTTTTCCCACTTTTTTGAGTTAAGAATTTAATAATTACATGTATAATCTAGTAATAATATCATAATTTATTCCACTAAAAAATATACCGTTTGAATTTCGTCATTCCAAACAAAAAAAAAAACTATTATAGAAATTGCTTTATTTTCCCTTTAAAAAATAAATTCCTTTTTTTTTAGTTAAGAATTTACATTTTACTGCATCCTTTAAAACAACACCTTCCTAAAAAAAAAACAAAACAAAAACAAAACAAAACCAAAAAACAAGGCGCAAAAGGACGCCAGTAATGGTTGAAAAGTAAACAAATATTAATGACTAAATCGACAATGTCAGTCATAGATTTGATATTCAATACATGTCTCTACTAAGGGACCAAGTAATGTGAAATGATAAATTTAATTTAATTTTTCTTAAGGATCACTTCGATAATAAAATAGTTTCTCTTTCTCTCTATCCCAAAAAAAAAAAAAAAGAAAAGAATCGTTGTCATGTTTTTTGTGCATAATTTGTCTTATTTTAACGATATAAGTGGCCGACATCCATAATACTATGCAAAAGTGTTTTAAGAACTAAATTCACTTGTTTACTAGTTTTTGTTTGTATCAATATCTCCAACAATACATTTCTGATTTCTAAATATAAAAATTAAGGAGTGTTTGGTGAAGTAGTTTGAGTTGGGATTTTTAAGTTTTAATAATAAATTTTTTTGAATTTTCAGAAAAGATAAAAAAAATTTTTGAGAAAAAAAAATTTTTTTTTGAGAAAAAATAAAAAAAAAATTTGAATTGGATTATTTGAACCATCCAACCAAATTCCATCTTAGAGTTTCTTCGTCTTTTTTTGGGTCAAAGTCATTTTGTTGTGCTAGGGTCAAATTAACGACAATAATAGTAAAACTTTTCTCATTGTTTTCTTGCGTAATGTCAATGTTTTAGGTTTGTTAATATTTCTTTTTCCTCCTATAATCATCATTTTTAATTTTATTATTGTGTGTGGAACAAATTATTCCAATATCAATATTTAACAACTAGGATCGTAAGTTAAACCTACTTTATTGATGTCTAAAATTTTTTCAACCAATATATTATAATTTCCCTTTGGTTTATTGTTATAATTGGAGATAACTTACATTCGCACGTTGCAACCAGATTAATTGTTAATTCATATTGTTTTACTTCCAAATTGTTAATTAAGAAGCAAGTGAGTTCATAGTTTACAAGCTTATTTTTATTAATATTTTTATCACATTACATACTAAGGGGGTGTTTGGTGTGTAAGTTTGAGTTAAGATTTTTAAGGGTATGTTTGGTAAATTAGTTTAGTTTAAACTAAACTGTATTTTTTTTATTATATTTTTTATCTTTTTCTAAAATTTTTTTTATCTTTTATGAAAAAGTCAATAAAAATTTACTATTCAAATTTAAATTTATCAACTCAATTCAAACTTAACTTATTCATCAAATATCCCCTAAATTTAAATAATAAATTATGTTGATTTTTAAAAAAAGATAAAAAAATTTTAAAAAATAAGCAAATTTTTGAGAAAAAAATAAAAAAATAAATAAAAATATTGATTTAAACTTATAAACTAAATAAACGTAAAGCAACGAGATAAAAAAAAAAAAAAAAAAAAAAGTGAAAACAAAAAGGCATATATATACATACATACATATGAGTTGTCAGCTCTTGGAATTGGGATTCCAGAGTTGCTATATGTCGATGGTAGACTTGAGCATCGACCTGTCAGACGAATTATCACGACACAACTTCACATTGTTGTGGGGTCCAAAGAAGTCAGTCATATACCCTTCTTAGCTCCCCCCCCCCCCCCCCCCCCCCACCCCGCATCTTCGTCTTCACGTTTTTTTCTTTTTTATATCCTTATTCACCGCTTAAATTTTTAATTTTAATAATTTATCCTTCAATTTAAAATTATATGACAAAATACTTATCCATTATGATCTTAATTTTTCAGTGGTTATTATCATATGACTATACAAAAGTAATTAATAATTAATGATAAAAATAGTCATTTTCCTTCATTTTAACCAAAATTTTTTTATTATTTGAGTTTTATCAAAATTAAAGATTGTAAATTCTATGTTTTAAGAATAAATCCGTGTTAATATTGATTAAAAAAAAGATCTTATATATAGGCTTTTAGTTAATTATCCATGAGCAAGTCATAGCTCCACTGTTGTCGACAAATCAAAATAGTTATCAATGCAGGATGTTTTTTGCTACATTAATTATTTTAAATTCAAAAGGCATATTGCTAAAATTAAAAATACAAATTGTAATTGTAAGATAAGTTGAAAGACAACAGTGCAAAAAAAAAAATTAAAAAATAAAAAATATAAAAAATCCTAAAGTCCAATAACATCATGGAAGCTGGTGATTATTATTTGCATGGGGCTCAACTAAAGAAAGAAAAGTGGATAGCTAAAGGTTGGTAAAAAAGAAGGCCATGATTTGGTATTTATCTACAACCAAATTATATATATATATATATATATATATATCTATATGTCTATGCCCTTCAAAAAGCCTCGTTTGTTAGGAACGGCGGGATCGGTTATAAGCACTTTACAGTCCGGGGGGGAACATCGTCCCCTAAAGTCTAGAAAAAAGCCACCCCTTACACGCGCCTCTCAAATCCTTTTCATCTTTTGACTTCGCATAAAAAAATAGAAAAGTGTTAAAAGTAAGTTATTTAGTTCATATATGCATGAGATCAGAACAAATGTTCGGTTATTGATTAAGTATTGGCCCGTTATAAGATCCGGGCCCGCAGCGCTATTTAACGGTTAAGAATTGTGTTTTGTCAGATGTAAAGTTAATTAATCACTTTATTTTATTGAGTCACCATATTATAAATGTTATTCATCCTTGACTCATTATATTAATTCACATCCTAAAGTTTTAGGATTAAGACTTGGAAGGTCTTATGAATGCAAGTAAACACCATGATTTTGAATATATCATCGCATATTATATGTTCTTCGTTACGTTGATCACAAAGATGATTTTTTTTTTAGTATATATATAAAATTTTATTTCGAGTTGGTTGGTTTAATTTAAGGATACCACGTGTGGAAAGGACGGAGAGAAAGAGGACCCCCAAGCAATGCATTATGCATGCATGCATACCAAAAAGGGTCAGCTCCATCGAGCAGAAACAATTATAGCAAAATAAAAAATAATCTATATATGTAAATATTTTTTTTTGGGAAAAAATAACAAATAATAATGTAGGTAATATATAGAGAGAGAGATGGAATTCAAAAATAATGGCTAGGGACGTTAGCTTTAAACATCTTTGGCAGAGCCAGCAGGCAAAAATGTCTCTCCTTAGCCATACCTGAAGATTGAGACGCTTACCAATCACGCAATTCTTATAAATAAATATATATATATATATATATATATATGCGATGTAATAATTAATTCATTTCGTAATGTTTAGTTACTTGACCTTACGACTTCTCTTTTCTCCCAGATTTTGTTTAATACCGACATTTAACAAAACTTATGATTTCCTAGGGTTTTGTTTTTCTTATTTATTCCTTTTTCCACTTCAATGGATATGAAGCCTTAGATATTATTGAAAGCGATAAAGCTTTTCTTTGAAAGTTTCAACTCCAGTAAATATGCTTAGATTTTTACACGTAATTTAACATATGACTTGTTTCTTTTAGAGACCTCAACAGTACTACATGCACAGTAATAGCACCCCCTGTAAAACGGTATTTGCATATATGTATTATAGGTTTGTAACTGCGAGTTAATATTGTAACTTTTTTTTTTTCTAATATTACATGTCACTTGGTCTAATATATAGTTTTAAATAATAAAGTTACATGTAAATATCAGCTAGTATTTACAAAAATGAAAAATATATTAAGAACACTAACTATAATAATAATATTTGAATATGAATGTATGTAACATATGAATTATTTTTTTTTTAATCCATTACGTGAGTTGATATTTAAAAATTGATATTACAGTTGATATCTTTAAAATTACTCATTAAAATTATCTAAATAAAAAGTTTTATTTGTCATATCTGTAAATATGATTGTCGGATGTATAAGGGAGTCATTTTATCTATAAAGTTTTTCTATGTAAACATGTGAGGATTCGTCTTACTTACATATGTACACTAATTAGACTATATTAAGGAGTAACTTCTTCTAAAACTGCAAAAAGGGGGAAACATCTATAGAGATTTTGAGGTATATATGAAATAGCCCGGGGGGGGGGGGGGGGGTGTGATGTGCGTGGTTATGCGTTTAATATATATATATGTATATGTATATATGTGTATGTATGTATGTATGTATGCCCCCACAAAACACAAACACACCCATGATCTCTAATTCAACAAAAGTGCTCCTAATCTATTTATACCTTGTATTCAAGAGTGACTCGGTAAGGAAAGGAATATGATCAGTTTTGGGATTCCCAATGTTTTGACTGCCCCTTAATTCAAACTAATATAATTTCCAACACTCTCCAAGCCCTCCGGGAACTGTGCTCACATGGCTGCTTCCCATATGCATCATGACCTCTGCAGTTTTGTCTCAAAATCAACAGGGGGTTTGACATAACCATTTAAATTATTTAATTTAAATTTTTTTTGTCTTTTTTTTTATTTTTTTTAAAGTTTTTTATTTTTTTTAATTTAAAAAAATTATTATTAAAACTTAAAAATCTCAACTCAAACTATTCCATCAAACAAATCATAAGTTTATGTTTGATTTATTGGTGAGATAAAAATTTTAAATTCAAATTAATTAATTTTTTAAAAATTAATTATATATTTTATTAATTTTTTAGAAAAAAAGATAAAAATTAATATGAAAAAATATGATTTAATTATAGTTAAATTAAAACATCAAATAAAATATTAAATTGCTATTCATTTTTGTAAAGTTGAAAAAAAAAAGAATAAAAGGTGATGTATCAATATGTTTTCGAATAATATACTTTTTAAATTTTTAATTTTGATAATTTACTCTCTAAATTTTTTAATTTATTACTAACTTTTTAGTAATTAAGAACTTGAAGTTGAACAATTGACGTTAGGGTTTGCAACTGGATCATTTGGAAATTTATTATTGGATATGAGAATTTTGTCCTCAAATAAGGAACATATGACCTTTCGATTAGTTATAATTTAATGAGAAATTCAATAAAATTGAACGGATTACAAAATTAAAAAAGTTTAAAAAGTAAATTATTAAAATTATAAATTTGATTGATAAGTTATCAAATATCAATAAGTTTTTTTGTTCTATATCTTATTTATTGTAACAAATCCAATTGCGCAAAATTTTATCAAAGAAAAACAAACAAACCTTACCACCTCACCAAATGATTGGTGATAATGGCTACTTTTATAATATCCAGCTACACTTAAACTCACCAACTTTTCTAATTTCTAATTAGATAAAATTGTAGTCCAAATTAATCTTATGAGTGAATTAATTAGGATATCGATAGTTAGATCATATATGCTTATAAGTAAATACAACTAGAAATTTTAATGAAAAGTTACGGAAACTTTAGTTCTACTCAATCAAGTTCTATAATTTTATGCATTATGTCTATAGCTATGAAAAAGAGAAAAAAGAAATAGAAACATTAAAATTGGACCTAAAAAAATCTGAATCGAATCCAACACATGGACCTTTGAATTAATTATGAATCGGTGCATTGACACCACATTGAAAAAACAAACAAATGGTGTTGTGACAAGAAGATGATTTATAATCACTAAGGGTTACATGGAATAAAATAAATGGAAAAGGCAAATTGTGCTTCCCCATGCTATATTATTCGGTTATAATTCATGGACCCTCTTGGCCTCTGACAATAATTGTCATCCATTTTATATACATACATATATATACACACATGAATTTTCTTATCCTTGGTGTTTGGCTGCACCATTATCTCTGATTTCCTTAAATACTCTATTATATATACATATATATATATATATATATTATCATTTACATATCCTCATCATCACAGGTTGGTATTAATTTTGTATTTAAATGTTATGCTTGATAGGGTTGCGATTTTATTGGGATGTGCTCCGCTTTATTTATTTAAATTGTTTTTTATTTTCCCAAAGATCAGTAGCTCTATGTTTAAATAATAAATAAAATGCAAGTTTTGTTTTCATCTGTAGACAGATCAAAAGTACTTAAAAGTTAACAAAATTTTAGGTAGTTTTTTAGAACTACATTTTTTTATAAATTGTTTAATGGAACAAAATACAGTGCTTAGTTTGTCCAATAATAATAGAAAAAAAGGGTTAGAATTAAGTCAGTGTATATGAAATCTTACTAAATTTTGTCACAGGTTTTGAGATATACTGAAAAAAGCATTTTAAGCTATTCTTATATATATATATATATATATATATATATATAAGCATTTTAAGCTATTCTTTTATATGGTCAAAACTCATTTGAAAAATTATCAAAGCAATCACGTATATAGTTATTAGGCTTAAAAAGAAAAAAAAAAAAAAAAAAAAAAAACGGCTTGGAGAAAACGGGCTCTTTAAGTGGTTTATGCCCTTGAATTTTTTTTTTTTTTTTAATCTTTGCACAATTCGAGAAGGGGTAGTATATGTGGATAGAGGAAATTCGTATATACTGGTTAGGTTGGAGTAAATTGGCTTTAATGCTTACTAATGGAGTAATGATCATGTTCAAAAAGGAAATTAAGCTCATTTTTAAGTTTACTTCAAAAGTGATTGATACTATGATCCTTGTACAAAACATTAAAAACTAAATGGTAAATTTAAAATTAGAAGAAAAAAAGTTATGGTAGTCGTGAAAGACGCAGCTGAATGCTGATCAACTTCAGCAGCTGATAGAAATGTGGTTACTTTTTTTTAATTTTTTAATTTATTTTTATTGAAAAATAATAAGAATAAGGAGAAGCAGAAGTGGTTCTCAAAATTGGGCTTTTCCGGATGTTTTGCTACGTCCCGTAACATCCACAGCCCAGGTCTTCTCCTACAACGAATCCTTAATTTGCTGCTATATATATATATAGGTAGAGTTTTAACGATTATTTTAATATTTATTTATCGGTGGTTATTATTGTTACAACCGTTTAATATAAATTAGATTATTGTTATCAATTGGGTAGTTGTAAAAATATTTATGATGATTAATGAACATTGAATTTTTAAAGTTCATTAAATACAATTTTGAATAGACAACTTGCAACTTCTTGTTAACTTGTTGATATGGATTTTTTAAATGATTTTTAAATTAAATGGAATTTAAATTAAATTTTATTCTCTAATTGTTAGTCTCATTCGTTTATTTATTTATTTTTTCTTTAAAAGTTACCAGTGAAACTCTTTTAGATCCTTATCTCCAATATTGTTAAACCATTTTTTTCATGATATGCCGCTCGTGAAATTAGTCCAAGAAATAGTACCTTTTTTTTTAACTGTATGATTCCATTTCCAAAACAACAAAATGATCTTTATCTTTCATGAAATGGGTTTAGCGGCAAGGATTATGTAATCGAGCTTACACGGTTTATATTGCTAATAATTTTCTAGTAATGATGGGTTGCAATCAATTTTTTGCTAGTTTTGACTTTTTTTTTTTTTTTAAATTGGGTTGCTGTTAATTTAGTATATGAAGTTGAATAGTTTATCAATCACATAAATATTTGTTAAATTACTTGAATGTTTTAACATGCGAATATGAACAGTTTATTCTATGTACATAGATATCTTTTTTTACCATTTTTGAACCGCAAACCCATAAATTGATTTTTTTATGTGGATTAATTTCAATAATCCTAATTATAGTGATCAGTTAAAAATCAAAATTTACTTGTTTACACTTTTTAATAGAATTATTAGTAACTGTAGAGGTTTACATAAATGTCCATTATTATTCAACTTTGCATAACTCAGGAACAAACATTTGTATAACATGAGAGGAAATGACCAGAACTTTGTACTTGATAAAGCAAATATCCTAAAATATTTAACAACGAGATTTTCATGTTGAAATGGTTGCTCTATCTCTTGGATGATGAAATTTGCATGTTACTCTAAACTTTTAATTACCCATCTGAAAATAGTATAAGAGACTTTAAAAGGAGAGTGGCCAGGCATAAGTCATTACATCTTGCAATCTTTCTTTCTTTTCTTTTTTTTTTTTTTTTTTTAAGTTATTATATCTGTAATTTGAATTCGAAGGTTGTATGGAGAAATTTCTAATATGCGTCAATCAATGATATATTGGCTGTTAATGAAATTTGTAAATAAATAAAAAAACAAACTTAAAAAGGAAATTAAAATGAAAAGGGAAACAAATTCTATTCTGCTATTGAATTTTGATTCCAAATATTTTATTTGTCCACCTGTATAAAAATGATCTTTTAATTAATATTTAAGATTGGTTGTTTTTTTTTTATAAGGTAAATTGGTTATTTAACTTGCTATAATAGGACATAAAAAATGTCACATTATCAATGTAATTAAGATAGACATTTTTTTTTTTTTTATAATTTTGTCTTATAACCATCCATAGTTACAAAAACATAGTAATCATTGAAAACTCTTATATATATATATATATATATAAATAACTAAACATACTCATTTTCTCGTATGGGCACGTTACGTGTAACTTTTTTGTTTGATATTATAATAACAGTTGATTTTAATGTAATTGTTTTTTTGCCCTAATAATTTATTGTTATATGATTTTAAATAAAAAAATTACACGTAAATTAACTAATTGTTATAAGTTTTTAAATAGTGTTTATTAGAAAAAGGAAGACTAAATATTAGAAAATATTTGTAGTTGGAATAACATATTATTTTAGACCACGGAGTCTCGTTGTCCTTTGAAAGTTTATCTGGTGGTTCGTTGAAAACGACATGTCGCATGTTTGTTGTTACCTGAAAAAAGACGTTGTTAATTACAAATGTTTGCTGAAACAACTTTGTCTTTTTAGTAATGTTTACTATTCCTTTGATTTCCAAGACGATAACCCATTAACCCGTTTATCGTTTTAGACTATGCAATTTATATTGTAGAAAAACTACGTGTCGTTTCATAGTGAAAAGTTGGAGAAAAAAATGCCGTTTGCAGCTTACTTACAAGTTTGTTATTTGTTAAATAGAAAAACGGCATGACGTTCTTAACGAATAACACGTGAGTTTATCGCTTTTTTTTTTTTTTTTTTTGGGGGGGGGGGGGGGGTTTTCTTTACCACTAGATTGTGTTGGTTGCAGTTTGTGTAAATATTACTAGTTTTTTTTGTTTTATGTATCTGAAGAAACGACATATTGTTATGTAAAGAACGTTTGTCTTAACAACCCGTCGTCTTCATAAAGAAAAAAAAAGGAAAAAAAAGTTGTGTCTTGTGTTCTCACGTCCTTTCAACATTTTTTAACGACATATAGTTTTGTGTAGAAAAAAAATACTAGTTGTCGTCTTGTCGTTTATGGTAGGAGTGATACGTCTGTTTGATTCTTGAATATGTATTACTTCAGTTCAGACTTACATAGAAGATTGTTATCATCGCTTTCAGATTTAGATTTTTTTAAGGCAAAACGAGGCATGTACAAATAAACATTTAAGCAGTCAAGTAAAAGGACATTCAAAGCAATTGCTTAAATATCGCTTAAAATGTGCCTTATATTTTCAAACATGCATTTTGCGATACCTAATTTGCTGTGATTTAGCATGTTTTTACAAAAATGTGATACTTGATTTACCTTTCATGTTGTTAGGCTTTAAATTTTTGAGCTGTTAGACTTAAAAACAAGGACACATCCTCACCCCCAAATTAAAAAAAAAATAATAATAATAAAAAAAAAAAGAGTAAAAACTCAAACATACAATTAATTTCATATTCTAATCCACTCGTGGCTCGTACAAGGAATTGAAATTTCTGATTGAAGTTAGTGCAAAAGTTAGAAATAGTTTTTGTTAAAATAAAAAATTGCCCCTCTTTTCTTTTCCCCTTTTAATTTTTTTGGTTCTGTTTAAAAAAACATGTCGTTTTCTTATCAAAACTTTCATCAATTGTCGTTTACGCTATGAAAGGTGGTTGTAGCCTGCAGTTTATGTTTCACGATTGTTGTCGTTTAAAGGAGAACTTCTGATAAGTTCAAACGACATAAACTACAGGTCGTATGTTGTTGAAGTCATTAATTCAATTCAGCCACGGCAGCAAAACTCTTCCAGCGAAAACTTGAAAATGAGAAAAAAACAAAAAAAAAAAAAACAAAAAAAAAAGCATTTTATCTAATCCACGTGCTCAAATCTTAAGAAAACGTCGTGTCCGTTATTCCTACCTCCCAATTGGCGCGTGGCGCCGACAACCCCACTCATCCAGATCTATGCCCACGCTTCTCAGCTGCCACGTCATCATTCAACAATTGCCTCACTTCAGTTTGAGCCCTGTACGTCCACCGAATATTCCATGCACGCGATACCACACAATTTTGAAATATTCCCATATTTTTCTTACCCAAAAATTAAAAAAAGAAAATGAAAAAATAAATAAATAACCTCTTTTGTTTTGGCTGTGGTTCGTAATAAAGACCCCCTGGCTTAGTTCTTCAAGTTGAAATCCCCATCTCTCTCTCCCTCCTCTCTCTCTCTCTCTCTCTCTCTCTCTCTCTCTCGTGAAGGACTCCACGATTTGTTCCTTTTTTCTACCCTAATCCAAAACCTAATCCTCTTTTTATTTATTTATTTATTTATATATTTTAATGGCAAATTTGTCCTCTGAATTTTCCAAGCCGTTGTTTTCCTCCATTTTGATTCGACTCGTTTCTTGCGATTTCATTTTCTTCTCAAAGCGCTTTCGTCTCCAGATTCTCAGTCAACCTTGTACGTCTTTTTGACACGGATTTGATTCCTTCCGAGTCCTCCCTCAGTACGCCATGGGAAAGCGTAAGTCTTGACTCCTTTCTCCACTTCTTTAATTCGATAATTAGGGTTTTTTAAATCTTTTCCCTATGCCTGATAATTCATTTCTCTATTTCGTTTTTGATCAAATTGTGGAAGAAAACCCGGGAATTCTTGGTTTATAGGTTTTTTTAATGGATTTGGAATTGTGGTCGCGATGATTTTTTTTTTTTGGGCGTTGAAATGTTTGGATTTTGATGCGATTATGAAATTTGGGGGGGAAAAACAGGTAATTCTCAGCGAAAAAATGCTGCGATGCTTGATACGGAAGAGTTTGACGATAATAGTAGTGTGAGTTCGTCGTCGACTGTTCGTTCCGATCATATGTCGGTGATGGGGAACGAAGAAATGCAAGTTGAGAAAGATAGTTTACTCGACCAGGCTCTTGAGGCTTTATACGAGAAAAGGTAATTCTAATTTTGCTTAATTGAATATTTTCTTTTCGATAAAGTTTTACTGAAAAATAATTAGTTTTTTAAATTGTTACCCATTTGCTCAGAAGCTGATTGTGTAGTAATGCGATATAAATGAAGTTAAACCGACTGTTTAATTATGTGATTTAAATGAAAAGTTGGGTTTTTTTTTTTTTCTCTCTTCACGACCATCGACCACCAAGGAGGTCGATGATAGAAGTTGTTAGTTGAAACTTGAATATTGGTTTAGGATTGGCTTCTTACTTATTTATTGCTTTCATGTACATAAGGGGTTCCACAAGAGAAAAAGCATTGGCGTCAATTATTGGAGCTTTCAATAGCACCTTGCAACATGAGTTTGTGGAAAAGAAGTAAGATTTTTGTTTTAATACTCTAATTAGTTTTATTATGCTTCTAAAAAAAAAAAAAACAAGTGGCAGCTTTTAGTCTGTCTCAACCGATCTTGAAAAAAGGAAAAATTGACTTTTGTTGGTCCGGACATTTCTTTTCCCTCCCCCTCTCTTTTCCCCACGTCTTAATAGTACGGATCTTTTGTTCGTTGCCATTTATGCTTGGATTTTCACATTAATGTGGCGTTATTCAGATTCGCGACTTTACTGGATCGGTGTCTGAATTCCTTCAAACGGGGATCTTCCAAAGAGATATGTTTGGCATCTCATGTCATCGGTTTGTTTTCTAAATTCTTTTTTTTGGGGCAATTTTTGCATCCCCTCCCATTAACCTAAATGATTTGGTAACTGGTTTCTTTAGGACTGCTGGCATTGACTGTTGGTTTTGGGGATAATGCACGAGAGATATTGGAAGAATCACTCCCTCCTCTTACACAGGCTCTTAAGTCTGGTTCTGAATCTTCAAAGATATCGGTAAATGCATGCTCTGCATTTCTTATGTTTTTAGTTCAATTGCTTCTGTACCGCATGGATATAATATTCTTCTAAGTGCTAACTTGCTTTTCCTGCACAACATGGGTGATGATTGTAGTTGTTGGAGTGTTTGGCTGTCATTACTTTTGTTGGCGGCAATGACCCCGAGCAGACGGAGAGATCAATGCAAATTATGTGGCAAGTGGTTCATCCGAAACTGAGTTCCAATGTATGTCTTGTCTCCTCATATTTGGATAGTATTTTGCTATTCTTTTACACTTCGTTATTTCTGTTTTGCTAGCAAGTAAATTATGCTTTGAATAATTTGATGTTTTTACTCTAATTGATTTTTATGCTCTGTTGAACGTGAATGTGTTATTGATATTTCTATCTATTTGTGTGTTTTATTCATTATATGTAGCTGTAGTTTTTTTTTTTTAACACGACTTAACCTGCAACCAACATTCCTCTTTTATAGGTAGTTGCAGTCAAGCCGTCAGGTCCTGTAATAAGTGCAATGGTATCTGCGTGGTCCTTTCTTCTTACTACCATGGATGGATGGAAACTCAATCATAAAGATTGGCAAGAGTAATATATTCTTATCCACATTTACCGATTTATCCTCTTCCCAACCCTACTTGCTTTCAAGTGAAAACATTTTCGTAGTTACACCAAACACCTTCTTGGAGCCCAAAGGCTCCTGTCAAGCTGCAGTTCGATGTAGGAATTGCATATTGGGTTAAAAAAACGTATGAATTAACTCATAAGCCCAACCAATTACATGACTTACTCTTTGACCAACACTGCAGATCGCTATCATATTTGTCTGGTCTGCTTGACAAGGATGATCGGGCTGTACGAATTGCTGCTGGTGAAGCACTGGCTTTAACTTTTGAGATAGGAAGTTTAGAAAAGTTCTCTAATGCAGCTAAAGGTTCAAGTGATGCATCAGCGGAAAAAGGAAGTAAACCATGGGAATATATGCACATACAAGGACTGAAGGCAAAAATCATAAATCAAGTAAGAAACCTGTCATCTGAGGCAGGTGGCAAAGGATCTGTTAAGAAAGATCTTAATAATCAGCGGAACCTGTTTCGAGACGTATTAGAATATTTTGAGGTACATCTATATCTCTTATTTTTTTACTTCATCGACTTTGCGCTTATGGATTTTCTTAATGGTCCAACTTCTTTGTTAGGATGGTTATCGTCCTGAAGTGTCTGTGAAAATTGGTGGAGAAACACTGGATACAAATTCATGGTGTAAACTGTTACAGGTTTTGATACATCTACCGCCTTTCATTTACATCAGCTCTCTTTCAGACTATTTCCAGCTTGCTGATTTCTCTTAAATGTTAACAGCTGAACTTCGTTAAGCGATTCCTTGGGGGAGGGTTTGTCAAACACATGCAGGTTGGTCCTCTGTTTCTATGATACCTTTTGCTATATATTGCTGCGCATTAACTGGGTAGTTTTTGCAATTTCTTTGCTTACATGTTAATATTTTGCTGAACAGGAAAATGAGTTCCTTCATGATGTGTTTGAGTTCACTCCAAAGAAGTATGTTGCTGACCATGATCATCGTTTATCTAGCAGTGAAAAGGTTGGTTAATGTTACTACACCACAAGATGATGTCTTCCTAGCTAAAACGTATTTACCTTGTTTCGTAAGCTACGACCGGGCACAGTGCTTTGTTGGTTACTTGTCATTTACGCATGTTCAATTAACGTTGCCTTTTACCTGCAGAGAATGTATAGGTCGCCAAATTCAGTTCTCAACAAAGCAAGGACTCAACATCTAAACAAGCAACGAATGTTATCAGAGGTAATCTGTCTATGATCAGAATACATGCTTTCATTTACCAGCATTTGTTGTTGCATGGATATGTGCTTGGTTAGTATCAAGTGGTTTCTTCATTCTGTTCATCATAAGTGATTGTTCATTCTTCTTCTGTTACATATTAGTGAAGTGTCCCCACGTCACACTCGTGGGACTCCGTATGATTCCAAGGCTTGGTGCTACATGAGCTCTCGATTATTTGGTTGTTTAAGCTTCTTTAACCATCAAGAATAAAATTGCATCTAGGTATTGCGTATTTTTTGGCTAATACATTTTTTGGTCGGGGTTTTTTCTTTTCTTGTGGTTTTCAGGGTAAAAATATTGGGCACTTTGCAGTGCATGGAGGTGAAGAGGAAGCCTAGGGTTGATGAGCCTTTTTAAGACGAAACAAAAGTTTTGGACCTCGGTCAGGTTTTTATATGTTTTGAAAACACATTATAGCTTAGTGGATGAAATAGGAGCCGACAAACAGGCATTGCCTCATTTGCTGTTGGGTTAAGATGCAAGCATATTGGATTGATAACGTTGTAATTGGATATATTGGAAATTCTGCTGTTTGTTTTTTGCTGACAGCGTCAATTAAATAAACCTGGATCATTTTCTAGAGTTTAATAATTCAAATGAATTTTTTTTTTTTTTTTTTTTTGGTTGTGGTTTGATGGAAAGATCAAATATTCTATTAAAAAATTACTTTTTTTTTTGGCTGGAAATGTTGAAATACAACTTGAATTACTGAAATATTCGTTTCCTTGTTTTGTGACCCTAAGGAGCTATTTGTTAAGATGTGCAACTGAACAAATTGTAGGTCTAACTTTCATGGTAATGGGTAAAAATTTGAAAATTCAAATGCATCACTTTGGAAATTTTCATATATAAAACTAGTGTAATAAGGGCACAACCGGGCCGCCTGAGAACCCCCATACAAGGCCTACTCCGGGCTGGTCTTGCATCATATGGATTGGTTTCCCAAATACAGGGCCATTGCGCTCAATGGCCCAACTAGGCTAATGACCCAATTGATTGCGCTATCAGGTCCAGATGGAGTCCCGCCGGTTCGTTTGTCAACAACAAGGCACCGCTTTTTATTTATGTACTGCTTATTTTTGAGGCAAATCGATGTAAGAACTTTACCGTGACGACTGCTTTCGCCTAACATTAACATAAGTAAACTCCTTAACGAAATTTATAGAAAAAAAAAAGGAGATAATTTTCAACAATTGCAAATACCATTTGCTTTTTACGAACCCAAAATTGTAATGCCAATACTCGTGTTTCTAGCTCCCAAACCAATTGGGCAATGAAAGAAGTTCAGCTGTGTGAAAGGACTGATGCAAAGTGGACTTTCACTAGCCAAGTCAATAACCTCCCAGTCTAGAAAAGTGCTTTGCAACAGCCCTGTCCTTCCTGTTATGGTTTCTTCCACCTCCTCTCCTTCCCCCCCTTCCCCTGTAGTTGCCCGCGTTCTCTCTGCCTTCACCTTCAGCGGCGCCAGACTGCTTATCTTGATCCTCGTTCGAGTCCCTCTGTCGGTCTCCACCTCCCCCCCTCCTTCCCCTGTAATTACCCCCACTCTCTCCGCCTTTGCCTTCAGAGGCGCCAAGCTGCTTGTACTGCTCATCGTTTGACTCCCTCTGTCTGTCTCCGCCTCCCCCCCTCCTTCCCCTGCCCCTTTGATTCCCAAACCTTCTTCCGTCTGTCTCAGGAACAGCTTGCTGCTCCTTATCTTGGTCTTCAGTGGCCTCCATCAGCTGCTTAACCGCACCAAGCGGCAGGTTGCCACCACGCCCAAGGCCGTAAATCAACTCTTTTTGAGCCAGATTAACTAATGATCCTTCACTAGCATTTGCAACCGCAACTGAACCTTCAACTTTGTAACTGTAATTCTTGCCATCCTTTACATAGTACTGGGGTTTCTTTCTTGAGCCCCATTTTGAACTATCAGAAGGATTCTGAGAAGAGCTTTCACTCTCTTTCTCCCAGGATTTTCCGGACCTAATTTTGTCTCCCAATATTTCATTTTCCTCGAACCGTGACTCTGCGACACTGAGACCCAGATCATCGAAAGAGTCATCATACTCGTCTTCATACTCATACTGTGATAAAAGAGCTGCAGTTCTTGCTGAATCCTTCCCATTTTTATCGTCAAGGGTATTAGAATCAGGCGCGTCACCTTTAGACTTCCTAACAAACCTCCCCACTGAAGATGAGGATGAGACTGAAGGACGTTCGCTTTGTTGCACCCTTCCTCCAGCCACAGAATTGTTGGAGGATACTGGCACGGATTCAACTAGTTTCCCTTTCCCTTTATCATTTCTGCCAACAGTTAAAGCAGTCTTGGATGTAGGCATCACCTCTAGTGAAATATCCAGGGCCTGAAGATCTTGATGAAGAGTCCCCTCAAGAATCCTCTGAATTACCTCTTCGGGATTCTGGCTGTAAGCTTCAAGACATGCAGCCAGAAATCCTTTGCCATAATCAGGGAAGAGATCCCTGATCTGACTTATTTTAGACTCCATGATGGCGGCATCTTCATCTATCTCTGCTTTTCCACTTGTCCCTGGGGTCGGCGTATTGGAGAGTTCCTTACCCGTAGATTTCTCCGAGTGCATGAATATACTCGAAACAAACTCAAGTTGCTCGTCATCCATGAATATCCATCCTTCACGACAGAAAGATAAACATAATTTCTTCCCAAAAAATAGTTTGTAAGACAGTAGACAAATACATCTGATAATAACATCTGTGTAGGTAAAAGTAAATTCTTTATGCTTAATATGTAAAGAATACAAAAAGCTTCTTCTCCACCTACATTCTTCTCGCACTAGGTTCGTTGCATACTAAAACGTTTTAGTGAGTTTATTTACTGTATGCTAAATCATAGGAATCAAATATAATAAATGAGATTCCAGAGCATGTGCCCCATTTCTTAAGCGTCTGATCCTAATAGTTGTTAAAGATATTTTATCGTCAGTCACAAAAAGTAAAACAAGGCTGGGCTGTTTTCAAGTAGAAAAAAAAGACGAGGAATAAACAAACACAAAACCCATGAAAGCACTTACGGATATTACGTAAACTCTCCAGCTTGCTCATTAGATGAAAATTCTTTTCAATATTTTGAAGAAACGTTTTTCTGTTGTGGTTCTCTTGAGTCGATATCGAAACTGCACTAATCTCTCTGAACGTTTGAATCAAAATATCTGCCCTTATAGCAGGATCTTCTATATTTGCCGGAAACATCTTTGTGGCAACTGGAATAGGGAGATTATCTCCAAACGCCCCATCACTTAGGTAGCCAAATTCCAATAAGTTCCAACCAAACTTGATTATTCTCCTTGCTAATAAATTCAAGCCTAAACGAATATTTGACACCATTCCATCTTCTCCAGATGTTAAAATTATCTGGAAACCCCGCTGCAAAGAAGGAAGCAATGAATCATGCAACTTTGCAAGAGTGCAAAGTAGTTCCTCATTACCATCTCTGCAAGACAACAAAAATTGATGCTAGATGAAAAAACTTTCTGAAACTGTGGGGAAAAAAGTGAGAGACCAAGTCATAACATTTTCCCTCACTACAGAAACTTTTGAATGTAAACTGCTCAAAATTCAGAATAAGATATCAAATAATAAGGTTAACATTAGCTGGTGACATTATCATGTTAACAACGACTACTTCCTTCAACCCAAGAAGAATGTATAAGATTGTAATTGGCGCTAAATCATGAAATGAGTTTTAAAAAAAAAAAAAAAAAAGTGCTTAATCAGGTACCTTATTTCAATAGGAAATGAGAAGAACATGGCTGCTGGTTTGTATGCACTCACGAAAGCATCCATGGAAACAATTGCATCGTTTATGAAGTCCATTACCTTTGAAGGAAATAGAAAATTTTATAAGCAAACTAAAATACAAGAATGTGCATCTTCCTTTGAGAAGACGCTTTAAGTATATACTTGAAATACAAAAGGAGATGGGTGTGAAAAAGAAGAAGAAGAAGCAACTCACCTCCAGCATATCAGCATAAAGACGACTAGAACCATGGTCTCCAAGATTTCCAGAAGAGAAAAGCGCCTGTGTGTAACATCAGGGAAAAACTCTATTTTGTGAAATGAAAAATTAAGACCGACCACTAAACCGCAAGCCTGCAACTTTACCTTTACTCAAAAATAACAATGTTATTCACCATGAATTCCTAAGAAAGCAACGAATATATATATATATATATATCTTCTGCTCTTGCTCTTATCCTTCCTTCCTTTACTTTAAGTGTAATAAGGACTCCATAGACAGTTCAACTTAAAATAATATTTAGTGGTAAAAGATGGTGATCAATCAGTAAAAACACTTCAACCACTCTCGACACACCCAATAACGAAAATGTAAATTTTGAGTCACTTGTGAATTTAGTTGACTGGTAAAAT
Organism: Ficus hispida; assembly: GCA_025413025.1. Taxonomy (NCBI): domain Eukaryota; kingdom Viridiplantae; phylum Streptophyta; class Magnoliopsida; order Rosales; family Moraceae; genus Ficus; species Ficus hispida. Next base: position 1,347,011 of record CM046367.1, read on the forward strand.
ACCTGGAGGGATGAGGCGCAACGTTCATGCATTGTGTGAACAATGCTCAGGAACTGTGACACCACTGAAGTCAAATATTCATGGATCCTAGGCTGGGCACTTAAAGCATTTCTCACCTGAAAGAGCAAGACACGAAATTAAAGGGAGGGATCAAGCATTTGCTTAAAGCGTAAAAAGAATTTGTTCTACTATCTCAGAGTCAGATAAGTACAGGTAAATTATCAACCAATGATCATTTGTGCACTTATGGAAATTTGTTGATTCGTCAAAGTGCGTGTGTAAAACATATGCATATGTGAGTAGTAGTACTTTAATGTCTTGATCTTGTGTGGCTGTCTTGAGAAAATCTTCTCTACTTTGGGATTTCTTTAAGAGAGGAATATAGGAGGTTTAACAGATGTCCACAAAAGTACAAGCCACAAGCATACCACCGATGTTTACTTACCAAAAAACTGGTCAAGTCTTCATTTTCATGGCCATATATAGCACATATATCTAACAACTTAGGCAAGTCAAGCAACTTCTTTTCCTGCAAAAGAACTACATATAAAGTTAGTGAACACGAGTTTCCTAAAAAAATAGAACGTACTACTGCAAAACATATCACCAATAGGAAAATCATCCATGTCGCCATCTTCATTTTTTACATCGATATAAAGCCAGTTCTACACATCGCTACCATCCATGTTCATGTTAAAATATGTGAACTATTCTGCTATAGTTATTACAAATTGGGTAGAGAAATGTGCTCTAGTCCTGAGGTTGCTGAGTGAGTTTAAATGCACCAAACTAGATAGGTTTGTGATTTCGAGAAACCTGACATTTATCATATGTGATTTGTGCTGCGCAATGCTAACAGGTTTACAAAAGTATGCATCTACTCATGAATCGTACGATCATTAATTTCAGAGAAAAAGAAAATTCTTGAGACATAAACAAAGCCTGAGCATTACTATCTGAAAACAAATTGCAGAGGGAAACAGAACAGAACCCACCTCCGTGGTCTTTTGGACTGAGGCTGTCAGCGGCACGAGCCCCAGGATCTCTATTGGAAGATCTGAAACAGAAAGAACTCCCATGGTAGTGAATTACAGAAACAGCAAACCAGAAATACAACACGAAGTCCCTCAGGGGAGGAGAAACTTACATGCGATATAACACCATAAAAACACGGCGGCTTAATTCAAGCTCCCCGACGACAACTCCGGCGACCATTTCCTTGGCTCCATGATGAGGGAAATCGTACCATCTGGCCCTGAATTGAAGAAAGCTATCCAGGAATTCAAGCAAAGAAGCATCACTAGCCACTGACAAGAATAAGAACACCAGAACATGATTTTCAATTTAAAAAAAATATCGAAAATTATCAACATCTGATTTGGACGTTTGAGATTTACCTTCCCTCCAGAATTCCTTAGGGCTCAGCTTCAGCAGCCGAGAAAGCTCTCTGTTCAAGAGATCCACAACTCTCTGAGACTCCACCGGATCCAATCCGCCCTCGTCGGCGCCAAGCCCCACCGCCACCGCCTCATCCTGGGGCAAGTAATTTACGAAATTGCCATCACCGGCCTGAACCGTAATCGGCTCCGCTGAATCGGAGTGGTGAGACAGCGATTGCCTGAGAGAATTGGAGAGCGTGGGGGTTTGATTTTGAGCTTGATTTTTGGGGACGAAGACCTTTTGGGATTTGGCGAAACCCTTGTTGGATGTTTGCCTACTACCAGTACCACCATGAGCGAACCTTTGAGACATAATTGATCGTCTCAGACTGAGAAGAGAAAGTTTGCGGAAAGAGAGAGTGAGAGCAGTGTTCTATCTCTGTCTTTTGGATATCCCTACTCCTGCATTTATTTCCTAATTGCCATTTTATTTATGTTTTTTTTTTTTTCCCCCTTGCTCCGGAAGCAAGGAACTTGTGCTACAAGCATTGCTACACGACTAAGAATAGTAAAACCCCAAAAAATTTGCTGTTGTTGTTCAGTTATGTAAATTTTGCTGGATTTTTTTTTCTCAATTTTAATTTGGTGTAGTAAAAATATGCTGTTTGGGAAAAGTTTAATTGTATCTGTTTTGATGAAACACGTCGTCTATGGTTTGAATAAACGTTAATTTTTCTATTTGGTCTTCCCTATTGCTATTTGGTCGATCAAATATATATATATATATATATATGTGTGTGTATATATATATAAGGGAAACGAAATAAAGGGAGATATTTGTTTGTCATGTAGATGAAATATAGATTTTTATTTATTTATTAATTAAAAATAAAAATATTCCTAAACAAATCCTATATAAATTTCTCTCCTCTCACGTATTGAACCAGTAAGAGCGAGGTGTATCAAAATGTTTCCCATCTTTAACTGCATAAAAAAGACAGCATTCGTATTAAAATTTATGCCATTTTCACGGGAAAAAAATTGTCGTTTTCTCATAATTGGGAAAGCATGTTGCTTGGTATCAAGCTTTTGCCAACTTTTAAGACGATAGAATTGAAAGATTCTATACTTCAGAAACGACATGTCGTTGTTAAGAAGTTATGCCGTTTTTCTAAAATGTCTTTTAAATGTACTCTTAGAATAAAACGACATCGCTATAAATATAGAAAACCATTTTGGAAAACAGGGTCGTTCCCGACGAAAGGAATATCTGCATGCATCCAGTGTCAAATTGGGTCTTTTTTTTGTACATATAATAGATAAGACCTAAACATCGGTCAAAAACAAGCATGTCATAGCTCAAGAAGAAACGAGGTCGTAAAGGAGACAAAAAAAAAAAAAAAAAAAAAGAATAAACGAAAGGGGAAAGCATAAAATGAATTGTAATCTATATATACAACAAAAGTCTACACGTGACAGCTTATGTGCCTATCATATTCATATCTAAACAGAAACCAGCGAATCACTACAGACGACTGTCAAAATTGCGATGCGCTAAGAGTGCTACAAGCAAATCTCGGCCTAAAGGACACACCAACATTTAAAGAAAATCGGTGTCATACCCATTCAAAATTTGTTTCTTTGGGCAAAAGCAAAGCAATAAGACAATCTGGAGTGCTGGGAACAATTGACAGCATGGAGCACACGTCTGGCGAGCATGGAAGGATGAAGAGAAGCCTTGCCCAAATTGATTTTGAAGCTGGAATCTTTATCACTCCGGCACATTCTCTCTGCTTCAAGTACGATATGAAATCCTGAAACTGCAGAAACAATATTGTAAGACAATGTTGCTGAAAGTAAAAGCACCACCACTGATTCTCACAAAAGTGTTTTATATAGAAAACGCATAGGAGGTCCAAAACCACCAAAGGAAACTACGTTGCAAGACAATTTACTTAAGTAGAACGACTTACGCCTTTATGGTCATTAGGAGAAGATGGGACAAGTCTACATACTTCCCTCTGCATCACAAGCCAAAAAAAGGTCAAAAACACATTTAAATCTATGAGATATATTTTTGGGGGGGTAACATTAAGGTCCTCACTTTATGTGGTGGCGTATTAGTAAATGTCGACTGCACATGTCGAAAGTCTGTGCGTTTGGTCATATCTAATTTGGTTGGCCATCTGCACCAAATTAACCATGAAACTTATAAATGGAATCTAGTTCATTTATGAAAAAGGAAAAGCGAAAAAAAAAAATAATAAAGACCCTATTCAAGGAAAACTTGCATAATGCCCTTACTCTGAAGGTTCGGACATGGCGTTGGAATACTTGCAACCATCTGAATCAACTCTGAGAGCATAAATTGTGCAATAATGAACCCCACTTTTACATAATTGTCCCTGCCACTGGTACCGTGGACACTGTCCTGAACTTTCTACTTGGAATGATTCTGCAGCAGGTGGAGGTGGAGGAGGTGGAGAACTAGGTGGCGGAGGAACTTGAGGCAAAGGTGGCGGAGATGGAGGCAAAGGAGGTGGTACCTCAGGTGGAGGAGGTGCTAGGGATGTTAATGGCGGTGGGAGTGGCAGTGGTGGTACCATGGGCAATGAAAACATTGGGTCAAAATGCTGCAGCGAAGTTCCCTGTACTTGTGAAAGCGGAGTCACAGAGGCTGGCACAAAAGGAGCCGCAAGAGCATTACCATGCACATTATTAGGCACTGCACCTGGCGAGATGGGATTTAAAGGAAAATTTTGATGCAAACCCCGTGGATCCCAAGAACTATTTGGAGGAAGGTAAGTGGGTCGCATAAATGGAGAGGACTGAACATGTGGTGGAGGGGGGGCTGGAGGTCCTTGTGTTGCCACATGAAAGCTTGGTAAACTCCCTGGTGCAGGATGCATCTCCATTTCGGGTTTTGTATACATCCACTTTTGCTCCATGGCACCAGAGACAACATGGCTACCTGAAAAGAGAATCATTCAACATTCAATTGCTTTATCGGAGGAAGAAACTTGGGGTGGGGACAGAATAGGAAACACCAGTTCATATCTATAAGGTAACATATCACCTCCATGTGAAGGATCCACTACCATGTTTACATCACCGCCATCAGCTTTTCTCAAACCAACTTCAGACATCTCAGTACCACCAGACACAGCTCTGTTAGACTGAAATGGATGTCCAACTTGTGCTGCAGTCCCATGATTCTCGGATGTTACTCTGGGTGATACAAGCTCCATGGAGTGGCCATCGGGTCTCACTGAGTAAGGTCCAGGATGGTGCATTCGCTGTTGACTGCTCAAACAACACGAATTACTGATTCAAAAATCTCAATAGAACCACTGGAGCAGAGTCATGATTCTACGGTTTAAACTAGTTAAACGTAACATACATCTATTTCCTACATACCATTTTATGATTTATATCATTATGTTGATGACCTCATTAACTTGGGACAATAATCTTGGAATATTCAAAGTTTATCTAGCAACTTATATCTGTAGTGGAGCTACGGTCCTGACTACTAACTTGTATGTGAATACCAGTACCATGAAAATAAAGACCAAGTAAAACACTTCAAAACTACCTCTACAAGAAAGAAACTATAAATAAGGAAAATGATCAAATTCAAACCTGAATTCTATTAGAAAGAAAACTCCAGGACAACCACGCAGATTCTTCAAAACAGTGATTGCAGCATCAACACTGCTGCATTCAACATACCAAGTAGACCCACTTTGTGAATTTGTTCGGGTCAACCTAATTACAGAGCCTACATTGCCAATAGCAGTGGTGCAAACAGCCATTATGTCATCATCTCTAAGGAACGGAGTATTGGTATTTGGGATACTGATCCAAAGAGTGCTTGATGGCATTCTATCCTCTTCCCGCATGGCGGCATTGTAATTTCCAGATTTATAATTGTCAAAGTAGCTCGAATTTTGATTGATGTTATATTTGTTACGTAATGAAAAAAGTAAGGAAGTTAAAGGAGACTTCCTTCCCCTATCAGTAGGACTCTCCAGCACCATATTTGGGGGTAATGACCTGTTAGACATGTTTCCAGGGTTGTTTCCGACATCAACATGCATAGGAGTAGGTGCAGATCTTGCACCGTCCATATGAGAAAATGTAAAATTAGCTTGTCCCCCATTAATAGGTTGCTGATGATTACTTATTTCCTTGCGATGCTGCCTCAGATGTGTCATTACAGCAGCAGCTTCTTCAGGAGTTTCAAGTTCCATAAGCAATGCACCTTCATTCTTAAGATCAGTAACCATGGAAGGACCCCTGTGAAGCACTTTACTTGACTCGTGGACAATTTCATCCTTTGCCCACTGACTCGAAACATTTCCAACATACACTAGACAACTAGAACCAACAGCAACACCATTCATAACACCCCTAGTACCCAATCCTGTATCCATAAACTTTATACGGCAATGGAAATGCCTACATAAATAATCCCGAGCCTTAATAGCATCCATAATGTTCCTGTACTCAACCACACAAAACCCTTTCATCGGAAAGGGAAAATATTGTTCAATGGGACCAAACCTCTCGAACTCAAATCTTAGATGAGCTTCAGAAATATCAGGCCCCAAAAGGCCGACCCAGAGCTGTTTAGAAGCAGAGAAAACACCCATGGCTGCAGGATCTCCGTCCGAATACCAAACAATTTGAGGAGTAGTGGCCATATGGCATTTAGGAGATGCAAAAGGATTACTTACACCTCCACTAGATCTCAAAGTGGGTGACCAAAAATCCATTTTTGTAACTTGGCTGTTATCAACATCGACAGCAAGATTTCTACCATCAAATGAGTTAGTCCGAAATTCTAATGTGGTCCTTGTGACTGGAGAAACCATCTGGTGAATTGCTGGGTCCCCAGACATGGAAGACTTACCATGCTTGATGCCTCCATGCTCTTCAGTTCCAAAGTCCATGGGCCTCATGCCACTAGCATCTTGCTCATCACTGGATCCACCACGAACTCTTTTATTGGTATCTACACCGGAAATTTCACTAGAAGCTTCATGTTGATAAGTGATACCAGGCACTAAATTTGACCGATTCATAGATTCAGATGAATCAGAATCCCAAACATCACTATCTAATCGAGTATCTTCTACACCTGATATTTCCACAAAGGATTCAACAATGCCTTTCATGACAGATCTAATCTCTGAAAAGGCTTTGGAAGTTGACAATTTAGATGTCCTCTTATACATTGAGAACATCCAACTTCGAAGGGATGGGTCTTTGCCGAGAACCTGTTAAGAGGAAAAGAGGTCAAGTCACAGATCAATAGGTGAGATCACATGAAAATAACAGAACAGTAACCTAAATTAATAGAATAGTCATATCTTTTGACACCCAAAGTGAACTCAATGATACTAATATGCCTAAGTAAATCAGATAAACCCCCAACCCCAAAGTAAAAGAAAGTACACATAAATAAAACAATTGATCTACTCTCACGGGTAATGCATTAGAAAAAGTTGTAGCATGAACCATGAATTACTAAGGACAAGGGACCCTAAACATTACCTGCGCCAAGAAGCACGTGTCTGGAACTGGAGTTGCGTCTGGAGAAACATTGTTGCCATCTGATACAATCTCCTCGCCAATAGCTTTAATGCCTTCGGTGCCTGTTTCAACAGAACTTGGGCTTGGTTTATGTTCACTCCTAGTATTTTCAGATGGATGGGTCTCATCAAGATCGATCTTTCTTGTCAATTGGCTTAGAAAATAAAGTCCTTTTTCAACTCCCTCTGAAGCAGTAGAATTGAATAGATCAAAACAGGCTGCAAGCAAACTTTTTGGATAACGAAAAAAAATCCTAAACAGACTAAGAGCACGTAATTTGAATAGTACGACCAGTGGAGATTGACTTTCATCTGAAATTTTTTGTTTCAGCTCATTAAAATTTTCAGCAGAATCTTGTACTTGTACAATGTCTTTTCCAAAAACCAGAAAGACGTCCTTCCCCTCAAAGTAGGATATGAAAAAGGCGAGGGCATTCTGCAAAACTGCAGAGCAAATTCCCTGGATCACGGACGATGTTGGTGCTTCTGAACAAGCAGAGCAACAAATATCAGAGAGACCAAGAATACAGGATCTAGCAGTTTGAAATGCAACACCGTCAGCATCCTCCCCTCTATTTATCACAGCCAAGCTCCAATTATGCATGTTGATGACAACTTTAGTCGCAGCTTCAAGAGCAGTAGGACAGTATGATGCATATCGAGGAATGAGGTCAGCCACAATACGTTGTACACTTGTAGAACCTGCACGGTTAGCAAGCAGGTGACTACATTGAATGAAACACTTATTTTACAACTAAACGTACTTCTAGTCTCTAGCATATCTCTTCTCCACGTTTTGGGTTAAAAATCTCATTCATTGAATCATTGAAAACCATTCTTCAGTCTATTCATTTAACGGAGAGTCTCAGACCCCAACACAAATCAACTGGAAGCAAAATAGAAAACATATGCAGCCAAATAGTTAAAGATGGTACTGGACAACTGATAAGTTGATGCAGAGGAAATGCTTTTGAAACAAATAAAAAAATTGAAGAACACTCGGAAGGAAATTTATCTGAAACTTTGTTTATATTATTGAATAAAACTCACCTCAAATTAGAGAAATTTGGGATTTAAATATGAAAATCTAGGCTAGAAACAAAAGTTTAGGGCAATTGATATCAAAGCTGGAGGTGTTCAATTCCCCATGGGTGCGCCTAGAAGGGGAATTTTTCTAAGAAGGGTGGACCTTTATAGTCCCGAGATCCGAAGAAGGCCCACACCCATCCATAAGTATCTTCTAAGGAAGGCCTAAACGGGTGGAATCCGAAGAGTGCATTCTCGGGTCGGGTCCTAAGTGATTAGGATTGTGTCTCTCTAACAGTTACAACTTTTGGGAGGATTGGTTACATTTGTCCTACATCATAAGCTGTTTTAGACACGATACTAAGGACCCATTTGGGACAACATTTCCAGACGACAAAAAGTCATTTGGATTCAAAACTCTCAACTCTACATCAAACTTTTTCTCTTTTATTTTTAAAAATCTCAAATTTTAAAAGTCCCTAATATTCTCATTTCAAATCAAAATAAGATGATTCTTATATCAAAATACTCATAATGACGAGACGAACAATATGATATCCATTTTCCATATATTTTTACCCACATATTTCAAATTTTTGCATTATTTTTTTTATCACATAATTTTTCTAAAATTCTTCCCCCAAACACACGTTCCGATCCAACCTTCAAAATACCGTCTAACAATGTCCCCCAAACGAGCCCTAAAGAACCGACTCGATCCGCACTTTCATTTGCAATCAGCACAAGCGTTAGAAGCAAAGTAACAGTGGGAATTGCAATTATCACATGAAAAGGCAAAGCCAATCCCTAATTCATCAAATTTCCTAACCAAATTATAAATTTTCCTAAAAAAATTGAAGTCATATTCATTCTTAAACTTTATATTATTGTATCAAAGATTTCATTGTACCTTACGAGATGAACAAAAACAGAAGCAATCAATCAAAAATCAATACTTACAGCATTAGAAAACCTAATCGAATAGGAAGAGAGAGAGACAGAGAGAGAGAGAGAGAGAGAGAGAGGAAAGTAGAGAAATTGAGTTTGGCGAATTAAGGCGGACCTCTAGAAGCAGTGATGAGGGAGAGATAAGCCTGTTCCAGGTCAAGAGAGTCGTTCTTCTGCGAGAGGCAGAACTTAATTCGCTTGTAGCAGTGGTAGACGTTGCGAATCTCCTCCCTGTTCCTCCGCTTCATGAGAATCTCCTCCTGCGACGGCGCCACCGGGGAAGCGACCGCGTTTTGCGCTGCTGCTAGGGTTTGTGGCGGCGCTGGTTCGGGCTCTGGTTCTTGCCGGACTGTTTCGTACAGCTTCCGCTTCTTCGGAGGCTGCTCCACTGCGGCCATGGCAGCGAAAGAAGGAAACGCGCGCTTCTGTCAGATTTTGGGTCGGTGACTGTTATCATTTCATCAGTCATCAATTATTGTATGGGACGAAAAGGTTGTTTTCTCAGGGATCGAACCGTCGTCGCGTTCCCTTTCCAATTCGAAGTAGTGAAATTACAGATATAGCCCTGCGGCAAAGACAGAGATTTACGTGCCCTGTAATTTACGCGCCGGTTTAAGGAAACAACATAACTCAACCTATTTACAAATTTATGCTCCGTTAATTTTTATTTTTTTTCTAAAAAGCTAAAGAAAAATTATAATTAAATTTTAAAAAATCAATCAACATAAATTTAAAAATTTCAACTTAAATTATTTTATCAAATAGAGCCTTATATAAAATTTTAAATTCATTGAAATGTCTTATCGGTTTTACCCTTCAAAGCATAGTTTGCTTCTCCTTAATTCACGTTTGCAGTTACTTTGGTGGAGGTTTTTTTCTTTGTTTACGGAAAATCAAATCCACTAAATCACATTCGATTAGGCTTTCCATATATGTCATTTTGAAATTTAAATGCCACAATTATCTTTGAATTTCAGATATAATTATTCTGAAATAACAGAAAACCATGTTTGATATCAAAGCATTCTTTCGCAACTTCCCCCTCCATTTCTTTTGTCGATTCTTTTTCCTTTTGATCCTTTTTCTCGTAATCGTGGGTTTTTTTTTAATTGATTTAAAAATATGATTTTTGTATTTTTTTTTTTCACTTATTTTTCTACAAACACATTCAATTCATTGTTAAAAATTTGAAGCCACGTTCTTTTTTTTTTTTCTTTTTTTCCGCCCTCCTTGATTTCTTCGCTTGCTTATATTTGACATTGTGGTCATTACGTTTGACTATGTCACTTTAACCATTTATACTCTAAAAATGATCAATACCAATATGATCATGGTCTATATGACAATGAGCTTGTTACTTTATAGAAGGATTTCAAATAGTATATTTCAGATTTTATGGGTTTTCAGATCACTTTTATATTGACTGTATCCTTAAGCAAAAAACATTTTATATAGTATATTTCAGATTTTATGGGTTTTCAGATCACTTTCATATTGACCGTATCGTTAAGCAAAAAGCATTCTATATATATTTACAAAATTTTAGTTTACAGTATGTTGACCGTATCAATAATTCAATATGGTATTGACAGTGAATTAAAAAATCAATAACAAAAAAATAATAAAACTTGTTCATAGAAAATAATTTTAAAAGGGTTCAACACTCGAAAATGAATGAGGAATGTTCTTATAGATTTTTAAGAAAATTTGACTATTGTTTTTGGACGAAATCTACTTTTTGGTCTCTTAAATTAGATTTAAGGGTATTTTTGTTAGCAAAACATAATCAATTATACTTTTTGTTTAATTTTGCAAATAAATTAAACATAATCAATTATACTTTTTGTTTAATTTTGCAAATAAATTTATTTTAGATATTTTTTATAAACATGGTGATAATTTGGCTATATATGTAAATGGTCGGAACAAAAAAACCCAATTGATCCATCCGAATTTATCCAAACTTAATTTAAATAACTTAATTTGATTTAATTCGATCATATAATTAACTCAATCTATCAAACTTGAATTTTTATTGGATAGCTTTAGGTTCAAATTTAGTAACCCGTCATAAACCCAATTCACTTAATAAAGATTTTTTATTTTTTTAATTTATATTCTAATTATGTATTGATTAGTTTTTACTAAGATTCATGACATATATATTTTTAATTCTCATTGTTGATCTTTTATTTTTATATTTGCTGTATTACAATTTTAATAAATTGAACTAGATTTGATATTGTCAACTTAATATCGAGAATATGTTACTATTTTTTCTACATATTTCTTATTCAAAATTATATTATTAATTTTATTTTTTAATATAATACTGATGAATTCACCCAACTCAATTCGACTTTAATTGGGTGAGTTGATTTTAAACTTTCAGTTGATTAGGTGGGTTAAAACTTTTATCAACCTATTCAAATTTATCTAAGTCGGTTGAAAAGTCCCAAAAATTCATCCAACCCTCCCGATGTTCACAAAGAAGGATTTTTAATTAAAACAAAATAATCTATATCTCATATTTTTTTTTAAGGTAATAATTGAAGTATAACTTTTAGAGTTGGTGAGTCATGAGTGTTTCAAAGATTTTGGAAGAATTTTATTAATATGAAATTAAATATGATTTCTCATATTGCCAACAGATCAAGATCCCATTATTGAAATTTGGCCTTGTCTGCTTAATTAATCTTGTTTCGAAGAATGCAATATATGCAGTCCATAAACTTGGACTAGAAAAAGATATCATGTGTTTGGAGGATGTTCCAACATTATTGTATATGATGCACCGAGATATTCTTTAATACATATATATATATTGCACTTTAAAAATAATTATTTTTTTGGAATCTTTTTTTTTTTAATTTCTTCTTTTAGGGAATTTTTGTAATAATGTTTTTGCCATCTACAAATTTTTGCAAAGTGCTCGTTCTTGGATTATCGTTCATATTGACATTGTTTGTTCAGTATTTTGGAATGCATTAATAGTCATTTAGCTAAAAGAATTGCATGCATTCGTGTATCATTCAAAATGATTTTCCACTTAAAACCATTCCCCAACTAATAAAGAAAATCTAAAACCATTCCTTGAAGGGACAAAAACCAACTATCGAAATATTTCACATTAATTACAAATACAATACTCACTACAATGTTTAAAATCATGGCAAAATATTATAACGTACAATATAGGAATATTATCATAATTTTTAGAAAAGCAGAAAGATTAAAAGAAAGAGTAACTACTAAAAATTTGCATACAATTAAAACGCCCCAAATAATACCATTGGCATTTTTTTTAATCACTTTCGTTATTGGCCGCTTCTTTTTCTTAGCTGGGAAAAATTAAACATTCAAAACTATAATGAAAAATTATTTGCTTCTTTATTTGTATATATTTTACAACCCCCTAAATCTAACACAAAATTAGGCTTACCGGTACCGTATTTTTGATAAATACCAGTACCATATTATAGTAAATAGAGTAGTTATTCAAATTAGGTTCTTGTTTTTCATTCTAAAATACCTGAGAGATATTCAGCAACAACAACCAAATCCAAATAGCCAGGGATGATATTTATCCAAGATTAGGTATACAAAGTCAACTCTATTCTCCTCTACAATAAAATCTTCGAACAACTCCATAACCTTAACCTTATTTTTAATTTCTTCAAAAACCTTATTTCTTTATCACGAATTGCGAAAGATTTAAATGAAGTATTTCCTACGTTTTGCATGTGTGTTCCTTATTTATTTGTTTACTTATTGAAAATTAGATATGGAAGATTTTATCGAATTGTGAATTGCGAATTGCGAAAACCTTATTTCTTTATCACGAATTGCGAAAGATTTAAACGAAGGCTTTCCTACGTTTTGCATGTGTGTCCCTTATTTATTTGTTTACTTATTGAAAATTAGATATGGAAGAAATGGTTGTACGCGCAAGTAAACGTGTGTAAAGTCTTGAACTTCTGAATCATGTCTCCCACTCTTGTTACCAACCAAACTCAATTGTTAAATTAGCCAGATGTTTAATTAATTTTTAATTTATATTTTTCTGCAAACCTGAATACGTGTTACACCTGTTAAGTCAAAATCCAGCCATTATCAATTTAAAACTCATAAGTACGATTTTTTTATTAGCTATTAATTAAAAACGTCCAGTAATTCTCAAAATTAGTATACATACATATATATTTTAGTTAACTCCCCTCGAAAAGGAAAAAGTGCTATGATATTATTAATCGATCATATATATATATATATATATATATATGAGATAAATATTGAATGTAGAGAACGGGAGAAATTGCATTTTACGATTATATATAATATGAATACACCAAAAGTAGTTACCTACTAATTTATATTTCTATCGATTAATTATTTGTTTGTCCTCTTAAACTAAAGGATAATTTGTTCGTTTGGTTTCTAACTTATGTGCATTATATTATTTTGGCTTGTGGAACTTTTCATTTTTGATAGCTTTGTTCTCTTACAGTAAAATCAAAATTTACTGTATATAATCGCGTGTCAATTCCGTATTAATAGTAAATTTTATAAAAATAATTACATAATGTGTAAAAATGTCATTCTTTTTCTTTATTTAAATCCCTTAAAAACTATAACATTTTATCCTTAATGTGATAATCTCTACAAAAATTTTTATTTTTATGTGATAGAGATATGATTATCTCTATTAAATTTTAGAAATCGTTCATCAATTTTAGAGTATATGCTTAATACATTTATGACATTTTTGATTGGCCGGTTCCAATATAAAATTTTCAAGTTAATTTTTATCTTTTTCTAAAAATCAACAAAAATTTTATAAATTAATTTTTAATAAATTAACCAATTTAAATCTAAAAACTCCAATTCAAACCGGGATTTCAAACGAACCAAGCAACCCGTATGCAAAGTTGTGCGGAAGAAATACACTTTTTTTGTTTTCTTTGGGTACAGGTAGACATATATTGGCCAGAAGTTATAAATTAGTATTATTTCCATGTAGATAACGTTTACATTATACAACACTGAGGATTCTCCTCGTGATTCTCAACTTATACTCGTCAATGTAATAAATTAAACATTTTCCCGTTCTCTCTCTCTCTTTTTAATTTTTTAAATATAACACTGATTGAAGCCAACATAAAAAAAGAACTATATAAAAATAATAATCATAATAATACAACAGCTTCCATCTGATGTCATACGAGTTGAGACAGCTTCTTGCTCAGACCGATATCCATACCGTTGTAAGCTAGCGGAGCATACATCCATAGCTCATCGGAGCTCAATAGCTATTTAAAAAAAAAGAAAAAAAAAAAAAACAAAGAGGGATTTTTAGCAACAACGTGGTTAATAAAATTTAAAAAAAAACAAAAAAAAACAGAGATAAGATATATATATATATATATTTTTTTTTTTGAAGGATTGATTTATTAATTTCTTACCTTGATTTGAAGTTGCAAAAACTTCACATAATGGACAGCCTCTTCAAGCATTGTGCTTATGTCTACCTGATGACGTAGTTTCGAGAAAGCATATCAGTACAAGATTTTCATATGGATTACATACCAACCGATAGATTAGCATACTAAATATGATCACTGACCTTTGTTCCGTTGGGGACAAGATTCTGTAAGATTCTCAACCTCTCATTAATCCTCTCTCTTCTTTTCTGCAAGATTAATCAATAACGAATTAGTGACACATTCTACAAATTTGATTTCTTAAGTGTATGTTATGTGCTTTATTAATTTTGGTAATTGGAAATTAGTAAGTACCCTTGCGTAGAGGCTTTGTGGATCAGTGGCAGAGCCTCTGCTGGCTCTGGCCTTGCCGTTCAAATTAACGGCGGTTAACGACTTGGTGTCCGAAATTGTGCCGCCGTTAGTCTCTTGAGAAGAATTGTCATCCTCCGAGCTGTAACTGCTAGTGCTATGTCCGTCTACTCCGGTTTTGTTGTCGTTGTTCTCTTCCTCTTTATCATTTATAGCCACCTTTAATTGGCTCTTCTTTGATGACTCCACATTTTTCTTACTCTTTTGAGCCTGCATTTATATATATATATATATAACATGAAATGACCAATTAAAAAAACTATATCATTAAGTTCCAATATAATCGAAATATGTACCAACATAAAACCGAACTTACATTTGAAACCCGAGCTTTCTTCTTTGGATTGGGAGGCGATTCGGTGTCAGTTTTGATGAGTTCCGACACATCGTTGCACATCCTCTTGAGGCGATTACCGGAATCATCCTCAACATTGCACATAGTGATTTCTCCCATGGCTACATTGTCACTAAATACAGGGACATCATTGTATGTCTCATTAAAAAGGGCCGGGAAATCAGAGACATCATTTGCCCCCAGAATGTGACAAGAATCGCTAAATGCGGAAGTACTACTGTAGCTACTCTCTTGAGAAAGGAAATGGAGATTAGAGTTGAGAAAATCTAAGGAGTGAAATAGGCTCTCAGTGTGGGATTCAGAAATGGGACAAAATGATGAAGATTGGCCAAGGTTTGATATTCCCTCAAAATCGTTGTTTTGGGAATTAGGAAATGGGAACTGACCCAGAAAGTGAGGCGTGAACTCGATATCTTCGGAGGAGAACATTCTGGAAAATGACTCCCAATCAGCTCCTTCGGGAAAAGCTCCAATGAACTCCATTGATAAGGATTCTGTGTACAGTACTTGAGAAGACTTTGGAGAAATAGAGAGGGTCGTCAAGTTCCTTTTTTTTTTTTTCTTTTTTTTTTTTTTTGGGTGGGGGTTTTTCTAGTGAGATCAGCTAGTGCTTTGATTAGAAATATTAATGCATGCCTGAGGAGGAACCAAAGTTTGGCGTATTTATAGCAGATTAATGAATGTTTATAGGATATAATAAACTGACAGGCGGGACCACGCCACGGTTTTTTTTTATTTTTAAATGGAGGTGGTATTATAATTACACCAAAAAATAAATAAATATTGTAATTGTAGATCTAAATATTCCAAAACATTTTTATGAAAATAAACAAAAGAATCAAACCATTGATTTAAATTAAAGAGTGGTGTAGATTTTTTATGCTTTTTTTTTTCGATTAGTGTGCACATAACATTTTAAGGGAGATAAAACCGGACTCCATACTGAATAGTGAATAATAGCTCTCAAAATGACTCATGTTTTCATTATAGATTTGTCTGATTGATACAATAATCAATATCGATGTTTGTCCATACAAAAGCTTCTAAATCTGTCTTTTAAAAGCTAGAAGTTTTACAAAAAGCAACATAAAAACACACATTAAAATATAAATGAAACTCGTCATTATTATATATCGAGATCTAAGTGGATAAATATCTTTATTTGTAATATAAATATTAGAATAGCATTTTAGATTAAAAGAAAATAAAAAATCCTACTGTAGAGAGATCCTAAATCTAATTTAACAAGAAAAAAGGAGAGAGAGAGAGTCTATGGCACACCGGTGGACCGTTGGTTAAAATTATTCATTTTTTCCCGATTCAAATTATTGACACATTTTTATTGGGATATGCTAGGATTCTTATCATATTATTTGAGTTGGTAGAAGGTGATAGAGCGATTTTAGGAGTTTGAGTTGATTTGGGTAGATATGATTTGATTGATATTTCCATGTGATGCATTATTTTTGTTTTTTTTAACTAAAAAAATAATTATTGTGCTATTTTTTAAAAACAAATCATTATTATGTTTGTTACTAATGGACGTAGGATAATAGAAAAATATATATATACAAATGTTAAAAATATATATTCGCAAAATTTTGGTGAATTTTTTCCCTTCAATTTTCCTATTGAAATTGTTCAACAATTAGGCGGTAAAATATACATACAATTTTAATTACTTTTTCTCCGTAGGCTAGAAATTTAAGCCACAAACTTTTGTTATATATTTGTTACTCATTTAAGAATTGCCCTAATTGTTAATACAATTAAGAATGTTAGCAAGGATTCCAACCCACACAAAAGGAATGTTAGGGAGGATTGACTTGAATTGTACATACATTTTAAAATTCCCCATCATTGTCCATGGGTAGGTCCCAATTCTATGTAACTGAACTCAGGAGTCCACTGTGGGCCCAAAACCAGGCCAAGTACAACTCATGGGAAACTCCAACTTTCATGCAGTTTTTATGAATTAAAATAAGGTCCAAAACTTGTTTGTGCTGCGTTTAGACACCTTAATAAAAGACGCAATCTTTTAACGGCTGATATTAGCCTCTTGCTCTTAAAATACAATAATGTAAAAATCAGATAAATAAACAATTTTTAAACACTTAATTAAAAAAATTATCTTTTTTTTGAATTTTGGCAAATGATCATATATGGCCATTGAAAAATGCATGTCAACTGTCCCTCTTAATAGTACAAAACTTTAGACATTTACTAAAAAAATCTTAAAAGAGGCCATTTACTAACATATCACTACAATAATTGTAGGGCTCACAAACTACGATTTATTAGTCTCAAAACAGAAGATATGCTAAGACCCATGGAAAACAAAAGCATGCGTAGAAGAAAAACCCAACAAATATATTTAGGGTAAATTACTCATTTAGTTCATAAACTTTTAATTGCATGTAATTTTGGTTCCTGAATTTTTTTTCATAACTGGAATGCCCTTAAACTTTTAAAATATTACCACAATAGTCATTTTCATTAATTTTTGGACGGAATCGATTAGTAATTGATCAAAAAGTAGTGCTAACTACGGATTCTATCTAAAAATTAATAGAAAAAACTATTGTAATCACGTTTTAATAATTTATGGTCATTCTCGGTAAAAAAAAATGCCCATAAACTATTAAAATATTGCTACAATCATCATTTTTGTTAATTTTTTAAACAGAATCTATTATTAATTTAGTCAAAAAGTGATGCTTAAGAGATTATCATAAAATTGATATAAATGATTATTATAATAACATTTTAAAAATTTGTGAACATTCCAACTACGAAAAAAAATTTAGAATCCAAAATTATATAGAATTAAAAATTCAAAAATCAACTTAATAATTTATCAGTACATTTAAAATTAATAATTAAAAGAAGAAGTAGAAGAAGAAGCTATATATGATTGAGAACGTGGGGAGTCTTCGCCTAAATATAATAATAAATAAAGAGAGCGGTAATAAGGGAAGGGAATTGGGTTCTGGTAGAGAGGGAGGAATAAACAAAGGGAAGTATAAGGACGGCCACATCGTGCGGATGAGTCTGACATTAATTCTTAAATCTTTTTTTTTTTTGGTTAATCGAAACAACCAAAAGGGCATTTAGAAAATTCCGACAAGATAACCTCAATACTCGCTCTTTGTCCTTCTCTGATTTGGCCAAAACCTACTGACTGTCCCTTTTTCGAAGGCCCAGACTAACAGTTATCACCTTGTTAATTCCCTCTTCCCGTTTTTCTCAATCTGTCTACAACTCATGAAATCCGTACCATTTCTCTTGTGGCTGAAAATTCATCTCTCTCCGCCGACGAAATCACATTTGCAAATTCCACGCCTATATTCATATGTATTCCATTATATTAAAGTAAAATATACACACACACACACACACACACACACACACAAACACGTTCATTTAATATATCCTCCAGTATCCTTATGCGTTTCAAATTTTTTTCCTGCTGTCTTTTACCCGGATGCGTTGATCATCATAATACATTTTTCTGGTGACATATATGATAGCAAAAAAACCCCACCACCAATTACGCCATCTTTATAATATTAAACATATGATCAGCTTCCAACTTTCAAGAAAATATATCTTTTTCCCTTGTGAAAAACAAGATCGGTAGTATCCCTCGTACGTCACGTCTTTTGTTTATTGTTCATTTAAGAATCTAGTAGAATAATACTAAGATTTGATCTATTTTTCACTCAAAGTTAGAATGTCACTTATAAGGTTAGATCTCAGAATGAAGACGTGGGAATTCCTACTCTTAAGTATTGAGAGTGACTAGATTCAAACTGTTGTTGGACTATATTTCTTTAGACCATATCAACAGCAATAAAAATTTGATTAGTTCTCTGTAGTTAGCTATAACAGTAAAATAATTTGCTGGCTCTAAACAAACAAAATGAAGCAATAAAAAATATAATATATATACACAAAAGAATTTTCCACGAGAATAATATCAATAGGATAAGCCCTTGGCAAATCCAGCTGTAAGATATTATTATCTATCTAAGATGAATAAGTGAAGCCCCAAATCTGTATAATTATTTTTTGCCCGCGAAGCCTCAGAATTGAATTAAACAGCAATATATATATATATATATATATATTTTAGAGTAGAATTAAACAGCAATATTTATCCTTTTATTTTTTGGTTATCTGAACCAAGCCATGAGCACGTATGCAAACTATTCCCTTCGACTCCGCCGATTCTCGCGCTTGATATCAGTTTTACGTGTCCGATAAAGACCTTTTTTTTTTTCCTTAATTAATTTTAATATTTCTTTTCGATAAAGAGTTTTAATTCTGGGATTCCACCGGCCATTAATGCACGACCTTTGATTTTTTGACGAAACTAAATTATTTAAAAAGAAAAAGAAAAAAAGAAGAGAGAGAGCGCCTAAAATTTGAATCAGAAAATGTATATAATTTGTGAAACGTATAAGGAAGGAATAAAATCTAGACAAAAGGAGTTAGGAAAAGCTCTGAAAATCTGATTTTATTTCCCCAAGAGAATGAACGCTGGGTTAGGGTTTCTTGTCTGTCGCTGAGATGCCTCGTTTTGCACCCATTGTCAATATGCAGGCTATTATGACAGCTCGTCTTGTCTAATTCCTGAGACTTGGCACAACCAAGGTCTGATCCATAGAATACAACACAGCCAGATTAATTATATTAATAATAAGAACCATCACACAATAATTAAGAATAGTATTTGCTTATTATATGAAGAAAAAAAAAAACTAATTCCTGTAGATTAGTCTTAGTCACACAGCTCATGAATCAACTTTTAATATTCATCGAAGCTCATATATAACTTAACGATAATTTTATATCTTATTTCATTTTACAACATATATAATATTTAGGTCGATCGATGCCATTAGTTATCCATAAATGAGAAACCGCCGCCAACAGAAAACCGGCCAAAAAGGTCGAGTTTCAACCGATTTAAAAGGAGATAATTTTCATTGAGGTCTCTGAAAGTTTATAAATTCACTGTCGTTGGGAAAAAGAGCTAGAAATTCCTTTCTTTTTGAGTATGACTTCCAAACCAATAGCGAACTGAGCACGTTAAGGGTAGGTAGCAAGCTTTTATCGAGGCTGGCTCTTGCAGTTTTATCCCCTAATAATTGTCTCCTTTTTGTTTCTTGTCGTTCGTATTTCACTGCACCACGAGTCGTTTATACACGTATTATACATAATAAAATATAAAAGTCTCAACATATTAATTAGTAAGTTAATTTATCCTCATACATTGTAACATATATATATATATATTTATATATAGGTGTGCGTGTATATATATTATATGGGTTGGTACCTATTACAGAGTGCATGTGTAGAGTTTAATATACGCACAGGAAAAAAAAATGTGCATGTAAATAGCGTGATTTGTATAAATTCCTATTTCTCTATTTACTAAATGCATAGTATTTGTTTTGTGACTATTCAAGAGAAAATTAATTCTTTGTATAAATATATGTAGTGTGTATTAATAGACTAAAAATATGTGTATGCGTTGTGTAGGCATTAAACAAAAACCCCCTATATTATTTTATATTTTTAATTGATTAAATTGTTGTAAACCAACTTATGAAGCATAAATTAAGTTAATAAATTAACGGGACCAGAAAGCATTTATTTGACCGATTGCTAGTAGACAATTATTCCCTGCCAATTAAAAGCTGCCAGCAATAGCATGAAAACGACATCAAACATTGATAGACACAGAACCTACCAGTAAACCATTATTGTATAGAAATATAGATTTTTTTTAATTAATAACTCGCTTAGTTTTCTAAACTAACAAAAATAAACATGTTATATTAATCAGTAAATTATTATACTTGTTAAAAGTTTTCTCTTTTGTTGGTTGTTCAATAAATTATCACACTGCGAAGTCAAAGATCGGGGTGAGTTTTGAATATTTATATGGATGATAAACGGAATAATTACATCATCAATTTAGTATCAAGCACATATTAAATCGCATTACGGAAAATAATAAATTGTTATCATGTTCAAGAAGAAAAAACATGTAGCCGGTGATTAATATAAGACTGTACACAAATATATATATATATATATATATATATATACGTGTGCGTTCACACTATATGTACGTACGTATTCATTATTAGTTAAAAATGTACATACAAATATTAAACCCCTTTGTTTATACAAGCAGTCCCTAAATTTGCCCCCTTTTTTTGTTGGGGAACCTTTTTCTAATTTAGGTTCTATCTTTTGTTTTAATTAACTAGATGAGAAAAGCACGTGTATCGTAGAAAAGTGAGGTATATTGGGAGCTTTTTTTTTTTTTTTTTTTTTTTGGGGGGGGAATTATAGTAATGACATTTTGAATAATGTTTAAAACATCAATTTTAATCCTAATTAATTTGAAAATGATATTTGTGTTATATTTTTTTTATTGATAGATGTTTATAAAATTATTACATGAATTAAAATTGATTTATCAATAAAGAGTTGACCTCATGATTATTTGAGTTAATACTCAAAAATTAAAATTAGAATTGATTCAAATAATATGTCAATGGGTTGATATTGCCTTATGATGTTGAGCAATAGGAGTTGAATTTACGTGTTTTTGAAATATTCATCGGTACTAGCCTATATAAAACTAGTAAAATGTTATTGAGCGCCAAAAAAAAAAAAAAAAACTACTAATATGTCAACCGCAACGATTTTAGGAGGCAAGTCAAAATCAAGATGGATTAATTAAACTTTGTCCTAGAGTCAATCCCTGTACTACATTCAGGCCAAATTATTTAGGTATTTTCCCCCCCTTCTTTTTCTTTACATAAATATTGAAGTGGCTTTTATAATTTTCTGTAACTAATTGCAACCTTTATTGTATAGATACAGAACCTTACCAGTAAACCGTTATTGTATAGAAAAAATAGATATTTTAATTAATAATTCGCTTAGTTTATAAACTAACAAAAATAAACCCAATCATATTAATTAATCAGCAAATTATTATACTTGGAACAAGTTTTCTTTTTTGTTGGTTGTTAAATAAATTATCACACTTCGAAGTCAAAGCAATCGGGTGAGTTCTGAATATTTATATGGATAACAAACGGAATAATTACATTATCGATTCAGTATCAAGCACATATTAAATCGCATTACTGAAAACAATAAATTGTTATCATGATCAAGAAGAAAAAACATATAGTCCGGTGATTACTTATTTATAGACTGTAGATAAATATATATACATGTAAGAAGAAAAAGCATATAATCCGGTGATTACTTATTTATAGACGGTAGACAAATATATGTATGGGTTTGTTTGTTTCAACCACTCAATCCATTCAACTCAAACTTTTTTTTGTCTTTTTCCCAAAAAGTTTTTGTCTTTTTCCCAAAAAGTTTTTTGTCTTTTCTGAAAATTCAAAAAAAATTTACTATTCAAATTTAAAAATCTCAACTCAAACCATTACACCAAACACCCCAGTAGATTTATACTATATATACGTAAGTACACATTATTTGTTAAAAATGTACGTACAAATATAAAACTCCTTTAATACAAGCAGTCTCTTGGAGGGGAACCTTTTTCGAATTTAGGTTCTATCTTTTGTTTTAAAGTAGAAAAGTGAGGCATATTGGGAGCTTTTTTTTTTTTTTTTTTGAAATTAATATCATGACATATCGAATAATTTTAAGAATATCAATTTTAATCCCAGTTTTTAAATGATATTTGAGTTATAATTTTTTTTAATTAATATAGATGTTTACAGTATTATCACATAAATTAAAATTAATTTATCAATTAAAAGTTGACCTCATAACTATACTCAAAAATTAAAATTAGAATTGATTCAAATAATATGTTATTCTGTAGATATCGGTTGATATTGCCTTAGTGAAGTTGAGCACTAGGACTTGAATTTATAAGTTTTGAAATTTTCATCGGTAGAAGCCTATATATAAAACTAGTAAAATGTCAACCGCGACGATTTAGAAGGCAAGTCAAAATCAGGACAGATTAAGCTTCATTAGATATCCTAGAGTCAATCCCTGTACTACATTCATGCCAAATTAAATAGATGGTTTTTTTTTTTTTTTTTTTTTTGGCTTCCTTCCCATAATCGAAGTGGTTTTATAATTTTATGTTACCTAAATTGCAGCCTCTATTGAATTCGCTCCGCTGTTCTTGATGATATGGTTTAGAGTAGTGTTAATTATAATCTCAACTTGTTTTATATAGACTTACATAGATGAGTAATCGTTTTTTTTACAAGTTGATTCCCAATAGTTAGTACTAAGTAACCGGGAAATCGTTTAAACATGTATTAATAAAGCATAACAATTCACATGACACGTCAGTGGGTTAAAAAAAAAAAAAAATTATGTTGGCGTTCATTAGGAACTGAATCTGGTCATCCATCCTCCCTTTATGGCAATTTGTACCATGATTTCACAAACAATAAAAATTATGAAATAACAACTTCTCGAGGCGCATTGCAAACCAGTCTCTTCAACCATTCATGATCAACCATCAAACTATAACAAGCCCATTATTATCATCCCAACCTTCCCCTTAAAAATCAAAAGGTCTTCTGAGATATACGACTTAAAGAAAAGGTTCAACATTCTCAAGCTAGCTTCACCAAGGACCACAAATTAATAGCAGCGCAGATGTTGTTCATCAAGCTGCATTAACTAGAACAAACAATGGTTTGTCTCCCAGTCGTTCTCGACCCTGAAATCAGCGATAAAAGTGTGTCAGCAGCGCCCTCATAGATATAAGTATCGGTCTGATTTATTTAAATTTACAAGGTTACTGTCTTAAAATAAATAAGAAGCAGGTTGAGTAAGAGTCTGGCTTAGTGGCATAAAGCCATGAGTTTCCAACTTCTTACTTAGATACATTGCGGTGTAGATGTACAATGTCATACCTTAAGCTCTGGTAATTCAATAACACAAGCACACTCGACCACCCCTACGCCTACACGTTCTGCAAAAGAAAAGCCGAACAAGATGTGAGCCCGTGAATCAGAGAGGGGTCTCATATGCCTTGGAGCTTAATATCCAGTAGGGACAGACAACAAGGACGACTATCACTCAAACACCACAGGTGAACTCTGTGAAGGAAACACCCGCGATTTTTGTAAAAGTTATGCACAAGAGCAATAGAATTGAAAATTGGTTCAGTTTTTTTCACCATTCCAAATACGAAATTAAACTTAAGTTAAAGTTCTTCAAATGACATCATCTTTAATAAAATTAGCAAGCAAATCAATATACGGCCAACTATATGAACACACTCCTACCCTCAATTTAAGACTTGGACCTTTTGCTATACACAATCTATAGATCCCAAACCCACATGGAGATGATAGAAATTTGAAGCAAGCAATCTTGATGCAATTTGAAGTTGAAATTTGGCAGGCTATGAATATCTAAAGTAAACAACAGATATCTCAAACAAAATATATGCCTTCGTATAGTACCAAGTAGCCTGATTGCAGCACTCAAGGTTCCCCCGGTTGCAATAAGATCATCGATGACAAGTGCACGTTCTCCTGCTTCAACAGCTCCAACATGCATCTCCATCTTGTCAGTTCCATATTCCAAAGAATATTCTTCTGAGATGACCTCCCCTGACAAAATGAATGACGCATAAGCATTAATAAAAATAGGAAGAAGCCAGCAAAGGGAGTACCAAAACCGTCATAATCTCTCTTTCTCCCTGCAATATTAATGAACTCGATTTCCCAGCCCTCATATCACTTTCAATTCTTAGTATTGTACATTTCTTGAAACAAAGCATTCTTTGGCTATAAAGTGTAAATCCCAAGGTGACCTTCTCCTGAACTTGAAGTTGGCTTCGCACAAAAGGCCGGTTATTGCTCTTGTTCTCATCATGTTCACCGGTAGGGAACGTAGAATTCTCTCTTACATGCCAGAGTTAAAATATCATACCGCTCAAGTGGAGACAGCAACAAAGGAATAAAAGGGGTGCAATGATATACCGGGCAACTTATTTGGTTTTCTCATAGGCACAAATTTTGC
Source organism: Ficus hispida (assembly GCA_025413025.1). Taxonomy (NCBI): domain Eukaryota; kingdom Viridiplantae; phylum Streptophyta; class Magnoliopsida; order Rosales; family Moraceae; genus Ficus; species Ficus hispida. The sequence continues at coordinate 1,372,239 of CM046367.1, forward strand.
TCCTATAGCCAACGCAATAGGTGGGCCAAATATAAAACCTCTTGCTTCAATACCTGCGGACAAACATCAATATAACAACCGATCATAAGAGACAAGTCATAATCAGTGGACACAGGAGAAACAGTCACCGACTCAGAAAGACCCCTAAACTATCGCTTTTGACAATATGCGTACTAGAACAATGAAGAGACCACTTTTAAGTTCTAACATCATTACCAAGAAAAACTATATTCTCCTATAGATGACATATTATGGCATTACAATTAAGTAACATTTCCCAAATCTTTAAAGTTGAATCCCAACCCAGAAGACTCCTTGAAAGCACCAAACATCAAAAACAAATGTCAAACTCCTGTACAAGCTCGCTCAATTTTTTTTAACTTGAATATTTAACCATGATACGTAGCCTAGGAAGTATGTAAATAAACTTAGATATCGAAATCAGGAAAATTCTAAAGGTTACGCATACAATTCAATCATACGACTACTTGATTTTTTTAAAAAAAGTGACTAAATAGCAAGGAAAGCCATGTTCTTTTCCACGTTGATTTTAATTTCGCTAATATCTTTTCATAAGAAAGCTAATCTTTAGTCATCCAAATCTTAGAGGGAAGGCACATAGTTTCCCTACCGTGCATAGAATCAAACGACTCACACAAATCAAGCACAGGCGTTAATACTTACTATTTGTACATGAAGCAAATTATTACTTCTCTAAGCACAAAAATAAATGATCAAAGTTTCTCAAATTCCTCGGTCGAAGCTAAACGCGATTCTAAAACAATATGCTTCAATGGATGACTAGATTCAGCGAGACTACCTACCTGCGACAACCGAGATATTTTTGTCCTTGTACCTCTCGACGAACAAATCAATCGTGTCTTTGAATGCCTTCGTGTCCAGAAGCAACGTGGTGATATCCTGGAACATTATCCCTGCAACACCAAATTCAGTCACCAAAGATATCTTCTTTTTTCTTTTCTTTTCTTTTTTTTCTTTTTTTCAAAAACTACCATTCGGGTTTCGATACAAAGCCAATAAACGCAATAATAACGCACACACCCAACAAAAAGTAGCCACCATCCAGATGAAAAACCGAAGTCAAAAACCAACCTTTTTAAGCTCAAAACAAAAGGCAAATGCAAGCTCAAGTACCAGCTCATGAAAATAAAAGAGAACAGGACAGAAAGTAAAGTACCAGGTTTGGGAAAGTTAGGGATCACTCGAATGGCAGCGGCGATTCTCGCTATGCGAAGGTCTTGGCGGTCTTCGGAGGCCATTTCTCGATCTTCTTCTTCTTCTCCAACTGAGTGACTCGCTGGTCAGGACAATAACCCCTTCACTTCACTTCACTTCATACTCATTTAGTGGACAATTTTTATTTTTTTTTGGCTAAAAATAATGTACATTGGTTAATAATTTTGTAACCAGATTGCCCATATCCTAAATATCTTGTTTGCCAATGTTATTTCGTTTTGAAAATAATAGCCCTGTGAAAACGAACGCCTCTGAGATCTGAGAAAAAGGACAAGATTGGGAAATTAGTGACTTACCAGAGCTGCGAATAGGAGAGGTGGCGGATCGGGAAAGATGGGAGCGAATCGAAGGGAACTGAAGAGGGAAAGAGGCCGAGATCCTTGTCGGCGTCGACGGAGCTCCGACTCGACGGCGGATTGCGGCGGCGCTGGCGGCGGTTGGTGAGAAAGATGATGAGTCTGTGGAACACAAAAGTGCGGTCTTATGCGTCATTGGCTGGCTCTACTAAAAGTTATATTTAGTTGGAAAAGCCAGCAGAATTAGCGCGGGTTTGCCTTTTTGTGGAAGTTGGTTTTTTTTTTCGTTGCGTAATCATGATTTACAGTCGCACACGGAAGGGCATTCTCGTCTATTCAATTTTACAAACCGGAAAATATAATAAAAAAAATTAGTTCAACGTCACTAGTTAGAGGCACGCGGCATGAGCATTGGAGGGTTTCCCACTTGGTAAATGCGGGATATTTACTTCACTAATTTAATATTATTTGTTAAGGAGGAAAGTTGGAACGCTTGAATAGCAAGAAGAAAACAAATGCTTGTGGTGCTGCTCCAACTAAACTTTACATCCTTCCACCGAAAGATCGTGGTCTAGTAATTAAGCATATTCTTTTCATTCATCCAGATTTAAATCCTAATGTTTTTCGTAAACTCCTGTTCCAGTTTTAACTGTGATAGCATAGTTTGATGAGTTATATAGTATGATTCTAACTTAATGATTAAGAGAAAATAGTATAAGGTCGTGATTGTTTTTTCGATACTCCTGGGATTGCTCTCATATCGAAAGGGATGGGAGGTGGAATGGGGATCACCTGATTCCCGTTTATTCTCAAGCGAAAAAGGAAAAAAAAAAATTTAACTAAACTAAACTTGACATCCTAACAATCGGAATGTGGTGAGAAGATTTGCCATTTAATAAATATTTAGTCCACTGACACCTTGTAGTAGACGTCACATGCTTTTTTTTTTTTTCCCATCAATTCATATTGTTCTCATGTTCAACAAGCCCACATTGAAAAACAGATGGGCTGTGGGCTGTCGGCTTTCGGCTTTTGGTCCAATAAAAAGGATGGGTTCTTGAACCGATTAAGCCTGGCCTTTGATGCATTTCTCTAGGCAACACAGTACCATTTCTGTAATGCTAAATTGCTCCCTTCATTTTTAATCATTCAAGTTACATTTCTTTAATATTTTTTTGACATTTATAAACTCCCTAAAAGATACAGGATAATCCTTTTTATTAACAGACATTTAAATTTTAACAAAAAATGTTAAAGATTCAGGCATAATTTACTATTTAAAGTTGTTATGGGAAAAAAAAAATCACATTGATTCCTGCTCTGAATTTTAATTTATTTTCTAATTTTAACATGATCTTGATTGATCAAAATCTAAAAACATATATCAGCAATTAGATTTTCGTATCATAGAAAGTTCTTGTTTATTATTTTGTAAAACATTACTATTATGTTGTTGTCTCAAACTTTCAAGTTAAGTTAACAAAAGAACTCCTACATGTCAATGAAAACGAAAAATAAATAAAAGGAAAAGAAATTGAAAACACCTAACCTCATACGACTAAGTAAAACGGCATGAGTTATGGGAGAAATTATTTAGTGGATCGAGTGTATCACATCATCATACTTACATGTAACCGGTCTAATAAATGATTGACATTTATTTGAATGTTTATATTTGTTGACCTAATCCTCAAATAAGTTGAGATTTATTAGGAAATAAAATAGTGATAAGAAATTTAAAACATGATAGACATTAATAAATCACCTAAATAACAATCATTCATGAGACGAGAGTATCACGTCATTAATTTTACTTTGAGATCTACGATCATTTTCCGAGCTAGGGAGGTGAGATATGTATTTGAGAGTGAGTTTAATTTTACTTTAATATACAAGAAAAACACCAAAAGAATCCAAAAGTTGAAATAATGAATTCTTCATATATAAAAAAAAAAAGGATTATTCATTTCAATGGCACGTGAAGCATATATACCATATGTAACCCAGTCCCCATTGCAGTTTCCGCGAACCCCTCCGCAGGCAATTAGTCGTCGATACAACAAAGTACGGAGTTCCCCATAAGAAATTGCTAGTTAATAAAACCAAAATCCATACTAAGAAAAAACTAAAACTAAAAACTCAACTTAAAAAAACAGACAGCATAAGCTTGCTTCCCCATACCCAAGAAACAAGAACAACGTAAAAGAGAGAGGGAAAAAAAAACACACACACACGCACAAAATCTGTGTGTGCTCATACTGCTTATTAAACAGTTGAAAAGGTTGTCTGTTTCGCCAGACACTTTACTTCCTGTCCCGAGTTCTAAAAACGCTCACGTGATTTTCATTTTTGCATTGTCTTGTTAGGGAGGAAGCATCGCAGGTGCAGCTATAAGCATTCAGTTACTTCTTCTGGCTAATTAATATATTTGTTAAAATAGAAAAAGAAAAGAAAAAAAAAAAAACTACGTGTTGTTTTGGCTTGGCCTCTTAGGAGTATAGTGTTTGGAAATGGCACTCTGTTTCACGAAGTGAGTAAACTTTTTCAATTTAAAAATCAATTAGCTAAGCAATGACTTCACTCGCTTAGCTTTACCTTACGGAGGATACACGTTCTCTCTCCTCTCTCTCTCTCTCTCTGGGATTTATTTTATATTTTTTTATGTATATATATATATATTTTTTGGTCTCATTAAAGGAAATTGTCAACTATCCACACAAATTTTCCATTTGTCTCTCTCTCCTCCAAGGCCCAATATGTTTAAGCACCTGCTTACTTTGGCCGTCCTTCGTTTACCGTTGAAAAAAAAAAAACTTCATTCCCGAGACATCTTGAGAACAGTCAGTCAAAGGTCAAAACTTACAAGTCAATCTTAAATTTTGAGAGATAAAAAGATAAATTTGTTCATAATTAAATTAAATTTTCAACTCAATTTTTATTTTTTCTAAATTTTTTTTTTTAAAAAATCAATAAAAATTATATTAAAATTAAAAATCTTAACTCAAACTCAAATCAAACACCCTAAAATTTAACATCTTCAGATAAAGATGATCAATTAAGATTTTTTTTTTCCTTATTCCCATTTTGAATAGTACTTATCATATCAATTAACCTTATTCAAGGAAAACTAGCATTTCATCGTGGGATAAATATGTCATGCTTCCCTACCCATAAATTATTTGCAGTTAGATATGGATCAACAGGAAGAAATTGTGTTAAACATGTGTGCACCCATTAAAATAATACTGACCCCAGTTCTTTTATAATGACATAATTAATAAAGCCCCTGGAATTGGACAATCAAATACAAGTTGTTTATTGTGTGTTAAATATATAAATATATATATACATATATAATATTTTTCTTGTTTGGTTTAGAAATGTCGGTTCGGAGCACTTGGCCAAGACGATAATTATAATAAACTAGAAGGTAAAAAAAAAAATTCCAAGGACAGAAAGCACGTACCGAACCTGTAAGCTGCATTCGTAAGAAGGAGCACCGCACAATTTATTTAGTTAATTCCACACACCACCCTATCGGTGGACGGTGGACCCTAACCTCACTCTACTTGAGCGGTGACGTAATCAGGATTCCAAGGGCATAAATTTTTTTTAAAGATTAAACTACTATATATAATAGTTTTTTATTTATTAAATTCATGATATATTGATATATAAAAATATTAATATTATATCATATACAATAACATGTCATTGTTAATAATATGTAATTAAAAATAAAAATAATATAAGAAAGAATCTAAAATTAAAGTGTTGATCTTAATTATTTATAATATCATAGTCATTCAAATTTACATCTTGAACTTAAATATAATATATCACTTGTAAAATGAAAAAAATATATATTTTATACACTTGTAAATAATATTATTCCTTAATAAAATAACAGTTATGTTAAATTCATATATCTTAAAATATCATTTTATTTCTTAAATATAAGCTGTGCTTGATGACTTTCATATAGATAAATTTATTTATAATTGATTCATTATTAAATTTTTACAGCAATTTTCTTCTTAATATAGACAATCAAGTATTCATTTAAAAAATTATCTTCTATATAAGGCACTAACAGCATTACAACCGATAAGCCCACAATTCTTCACAAAAAATAAATAAATAAATAAAATACATGTCTAAGTTTATCACAAACTAAATTGAAAAAATAATAAATAATAAATAATAAATAAACCCAAAATATTAAGTAATGTTATTTGTAATTTTCTCAGCTAAAATCCACAATAAAAACTAAAAATCACTAATTTCTAGTAAGATATTTTCAACCTTTTAATTGGAATTAACATATTATCACCAATATATAAGAACAAACAAGAAAAAAAATCAGAAAAAACTGTAGCACCATGATATGCTAATTCCACATTAAGACAAATAGAAAAATCACAATCAAATTAAAAAAAAAAAAAAGAATCAAAACAAGCAAGAAAAAGAAATACAAACCTAAAGCGGAAACAAAAAGTTGAAGAAGAATGTATTGATAGACCAAGACAAAGTTGTCTCAAGTTGAAAAGAAATCCATTACCTTAAATAGAGGAAAAATAAAAATCACATCTTGAACAACATAGAGAATTTCCTAATTGTTTGGGAATGGTAGAATGAGAAAGTGAAAGTTGGCTTTCTTTATAAGTTTTTAGTTTATGTGTGGACAAAATATTACTGAGTATAATGATCCAGTATTCTAAAATACAGGGTTATGAAAATACTTGAATGACACAAATTTAAAGACCATTGTACTAACATAACAAAATAGTAATATTAGACCAATGTAACACAAAGTTAAACTAAAGTTTGTGTTTTGTTGGTCAAGATGATGAGTTTGTATTATATTAGTCAATAGATAAAAAAAAATTGTTATTTAGGTAATTTTCTCTTAGATTCTAGGTCAACCCATTAGACCCACTAATGTATATAGATTTAATAAAATATTTTATTTTATAAAATCTAAATTGTTTATACAATAAAATATAAAGAACTCTTAATTTATCAGGATCAATACTAATTTATACACATACTAATTTTTTTTATAAAAAAAAAAAAAAAAAGAAAAAGAAAAACTTACATAAAAAAATTTCACAAAAAGTTTGGGGGCATGGCTCCTAGCCTCCTCCTTCCACCATTGCTTATATAATATAATTCCTAATTATTTCCCCTTTAATTATTTAAGTTTACGTTTTATTCGTCGATTGTAAAAAAAAATTTATGTTAGAGTTCGTTGATTTTTTTAAAATTAATTATAAATTTAGTTGAATTTTTAAAAATAGATAAAAACTGATATGAAAAAAAATAATTAGTTAAAGTTTAATTTAAATACAAAACAAAATGTAAGTAGTATATAAAACATCTCTAGTAATCTATCACTGTTTAATGGACGGCTATAATCTATTGTGCAATGGGACCGCCGCCAAAAGGTGGCAACAATTAACCGACAAGTGAAGGCCGTTGTTTATTACCACGATGCTTCTCTACCCTTGCATTAACCTCTAGGAATGTGCTCATTCCTTACGTAGTAATGTTGTATTAATTTGGTGACCTTTGAGTTAACATTTTGTAAAAAGCTGCCTTTCCTAACAAGTTATCACTAATCATATACAATGCTCCTTAAACGGTTAAAATTTATATCACATTTAATAATATTTATTATATATATTTTTAGTTTAATGTAATTTTGATCATATGTAATATTTATAAGCATGTATTACATATAAGTTAATGCTTTATCATACATAAAACTCCCAGAAATAAATCATGATTTGAGCTAAAAAATATTTTTTTTCCTTTTAATTTTTCTAATGATTCTACAAGTAGTGTTTTTTTTTTTTTCAAAGGGTGATTCGGCAAGTAGTTATGCACCTTCAAGTAATTTGCAAATTCACATTTATAGTGTTTTTTTAATGGAAAAAGAAAGAAGAAGAAAATCGCATTCAATCGACCTACAACCACCAGCGTTATTGAAATGGAAATTTCACACACACAATTCTCGTGTGGGTTTTTCTTAGCTCACTAGATACGCCAAATGTCTTTTGGCAAGTGTTGAGAATCAACACAGTTGTGGGGAGGAGAAGTTCCCAAACAACTATCCTCCAATTTCTTTGATAAAATACACTATGCTTACAACTTTTCTCCGTTACGAATGAATGACTTAGCATGCATTTTTGATGTTAAGATTTGGATTAAATTTTACATTTTGCGAGATGTTTGAATTATTATAGTTTAAAAGTGAAAAAATTTAAAAAGTATTCAGAAAAAAAATATCAATATGACACTTATTTCGTCCGTCTTGAAATTTTATGTAATTAAAAAAAATCTCATTTAGACTTGTATATATAAAGTTATAGACTTTTAAAGTTTGAGTTACAACATATGTGAATAGTAAACTGATATTGATTTTAAAAAAAATATAAAAATTAAATTGTAAATTGTGGTCCAAATAAGAGCTTAAATATGGCCCGTCCCATCCCTTTTTTTTTTTTTTTTAATAATGAAATCAAGAAATTTAAGAGTGCATTGCAATGTAAGAGAAATTGTAGCACCAAACAATAGCTTAAATATGACCCAATTTCGTCTTTTAAAAAAAAATGAAATGAAGAAATTTAAGAATGCAATGCAATATACCAAATTCAAAATTGGTATATCTTTGGCTAGATTAGCTGATTTTCTATCTCTAAATTAAATGCAAACTTGCTATTGGACAAAACTGGATAACCCTGTTAATATGCCTAGAAGTATCCCGCAACAGTTGCAAGTACAAGGGCTATTCATTATAACAGGATTAACTCAAGACAAAAGTGATTTAGAAAAATAAATAAATAAATAAATAAGTAATCTTGAAACTGAATATTTAGCTCAGTGCAGTTAATACAGCATCAAAATTCCACATGACCCCCTTAATTGTATCTAAAAAAGAAAGAAAGAAAGAAAGAAAATGAAAAACAGGTAGAAAGTATTAGATGGTGTCCGCTTCGTTGTTAACATAACCCCACGTGTTCTGGCTTCTAATCACTGACAATTAAATAAGGCGGTGACACAGTCCTAATTCATGGAACCTCTTTCCAACTTGCCAAATCAACAAATTTTCTTCAAAAAAAAAAAAAAAAAAACATTGCCAAGACGAACACGGTTGTAATAAAAAAGAGTCGGTCCCCACCAGAGTGAAGAAGAAAAGTCGCCGCGATTACCTAAGACGGCGGCTGCTGTTGTAATAGGGAGAGCGAGTCTTGAATCGGACCGCGTTCCTTCAGAATCCACCCCTCCTCCTTTCTACTTTGACTTTTAATTAGCCGTCTTTCTGGCCAAGGTCTTCCTTTTTGTTAGATTCGTTTCCAAGTTTGAGCCAATTTAACAAAGAAAAGGGGGGAAAAAATATCAGTATTAAGTAATCTATATGGGCCTACACCCACACACACTTGCCACTTGCCAGGCCACCTCTCAGTTGTGTCCACAGTCTCACTCTCTTTGACCGACTTAAGTTGAGTCCATCCTTGCCCACCAAGAAAGAATGTGCTTACCAAATAAACGTGCTCCACGGCCTTTTGGGTTTTTCAATATTTGCAAATTGTAAAATTGGGTTCGTGTTTTAAGTCGTTTTTGAGAAAAGTAGCGTCGGTCCCTCCTCTTACTTTCCCACCACTCGACACGCAACTTCCGCTTCCTCCCCCCTTATATACCCACATCAAACCGAACTCAACTCACAACTCACACTCTCACTCCAAACGCAAAACTCCACAACCAAAAAACTCTCTCTCTCTCTCTCTCAGATTCTCTCTTTTCTTCATCAGTTCAAGCAAAGCATATTCCAATTTCTCTCTCTGATATGGCCTTGGAAGCTCTGAACTCTCCGACCACGGCGGCGCCTTCGTTCCGCTTCGAGGACGCCTCAGCCGCCAGCCTCCAGTATCTGGACCAGCCTTGGGCGAAGCGCAAGCGCTCAAAGCGTCCACGATTCGACCATGCTCCCACAGAGGAAGAGTACCTCGCTCTCTGCCTCATCATGCTAGCTCGCGGCGGCGCAAACAGCAGCCATCCTAAGCCAGTTATCTCGACTCCTCCTCCGGCTCCGGCTCCGGTGGACGAGTCGGCCGTGAAGCTGAACTACAAGTGCTCCGTCTGCAACAAAGCGTTCTCATCCTACCAGGCTCTCGGCGGACACAAGGCCAGCCACAGGAAAGGCAGCGGCGGCGGCGAGGATCATCAGTCTACGTCATCCACCACAACAACCTCCGCCACCACCGCAGCCGGAGCCGCCAACGGTACCGGTAAGTCTCACGAGTGCTCCATCTGCCACAAGACTTTTCCTACTGGCCAGGCTCTTGGTGGACACAAGAGGTGTCACTACGAAGGCGGTGCCGCCGCCGCTTCTGCTTCTGCTTCTGCCTCCGCCTCCGTCGCCGCCGCAAACAGCGCCGTGACGTCCTCGGAAGGCGTCGGATCCACTACTCACACCGCCTTCAGCCACAGCCATAGCCACCGCGACTTCGACCTCAACCTCCCTGCCTTGCCGGAGTTCTCTCGCGATTTCTTCACCTCCGGCGACGACGAGGTCGAGAGTCCTCATCCATTGAAAAAGAAGTCCCGCTTCTTGCCTCTCAAGATCCAAATCTCCCGACACCACTAAAATTAGGAAATCCTCTCTCTCTTTCTTTTTTCCTCTTTTGTCCTTTGTTTCGTTTCAGATTTAGAAATTTATTTTGTGGTTGAGACAATTTTTTTGCTGTACATACAAAACTCTCTTGTTAGTTTCTCGGTTGTATTATTATTAGTCGACATTCAATTAATTAATTTTTTAAAATTTACAAGGATCAATTAATTAGCCGTTTATGATATTCGTTTTGAATTCTCTCTCAATATGTTACTGAATTGTGCCATGATGAGTTGAGCAAACGCGTGAGGGGCAAGGCAAGAACCGGTAAACAGAGTTATGTCGAGTGTTGAGTTCAGTTGAGGCCAATTGTGCACGTTGGGAGAGGGGGGCAAAAAAAAAAAAAAAAAAAATAATAATAATAATAATAATAACAATCTTTTGTGCGCGGCCGAGTGCGACGGTTTTAACTGTTTTATGGTTACAAAACCCACACAGTAAACAACTGATAAAAGCGATGTATTACTGTCCATGAGGATCACGCGCAAGTGGGTGGTGTTTTGGGTCTCCTTATTATTTGTTTTTATAAAATTTCGACTAACTGTAAGACACGGCGTGAGCCCACGGGTGATGGCTGGCTGATGAGGAATTGAGGATGAGATCAAAATTTTGGTGGATAAGAAGAAGATGTGATTGTTTTGGGCACACTGTTTTTTGCGTGTGGGACTACTGATTAGGATGAAGAGAAAGGAAAGGATGGCCTTTTACTTAATCAGCTCTCTTTCCTTTCCTTTTAATTTTCTCCCTCTTCTTATCTCTACCTTTTTTTTTTTTTTGCTTGGTAGTATATGCTAGTATATCATCACTTTATCGTTTCTGGTGTGGGCTTTTTTGTGACGCGTACTGACGTTGGGAAGATTTTTGGAACCTTGCGAAGCTTCGTTTTTTTTTTTTTTTTTTTTTTTCAACATGTGTGAAAACCAGAAAACTGAAGAAAATCTGAACTGTCTTCCATGCTGCATGGTGAGATCATATATGTTAGGCCACGACGCACAACACGATATCAGCGGCGTTAAACATGTGGATCTTTTTTTTTGTTATTTTTATTTTTATTTATGTAATCTTCGCCTTCACGGCCTTGCGTGTCTGATTTTGCTTGCATGCTTTACTTATTTTACTAATTGATTTTATGGTGTTTAGAACTTGGAAGAAATGATAATCATTTTGCGGTTTATAGGTTGTTTTCTACGGATCAACATGTTATTAGTGCTTATACTTTTGTAGTCCTTGAGGTCCGAATATTATATATAGAGGATTTTTTTTTCCTTAATTTAAAGATCGAGAATTCGAACGGTTTATTTTTTGGAGTTATTCGTGAAATTACGATTTAATTATAATTGTAACCACATATAGGGTGATTATCAATTTATCATTAGAGTTTTTCCTTTTTTTTTTTTTCTTCTCACTTTAATTATTGGCTGATAATTATGCATGATTAGAATAGTAAGTAACACTTTATATAATTGAACAGATAGAGATCGATGACCGCCTTTTTTCAAGTACTTTGCAAATGCAAGGTTTTTAATTATTCTACCTATTGGTCAACCCGTTGCCAAAACCAAATTATAAAAAGCACAAGTAGCTTTTAACTGACGTGGCAAATAATTTACCAAATTATGGCTAAAGATAATGAGTTCTCCGTTTCACAAAATTAGTGAAAACTACTTAAAAAAAAAAAAAAAGTGAAAACTATCTTTTAGCAAGTAGATGTAATGAGATGCTGTAATTAAGATGACGATTAACTTATATCATAATCACTTCTTTTTCATTTTTATTTTTTCCAAGGAAAAGCGTCTCTACCTAGAGGTTTTGCAAAACGAAAGAAACGTATAATGAAGTACCCTCAACACTTTTTCAGCACACAACTCTCGTTAGTTTCCAAAACTTTATTATTAAGGAATACCTAGAACTATTGACAGGGTGGGTAAACTTAGAAGGAAAAAAAAAATAAAAATAAAAAATAAAAAACCGAAGAAGAAGTTTGCTTTAGACGTGGTTTGCTGAAAAAAGGGCCAAGGAATATGAAATCATGAGGCCTTTTTGCGTGTAGGAAAGAAAATTGAATATGAATCAGCTGATGCTGATCATCCCCCCTATTCGACGAAAACATGAGCAGTCATTAGGTGAATAAACGCCTAGGAATTAAGTAACATTATTAAAGAAAGAATGACAAAGCAAGGTCAACTAACTAGTAAGCAAACTAGCCAGGAAGTAACTGTTCAACTGCGTGGAATTGCATAAGAGTCTACTCACACGTCTCATCCCTCGTAATCCATATCCAGTGCCGACTTTCATTTTAGTATTTTCACACTTCAATTATGATATTTCACGTCTTGTAACCAGTATCCCCCCCCCCCCCCCCCCCCCCCCCCATCAAGCCATTGGTTCCGTTTTTCTTTGATATTATAATATCATGTTTTTTAAGAAGCTTTATAATGCGATAGCATACTCTTATGAATCGTGTAAATTTGTTAACTTTATATTTGTTGATCATAATCATGTCAAAATAATAAGAGTAACATAAATTATCGATCAAAATCTAATATAAATATGATGTTTAAAGAGAGAGTCATATCTGTAAAGTATTTTTCTTTAATAGCCTAATGTCGAATTCTTCGTCTTTTCTAAAATATAAATCGCTATCCCAAGTAGTAAATTTTCAAGGATCATTGTTGCGCTGAGGTCAAGGCATCCTCTCGTAGATCTACGCTTAGTTGAACAAGATTTGAGTGGTATTATGAGCGATGAGGATGGACGTACGGTATAGATCTGGGCAGGCCAAAAACGAGGTTGAGCTGAGCGTGGCCGGCAGACACAAGACTAGGTGAGGCTGATGCTACACGTGGTTGGGGCGAGGTATCCTAGGTTTTTAAAGCATACACAATTTAAGTTTATTCTTTAACCCTTTTTTTTCCCTTTGAATTTATGTTTTATAATGTTTCTTAATTTTTTTCAAACCTAACTAATCCGGAATTTATTTTTCAACTAAAAGCTAAAATAACATTTTCCACAACCTCGGCGTATTGAGTGACATATTTTAAAAATTCGGACATACCTTCATAATATTATATATATATATATATATATATATGCCTAAGTGATAATAATAAAAACTCACTCGCAAAACTAAATAAAATTAGTTCCGAGTAATCTCCTAATTGATTATCATCTTAGCACAAACCCCACCTCTTGATCAAGAAGCAGCTTGATGACCACTGACCAGCTTAGTGGCTGCCACTCTTTTTCTACTATGGACCAAAAGGTTGGGTTAATCTCCGGTGGAAGATTATTCCCGTACATAAAAACAGGAATTAATAATGTTTGGTTTGCCCAACCAAATTGCACTCCGTAAAGTCTAGATTGTTAACCTAATTAATTACATGTCGGCTAACTAACAAGTTGGAACAAAGACACCACGGGGTGCATGGCGATGGGCATATTGCCTGCATCAATTCATTTTCCACATTACAATCAACGAGTACCCACCTAATCTTAATTGTTCATCTTATCTTCTTGTGAGGTAATTTAATTTTTATTTATTTATTTATTTATTTACTAACGAATTGAGATTTTAGGATAATGTATATTCATTTTTTTTTTTAATGTTTTGGTGTACAATTAATGGGTGGACTCTCTTTAGTGTCTAATCACCTAACTACCGAAATATAGAGGAGTAGAATAATTTTCGTCCATTAATTTGCCCATGAGGATATAAACGTGATAATTCATTTCACATGAGAAAAATTTTTACTACTAAGTAAATGTAGTATATATACCCAGTGTTTAATTTTCCACATTAACGATCATGACATGATTACAATAGATCTCCATGCCACCACCGACGTTTTCATGTTCTACCTATGTGATCTGTTTATAATGTGACAACTTGATTGGATTATTATGTGAACAAAACTTTGTGTTCACATGATTTTTTTTTTTTTTTAAATCTTGTGTTCACATAATTTTATTGCGGGGTTCAAACTCTCTCTCTATATTTATATATATTAATACAATTCAAACTCTATATTACTATAGTAAAATCAGTTGTAAATTTATTTACAACCATGATTATGTGAACAAATTCAACTTAATAAAATCAGTCATAATATGGTTTTTATCGTAAACAAAGAATTATATTGTGGATCTAAACATGTACAATCTTAACAGATGGCGCCTGTTTTGATGACTGTCAACACCATTACAAATATATATATATATATATATGTGTGTGTGTGTGTGCGCGCGCGCGCGCGTGTGACTGTGTTTTGTTCTCTGGAAGAACTTCTGGAATGCATAAGTATAATAACAATTGACAACGAAAGATTCTAGATGTGTTGAATAGAAATATGAAGCAAGTAATTATATGACCAAATACTATAATTTATTAGGCTTTTAAATTGAACAAGTCTTTCGTGGTAGATAAAATCCAGCTACTTTGAATAATTGGACCGTGCATTTATTAGTTTGATTAGTTGATCATTGGCCGAACTTTTGGGAAAGAAAATATTTAGACACGTGTTTTACGACTGGAAAAAGTAACTATTATTCCCAGAAGCTTCTTGAGTTGAGGCAAAGGTTTTCTTCTGTTTGGTTTTGGAAAATCTGACTGCGCGGTTAGACTTTGTGGGATGGCGTTCTACTTTGGTGGGCAGACTCCGGGAAAATAACAGTAAGTTTCTCTCAACAACTCACTTCAAAAACGGAGAAGAAAAGGCCAATTTAGTCCAAATACTGACCTTATTTTTTCTAACTGGTACATGACGATTTTGTGAGGTATAAATCCTCCAATCATTTTGATATTTTTTTGCAATTATTACTACCTACCCCTCTTTAAAAGAAAAAACTTGCGGTTCGCAGGAACTGCATATATTATTGTAATCATTATTACTGAAAACTATATATTTACCACGTCCGTATATTTTTTACGTGAATATTTGAAAATCAATCATATTCAATTGAATCCATCAAATTTAAATTCTCTCTTCAGTGAAATGATCACATTGTGATTCACTAAATGGGATCAACTTACTATGAGAAAGCTAGACTAAAGATTCTTCTTCTTCTATTTCTTCTTTTTTCGAGCGATTAAGTACTTTTGAGCTAATATTCTACAAAATGTCATTACCCAAATCCGTCACGAGGGAATTACAGAAAAAGGAAAAGGAAAAAAAAAAAAAAAAAAAAAAAAGAAACGAGTTCAATCTATGGGTTCAATTTGTGTGAACCAGATAAGCCCAAGAAATTTTACTACTAGTGGAAATATCACAAAGTGACCCTTAAAAATGTAGCACCGAAAATGCCAAAAACACATGGGTTTTATATTCTGGATCTTCTATATATATATATATATATATGCATGTCTCCTTGCCTATTGGACCACTAAGTGGAATCGCCGAAAGGAAGAAAAATGCTACTCTGTAAAACTGGTGGC
The DNA here is from genome assembly GCA_025413025.1 of Ficus hispida. NCBI lineage: Eukaryota > Viridiplantae > Streptophyta > Magnoliopsida > Rosales > Moraceae > Ficus > Ficus hispida. The sequence goes on from CM046367.1 coordinate 1,387,897, forward strand.
TTTCACATGTCAATATCTAGTGATGTGAGTCTAATAAATATATATGTGCCTATATATATAGCAGTGTCAGACAAGAAGCAATACTGAAGTGGAGGAGTGAACAACAAACCACAAGAGATGTTCTTCTTCGATGGCCACAGGGGATTGGGGTTAAGACCAATTACATGTCATGTGGCCTTTTTTGCCACCACTAGTTTTGCTAGAAGCACTAAATCTTTCCTCAGTTTTTTTTTTTTTTTTTGCCCGCTGTTGTCTAAGTTTAATTTTATTCGGTATACGTTTCGTTCACTAATTAAATATGAAAATTTTAAATTAAAATTGATTAATTTTTAAAAATTTAATTATAATTTTTATTGATTTTTTTAAAAAAATATAAAAATTGATATGAAAAATTTAAGTTAGAAATATAGAATCAAACGAAGATTTTTTTTTAAAAATTTATGGTCCAACACAAAGAAAAAGACAACAAATTAAAATAAATAAATAAATCAAGAATGGAAGTGGGGTGTGCAATGTCTGCCACGTATACCAATATCTACTTGTACAGTTGGAAGATTATAGTATTCAGACACTGTGAGTTTTCTGAACTGCATCAAGTTCAGTTCTCAGTTTTCGGTGGGTGGGGGTATGGGTGGTGGGTGGGTGGTGTGAAAGAGTTCAGTTCCTAGTGAATTGCTCATAATAAATTAGGGTGAAAGAGTTCAGTTCCTCGATGATTTGATGACGGTTAAATCAGTTTGAACCAAAATTTGAAGTTATTTTTACTAAATGAGATCTAATAATAATTTTTTTTTTTTAACGATCTTTATCAATTTTTCTATGCATTAGAAAATGAAATCTATCTCTTTCCTTATATTTTTACCAGAAAATCTCTCTTTAAATTTATATGAGGATGTGTTTAATATGTATTATCCTTTCAATAATTTAACGATAATTCTATATTTTCTGATATAATCGAATATGAAAATACCATTAAATTATACACGCAATCATCGTATCCTCACACTTCTATCTCATATCTCATAGAGCATTTTGCTACGACTAAGTAAATAAGAAAATAATAAAATGAAAGGAGGCTCTTTCCTTTCAAATTTTCAAGGAACGAAGTTCCAAAAAAATAAATGAATAAATAAAGAAACGGGCTCCATGTGAATCGAATTGGGCCGACGTCAGGCCCTTAAGTCTTTGTTCGCACACCAAATGGAGGACAACATAAATAAATAGATCAAAAGGCCTGAATATGATCCAACGCCAATAATTCGTCTTTTTCTAGAGGAAAAAAAACAAAAGAAGAAGAAGAAGAAGAAGAAGAAGAAGTAGAAGAAGAAAGAAATTGAGGAAGTGAGGGGCTGAACTGATACTCTAGATTCATCTTTATCCTACACAATTACAAATATACATGAAAACAGAGAAAGACAACAACATATTTGTCGGCAATTTTGGAAAAAAAAAAAAGCAGACTAAAAAAAATGTACACTTTATGAGCATTTTTAGTATAATGTTAAATCATTTTGTCAATGATAAATTTTAATATTTAGATTAAAAAAATGTATTTCAATAAAATATTATTATTCATGTTAAATTTATCATACATTAATTGGGTCCGTTTGGTAAATAAGTTTGAGTTGAGTTTTTGAAGTTGAAATAGTAAATTTTGTTGACTTTTTTGGAAAAAGACAAAAACTTTTGAGAAAAAAAATAAAACTTGAGCTTGAAAAACCAAGTTTGAGCTTAGTTTCCAAACAAGCTCTAAATTTTGTGATAAATTTATCATAAGATATAGTCAAATCAAATTTAACATTTGATTTTTATTGATTATTATATTAACTTGTTCATGTATCTATTCAAATACTAAAAATTCAAATTTATAAATATTAAAGCATAATAATGATGAAAAAAATAAAAATAACATTACACTTATATTAAAAAAAAAGATATAATAATATTATATATTGAACTATAGAGTAACGGAAACATCCTTTTGTCACTTGGGACTAGCTCGAGTGGTTGAGTGCATGAGTGTGTAATTTAAGGTTTAAATTCTGATTTTTCATTTTTTAATAGCATAAATTAAAAAAAAATCTGTTTTTTTTTTTTGGGATAAATATAATATTATATAGACAAATGTATTAAAGATAATCTAAGAAGGGAGGCAGATAAGGATGGTGAGATCATCTCCGACAGCTTACCTTGTCTGGTCCTAAAATCACACACAACATGTCAACATGACCTGAACACTTACTCAATCACGAAGCGTAACGCACAACAAATAAGGCTGATCAGAAAGGATCTTTGGTTTGGATTACATTCAACTTTTTCCCCTTTTCATGTCGTTTTTTGTCCAGAGCTAGACAACAAGTTTAGAGAGAGAGAGAGAGAGAGTACTGGATCATGATGAATACAGTCACAAAACAACCTTGAAGAGTGAAATTTGAAACGAAAACACCAAGCACGATATTCCAAATAAGATTACTCATTTACCGACGGTACAGATATATACTGATTTAATATGACGAAGTGAGCTTATTGTAGTAGCGAAGATATATATTGAATAATAAATTTTTTAGAGAATTTATATATAGGGATAATTAAGTTTTAATGGGGACATTGATAAAAATATAGAATTTCTAAAAGATAAAATTGAAAAATAAAAATTTATTAAAAACAGAAGCCCAATTCAGTTTTGCCATACTAGTCCTCAAGCGTAGTTGCATATATACTTACCAAATGCAAGTGGTGAAAATCTCTTATATATATATATATGTGTGTATATATATATGTTTTTTTTTTTTTAAAGTGTACAAAAATGATGAGTTCTTTTTATCCTAAAGACGAATGAACATTAAATCAGAACAACGTTACAAGGCTTCATAATGTCTAACACGACAAGTATATTAAAATATTAATAAAAAATTGAGTCATATAAAGAGATTTATTTTGTATTAGTAACTGTTTCAAGCATTTTTTTTATTCATTTGTTAATAATAATTTAGTTAATAAATTGGAATTCCTTTTCTACCTCAACCTTGTTCTTCTTAGTATTCCTGTGTGCTTCATATTAAGGAAACGAGTAGTTTAAGAGCATAATTCAATTAATCATTCTGTATGCTTTTTGCAGGAATTTATTTCTTGCCTGTACGGTTGGAAGGTTTGTAGTTGTACCATTGGTTTATTGAGATGGATATCAACAAGTGATTTCAGATTATTTTTTAAGTCATCTTTTTTCGTTTGGGTCACTTGTCAAAAATGTATTATTTGGATTGACCATGGAGTTATAAATGTACGTGAGCTTATAAAACGGTTAAAGTTTTGTAGTTTTGATCTTTTCTTTCTTTCTCTACTTTTTTTTTTTTAAATATAATTTCGATCTTTTTATAGGTTCATAAGTTTCAACGTGTTTTTTGTTTTTTGGTGAATCATAAGTTTGAATGTTTGAAGGAATCAATATATAAATAGAATAATGCTTTTCAAAAGAATATGTATTGGAAACTTATAGCATAATTTTCGAAGGAGTGAAAATAATAGCACATTTTGGAGAAATTTTCCCGGAATACCATATCTACCCCTGACAGCTTCACTCTTCTTCTCCGGGGACGTGAACGGATTCTTCCTTGTGTCCGTCGCTCGTCGTAGCCGTCGATTAGACGCTCCGGCATATCTCCTCGGCGCAACAGTAGCCTCGTGATGCAAATCGGAATCTTGCGACGGGAATTGCGGATGTGAGAAGGGGACCGGATCTCTTGGCGATCTCGTCGATCGCGACAGAACCTGGCGCCTCCGACATCGCCGTCGCCATCGAATCATCCTAGGTCCAGCGCCGAACTTCGCGAAGCAAAATCCGACGGCAGCCGTCTCGACGTTCTCTCCGTCACCAGCGCCGAACTTCGCGAGGCTGAATCGCCATGATCTCCGTCTCAGTTGCCGCGTCTCTCCGTCACCGGCGCTACAGAGGAAATAGAGAGGGGAGAGAGGGAAAGCCCAGATCTTGGAGAGGAAGCCGCGCTTGTCGCCGGAGAAGAAAGCTCGCGTAGAACTCTTGGAGCCTCACGGTAGTCTCCATCACCGGAAAAGGTGATCCACGACGGAGGAAGAAAAACGCAGTGGAAAGGACGGAGTCAGGGGTAGATCTGGAATTTAGAAAAAAACAAAAACCAAATATGTTATTTTTTTCGCTTACTTTTCAAAATATGCCATTATCTTCTATTAGTATGTATAAATATGCTATTTGGTGCTATCTCTCTCTCTCTACATATATATATTTCGTAATTTTTTGAGCATAAGTTACGGTAGAGACTGAGGGTCTCTACCGGTAGAGCCTATTTTTGAATCATTAAGATTTAATCAAACGGTTCAAATATTGATGGTGTACGATATTTATCATACGCCTAACCTCACACAATCATTCCCACCTAAACTCTTCTCCATCGTCGGCGATCTTTCCGCCGTCGGCGATGGACGTCGGCGACTCATCCCCGACGCCGACGACCCAACTCCGGCCACCTCCGGCCCCCAGCTCCTGCCGTCGGCCGTCTCCTCCGGCAACCCCATTTTCTCTCTCTTCCCCTTTCTCTCTCTTCTCTCTCTTCTCTCTCTCTCTTCCCCTCCCTCCCGCCGGCCTCCCCCCACCCTCCCCCAGCCGGCACCCCTCCTGACGACCCCCCTCTCTCTTCCCCTTTCTCTCTCTCTCTTCCCCCTTCTCTCTCTTCCCCTTTCTCTCTATTCTCTCTCTCTTCCCCTCCCTCTCGCCGGCCCCCACCCTCGGCCTCCCCCCACCCCCGGCCGCCACCCTCCCCCGGCCGGCACCCCCCTGACGACCCCCCTCTCTCTTCCCCTTTCTCTCTCTTCTCTTCTCTCTCTCTTCCCCTCCCTCCCGCCGGCCCCCACCCCTGGCCCCCAGCCAGGCCCTCGACCCCGTCCCCCTCCCCTGGCCTCCCCCCACCCCCGACGACCCCCTCCCCTCGGCCACCACCCTCCCCGACCCCCCCTTCTCTCTCGCGATTTCACGAAATCGCAAAATCGCGAGAGAGAAGGAGGGGGCCGGGGAGGGTGGCGGCTGGGGGAGGGGGTCGTCGGGGGTGGGGAGGCCGGGGAGGGGGCTGGGTTGGGGGCTTGGATGGGGGCCGGGGGTGGGGGCCGGCTGGAGGGAGGGGAAGAGAGAGAAGGGGGAAGAGAGAGAGGGGGTCGTCGGGGGGTGCCGGCCGGGGTGGGGGGAGGCCGGGGGTGGGGGCCGGCGGGAGAGAGAGAAGAGAGAGAGAGAAAGGGAGAGAAAGGGGAAGAGAGAGAAAATGGGGTCCCCGGAGGCGACGGCCGGCGGCCGGGGCTGGGGGACGGAGGTGGCCAGAGTTGGGTCACCGACGTCGGGGATGAGTCGCCGGTGTCCGTCGCCGGCGGCCGAAAAATCACCGGCGATGGAGAAGAGTTTAGGTGGGAATGATTGTGTGAGGTTAGGTGTATGATAAATATCGTACACCATCAATATTTGAACCGTTCGATTAAATCTTAACGGTATAAAAAAAGACTCTACCGGTAGAGACCCTCTGTAACTTCTCCCATTAAGTGCATGATTTCGTATTTTTTTTTTTTGTTTCAACTTTTCAACATCTGTATATGACATGAGACGAACATATATGTGTGTGCGTGTACGTATACATAATTGGTTATACACGACACAAACTTCAAACCGACTAATTTACACATGAAGAATGAGAGAATATGTATATTTTTTAATCTCTCTCAATCAAATCAGTTTTTTTTTTTAATTAATCAAATCAATTTCAAAATTAGAAAGGAGAACACCTGATTCCATCAAACAACCTACTAGTAAATGAAAACTACAACATAAATTATATTCGCTATCAATTTCACGATCTATTCAATAAATTCATCATAAAAATGACATGTGAATTGTGACATATGTGTGTATGTATGCACGCCGTACGGTGTTAAAAAAATGATAAATAAAGAGATTGATAAAATGTGATGGCTGATCAATTCGAAGTTTGGGGATATATCTGAAAATTATATAATGCTATGTTTAGTAAGAGGGAAGAGTAAAATTTGTAGATGATGAAAATAAGGGAGGTTTTTTATTATGTTATTTGATAAAAATTTTCTATCAACTTTTCTTCCAAAAGTTAGAAAGATTAAAAAGTAATGGGATGCATGAATTTTTCATTTCCTTTTTTTCCTAATTTCCTCTCTATCAAACAACCAAAATTTCATTTTCCTCTCTAAAATTTCTCATCTCATTTCCTTTACTCCCTTTTCCACTCTACCAAAGCAAGGGAAATACAACATGTAATGTTCATAATTTGGGGACACAATATTTTTTTTTGTTGGTAAAAGGGGACATAATTGGTATAACTGATATGAGGATTCACTATAAAAATTTTCTAAATATGAAATAAGATAAGAAAAAAAAGAAAGCAAAATTGCACCGTGCTGCAATAGATTAGAAAAATGTGATCATTTAACAAAATTTGATAAAATTATCAGTTAAACAATGTGTCATATAGATGAAGTATTTTCCATATATATGTATATATAAGGATAAATAAGAGAGCCTAGAATATCTTTTGATGCAAATGTATTAAGGCCACCATGTTATAACATCCAAAATTTGGCATTGATTAATAATCCAGATTCAAGTTTTTTCTCCCCCCCCTCTTGTCGGTAAAATTAGCCGCCATACAGTACGTATTCTTAGCTTTTGCGATGAAATGTAACTATCTTTTCCTAAAAATGACCTTTGAAAAAGTTCCCTTCTCGAGTAAGCCACTCACACAATTGGTGGCGACTTCTTTTTCCAGGAAAAGCTTATTAAAAAAATAATTTAAAAAAAAACTCTGGTCTACATATCTCACTAATTATATAACGTTAACACCACTTTGTACCACTTAAAAATTTGTACTTTATCCCGCGAAATCTGAAGTACTCTCACTTTAACTATAGTTTCCAACAAAAATAGACAGAAAAATAGCAAATGTTCATGTTTAATTCTCACTTTTTTTATATGTTTAAAGTTCAAGGATAAAGTTAAATACGAGAATTTTGAACTTGATAAAACGATTTTTCTTTCACTACTTCTACATTGGTGCGCATTGTTTTGCTTCACTGTCAAGCAAGTTTTTTAGTTATCGAATAAGTCTTCATACTCAAACATTTATCATATGATGTAAAAATACTCTCATCTATAAATTCTACATTTAAAGTTTAACTTAATAACTAAAAGGAAAATGTACCCTACTTTAGAAGTACCCATTTTATTTATTTTCAAATAATTTTTTATGATAAGATTTCTTAATTTGCATCATGAATAAGAAATGTTATTATAGCTATTTGCTTAATTTTTAACAATCTAATATATCACTGAAGTAATTATATATTATGGTAAATTTTTAATATTAACACTAATAAATAAAATAAATGAATAATATTAATTTAACAATTAAAAATTAATTTTTACCGATAAAATATAAAAAATATTATCATAGAAGCTCATGCTTTAATTTATACTTCTTTTTTTTTTTTTTAATTACTAATTAGAGTTGAAATTTTGGTTCTTGGTTTCTAATTTTTTTTTTAAACTCAATTTCAAATCCGTATCCCGTTTTCGTCTTCCATTTCTCAAACTTTAAAAGTTTTAGCTTACATTTGGATCGCCGGTTGGAGTTGATTGACTTTTCAAAAACTAGTTATAATTTTTATTGACTTTTTTCAGAAACAAAAATTATAATTTAGTTGGAGATGAAATGAAGAACCAAATGAAGCCTTATTGTTCCATTTTATAACTTATATTTTAAAAGTTTTATTTCAAGTCGAAATGAGATGATTCTTTTTTCTAAAAGCGTAAAGTGAGGAGAGCGTAAAACAATATCTATATTATCTATTTTGGCCAAACACAGTTCAAGTTTTACATTTATCAAATATTATAGTTTATTTTCAATTTACCTTTAACCAAACACATATTTTTTAACATTCACATGTTTCTAATTAAAAAAAAAAAAAAAACCCTTCAAGTATGTGTTTGAGGTGTTCGTTTGCTTTTGAAAATTTTTGAGTTTAAATTGAGTTGAAATTGAATTATGTGTTTTGCTGACTGAAGTTAAAAAATGTAAAAACTTAAAATGTTTTTCAAAAGCAAAATATTAATATGAATCTTGTTGGATTCGTATTGAAATTATAAATAATTTAAAAATAAAATCATCTCATTTAAATTTATATATGTAAAAGTTATGGACCTGTAAAATTTGAGTTTTGTTGTAGTTTGAATTGTGAATAGTAAATTTGAGTTGATTTTTTAAAAGAGACAAATTATATTGAGGGCTTATTTGGGAGGACATCTGGATATAGTGTTTTGAAGGTTGAGTTGGAAATATATATTTAGGGGAAAAATTTTTGAAAGAGTTCTATTGAAAATGTTACGAACTTTTAAAATTTGAATATTTTTAAAAAAATATAAGAGAGAAAAGTTTGACATAGAGTTGATATTTTAAAATTCAAATAGCAAAACCCCATCTCTCCCCAAATGGACATTGAGGGCCCGTTTGGGACACCGGTTCTAGATAATATTTTATTATCTGGATTCTAAAATCTAAATTTTATATCAAACTTTTCTTCTATTACATTTTTAAAAAATTCAAAATTTAAAAATTTATAACTTTCTCATTTTAAATCGAAATGAGATGATTTTTATATCAAAATATTCATATTGTCGAAATGAATTTGACATTGTCCATTTTACATATTTTAAATTTCTATATTATTTTTTATATTATATAATTTTTTTTAAAAAAAATTTCTTTAAAAATATATTTTTATCTCAATATTCAAAATATCATTTTAACGACCCCGAGTTTTTTTAATTCAAATTGACGAACCATACATACATAGACTAAATCGAACCTGCGGTGCAGACAAACAGTGTGCAAGAAGGAAAAGACTAGCAATAAATGGGTCCAAAGTCTAAATTATAGGAACTCTGACTGCAGTCATAGAAGTGGGGCTCCCAATCCAGCCAGCCGAGAGTCGTGTGTGTATACCAAAAAGCAGTCATTATTTAATAGTACGAAAAAATGAGAGCTTTAAATCCAACGACAGTAGATCAACTATCAGAGAAGATCCAACGGTCAGATTACCTGGGGGAACAAGAGAGTCGCGGAAACACGGAGCCGCTCTCGCCCAGAGTTTGGAAGATATTCTCCCCTCCAGACAGCCCCACCCGGTGGGCCCCCACCCACCTCTCTCACACACCCCCCCTAAAAAAAAAAAGGTCCACCGTCAAAACTTCCTATTTAATTTTAATTTTTTCCTTTTTAAACAATTATTAAAATAATAAAAAAAAATCTCAAAACTCAAAACTCAAAACTCAAAACTCAAACCCAACCATGGTTCGGCTTTTTAACAACTAGTTACCCAAAAACTTAACCCCAATTCCCATGGCCTCATAATACTACAAAAACTTTTGCAGTTTCGCAGCCCAAACTGAGCAAGTAGGAAGCGAACAAAGAATTTGCTTTATTTTACTTCCGAAAACAAAACCCAACATACAAGAAATTATAAAAAAAAAAAAAAAACCTCACCGATCACTCACTCTCACACTTCCCTAGGCCTCTCTCATCCTCCTCCTCAACCTTCTTGCTTTCTCCTCAAGAAAACCCATGTCCATGTCCAACAATCATCATTGAAGATCTTGAAGTGTTTGATCTTATCAAATCAAATCTTGATCATCATAAAAAGAAAGAGAGAAAAAAAATCATAATCATGAGCTGCAACGGCTGTAGAGTGCTTCGGAAAGGTTGCAGCGAAACGTGCGTACTGAGGTCCTGCCTGCAGTGGATCGACTCCGCCGAAGCCCAAGGCCACGCCACCTTGTTCCTCGCCAAGTTCTTCGGCCGCAGCGACCTCCTCTCCTTCGTCTCCTCCGTCCCCGACCACCAACGCCCTGGTTCGTATTTCCTAATCCTACTTACCCATTTCTCCTCCTCTTTCTTTTTTCATTTTTTTTTTCAGAAAGAAAAAAAAAAAAAAAAAACCTTTTTGGGTTTTTTCTATAGCGCTGTTTCAGTCGCTCTTATTCGAAGCGTGCGGGCGGACGGTGAACCCGGTGAACGGCGCTGTGGGGTTGCTCTCAAGCGGGAACTGGCACATGTGCCGGGCGGCGGTGGAGACCGTCCTCGCCGGCGGAGCTCTGCGGCCGATGCAGGGGATTCTGGGGCTGCAGTCTCCGCCGCCGCCGCCGCCACCGACGACGAGGCTCGACGAGTCCTCCGGCGCCGTGCCGAATCCCTACTATCCGCCGTCGGTGTACGACGTCGTTCCGAAACAGGATCAGTACAATCAGGGCCTGATGAGTGCCTCGGCGGCTGGTGGGGCTGCGACCGAGAGGCCGAGAAGAGACCACACGATCTCGCTAAGTTCTGAGGAATCGGTTACGACCATGAGCTTTGGAATCGGTGACCGAAAGGAACGGAAGCTTTTAAACCTCTTTGTCTGAACATGAGCTAATAATATCATATATATATATTTTTACATTATATATGTATCGCATATATATATATATATATATATAGAGAGAGAGAGAGAGAGGGAGTTTTTGGTAGAGCTAGTACTTTTTTTCACGTCTGAGTGAAGCAATAACGAGTGTAAAAGGAGAAGAAAACGATAAATGAAGAGCCTTCACCCTTTTCCCTTCGCCGGGATTTTAATCCTCCGGCGAGTTTCTGGTCAAATTCTCTGCTTCATAATTTTTTATTTTTCCTTCAGATGCTTCTTTTAGTTTATTTATTTATTTTATTTATTAATTAAGTAGAAGAGAACAAAAGCGAAAATGATCCAACTTTTTTGGGTTGCCCTTTTCCGGGGGATTATTTTGGGTGGGGGGGGGGGGGGGGGGGGGGGGTGTTGTTGATAAATATGACGTGTAAGGTTGGCATTTTGTGCAAGAGGGTTTCTGGTTTTGTTAGCTTTGGTTGGGTTTTGTTCGCCAAGTACACTTCAATGTAATTAGCTGTAGTTTCGGCCTAGACCGCAATTTAATATGGCTCTCTAACGTTTATATATATATATATATATATATTATTTACTTGCAAATATTTCAACTTTTCTAGTCTCCAATAATAATCAGGTATAGACATCGGGAATGAAGATCAGGCAATTGACAGTTACATTCTTAAATGAGTTGTTTTTATATTCAATTTTGATGACTTATGTGTTGAGGTTTAAGAATCCAATTCACTCCTTTTCCTTTTTTTTTTTTTTTTCCCTTTGTATTTCTAGTATAAAAAAAATTTCCAAAAGCAGACAGAAAATAGCTATGTCCACATAAATATGTGTGTGTGTGTGTGTGTGTATAGAGAGAGAGAACTTAAAGCTCTACTCCAATGTCTAAATATGTTTTTCATTAACTTTTTATGTGCTTTACCACTGCCAGATGATCAAATTTGTTGACTAATTTTCTAAGAAGTTACATTTCAAGACGTAGATCATAATGAGAACAAAAGTCTACAAGTTGGTCCACACATCTATATCTATATAATATATATAATATATATATATATATATAGGACTATCCATGCCTGGCTATGAAGTAGGTCGGTCGAACCAAATACCAAAACATAGAGGACTGAAGTTTACATGGAAATCGGCTAAATATTTGACCCATTGTCTCGTGGCACCCAAGCAGCCAAATTGAAGAAGTGATGTTCGGTGATGGATTTATAGGGGAATTCTTTTTGTGACCTTGCAGTATGTTCCATTTGGAGTTTATGTGAAAAAGGTATTCTTAGTCTATTTTTAAATGTTGAATTACAACAAAATTTTAAAATAGTTATAGCTTTTGTTTAAGATAATTTTGCCGTTGAAAATAAACAAATTTTACTTGATTTTTTTTTTGGTGACACAAATTCTACTTGTTATATCATACTCATATCAGTTTTATTATTTTCAATTTCTAAAATCTTTTTTCGATTTGTCAATTTCTATAATCTAATAAAATATAATTGAAAATTATAACTCTATTTATCGATAGAGTATATTTTCTTATCTCGTTATAAAATTATCTTTTTAATTGTTCTTAAAGAATTTAAAAATTTTATGGTAGGGAACAAAGAAAAAAAAAAAGACTATTGGTGGGGCTCGATTTTGAACTTCAAACCGAGTTAGAATCAAATGAGACTAATATTAATAAGATACAATTTAAAGCAATATCCTATTGATAAGGTTCCTTTTTTTCTTATACATTATCATATAAAATCTCTAAAAACTTTTCATTGTGAAATGATTAGGGTATTTTTAGTGTAAAACTATTATTATTATTAAAAAAAAAAAACAGGTAGAAGCTTGCAGTTCTAGGTGGTGGATTAACTTTTTTATCCATAGATATATGCATTTTTCACATTTTATATAGTTTGTTTGGTTCATTATTTCAACTTCAATTAAACTGTATTTTTCATATTAGTTTTTATTTTTATTTTTTTTTAAAAAGTCAATAAAAAACTATAACTAATTTTTAAAAAGTCAACTAATTCTAACCAAAAAATTTTATCTCCAACCAAAGAATCAATGTGCACTTGGTACACCGATTAGGAATGAAATTTTTAAATTGGAGTTGATTGACTTTTTAAAAACTAGTTAAAATTGATTAATTTTTTAAAGATTAATTATAATTTTAGTTTTTGTTGACTTTTGAGAAAAAAAAAAAAAAAAGCTGAAATGAAATTTTTGGATTCAATTGTGAGAGCCAAACATAGGCTTAAATTTACAATATGTAATAAAAAAAATGTTATAATTTAAAAAATGAGACTGTTGAAACGTTAATCTCCAACGACTTAAACTTCTGTTTCTATCCCTATCAATCTTTAAATAATTATGCAGTTTTAGTACGATTTGATGCACATAGGGGCATAGCCAATCAATGGAATGATTCTACCACAAAAGTCATTTGGATTAATATTATGCAGCGAGTGGAAGAAGATAAAGAGAATTGTGGGTCCGAAATGCATATCAAGACTTTGGAGAAAAATAAGCAGAGATTTTGCCAAAAAGCAAAAAAAAATGGTGCGGTGCACGTCAGCCCTCCTACGAGGACAGAGCCCTCCTCCATTGGAAGTGGGTTCCACGGCATCACCACCTATTCTATTTTTCCTTTTTAACTTTATTTACCAACAACAAAAAAGAAAACAGAAAAAAAAAAAAACTGTTAACCTAGGAAAACGACAAGAACCCTTTCGCTTCGCCGCGGCTCACCAGCACATGCTCTGGTCCTACCACGTATACAAGATATTATTACCACTCTCGTCTTGTGCTGTGACAAGATGTCAAGCACATTTTTTTTTCGTTCCTTCTCGTGTCTCTATTTGTGGTGAGAGTTTCTTCTCTGGCTTTGTATCTTTCGAACACATTAAGAAATGAAAAAAAATGGTAATAGAAATTAAAAAAAAAAAAAAAACTTTAATACATATTGTAGGTTTGCTGATATAAGACAGTGGACGTTTCTACAAGAGCAAAAATCGTGTTTAGGGAAACATTCAATGATTCCCAAAAGTAGTTTTCATCTCTGATGATGTAAATTGGCATGCGCACTTTACAAATAAATATTGGAAATAATGGTATTGATTAAAGTACAATTTTCAAGCTAGTACTAAAAAGAAAAATAAAATAAAATAAAAGTATGATTTTCAATGACGTAAGAAAAATGTTGAAAACAGAAAACGTTTCCCAAACAACACGAGAGGGTATAACCTCAAGGCATCATATGAAAATCACATAATTTAATTAGAAGACTTCTTTTTTGTTTTTTTGTTCTTTTTTTTTTGGGGTATCTTTTCTTCTTCTCTGTTTCTTTCCCTTTTCTTCTTCTCCTTTTCTTTTCCCCCTTGATCTGTAGGAGTCGAATAATTCTTGTTCCTCGTTCAAGAGGAATGAGGTTCAAAGTTCGTCATTGATTTTCTTAGCATTCAGACTTCCATAGAACCATAAAAACTCTTAGGCATCAAAAAGGTCTGAACGCGAAACGAAGGCAATGTTAAATTATATGTTAATTAATGTTAGAATTTTGGTATTTGAGTGACAATTATGTTTCGGTACAAATTTAGCATGTATGAACACGCATAAAAATATGTGGAAATTTGACATTGATTATTATTGAACCTTTTTACTTAATATTTTCATTCAAAATTACATTTTTGCAACTTCTAAAGCTTAAAATTAATCACAAAAACTAGATATAACAATTGAAATACTATTATTTATTAGAGTAGTAGATAAAACAATTTCTACATAAATCATTTCACCTGTTTTTTTTTTTTTTGTCTTAAATATAATTTTGATATTGATGTTTACATTTGAGATGGTTTAATGTACTCATAAGCATTCTATCTTATGACAAGAAATTGGAAGGTAAACGTTACTGGATTGATTGAGATAAAGCGTCAACCCAAGGAGAATAACAAATTAGACCGATTATGTACTCAAATAAAGAATAAAAGAACTTGCCGGAGATACCATGAAGTAAAAGTTTACCAAAAGTTCAAAAAAATATCTTAACGATGGCCTACATAGACATCAGAAATTGCAGCAAATACACCATATTTTCAAAATAATTACAGTAAATAACATATTTTAAAATGTTTTAGATATATAACATATATATGGTAAATAATCTTATTCTTGGCAATATTTACTAAAGTAAACTTTCTATAAATTTACTTCTAAATAACTATTTAACTAAATATTTAACATTATGCTATTTGTCATTAATATTTTCAGAAAAAAATGCTATTTTCATATTTCTTGCTACAAACAGTCGTCTAATCAAACAAACAGTAGACGAGGATTTTAGCTGGTCCATCGGGAAGACTAAAGCTTACGTTGATATTCGGGTTTGGAATGAAATTTTTAAATTAAAATTGGTTGATTTTTTAAAAAATAATTTTAAATTTTGTTGACTTTTCAGAAAAAAAATATAAACTAACATAAAAATTTTAGGTTCAAATCTGAAAGCCAAATGAAAGTTTATTTTTCATTTTATTTATTTTTTTTGTTAAATAAAGAATCTGGTGGTGGTTTCGTCATTTATTGTTTCGTAACACTACGCAGACAGAGTTTACATGCTCTTGAATTGGCAGACCTCCGACCTCCCGGTTGGTGAGATCCCTAATATTGTCTCTCATGCTAACTCATCAAGCATTGCGTGGGCGCAAACAGAAGTTTATATGTGAACATTACATTAGTTCTCTTCTCTCTCTACCTTAAAAAGTCATGGTCATAACTCCTATATTTGCACCAAATAAAGGGCAGTCCAGCCATTTGATCATGGAAATAATCAATATTTGATAAACATCAAAGTCTTTCCCGTCCCAATCAACCTTGATATAATTTCTCAAAAAGCTAGGCAATGAAGAATTGAAGATGTTTCCTCAAAAAAAAAAAAAAAAAAGGAATTGAAGATGTTAAATTCCATGTCTTTATTCATGTCTCTTTCACATGATCACGATTATAATTCTGTGGGTCTAAATTTTGTTCCTTTTTTTCTTTTTAGACAAATTACAGATAGGAATAGTTTTGCATGACAAGACAATAATAAAATTGCAATTTCAAGATGACAATGCCAAACACTAATGAAACCAGTACACACCGTCGAAAAATAAAATATAATATAGCCAAATACAGCCTACAAAATTTTTATTTCTAGAGAGACTTAGGAGAGGTTTTTTTTTTTTTTTTTTAATCACTGCAGATATTTACACATACATTCCTCTGTCTAATGAACAAAGTACAGGTATACAATTTAATTTGATAACATCAGACTTTTTTTTTTTTTTCAATTTAACCCACAAAAACCAAAGCCAGCACTCTCATGCTATTATAAACCAAACCGACAAATTTCCCTTTATTTATAACCATGGCTTCAAAAATCCAAGAAAAGAAACCGGGAAGAAAAAAAATCCATGTGATGTTGTTAGCCTTTTGAGGTGAGCAGTCAAAAGATGTGAGCTTTACACTTTGGCTGTCAGGTTTGCACACGTTTTAGTTGTAAAAGATGTGTTCTAAGGCTACATTCCTTCACCTGGTCAAAACAAGCATTTTGCAAGGAAGTTTTATTACTGGAAATTTACTAGGAAAGGATGTTATAAAGTCAAAAAAAAAAAAAAAAAGTTGATTCTCTTACTATCAAAACATTTAATAGGCGTTAAATTGTGACTAGCTACTACGAATGTGATTTTTATAGGAAGAAATATTTAAAGTTTGTTTAAGGTGTTATGACACTTTGCTGGTCAAACCGCTCATGCCATACTTGCAAAAACAGCTATAGAAGGGAAGACCAAATTAGAGTTGCATAATTTTAATATAAACTCTAAAAAGTAGGTACTTTTAATGAGAAATATTCAATGCATTGAGGATACAGCACTCACCTGCAAAGCTGCAACGGTTGATAAAAGATTTTTGCACTGACCAAGCAAAGCACGCTCCTTGGCTGTTACATTTGAAAGTTCACCCACCAGAGAGTTCACTTCCCCAACCTATGAAATGAGAAATTGTATCGGATGAGTTGCTAACATTTCGAAGAGGATTTAAAGTTTAGAATTTAACAGAATATTCATATCCCGATTTGAAAAATGAGAAGTGAGTAATTACAAGGGAAAAAAAAATGGTAGTGGAGCAACCTACAGGAATGGGCACAATTTTCTCCAAATTAAATTTGCATGTAAACCATTGAATAAGTCGGATCGAATTAAACTAGATGAACCATTGAGGGAAGGCTAAAAATGAAGTTTTTAAGAGCATTAACTTCGAGAAACTATAGGGGAAACAGTCCCGGGGGGGGGGGGGCGGGCCGGGGCGCAGCATACAGTTAAAAAAGAACAAAAATAGCTCAAAACAGATAGGATTCTTCTCACTTTTAACTTCCTACTCATTCTAATTCTTCCTCTGAACTTCATATATTTAAAACTTAACTACTCTAAACTTTGAATCCATCCCACTTAACCACTTCATCCATCTAATTTCCCGTTAAAAATAGGTTGAGAGGAAGCACGTGACAACACGTGAGGCACTGTTGAAGGGTAAAAAGGATATTTGGGAACTCTTGAATAAAGTTTTGTGTTTTGTTTAGGGTTGGATATTAGGACAAAAAGGTATCTCCTTCCAAAATCTTAAGACTCTTACACCAATTGCTTGAAGGGTTTCATCTCCTTTAAATTGGATAAGATTGACATCCATGGACCCCAAAACGTGGCAAGCCCCAACCCGAATTTCTTTGAATTAGAGCTTCTTCTATATTAATAAAAAGTTGCTACAAGCTATAGATGGAAATGACTAGGGTGAATTCAGAGTTATAAAGATGAAAAAATTGAGAATTTTGTTTTTGGCGTTTCAATTTATTGTAAGGAGAAAATTGATTATATGCGTATGTGTACATCTACAGAATTTATACGTGTACCTCCATGCACACTCTAATTACATAGAGACTCACTTACCAAATATCACGTATCATCCTGTATACATATGAAGAGAGAGAGAGAGAGAGAGAGAGAGAGAGAGAGAATCACCTTTGGTAACAATAGGCATATTGATGATGCCATTGCTTGCATCACATCAACTGCTGAACAAATAGCATCCTTTACGTTCTGAATTTCTACCTGTAGAAACCAAAACAAAGAACATTAAGCATACTAGTTACTGTGCTACCTTGTTTGGAAACGAAACTACACAGATAATGGGAAACTGCGTAAAGAGGAAAAAAGAGAAGCAGTAGGGAGGTGAAAAGGAGAAAGTTAAGAAACAATATACCCTGGCCCCACCAATAACCGGAAGGCGGAGAGTGCTAGCTTTCAAAGCTTCAACGGCTCCTGACAAAGAACCAGTGTAATCCCGATCCAAAAGAGACCACTCTTCCAAATAGGCAATCTGTAATAACCCAAGCAACATATAATAAAGATTTAAGGAAAAACATTCTATCAAACATAAAACCCTATTTATCCTTATGCACAACGGACACATGCAAAGCAAGTTCTCTGTTACATGAAATTAAAATTAATTGAATTCTTATTCTTACTGCAAAAAACTTACAATTCGATTACCAAAAGCGGCACAAATAAAATTCCAAGTTCTCAACAAGCTGGCGGTAATTCCATGCCTAATTCCACCAATAGGCGTGGCATTAAAAAACCCCCTCTCCAACTTCCCAAAAAAAAAAAAGAAAAAAGAAAAATCCTCTCTTCAAGGGGACAAATGAAGTTCAATGGTAAATTGAAGAAATTATGGCTAAAAATTAGAATTGTCAAAACAAGTACCAACAGCTATTAGAAAGATCAAGAAAAATCAAGACAGTGCTCCATCAATGAGATGAGCAGAATTCAACAAGAAATCTTACTTGCTCCTTGAGGATCGAAATTAGCTTCAAAGTTTGCCTCATCAGTTGTAATTCAGTTCTTTTCGCTCTAACAGATTCACGGAGTTTTGCAGTTGTGACCCAAGCATTGTAAATGCTTCTCTGATAGAAAGAAGAAATTTAAGCTCTCCACTTAAGAAATGATACATAAAATATAAAACATGAATCATATGGTTCTCTCTTGCTTCATTGAAGAGAATTATAGTTTCAATCCGATATTGTTAAATATTTGATTTGCCCTTCAACAAAATCTCCAAATAATCCAAGTGCAGACTTGTCAATGTGCTACAAATCTCTGTAAAGAAGCTGTAAGTCAAACAAGTAAATCCCTAGTGAAGAAAGCTCATCAAGCCATGATGGTAAGAAGGCAAGATCCTCAGTTTTTACACTTTCTTATAAACATTTCTGGAAAAACAATTGACCAAGAAAGCACATTCCCTGCTATTAATACTGAAAATCCAGGGCCATCAAAGTTAAACTCAAACTCTTCTACAAGGACATTTCTAAGCAAGTTTTTACATGTTCGTTTTTACTTTCCACCATTAGTTGCCACATTGAATCGCAGAATGTACATAAACAATGCCAGCAACAAGCTGCTTTGAATCTCACACCTTTATCAGCACCAAAAGCATGGTATTGGAACACTCTCATTCTATGACTAACCTACTCATGGTTTTCGACACAAACATAGTACGAGAAAATAGTGTAATTGTCAAGCCTTCAATCGATGAACAGAGTAGGAAAAAACGAATTTACCAATGTAAATAATCCAATATGCAACTTCAGAGCAACAAGACATGAGCTAGCAAGTAAAGACAACAATTTAGCTGTAAAAGAATTGCAATAAAGTTCAAGAGCGGCACCTCTGCGTTTATTTTCTGTGCCGAGTTCGCAGCATCAGCTCTAGCATTTACAAATCGCCATTGCAAGAGACGGTTATACAACAGCCTCAACACATGCGCGTCTAGTATCTTGTTCACCCCTGCCTTTCCACTTCTGGCATCGGCCGCGATGCTCAAAATTGACGGTACACTGTTCAAGTTACTCCTCGGCGTGCCCTGAACTAAACTTCTTACACGGGAGGGGCTCGTTCCCTTCATCGGAGATGATGTCGCCGACACCGCAGTCCTGCTAGGCGATGCAGGCCGAAGCGCCGCTCGAATTGGCGACGACTGGCCCTTGCTGTTAACAACTCCTCGAGGAGATGAAACAGGACAATCGATTGATTTCCTCGGCGAAACGAATTTAGAAGCCACCAAAGCTTTCACTGCCGCAGGAGTCCTGGAAAGTGGAGAACCAGGCTCCGGCTGGCACTGCAACCTGTTCTTAGTCTCTTGCCAGAACCTTGCAGGCACCACGAACCCTCGGGTCCCACGCTGTCCTTGACCGACTCCGTCATGTGCTCCTGAAGCAGTACTTCCAGAAGACACACTCTCAGAATCAGAAGACGTCAAGTGATCAAGCTGTGATTCAGATCCAATTTCCCAATTAACATCAGCAACAGGCTGAGCAGCTTTCACAATTTCCGCATTGCTTGAAGCCACGGAATTTTGCAACGTCCTGACCACATTCCCACCAGATCCACTCCCGCTTCTCCTCTCATCGTTGTATTCCAAGCTCCTATTCACACAATTCGATTGCTGCAACCTCCCCGGCCACCGCTGCTGCTCGATCGGCTTCAAGTTCTCGCTCTGATCTCCTCTCGTCGGCGTCGCCGCCGTTTTCCTCCTATCCGGCGTTGCACCTTTCCTCACACTAGACGACGGCGACGGCTTCGCCTTGCTAACCTGGTACGAGAACGACTCACCTTGAAACGAAACCGATAAGCTCCTCGTCGAAGTAAACAGAAGCTTCTGCGCAGCAGACATCTCGCCGCCACCGCCGGCTCCACTCCAATTTCGCAAATCCAAAGAAGTAGGACGAGGAGTCGCCGTCCGCCGCCTCTCCATGGACTGAGACCCCTTCACAGCCGGAGTAGACGACGGTGTCGGAGTAGGCGTCGACATCGCCGTCCTCGGTACCAACGGCGACGGACATCGCCTGGAATTGGAAGAATAAGAAGACGAAGATGAAGTCGAAGTGGAAGACGAAGTCGAAGAATTCATATACCGAGAAGTGACCTCCCTTGATTTAGGCCGGCGAGGAGCTGCGAGAGCATTGTCGGGGTCGGACGGTAGTAGAGGAGGCCTCGTCGGATTTTGAGCTCTCCCTCCTCTTCCACCTCCACGGCCACCACCTCCTCCGCCGCCGCCGACGCCGCCGCCGCCGCCATGGGAGGGAGTTTTAGGGTTTAACGTCGTACGGACGGCAGCTACCATAGTACACATTCAGAAATTCTCGACCCAAATCTCATTTTCCAAGAGAGAGAACTTGAGGAGTGAGAGAGTCACAGAAAAAGAATAATAGGAAGCGGGTAGAGCTTTTCTTCTGTTTCTTGGGGTGATTTTAAGAGAGAGAGAGAGAGAGAGAGAGAACGAAATCAGCAGAAATATGACCGTTACGCCGACGGCGAGGAGGAGAGAGAAGGAAAAGGTGGTGGGGCTGAGTGACGGAGGAGAGAGAGAGAGTGAGAAAGGGAAGTTTGTTTAGGCGAGATTTCAGAGCATAACTGTCCTATTTCGGCTTAACTATATCCAAACTAATTTTCTCGTCTCTTCATTTTTTTCGTTGTTAGTGGTCTTTATATATAATATTGAAATAAAATAAATACGAAAACTGGTACGCGCAGGAATGGAGTGAGGTGAAATTAATACTCGCGATATACGATAGAGGCGGAGGGTATTTTGGTAAAAGAGATGGTGGGCTTGGTTTTCACGCGACGAAGATTGTTGAGAAGGAAAGGATTTTTGTGCGAAGAAAAAAAAAAAAAAAAAGAAAAAGAAAAGGAGGGAAAGAAACTGGTTAGTCAAGTAATGCTGAGGTGGTTTTCAAAATATGATGACGTGTTTTTTGGAGGAGAAAAAAAAAAAGAGAAAAGGAAAAGGGGAATGCTGAGGTGGGATTGGGAATCGTCGGATTATTATGCGGGTGTGGATTGTTGGGAGCCGTGTGAAATCTTCCGAGAGACGTTACGTAAACGACAGCGGAATTTTTGTATTTAAAAAAAAGTCAGACAAAAGAAGAGCTTGTGAATTATCAACGATAAATAAATAAATAAATGAGAGCCTGTCCACTATTTATTGCCTTGTTTATGTAACTTATTTGATCTCTTAGAATTTATTGTTTTTTTTAATTAATTATAATTTTATTAATTAAAAAAAATAAAAATTAAGATAAAAAATACAGTTAATTGAAGTTGAATTTGAACATCAAATAAAATTACATTATTTTTTTTCTTCTTATTTTTCATCCCCCCCAACAAAAAAAAAAAAAAGCGTGGAAAGTTCCTTTGCTTTCCTTACATGAGCGTCTCCGTTAAATTTCCTTCGGTTAGGGAAAAATCTAGCAACTAGTGAAAATTCCTAATATGTTGTTTTCTTCTTTCTTTTTTGAATTTAAAATTCCTTATAGGTTGAAAGATTATAATTAACCTAATAACATAAGGCGTTTTCCAATTTCGATTTATTGCTCCCAAGAAAAAGTTCAGTTTCGTGAATTACATTAGCCTGAAAAATTGAAATTCATGTAAATTTATTATTAGCGATTTCCTTTTGCGGTACTAAGCATGTGTTTGGCACAATCACTCAAATTCTTCAACTCAAAATTTTTTTTTTCCTAAAAAGTTTTTATCTTTTTTCCAAAAAGTTTTTTGTCTTTTCTGAAAAAATTCAAAAAAATTTACTATTAAAACTTAAAAATCCTAACTCAAACTACTCCACCAAACAAACCCATATTTTTCATTGTCTTTTTTATCAGTAAAATGAGGCGTTTTCCAATTTCGATTTATTGCTCCCTAAAAAAAGTTCAGTTTCGTGAATTACATTAGCATGAAAACTGAAAATCATGTAGATTTATTATTATTGATTTCCTTTTGCGGTAATATGTATTTTTCATTGTCCTTTTTATCAGTAAAATAATTAATAATGCTCGTGAACTCACTCTTTAGACCTCTCGTTTAAAAAACAAAAAAAATTTAAGAGTAGCCTATACTTTCTCGAGACTGCTTCTAAATACGAAGGAAGAAATAAAAGGTGTAACCCCATGCATTCTAATCAGGAAAAAAAAAGTGTGCAACTTATATATGTAGAGGAATAGAATTATAGTTATATACATATATAAAACATATAAGATGCTTTTGATGAGTCCTTTAAAAAAATAAAAGTAATAATACTATTGAAAACTTTAAAATAATATCATTACACAAATATTTTATAGAAATAAGTTGCTCATTTTGGGTATTATATCATGAGGCATTCATGATTGTGACTCTACTAAATCATATTATAAAGAAACAATCCTACAAAAGAAAGAAAGCTATACACACTGCTTTCTTCAAGCAATGTCCACACAAATATAACATGTCATAATTGTTTTATTTTTTTTTATTTTAAAAGGATAAAAAGAGAATGAAGTCACCAATAATTAACTTAGCAAAGTCATTAGCGTCAGCAATAACCAAAGCTCCAAACGAACCTTGCAATTGAATCTTTCAAAAGTTATAAAGGAACCATTCCTCCTTTGAGTTTTAATAACTCCATTATCTTTAAGTTAATCTAAAGGCATTCTTATTAATTACCCACCCATTTCTCTGTCGTAACAAAACATATTATCACCCCACCAACTCCCAACCCTTCCATTATATCACTCATATGCATAACTAATCATCAATTATTTTCTGTTTTAACAAAAAGCCTTTCATGTCAATCAACGAGAGTCATCAACTACTCATCAATTTATTACCCTCGTGTGGGTTATTCGATGATTTTTTTTTTAATAATGGGATTTCCTTATCGATCCTGTATATTTTTTACATGTTTAAATCTAATTAAAATCACATCAAAATACATAGTATATAGATTTATCTTGCGTTTGGTGTTAAGATTTTGATTGTACTTTTTGGGTTTGAATTGAATTGTGCGTTTGATGAGGCATTTGAATTGTTGGAGTTAAAAAGTAAAAAAAAAAAATCATCGACTTTTAAGTTTGAGTTACAAAACTGTGTGAATAATAAAACTGAAGTTAACTTTTCAGAAAAAGACAAAAATTAAATTATAAATCGTTATCCAAACTAAAGCACCAGACAAGGGGCTAATAGTTTAAAACAAAGCTATACTATTAGGATTTTTTTTTTTTAATACCTCTTAATAGAATTCACTTTGCAAATTAATTAACCTGCCCTATAGGTAAAAAGGAGAGTTTATTTAGCTTCAACTTTTCCTATTCCTTGCGTGATTCTTTCTCTCTCTCTATGGATTGCAACCCACTCTAAAGTTAGGTTTTTACTTCCACTCTAATCCAAATCCGTTAATAACATATAAACGAAGTTATAACAAACCTATTTGATTAGTTAGGCGAGGCTGATGAATATGAGGTTGTTCCTATAATTAGAAAAGGCAGTCAAAGTGGTACTTGAATCTCTATAGAATGACAGCCTACTATATATAGTATGACATAGGGTTTATAATTCGAGAATTAACATTCACCCCTGTGTGTTAATTGTCTAATTATTACTCTAAGATAATTTTTTACCAAAAAAAAAAAAAAAAAAAATTTAAAGCAATTAGTGAGCCATGCATGTGTTAAGGGTATCAAAATCACCTTGCTAAAAGTAGAGACTTACATGTGGCGGGCCTTGGTAACGTGAATGAGGACCATTTCCAAAAGTTCTTCCTTCTTTGGCACTCAATTTGTGTGCGTGTGTGTTCTTTTTTCTTCTTCTTCTTCTTTTTCGTTTTTCGTTTTTTTTTTCCCCTTTGCGGCTAATTCAATAAAATTGCAAATTTTCCTCTTTAACTTTAAATAAAAACTGCATAAAGATATTTGCTTTGGAGACTAGGACACGCATTTTTAGCTTTGGGCAAATGGGAAAGGGTGAATCATTGGCGACATGAAAACGAAATCCATATTCCATAATCCATAATAACGTTTTCATCTTTCAATTATTCCCTAAAACTCACTTATCATTCAATTGATAATAAGATTACAAGTAATGGCTACAATTAGGGAGATGACCTATCGTATGAAAATGATATTAGAAAAAAATTAAAATCTTCACGAAGAAATGATTTTAGAATAATAGGTGTATGAAAAGGATGTTAGAAAGAAATTAAAATGATATTTAGAATAATCATTAATCAATGAGAAGGAAATGAAAACAATGCCAAAGGTTATGCTCGAACAAGCTTATGATGTATAACTGTTTTATTGCAAAATGCAAATGTAAGAAGGAAGGTCAATATCAATACTCACTAATAATAGGGAAGTCAAAAATAAAAAGACTTTATATAAAATATATATGTATGTCTTTTTAGACTGTCTCGATGTCTTTACTTTCTATTTCAGCTCTTCTAATTTTCCCTGCCTTTTTCTTTTTAATGACATCTTGCTCTTTCAGAGCCACCAGCTCTCCATTTTTTTTGCAGCCACAATGTTATGAAATTAACAAACCCGTAATTATTAGTGGGGAGGATCCAATTATTCAGTGCAATGTTTTTTTTTTTTTTTATGTCATCACTAATCTAACCTAACATTAAATTTGATTTCTATGTATTACAATTAATCCAAATTATATATATAATATCCATTGGGTATCAGTATTTGCTAATAATTTGTAATTTAATAATCTAATTCAGTTAAAGCCTTTTAGTATGTGTTTGGACCAACAATCCAAACCATATAATTACAATTCAAATTTTATATTTTTCTCTCAGCTTTACTATTCATACATTTTATAATTCAAATTTTAAAAATCTATAACTTTGCATATACAAGTTCAAATGAGACGATTTTTTTAAAATTATATAGAATTGTGAAACTAACAAAACAAGCTCCATATTAATTTTTTTTCCTAACATATTTGAAGTTTTTACACTTTTTAACCCAAACAATTCAAACGTCTCGAAAAACTCATAATAAATCCAAACCCAAATTCTACAATCTAAAACTTTAGCATCAAATGTATGCTTAATTTGTATATGAAAAAAGTAGGTAAACTAAAAGCAAAAAACTAAAATTATAAAAGAAATAAACATTACATATCATACGTGATGTGGAGAATAATCAGAAAAGTTGAGGAATTTTTTTGATTTTCACTTCAAATGATATAATTTTGTACGTCCATTGTAACAATTTTAAAGACAGAATTTTTGAACTATCATTTAAGTGAAATAATAAACATCTTAAATACCGAAACCAATTTAATCCGGTTGGTTTTTTAATTTTTAAATCAATCTTCTAACTCACGTGAGATTCGGTTGTATTAGATTGGATCGAATTAATACCCAATTAAATCAGGATAATATTCTCATCCCTTTCTGATGTCCATATGGCCTTATTAAAAGAGTGGTGACCGTGGATTCGACTTTGACAGTGAAAAATGTCCCCCGATTTCGATTGGGCAGTACTGTAAATATGCTTGTTTTCTTGTCACTACTATAAATATATGCTAGTTAGGTTAGGTCTCAACTCGTGAACCTGCACAAACACATTATCAAATAGCAACCTACTAAAACCAATATAAAGAGGATTTAGAATAATATACAGAAATTAAGTGGAAAAAAAAAAAAAAAAAACCCCCCATATCATTCTAGGATACTCCGACCCTTGTACTTGTCACCTTTGTTGCAGATCCTCTCTCTATCTCATGTTTTTTTAATGGCGTATTGTTCTCTCGGTTTTACAGCCACAATGCTCTGAAATTCACAAATCTCTAAGGTTCATATGGCCTTTTTAAAAGGGTGGTGGACCATAAATTCGACTTGAATAATGAAAAATGTCCCCCCCACATGAGTTTGGACAGTAAAAAATTATTTGTTTACTTTGACACTATCACAACTCTACAATTTGTAGTAATAAGATAAGGTCTCAATAACTTACAAGATCGCAGCCAAATCACACCATAAACCAGCATGCTGAATACTTGAATAGTGATATTAAATTAGTTAGAATTCATGTTAAAAACTAACAGAAGAAAAATGTAATCGCACTTAACTTCTTATTTTTTCCATGTATTTTTGACAAAAAAAATATAAACACAATGAATAATATAGAATTAATTCAAAATTTTAGAGAAAAAAATAATAGTTTTCAAAATTTAAGAGACAAAATTAGAATGACCTTAATTCGAAGAAAAATATTATCAAGATTCATATATATATATATATATATATATATTTTAGGGGGACTCTTTTGTCCTTTAGCTGCCAGCTGCAGCGTTCTCCAATATTGATATCAATGTAGTTCTGACTCCCATTTTGGTGTGCTTCGTTGATTAACCCCATTTTAAAGGACTACATACATGATCACATGAATTTGGAAGATGCCGTATGTGGATGGCAATTTGGAAAAGTGACACAAAACAAAGTGACCGGACCTCTCAAGGCAACTCAACCAAAGCTTTTGAATTTGAGCCTTTCCCTTTTTAAGGACATAATAGTAGTAATGGTCTCCAACCTGGCTGAAACCGACCTCTATGTTCTCTGCCCTTTATTTTTGCTCTCTATCTACTAATAATAAGTTTTGTGTAAAACAGGAATTCAGACAAAGGACTATGCATATTAGTTCTTTTATGAAGAATGTCACCATTTGTTTGGACAACTGTTTTCAGGGTCTCCATATCATTCATACCTGTCTTGTTAACTCACCAAGTACATTTCCATGAATTTTGAAATTTCTGCTTCTCGAGTGTTTGTTTTTTTTTTTTTTACACATTAATTAATTGAAAATCATGGCTTTAAATCCACATTTAAGTTTATGTAGTGGTCAGTTGGTGGTGTGACAAGCATTAAATATGTGTCACATAAAAGAGTGAATAAAAGGGAGTTAATGACGGTCCACTAAACTCGAGTAAGCGGCTGGTTTCAATCTTAATCTTTAAATTAACACTTAAACCAGAAAAGAAAAGAAGAAAAAAAAAAAAAAGGGGGAAGTAAACAAAACCGAGAAGTGGAAATCTTATCAGCGAAAAAAATGTTATTCAAAGAAAAAGTGTTAGAAAAGGACAACGGATGGTTCGAGGTGATATGTGCTAATTATCCATGGCCCCCGATTAGTCAATAACTTGATCAAGATGACGTTTAACTTAAAAGCATGGCTTTTATGTTTTATTAAGGAATCACGAAAGTTAGGAGCTCGAAAGTGTCCTGCCTTGAGATGTACTCATTTTATAATCAAGGTTTAATTAAAGGGACCACAAACATTCGGATTAAGTAACATTCATTCCCCAAAACTCAAGTATGGGTGCCCACGTTGAAAGTGAATAAATCTAGGCCCCCCACCCCCAACAAAAAGAAGTGATATTTAGAATGGTCCCGTTTGCTTTTATTTTCATGATTCTTCTTTCCACTTGCCAAAGCCCAGGAAAAAAAATAATAAAAATGTTGAGGTCATATGACCAAAACAAGGCTGAGCAACTCCTTTCCAGTGGTTCAAAGAGCTTTCAATGTTATATTTACTGATAATACACGTTTTCTGAACATTAAATCTAATCAAAGTCATGTTAAAATGAAGAAAAAAGTTAAACAAAACTCACAACTACCCAAAACATAGAATTCTCCTCATAATATTAGCCAGAAAAAACTTCCTTGATTGGACATCCCCAAATGGGGTTTTGCAGTAGTTGAACAAAAAAAACAAAAAAAAAAAAATGCCCATGTTGGTAGGAAAGGATTGGTTAGTTATTACTTAATATGTGCGGGCAGGACCAAATTTTTGTGTGACAATTAAATTAGCTTGAGGAAGAAGAAACAATCTTTTTCTGTTTTTGG